>JACATO010000311.1:367500-1567500 GCA_018389105.1 Nautilus pompilius | reverse complement strand
TAAGAATATTTTTTAAAAAAAGAACTAAAATCAAGCTTTAAATAAACATGAAAACATGAAAAGCAAAAAAAAAATAATAAAGGCATCCTAAATAAAAGCTTCTGTGGAAAGATTAACAAGCAACTGTTAATACGACAACAGCTTTAGCCGCTAATGGTCGGTCTCATGAGGACAAACGGTTAAAAAATGTCCGCGGATCGTCACGTAACGTCTCTGCTGGTGGCACTGGCGGGGGGTGTTCCTCGAGATAAAAATGTTCATTTTTATTGCCTTAAAAATGTAAACATGATTTCTGACGCTGTTATGACAATTAGGCAAGTATCTCCAACTGTTCACAAAGCGGCAACGTGATTGTCTCATTCGTTGGCTGCCGATGAAGACGACGCAACACGTGACCGCTCCTCGCTCCGGCGCCCTGTTGTCGCACGGGTGTTCCGAAAATCCGTGTGACGCCCGTTAACAGGCACCGAGGGATCTCAGCTGCGTACCCAGAGACACCCAAGACCGGCTACAGAATCACCGACGGATTTCGAGAGGGGGTCTTTTGCTTTTTTAAAATAAAATATGGGAGAAACATTAACATAAAAACTTATAACAAGGACATTTTTAAAAACAAGTCCCAAATACGTTTATTAACGCGCGCGCAGCCTTGAATATGATGCATGGGCGCGAGGTGGTTTTATTTGATAGCATTGGCTTTGCGCTACCCTGTGACGTCATGATTTTACCGAGGTCTGCACCACGCTGCACTAAATACACCGTCCACTGCACACCCTGGCGACACGGCGAGAATACTCATTTTTGGATGGCTTCGTGGTTGTAACACTTGCAAGATGGCTAACGGTGGATCATCACTGCTGAGGTAATACTGGATCATAGTTCTCGCAAAACAGTTCAGGGGGCAGTAAAAAGAAAAACAAAAACGTATTTACCCAGTTAATTATCGCGTCTTATTGATATATATATATATTGAACTAGATACGCAGTATGCACGTAATTGTAATGACCTATACCTTTGATTTTATGGGCCGGTCATTAAGGAAACCAATACGGGTTGCCGGGAGACTGATTGACCGCACCACGTGGATAATGACGTTTTGGCTTCCACCTTTATTCTGACTGCGGGATTTGTCTTGAAATTGCTGTTATGCCTGCTCTGAAAAAACTAATTCGAAAACCTATAGTGAACCGTGAATGTGTGACCAATACACTACGTTTAGAGGCAAGCGTCAACACAAAATTAAAGATTTACCAAAATGCGATCCCATCGTTTTAAAAAGCGCTTGGATTCAACCCCCCCTCAAATGCGAGCTTCATATCTGAAGACGGCAACAAATTTTATCCTGAGGTGGTCTTGTTCTTCACTGGTCGGCATGTTTAGGAAGCGAAAAGTAAATCAAACCCTTCTACAGGGTTTCATATATGCTAGGATGGCTTCTTGCCTTCTGATGGCCAAACTAAGTTGGAAACTAGGGACAGCCGACTAAGAAATTAAAGTCAGTTATTGCCGAACTACACCTGACTACGAGGTTCCGAGTAATCAATGGTTTGCTAGTAGACGACGATATTTTGGCATAAACGACAGGGGCCGTGTGCCTTTTGTTAGGGACGAAAACTTTAGGAAGGTTAGCGGCAGCCTGGCAGTGAGATCTAAGGTTGGTAAAAATAGTACCCTTTTTTACTATAGGTACGCCGCTGGGTCACGGGCTGTTTTGAACTTCACAGTAGTCTTCACGTTCCCGAACAGTGGTATACCCACTTACTGCCGGTTAGCCTGGGTGTGTGGTAGATTGTTCTCAATGCTGACAGGGATCATGCGCAAGGATTTCAGCCACTAAGAATCTGTTTTCTTGGACTGAAAGCAGACAGGGTCGCTGGAAGTTGAGCTCTATTTGGCACTGCCACAAAATTGCGCCACATCGTCTCTCCGCTTTATTCCCCGATGATAATGAAAGCATTAACCAATGACTTGCTAACAGCATCTGAGCTGCCCGTGATAGGGAGCGAGCGGCAGAGACATTTCTAGAACTAAACCAGAGGGAGACGTTTACAGATGATAAACACTTTCTAAAAAGCATATACTCGGAAATATGTATATGTATTTTTAATGGATTAACTTCAAATAATGCCAGGTGGGCTGGAAGTTTATTGAATTATAAGTCCTTTGTTTTTGTTTGTTTTTTTTGTGCACTTAGCCAGAACGAGTGTAATATTGATTGCGTTAGGATTTGCGCCGTGAAAGAAAAAGGATAAAATTGTCGAGGTTGTTTACCTTGAACATCAATATTTTTTATCATATTGTAGTGAAGTTTGAACGCCTCCTTCGAACAATAAACAACGGATTATTATCGAAAAGATCTAAGTGAATAAACTGGCTTGCTCTGAGGTATTTAGTCGTCACATAAAAAGGAAAGGATTTTCGTTGTTTTTAACCTAAAAGTTTTTTGTAAGTTTTTAGAAATCCTTTAACATAAACTAATTTAGAGAAGCGAGCGCCGCCGCGTGACATTTTCAATCTTATTACAGATCAGAAAGTCAATTTCTGTTGAAGATTTAAATAAAAACTGTCAGTTATATTTTATTCTTAATGAAGAACCACCAAGCGATTGATTTAGCCCCGACCGTTTAATAAAGTCTTAAAATATCTTAATTTTTTAAAAAAGGGATAATAATAACCATTGAATAAAGAGAAAGCCAGCACTAGCATCTGATCAAAATAAATCATTTTAAAAAAAAAAGATTTTTTTTTGTTGTAAAATTAAAAGGAGGTTTAGAAGAAAAAAGGGTAGGAATAAACGTGGTAGCTCAACAGATGGGTGGGCTTATGGATATTCTGAACACTCTGCGGGTTATATGGTCAGTGGTGCTCTGTGCTACAAATTTCCGAAACAGACCGTTTTATTCTTTAATCGCACCAAAAAAGAACAGAGAAGAGAAACAAAATTATATATCTATTATAACGTTTTGGTTCGACATAAAAAAAAAATATGTGTAACCCTTTCTCTAGAGCAGGTCCACGATAAATGGTGAATGACGTAATTTAACAAAAAATGGGGGAGAAGCACTCGACGTTCGTCACTGCAAAACCAACTGTCGGTGGCGTCACTTCCCTAGTCATTTTGAAACACAGGAATACGTTTCTGCGCATTAGAATTTTCCATAACTCGCCCGATATTTGTCGCCTGAGACTTTCTGACAGATGTATCACAATGCACTTACCGCTCTGCGGTTCCTTAATTAGAGAGCTGCTGCGAGTTTATGGCGGACGATGGGCTTAAGTTCTTCATGAGCGAGGGCCCCTTATGAAATTTACTATAGCTTGAGTTCATTAATTCAGTTTTCCATCTAAATGCATAAATAAAGGCCCACCTTCCCATTTTTTGTATCTAAAGAGATAAAACAAAATAATAATGCACACAATGAACATAAAAAGATCTTTCGCAGGTTAATAAATCTTATTTGGCGCCATTGATAGAGAGACAGCATCGTCTGCTTTCCCTTAGAAAAATTTATAATAATTTAATTCCTAGATAATGCCAATGAGCCCCCAAAGCGATTTATTTACTATGAGACCCTTAGACCAAAGTAACTGGCCGACTATTTATTAACTCTGCCTATCGAGCTGAACATAAATGGTCATAGCTTTTTACCTAACGAAATGAAGTAATCATGTTGTCATGTTGTAGGAAGGAAATTATGATTGATAGAGATACGGGTGAACTATGGCTACACCCGTTTTGGCGTCAACACTTATATTTTTGCAGTCTGCTGACGGTAAAAATTACTATAATCAGTCTTGATATATTACTGTAATTGTACTCTGTTAAAAGGGATATTCATTTTTAATTAACATGTCCCGTTCTCTGGTACTAAGGTTTCGCAACCAGGATCCGACGCTATAGAATAAGAAGGCGAGTGCGCGAGCATTAAGAAGCTTCTAGACGCCATTTTCTCAATCCAGAAATACTTATTTTTTAGAGTAGTTTTGGGTTGGCCAACCGAAGAGTAGGGATTTCGGAGATGAGTGGAAGCAGGTGTCAAGAGAGTTTAAAGGCGGTCGGTAGACGAACCAGTTCATGTTTACATTTCATGGTTATTCGCCTTAAAATTACTTGTTGGGCCAGGTATCACTGTATCACCAACGTTCAGGGACTACAACAGAGAAGCAGAGAAAAGTTAAGTACGTAGAAAGTTGAATTTATACGTCATTTACATACAAAACGAAAAATAGACAAATAAATAGATAAAAAGCCCGAAATGTGCCAAACGTTATCTTACGTCGGACTGGATTCGTGAATTCTGCGCTACCATCAGCATCCAGAAGAGCTCCGGTGATTTGAGATATGCAGCATAAGCTGGTAGACTCGGTATTCCATTGTTTCAGTCAGTAAAGATTGTCCCGTTTATACTCGAGCCACGAATTTATTCCGTTATGCTTCAGTCCTGGATCCGTGACTACACGAGGGCGCTCTTTTTCTCTTTTTATATATCATCTTGGTAGATAATCATGATAATCCGCAGCGATAGACGCCACACCGAACAGTCGGGTAGGAAAGCGGATCGGCCCGTTCTCGCAGAAAGCTCTCGTGCGCTCATCATCGAGTGTCATAATATATTTAGTTTTTTAAGGTTTTCGACTCAGTATGGTAGACCTAATCCTGTGTGCGTGTGTTGTTTACACTAAACGTTTTACCTGTCTACACGCACCAAACTTCAGTACAGAGAGGGTTAAATCTTAACACCTTTTCTTTAGTTTGTGCGCCGGTGTTTGCTTGGAGTGGATCCTCGCTCACACGGCTCAGGGTTTAGTCGACAGCCCGGCACGAGGATCTTAGGGTCTAACACTTTTACATAATTTCTTTTAAAAAAGGGGGATCATTGACTGATCACTTGCAGGGCGAGTTTCGCGATTGTCTCGTCGTATGTCTGGGAATTCGGCCAGATTTCACCATTGAAGCGTCGAGAATGAAAGAGCAGAATATTGGCAGGGGAATAAAATCATTCAGAAATGGTTTCCCTGGATTATTCCCGGTGATCCCTTAGCGAGGAGCCATTTTGGCTGTCTAATATCCCATAATAATTAAAAAAAACAATCATTAAATTATCACGGACAGATTTATAAAGGTCCACGGATCCTTACAATAAAAGCCGACAGCCGCTTTAGGAGGAGGTTAGGGATTTACGACAGGCGGACGTGCGACGGACATAAGGCAGACCCGCCCTTTCTCCCAAGTCAGAACGAACGATCTGCGTTCATTAGCTTAACGATATCCTCGTGGAGGGGTTAACGTAGTGTCACGGGTGGGTTGGTGACAGGACGTCATCAGTGACCGACAGGTATAGTGAACATAAGGGGAGAAGTTACGAGAAACGTAGGTTGAAGAGTCAGTGCGGGAGACTATAAAATACGTCTGTAAAACAGACGGATAGAAAGCCAAAACAAAATCAGCAAGAATAACATCACGGAACACGGCATGTTCACTGAGAAACGCCCACGGGGGGGGGGTGCTTTTTAAGATGCTTCAAGGGCGGTAAAGCGGTCTAAGAGGCACCCAAACCAAAGACCGAAGTTTAGTGTCACGTGACGTCACGCTCCATGGTCCTGCTTATTGGTCACTGGGCGTTTGTAACGTCGAATCAGCTTCCGTTTCCGTGGCGGATTCTTGCTGTCAATTGTTTTCCCTTTTAATACCTTACAGGCAGGGGCGGTCCGCCCCGGGCGGCACGTTTTTGGGGGCGGCATTTTTTGGTTGTCAAATTTAGTTCAGGACAGACAGTATGTTACATATATAATGTATTTTTTCGTTCTATTTTTCCAGATATTATTTTTTTCCTGAATTTTTCGTTCAATTTTTAATGGTAGTTTTTTGAAAGGAAGAAAGTTTTTCTAAAATTTGCTGTAAAAGAAATTTGCTCACTTGAAGTGAGTCACTTCTAATTAATTTTGAATTGAATATCAATATTTTCTCATTATATATTTGGTAATTTTTATTTTCTAATAGTACTTTTTTTTCAATAAATAAATAAATAAAAAATGAATATTTTGGAGGTTTTGAAATTCTACGTTATTTAGAGGGCGGCACAAACGCTAGCTACGCCCCTGCTTACAGGTGTATCACGGTTTCTTATCATTTCCGTTGGCGATTTATTAGCGGTCTGGATACTTTGATGTATTACATGGAGACCTACATTATTTTCCATTACATTTGTATCACTGATATAATTGGAAAGAAGGGGGCCGGTTGCCCTGTGTTCAGGAGTCTGGACCGGAAGTTCCTTTGTTGGTTTGTTAGACCCTCCCTGCCCGATTTCCGCTCGTTCTCCTTCACCAGCCGGTCCTGTGAGTCTCGGGCGGGCGAGAAAATCAAAAGAATTTGAAATATGGGGAAAACAAACGGCTTTCTAAAACATTTACCGACGTTCAGATGACTTTTCCCTGTGGGCAGCAACGGGGATATGAGTCGATTGCTGATTTCGGAGTATAGCAGAAAGATTTAGCGGTGTTGGTAGGCGATAAGAGGCCAGACTTCAAGCCACGTGATCCTCGAGTGACTGGATTAGTCAGAAGACACAAAGGTCAATAAAACTCCACCAGTGCGAGTGGATATAAATCGGTAGCCAGGTAACGACAATTTCCCTGGATACAAGATGCCATCTACAATAAAAGGCGCTGCTGCTTAGACAAAACAAAAAAAAAAAACAAACGAAAATAAAATCCAGATAAGAGTAGAAAGTTAATACAGAAAGTTGCGGCTAGTATTAGCAGAACCCCTATTTCGGAAATACCTTTCATCATTATCATTTTGCAGTAGGCGATTTTAAATTTTATTTCTGGAATGTTCAAATGGCTTCCACCGGTCTCGACCCCACGAGGTCAGAATTCTCGAAGCATCTGTTCGTTAGCTATATCACCACTAATGGGGCGACGAGACAGTGAAAGACTGAATTAATCTTTTTAAATGCTGAAAAAAAAAAAAACTTTTATGATATACATCTTGGCTCCTGTTAAATTTGCCTGGCTGATTACCCATTATAAGGATGCATTTCTAAATCGAATTTACCTAAACTGGCATAACCGCTCCCTAGAACATCCTAAAGCGCCAGACAAGAAACAAGACCGTCGGCTGACTGACTTATTCGTAGGATAGCCTTCAAGGAAGGTTGGATCTTACTGACACAAGTGTTTTATCGCCATCTTTCTTGTAAAATGAAATAACATAAAAGCCTCAATAAGACAAACTGAAATAACACTAACAGGAAGTCTTGGGGGAGTTTTAATGGATACACTCTGCCGCTCCACCAGTTCCTGTCAGGATGGGTAACAGACTTGCATATTTTGCTTTCTAAATGCAGCTGCTGGCTGAAACCATTTGCACTGCTAACGAACAACTGCTGTTGTTAAGATGGACTTTTCAGTATCTGCGCTACACTCGCTCACGGGCTCCACCCTAATCCCCAGGCGAATCTCGTGCTATGGCAGAAGTGACTCGAGAGTTCAATGTGAAACTATAATTGACAGCAATTCTCTGCTACTCAGTTGGATTGCCGACTTGGAGAAGGCAGCCACATTGATATGCATATCCAAATACAGTGACGAGCAGACTTTAAACATCTGGAATGGTGCCAAGGTGCAGTTTGGAGTCAGGTTTATTATTATTATTTTTTAAAAATACCTTTGCACAAAAATGGACAGAATCAAAGCGCATCCTAAATACAAAAATTTAATTTAAAATAAACTACATTTATTTATTTACTTATTCTATTTACTTGAGGTGGAAAAAAGGAGACTAAAATATAAAGGGAAAAAAGCCTGATGATTTTGAGTGTCTTTTTCATAGAGGTTGAGGCGACCACTACTAGTTTTCTTTTTTGTGACGTCATAAACAAAATAACTGGCATGAAGATACAACTTAGAAAGTTAAAAATATTCACTCTTTAAGCTATATTATCATGCTCCGTATAGAGTAAAGTGCATGTAAACAACACAAAATTACTTGTATTTGAAAAGCAGTCTAATGATTCCACCATTAAACTTTGCATTTTTGGTTGCAGTTATATTAGGTGTCGGAATTTCGGCTATAATTGACTCTGTCATATTCGAGGTTTTCTGTTCTTTTCGTTTCCCATTTTGTCTTAGAGTCTTAATACCGTTCTGACGAAAATTCAATATATGTATTTCACCTAGTGTACGTAGAGGTTGTCATTAATCTACCTCCAGCCTGCAAGTGTACACTGCATATCTCAAGGTATGACGCCTTTAGCGATTTAATATGGTCTGTGGAAAGACGGGGAAAAGAGGAGGACATCTAAAGAGAGACACGGGTTGTAAAGAGTTAGGAACAAAGTAATGTAATTATCCCTATAAACCTCTATAAACTAATCACCGAAACTGGAATAGTACAATTAATAATACATTTCCAATAATTCATAATGAATATTTAAAGTTTCTCTTCTTAAAAAATGGTAAGAGAATGACACGTTCAATTCAGTTTTGTACGTGGCAGAAACGCAAACAGCCGTGACGTCACGAAACTCCTTTCTTTGTTGAACGATCAGCAGACGTGTGCTAATCACTCTGGGATATATTAATAGAGCCGCAAGAATATCTATCAGAACCGATGTATTGGCGCTGATGACAGTGAGAATGTCACCGACGACGCTGATTTGCTGGGTATCTAAGCTAGCCGCTTCAATTCTAATTTATATTGATCATGATGCCAAATGACCGATCCGTCAGTAATGGCTGAAGGAATTGATCGTCTCCCACCAGTATATCTATTGTCATCCACAGATTAAAAAAGCTTCTAGAACAAACCAGCAGTCGGGTTTGTAATGCTCGCTATTTCACTATTTGGTAAATGAAAAAGCTTTTCTATCAGTAGACGTTGCTCAGATACACTGAGTAGCTAAGTGATTCTACTTATCTTTTACTTTCAAGTAAGATAAGTTAGATTACCATTATTCCTGCAAATAGTAATTAATTATGTAGGATGCGGTTTTAATTAAGGCAAGTACTAAATAACTGGTGATTTATTACAAGTTTATTAAGTGTCTGATACAATTGGTTGTTTGTTTTTTTATTTTTGCGTCAAGTTTTAGAATATAGAATGTCACGAGTCACTTTGAACAAGTTGGAAGCCCTGGGGAGAGGGGATTAATGGGTGCACAATGTAAAGCTCATGTTTAGAGCTCCATCCTCCATAAAAACCAAACAACGAATCATTAAACTTAATAGTACAGCGTGCTATTCTGTCCTTCTTTTCTAAAGTATTTAATGAAAATATTTACAGGCAGCCAATCTTTCTAGTATATTGGGTTTTAAGAATAGCCCATTTGTCAGAAGGGACCGCTTTCCGAAGGCACCGCTATCACTCGTCGAAATAAGAACGTGATTAATACCGATATCGATCAGGTTGAACAGACGATTCTTTAATTAAGCGCAACACACGAACTACTTCAGTGGATGAACCAGAATGCTGTTTCATTGGTCATCAAGGGATTTGGCTGTTTGGATACTCTTCGGGGGGGGCGTCAAAGCGATGGGGATCTATAGGGAGTGTTGGTCTCGCATGGCTGGTTTTAATATCTGCCCTGACTACGAGCCAACAAAACGATTCGAAACCCTAACCCCCAGAAGTCCTTCACACTCGCCAGACTATTGGTATTATCAGGTGGCTCGGTAGCGGTGTGTAAAGCGGCTTAATGATTGCTAAGAGGTCAGAGACTGAGGAAGATAACAAATAAATAAAGGAATGGGTTGTTGTTGTTGTTGTTGGGAGGAGGGTTGTCGCGTTAGCCAAGTTGCATATTTAGGGATGAACTTTATTTTATAGAACCACCACCGCGATAGACCGTGGGCGCCCGATAGGACCTCCCGATAAGCGGTGAATGTCGCGCCTGCGTGCGAGCGTGGCGGTGTACAATCACAGTCCGATCTGAAAAACCCTGCCGGTTCTGGATATTAGGGTTTGTCGCTCTCCCCGCAGACCCCGGGCTTTATAACGAGCCCATCAAGTCACACGAGTGACGGCGCGCATAGGTCCGGCAGGAAAATATGGAAAGTGGAACTCGTCAGCAGCGAGAAAAAACCCGAACCAGAATCGCTGACGTTCACGATCCTTTCGGAAAAACGGCTTTCGCTCTGAACTAGAACTGTCCTGGAGGACGATCATAGGACATACAGTTTTGCCTTGCCTACTCTAGGGATGACTTGAGTTTGTTCTTAGGTAAAGTTGCAAGGGTCCACAATAGGTTCTAGTGCTCTCTAAAAATCTAAGAGGCTCTACACAACCATTTGCGGCCGATACATGGAACAACTTGTGAGACCCTGAAATTAGCGAGACGTGAACCACTGAGGAATTAGCGATAATTTAAAACTGTATTCTGAGGCAACGGTTAATATGAATTCCTCCACTGCATTCATCCTTGCCTTCCTCAGATATTTTAGCATTTATCTCGAAAACCTGAATACGTAAGAATTTTAATGAGAAAAATAAAAGCTCAAACCTTCTCGTTATTGGCGTATTTATCTATCAGTCAGAACTTTATCTGTGTTTTGAAACCTTTCAAGCTCACATTGGTGGAAGCAAAAACTCATCACGCACAAAGACTCTAATGCCACCATCGACTACGGATTCTGTATCATTATATTCCCGTCTAACTGGCAGCTCGACAAAGAAATGTTTATCTGGAAATGATTTTATCGTAACTACTCAAATGAATAATTCATGTAAAAGAATCTCTCTCATCCGCTTTCTAGTCTCCGGCTACAAGCGGGCAAGACAATTTATGGCTCGGCTGTGTGCCGCGACCTCCCTGGCATCATACGGGGTTATTCGAGACGAAAGAGAGCAGCTAACGGTCTGTTATAAATGCCCACCTGACTTCTTAAAGTTGCACAGCATTTAATGAGCTAGTGTTTCGCCTCGCAGTTGCGGCAACTCGCGTCGGTATTGTCAGTCAGGGTTGAGCAATCGAGCGTCTGGAGGAGGGCCGAGTGTGCGTGTTCCTAGCTGGAGGCCGGGCTTCCTTATCACTCGATCTACACTGACGGACGCTCTGCACGCGAGACGGCAAACCTCTCTGCGCATGCTCAAAAGTAACGGCTTATAACGATCTTCTTTCCTTACGTATCGCACTGTACCTTTCATGTCACACGCGCCACAGCAGATACCCTTAACCAAGCTGAAGGATCTCATTTTTAAACTCGTGCTCGACGACCTGAAATTATCGTCAGCTTTGATTGACGTTTTTTGTGAAAATGATGGGCACTGTAGTGACGGAGTTACTCCAGGTGTTTGGAAGCGGCACCGGGGTCTGATGGTGGCGGAGAACTCGGCGCGCCTAATAATGGCGACGGTGGGTGAGGGTAGAACCTGTGGCAGTGACAGTGACCGGCTGTTCGAGCGGATTTCCAGATAAGTTTGAATTTGTCGCAAAACGATCAAAAGCGTGGAGTTTCTTTCGGAAGAAACTCTTCTGGGAAAAAAGTTCGTATTTGGTGGGGGCAGGTGAGGAACCGGCATTTTGACAACTGGGGTCAGTGTTCGCGAGTTCTTACGTTTTCTCTTAATGTTCGATTACTGACCCAGCCTAACAGAGTTCCTGCTAGGGATTTCTTGCATTGCCTAGCGTATAAGTTTAAATAATAATGGCATATTTAAAGAAGCTAATGGACAGACAGGTGACCGCCGTCTCTCATTCCGTAATTTACAGCGCACAGTGACGAAGAAAAACTGCGGTGGCCGTTATTTTTAGGGTGGGAATTCGCGTGTGTTGTTAGGGTTAGAAGGGTTGGGGGGAACCACGGGCGCTAGCTCCTGCAGGGTGGGGGTTGGGGTTAAGTCGTTACAGCACCAGTAATTCCAAATTAAAGATCCAAACGTATGAAGTCGGTTTAGTCTCATTTATACGTCTAATTGGAAATTTCTGGCGCTGTAACAATTAGCGTCGGTGATCTCCGGCGTGTGGCCTTGACTACGGGTACGCTAGTTGGGTACCATTTTGGCCCAAAGCCCTGTAGCGCCGCAGGTATTGTAGATCGACGACAGAGCTGACTGGAGGGGGGGTAAAAGGGTTATTATATTCAGTTTATAGCTAGTTGGCTAGATGATAGTACGAACCTCCCTACAGCTGCAGAAGCCTGACATCATCAGGGAGAGCGCAATATACGGTACGGCAAACGAAGGAACATCACCGGCGAGCTAGAAGGGGGCGAGGTGTTGGGTGTGAGTGACCAAGCAGGTTACCTGAATAAAGTGGGGAGGGGTTCTTGAACGGCAATCAATGCAACAAGTCAACTAAGAGTTACCCTTGGAACTTCCGTCTTAGCCACCCGGACGACTATGCTGGAGCTTTTTATTTTTACGTGTGGGATGAGACCCGGGTCGGCTGATGACAAAGAACCAGAAGAATCTTTGATTGGAAAGTACGTCAAACCGAACATAAACCCGGGCCCTCAGCCATTCGTGCAGTCCATCGGCCTACCACTGGACCAACGATCACCAATATGTTATATTCACCTGTTTATTACCGCTGTTTTGGCTTCTCTTTTAAATTTGCGGTAAAATTAAAACTTTTCAGACTCGTCTTTCAGTTACTTTGATGCAGCTACACGGCCATTATATCAGGTAAGCGGACGGCTCGTCAGCGAGCCGGTTGGTGACACTTCCAATCAGGATGTAAATACGAAACCTCGCCGAGATATCTGCTGGTACATTTTAAAAAGTTTGTTTTCATAAGTCAGCGGTACAGAAGTACAAAAGACGTAGGAAGAATGGCCGTATTGCCGTCTGTGCAAGATTACAAGAAGCAGACGTCCACCAACTGGCGCCGTTCGAAAACCAATTAGGAAAATTGGATAAATCGTTCGCCAATAAAACCGGCGGTGTACTAAAATAGTGTTCAGCGTTTCCACGACTGCTCCTGTAATGACTGGAACTAAGTTCTGCCGATTATTTTGTTGTTGTTGCCATAAAAATAAACCCCTATAAGAACGTGGCAATGCAGGAGGAAAACCCATTATCGCCGAAATTTGGTTGAAATCAAATGATTTTCAATGTGAATCTCAAATTGCTTTCAGCGGATTAATATAGTTCACCAAATAAATTATTGGGGTTATATGAAATCACTAAGCTGCAGTAGATTAATGGAGAAGTCAGCAAACACATGCATGTTGTGAATAGGGTATTACGTAGAACAGATTCCATTTCCTATGGTGAGCAGGAGCGGTATGTATCAAATCGACATCACAGATGTAATCTTCCTATCACCTTCAGTCGATCATTAGATGAATTAAACCTTTAAAAAATTCAATTAAAATTAATTGCGTTTTCAAACATATTTTTCCAGATGTGTTTTTATGTCATGCGTAACAGGTCGATAAAACTATCACATTATTTCAGAAGACAGGTTGTCAATCCAAACATCACCATAACAAAATCTTATGGGTGATTTTGCGAGGAAACTGCCAGTTAACCCTGACAAAATTAAGAAATTCTGTAGGATTCCAAAGCTACGTGTACCTGAAGTAAAAAATAAACAAAAATATGACAGCACAGATACAAACCCGTCCCAGATATTCGGACGCTGTTTTCTCCTGGCGCCAAGAGATCTTAGCAGAATGTTAAGTATTTTCTGTTCTACACGTACTGAATATCTGACATTTTCATCCCAGTCCAATTTGATTCTCTTTCACATAAGAGGATTGTATTCGTAGTTGTACCCATAACACAGTATGTTATTTTAAAATGTCTCATTCTTTTCAAGAATCAGGCCGAAAAGTGCTGGATTTTGAGGAGCGATCGTGAAGCTGGTATCCAAGTACATCATTAGTCGTTTAGCCTAAGAACCTGACTCTTAGCACCGTAGAGATCTTGGCTCCAACTATTGCTTCTTCGCGGAAACTTGAGGAGGCACCCACGTGTGGATGGTACTTAGTCTCTCAAAGCTGCATACATAACATATGGTGCGAGGTAATTTTAAACGGTTAAACAGTCAGGGTCCATCGAAACTTTCGTTATTTTTTATCATCATTTGCCACCTGATACAAGAGGTATTACAAAATGAGTGGTGAAAGCAAATTAACCTAAATGCTCGGCTCCGTTGTGGCCTTAAAAGAAGATCCTCCACGGAGACGCTCTTAGATTACATGACTTGTTAATTCGGTAACTAAGGTTGTTTCGGGTACGAGTCTTATCGATTCATCCGGTTAAAATAAACTGTAAGAACAAAAGTCAAGAGATAGATTCTAACAAAGATAGAAAGAATCATTTTCAAAAGGTTACAGCTTAAAATCAAAATAGCGCAAAGAGACGGGATACTTTGCTATCGTGTTTTTTTCCTGTGGTTGGTCTTCATCAGACCAATAAATAGTTACTGATTTTTTCACAAAAGGCAACATTCTCATCTTCCCAGAGGCTCGTTAATTAATGACTTTTCTTTGATGAGGACTAAGATCGTCTGATCGAGACTAGAAGTTTTTCAGGGTCGTCTACGTTGAAAAGACATCGAGAGCTCGTCAGGCTGGTGCCGATTATTGCCGGTCCGTGTGTGACAGCTGTCGGTGACCAGCAGCTCGCCCACTGCTGCTGATGGTTGTTGTTGTGGAGCGAGTTGGACTTCCGAACAAGGCTCTGTCAATGGCATAGCATCCCGTAAAGACAAGTGGCCTGTTCTCTGTCGAGTCCTCTTCGTTACTGACAGATGTTCGTCGAGCCGACAAGCGGCCAGGTCCACCTGAAACCGGGGGCCCCAGGACTCGGGAGGTCTCTCTCACGTCGGGCACCAAGGAATTGCCGCACAGCTGTTTCACGCTATGGCGATCATCAGCGACAAGCCTCCTCCGACCCCAACCTGGGATCGAACCCGGTATAGGAGCAACGGTCCCCTTACGGAGCCAACCCGCTAACACCTGCCCCACCGGGCCGGTTGCTGCTGATGGTTCCCTCAATGGTATTGTTGCCGTTGTTCACACTTGCAGAGTACATCTTTACATGAAACTCGCCGGCATTTATTGCTAGAAATTAACTTTATAGAATGTTTGCTGCTACATTAATGGAGCGTTTCGGTTTAAGTCCAATACTTCCTCCGGGTAAAGACAACGCTCTGGAAAATGAATATTATAAATGATATCTGACTACGTGTTCGCTGATCTAACTGCTTCTTCCCAATGATAGTACATACTATTCTTGCTGCAGAAATCAATTCCGTCGATGTAACGAAAATAGAATCGCGATTTTAGTACAGCCGGGAAAATCGGTTACCGCTCGTGCCAGTCGTCCGGTTCGTTTTGCCGGCACCACTGAGCAGACGACAGTAGAAGTCCGTTCTCACCCAAAGGCTGTAAGAACACGGACCTCTAAGGATATTTGGAGGTGGTGAGCAAATTATTGTAGATAGATTGTGATTTTCACCCAGGCGATAAAAGCTTGTGTGTGTAACACACACAGACACACACATACACATATAAACACTGATTCACACACACACACACACCACACACACACACACACACACACACACACGCACGGACGCACGCACGCACGCACAATGCTGAAGTTGCTATCTACACGCTACAAAAACCGAGTCCCTTGTTAGGTCGATGCTCACTAGGCACATTCATGTCGCTTGTTGTTTCCGGTGTTATACGACCACTGTACCCTGCCTACTTTGAAAGTATGATATAACTGGTGGTAAAAAACAGCGGCAGCATATCTGAAACCACCTTCACAGGCAATTTTCTACCCTGGAATCCCTGGGTAAGCCATAAAGGTTTCTGGCCCTTTTGCAATGACTGAGCAGCGTGTTGATGGAGGTGAAGCTAAGGTTTCTAAAATCAAGCTCTGCAGCACTTATGATCCCAGACAAAAACAGCTGGAATAGATATTTAACGGATAACGAGCTTTAACAGATCATCTGATTTCCGCGGTGTTTGACTTCAGTGGATACATTTCGTAGGTCGCTCTCGGGCTGGAACCAGCTGAACTGTTCTTGTGTTTTCTTCTCAAGCCCGTGACCACGTGCTTCTTTGAAATCCGGAAGTATACGGATACAGGCAAATCAGAAGCTGGAGATCGTCAGCGGATGCTCTTTGATACGCACTAAAAAGAGAGAGAGAGAGAGAGAGAGAGAGAGGAGAGAGAGAGAGAGAGAGAAAAGAGGGAGTGGATTCTAACTTTCATCGTTACTCATTATCGTTTTTACACGCTAAAAGTGCAAGAATACTTTCTCCATCTCAAGCTAGGGCGAGAGTATTGATAAAACAGTTTTAAAATTCGTGCTAATCAATACTAAACATTATACAGCTCTAAGTCCTGCCATTCCACATACAGCATACAGAACCGAAATTAATTTGCTTTTGTCAACTCAAATACAAGAGGAAACGACTAGCGACTTTTATCGGCCGCTTTTAACGATGATAGGCGCTAGACGCCGAGCTAAGTCTGTCGGTCGGCGCGTGTCTTACTTTTGATCCAGCAAATGGACTCCAACTTTCTATTATGTACGAGAAAAAGAAAATTTTTCCGCATTATCACAGTCTAGTGTTGTTCTTGGTAAACCAATCGAATACTGACTATGGCTTATACAGGCATAAAGTCACCAGTATACGATTCTGTTTGATATGCCCTCCTTGAAACATCTCAAGGATGTTAAAATTGTTACGAAGGGCGACGTCAACCGTCCCGGAGTCCAGTCCGGCTTGCACGTCATGGCGGCTAATGGAAGTGGCCTCCATGTTTTGGTCGTTCCGTATCGAGGTTTCAAACGGATTCAGTGTTCCGTCGCTAACTGATTTGAAAACAACTATGCATGTTCTGGTAGTTTCGATGAAGATAACTCTGCCAACAGTATCGGATCTGTCCGGGCCGAACTCTGCGGCCTTCGGCGCGCGGGCGGCGACAGACTTCCATAGCAAGAGAGCTGCCAACTCCACCGCTTCACCACACTTAAGGCAGCAGCAGCCCCTTCTTCCCGGGAAAAACAAGTTTTAAATTAATTGTCGCCAAATTTTAAGCTTCGCGCCATTTCTCGTGCGAACTGCGCGTCGTTTCAGAATATGAAAACTGCTGCTTCTGTTCCCTTCGGTAGATGATAGTGCAGCAGAGAGAACAGGTATAACAGCTGGCCTAAAGTGCACCAAGAAGTGGCTAGCGATTTCTTTTTTCTTCTGTTTCATGTTTCCCGCCCGTCGTTCTACTGTTGTCTGGATCAGGAACCAAGCGAGGAACTCTTCGGGGTTTTTTACAGCCCTCGAATCGCAACCTTAGGGTTACTCGTTTTTACAGTTTGTTTTTGTCTGTTTCAAATAGAAAAAAACAGAACAGATTTAGCACTTACTGGTTTAATTTCATCTGTAGATTTGTGTAGTCGTGGTTTCCCGGGCCACGTTGAATAAAAGGGAATGCCTAAGACCCGTCGGAGCCCGGCGATGCTATTACTCGAGTGTAAATTATCAAGCACCAAATCTGATGACTCGCGCTAACCCGAAATACAGGAAACGAGGAACTGACATCCCCGGTGTGCGACGCCCAAACGCGGCAGTTAGAGGGTGATCTCATCAGTAATTCAAACGACTTCTTCCCGTCGGCCGCCCCGACCACTGGCACTAGTCTACGGAGTCCCGCTCAGCTAGGACCGCTGTCCTGATGGACAACAACTATTCCCGACCAACAGGAAAACAGTAGAAATGACTTCTACTAAGCCCGGGTCGTTTTAAGCTTTGTTCCGCGTCACTGGGCAGCCTGGCTCCTTCCTCGTGTAGCAAGTGTCCCTGACGCGGCGATTTTCCAATAACAAGAAACTTTCATCTTCATCTTAAATAAGGATTCTCAGAGAAAAAGGTTAAAAAAAAACAAAAAAAAAAGCTGAACATTGACGACCACTTTTTAAAGTTTCTTTTAGGTAAGTAATATCATCCAGAAACTCTTCAAGTTTTGCATATTTCATATTTTGAAGAAGAAATGCCGCTTGTTTAGTTTAGATCATCTCTAAGTATATTTTTTAAACAATTGAAAACAAGCAAGCGGCGGGATGAGGTTGGTTCGTGTTTCCCTGGCAACTTTCAATAAAGGAAAATATGCCCGGTTCGCCTGACCGCGTCTCTGGTTGTTTATACCATGAGTGCATTTAAATTTCGAACTCCTTGGTTTCCTATAAACAACAGATTGCTTGTAGTAGACGCAGAGATTTAGAAGACGACAAATTCACTTCAACCGAATTAATATTTGGAAGATGGGCAAAGCTTCACTCACGGGAAAAACTTGCGATTATGAATTCCAAGGCGACTGACAGAAAGCAGTCTTTGGACACACTGTGGATTAACTAGACTTAGGGCCATCTACAGTGCAAAGCACTAATTTTACACATAGATCACCTTTAATAAAAGCTACCCTAGAGCTAGGACCGGCACGTTCAGATCAGTTTTAATAAAATCTACCCTAGACTTAGGAATGGCTTCTCAGTTTAAAAATTCTTTTTCAGGCGACGAGAGAGAAACGTCTACTCGAAGCAGTTCAACACAGATTCGAATAGTAGACAGTTTTCAACTGTAAGCCTAACCCCAGAAGCTCACAGACACTGACT
Source organism: Nautilus pompilius (assembly GCA_018389105.1). Taxonomy (NCBI): domain Eukaryota; kingdom Metazoa; phylum Mollusca; class Cephalopoda; order Nautilida; family Nautilidae; genus Nautilus; species Nautilus pompilius. The sequence continues at coordinate 1,548,918 of JACATO010000311.1, read as the reverse complement.
AACTATTGTCAACTCATATTGATTTCTTTCTTTCAGCTCATAGGGACATACGTTGGGAAATCTCTGTTCTGAGCCAAGCACCTGGATAAATTAATACATTATAAGACAACACGCGCGCCGTAGCTACTGATTAACGCTCATAATACAAATACAATTTTGTTGCATATCTCTGCGCAGAGCTAAGAAACACGTCTACAGATATACATGTAGAAAATAAGGGATCAGAGAGATTTTGAAACACACAGAGACTCTCTAAGCCAAAAAAGAGATTATCTTAAAAGAATGTTGACGTTATTCGGTTCAATTACCAGGCCTGGCACAGGGTTATTGAAAAACATTTTATATATCTGACGGAGAGCGCTTTTTATCTATGTTTCGTTATGACCCCTCTTTAGTATGACCTACTTACTAGTGATGTAAGCGACCTAGTCACATTTATCAGAAAATCGCGTCTCGTCCAAAGGGGGGGGGGTCTGTTAAGATCAGCCCGGGAATCAAACCTTCCGTTCTCACAAATATTCTTTGCATGATGGAAATTGCATTTCCTCTGCGAGTTTTTCAATAATACAACAACAAGAGAAAAAAGGGGGGGCGCAGCTAAAGGTGTGTAGTTAGTGAATAAAACTAAAATGGGAGAGAAACGGTTAACTTTCAAAAACTAATTATTTTGTAACATTCGTGGCGATCAATTGATTGTGGAGCTCGATACTTCGCTCCCTCCCACAGGAATCATATTACGAACGAATTTCTATCGAATTTCCTTCAACGCGATCAGAAGCCACGAGAAATGCGTTCTCAAGAGGGTGCCAAATTACCAAGATCAGCCAATTATCGGCCCAATTCTTCAGGTTATAAATCTTTAAAATAAAATATTAATGAAAAGGTTTTGTAGAACTTAAGAATACAATCTTTTTAAAAAAAACTATTATTAAATTAATTTGTCAGGGAAAATAAAGTCCCTCTTCAGGTGGCATTGTAGGTTAACTGTACTTAAAGGCTTCCACAGACTTTCTTCGAAAGTTCAGACAGGACTCTCTTGATCCTGGATGAATGGGTCTATTAGACTTTATTTGTCGTTGAATTCAAGTGAAGGAGTGAAAAAACCGATAAACGGGGCAGATAAAATTATCACGTGTTGCTGACGTCACCATCGCATACATCGCTGATGAGTTCTAGATTAATTTAATTTTAATGCGGAGATTATACAAATGTTGGATTATATAATATATTATTTTTGTATAAATGGAGAAAAGGTTACTTTTGATGTAAAGGACAACGCGACTTAGAATTTGATGTTCAGGTTTAGCATTACTAAATTTACCTATTACGAATTAACAAGGGAAACAATTATTTAACAACAGCTCTCTACTGTCTCTTTGTTGATGGAAAGCTAGCCAGAGAACACACTAAACTCAAACTGACAGCATGAACATTCCAGAGATAAAGAATCAATTGAAAACATATTTGATGTCTTCATCAGACGAAACTTGTGATCTGACAATTTTAAGGTCTGAAGTCGCAGACATTAAGGAATTATCCAGAAATAGATCCAGGCACTTAGACTGTCGTCTTCATAGCCGTAAGTTTTCTCAGTGAGACAGCCGCCGGCCTGAAGCCTGAGGGTTAGCACGCACGCAGTACCGCGCTGGCCTGGTACAGTTTCAATACAACGGTGCAGTGATGGATCCCCACTTAAGAACTGGGTTTTAAAACATTTACATATTTAATTGCACAGCATCACAAAACTTCTACAGGTCAGTGTAAATATTTTGAGAAGCCTTCCTGCTTATCAGTGTTTTGCTTTTAGATTTACTTAATTTAAAAAAAAAAATGTCGATTAAAAACGTTTCTCTTCTTAAACCTCATTGAGAAGAAACAAACAAAGAATAGGGTTCCCTTAGCTTGAACTCATTCCAGAGGCGGGTCCCTTAAGATCGTTTGTGAAGACGTAGTTTGCTGGGTGATTTAGATCTAAGAGCTCTCTCGTTGGTGTAAACAACAACAACATGGAAATGTGGGCAATGGCGGGCTGAGAGAAAGTTACGTGGTAGGTTTGATTCTATCTGGTTTACTTCGCACTGTCTGGGCAGTTGGGGGAATGAGGTAGCACTTCTGTTGCTGTAAAAGCTGCTTGCGTTGGCATCACCCGAGTCCTATATTTTTATTGGTTACTTTATAATGGCAGTTAAACAACCCCGCCTGTGTCCTTATGAATTTCCGTCATCCTCTACTTTTTTGGTTTAAAAACCCTTATGGAGTTCATCATGTTGACTGTTCTCTTTACTTTGAATGTGCCGTGGTTAAAGTTAAATATTCAAGAAGGATGCTGCCTCTGGAGGTGGCTCTTTAACTGGAAAATCTCCAGATTCTAACCGCTTTCACGTCACGTGATGTAGATATCTCACAACATTGTGGCAGAGCGCCGTCCAGATCAAGATAATGGCGTTCGATACAAAAGCAGAAATTGGAGCAATAATGTATTCAGATAATTCTGCTCAGTCTTACTTTGGAGCATGAAATCTCGTAAATAAAAGGAAAAAATGAGGTAGATAAGTAAGGAATAAAAAGATAGAAAAATAAAATCAAGAACGCAAAACCTCCGCCATTTTATTTTTAAATATCTCGAACCTGCATGATTCTTGCAACTGTAAATAAACCTAATCATCCATACTCTACGTTTTGCAGAAATTCTATCGGCACCAAAAAATCTATAGCTACACATACCAGCTCAGCTTTTAACAAAATATTTGCTTCACATTAATTGCTCCCACAGCAAAGGACTAACATTTATGGCTTTGGGGGGTTTCGATTAATTGCTCGTGCTATATGCTGGCGGTGATAACTGTAGATTCACTATAGGAATACTCATTATTTTACCTACATATAATTACATGCATTAAGCAAATTGGTGTTTGAGAATTCATGTGTTAAAACCAGTTTCACACAAGGTTTTCCTTCTAAACGCCACCCATTATGGTCAGTCAGTTATTTTATTGGTATATGGAGAATAAATTCTATTCTCTTTCAGTGAAAGCTCTCAGCTGTTATGTTTGCAAAAATGCTGCAACAAACGAGGAGTGCAACCAGCCCACCAATTTGAAGGAATGTGACAAAGATGCTTCTCCCACTCTCGACATCTGCCACGTGAAGGTTACCTACAGTGGTAAGTAGTTCTCTTAACTTTATGGACTTTTACCGAAGGAAAGACTTTGGGTGGAGGACAGACAGTTCTGTCAGGGCACTGGCTGATATTTACAAATAACAGTTGTGACAGACCTCATTTATACTTGGCTGTAAACATAATATTAATTACTCTATAAGCCGATACGCCACCAGCTTTTATTTATTATATCGTCGTCTGGAAATCTTCAGTTCTTCTCTCTCTCTCTCTCTCTTCTCTCTCTCTCTCTCTCTCTCTCTCTCTCTCTCCTGACGTCATATCTCTCTATACTGACGTCATTTCTCTCGCTACTGACGTCATCACTTTCTGTACTGACGTCGTTCTCTCTCTCTCTCTCTCTCTCTCTTTACAAAGACACACACAGAGAGCAAGATTTTAATGGAACTCCGTTAATTATTCTGACGACACCGGACGAGCGACCATCTTTTTTTTTCGTCAGGACAACTTTTTCTATAGTAGAAATGACCTCGATGCAGTTTTACGTTTTTGAGAAGCTAAATAAGCCGATTAGTTATACTTAGGAAGACCTAAATGTTGGCATCTTGAAGTTTCTTTGCTTATTTTATTCTAACGAAAACTTTACACCTAAAAGTAAGTGAATGTTTATGTTGAGTAATATATCTTCTATAAGGACCGGCAGTTCTTATTGATTAATATCCCGTTTTTTCATGAACGAATATTTGCGAGATGGTCATTTACTTTTGAAAATTATCTGAAAACAATTATAGAAACGCAACAACATAAAACACTAGTATCGTTGGACAGATCAAGATAATTAAAAAGAAAATTAAATAAAAAAAACATTATATTTACCACTTTCTATATGATTATATTGAGGTCAAAATGAAATCCTGAATTTTTAACATTTTGTGCGTCTCGCCACCCGTAAAAGTTCACTTAGACGAAGTATTTTCATCCAGAAAACATGAGGATGGTGGTATTTTTGATAATGCATTGAGTTAAATGGGATTTCATTTGTTTAGTTTTGTAAAATAACTTAGTGTGGTACGAATAATTTATCTGCATCATCAGTGGGAAGTTGGTTTGGACCGATCTACGAGAATGTTCTCCTATTATCTTTATTCTAGTTCATGGTTCCAAACTTTTAAAAACGAAGACAATGTAATTTTTTTTAGCCCCTTATGAAAGAAAATTCAAATGATTCTTTAGCAAAGTTGTCCGATTATTTAGTTATTTAACTTTAAAACTCCTCACCTGATCAAAAGGTATTTCGGAATCTTGGGAAGGTGGCTCAGGGTCGTGTTTTTTAGCTTTTAGTCTGACGTTTCTCGTATCTAAAGGATGGGCTACAGAAGCGTGACAGGTTTTGATTGAACACCGTTTTATTTCTGACAATGGAAATAAATTAGCAAGATATCTAAAAGAATAACATAAAGATGTGTCTTGTTATAACGAAGATTCCAATCATCTTCCACTGTATTTATGCGCATCCGCGAAGTCTGGCTGCAATATTTTCATCGTCTTCTGGAGACTTTCACGCGAAAGAGATTTTCGTTTCTTTTTCTCTAGTTCAGAAATCACCGCTAGTATCAGTTCGACAAAATCGACAAGTCCCCCCACCAGCCCGTGAAGGTCCGACACGCGCCACTATCCACCGGAAACAACGTCATCGACGTTTTCCCGGTCTCGATCGTGCACACGTGCCACTGATTCAGCGCGATGGCGCCGATCACCATCTATCGGATTTAACAGTCGTCTCGTGGAGCATGTGTTCCGCCGATGGATAACTGTATTCCGGATCCGACGTAGTGGCTGTCCACCTCGCTAAGAACCGGTTAGGCCTGGACACTGGTTACACATCACCGTTCCACGACCTCTCTGCCCTCTCTTGCCTTCTAAAAAACAATAAAGGTTGCCGTACATTTCCATCATTTGTAGTAAAATTCTTAAGAGCATTTCAGACTTGTTCACATTCTAAAGGCCAGCCTCCTTACTATTTCGTTTATCTGCTTCATCCTTCTTAAAAATATCAATTATCTCCTGGTGGAAACGGAATTAAATAAAAGCCAGTAAAAATATGGATAAGTTTTGTGGAGGATTTTATGTTTAAGCCAAACTCAACGAATAGATAAGGATTCTTTGTTTACTCACTAATCAATCGAATTTAAGGGGAAGAAAATCTAAACTTTTACATTCTTGTTCCCTATCAACAACATGGCCGACACAAATGATTACTCTCAGAGCAGATGATGTCAGTGATAATTAACCGAGGGTTTGCCGTGTGGAAGGTCTATCTGTTTTAGAATGCAATGAAATTGTTGGACTAAAAATAAGACATGATAAAGTAAAACGGAATGAAGTAAATAATACATTCTAAAAGGGGTCGGGGTGGAAGGGATCTTGGATATTAGAGACTGGGAAGGTAGTTGGTGTACACTGATTCATATAATTTCACTAGAGACAGGTATTTGATGGTGAGTGAGTACGAAACTCACTGGAATTTATCCACTTTTCTAACTCGTGCTATTGTTACGGTTTTTACCGATGTTTTGATACGTTCCCTGTGATTTCCCGAAATCCTGATATCAGCAGCCATCATTTATTTTAAAATTAATCGTTTTTGAGAAATAAAATATTGCAAAAGCCGAATTCCAAAACGTCCATCGTCACAGGAAAAGAATCATTGCTACTCTTTTAACGACGTCTCGCGATAATAGTTCCAGGTTCTGTTTGGAGATGGACCACCGAAAACGTTACTATGTTAGGGTTAAGGGCAGCGGGAGGTTAGTACATTCCTCCCTCGTCAGTCTACATGCCGATGATCATAAATGTCAGCAGCTCGACTTAATTTCATGGAACAGAATGTTAATGCTTACTGTTAATCTTGAAATCTATGTTGCGGATCCAGAAGTCAAAATATGAGGCCAAACTGTAATTCAACCCTAAAATTTAACTCGGTAATCCGGAATTATTTTTTTTATCGATATTTTACCATAATTTAAAATCAGTGCCAAAAAATTCACGTGTTTATCAGTTTTGTTCAATTTGTAATTGCAACATCAAATTACCCGTCCTTCTAGTAAACACGTTGGCGCACGCTCAGCCAATGGACACAGGCATCATCATAGCATTCAAGGCCCCTACAGGAAACAGTGCTAAGAAGGACGAGGTCCAAACTAAAAATATCAGGCAGGGGGGGGTCGTTAACACTGAACAATCGCAAATCTGCTTCAGACACTTCCCGATAATCCATACACCAACTACTAGTGACGAAGACGGCAACGAGTATGACGATGCCAGTCTGTGAACTCCGGGGCCCGATGAGACGTCTACCTACCTAAGCTGAGGTTACCGCTGAGGAGAACCTAATAATACAGACGAAACGGAGGAGACCAGGCAACAACTCAATGATGATGACATTCCGATGACAGTGTCCAGAGACATCAACTAACGACAATAACAATGGTAATGGAAATGCTGGGGCCACTGCAGTTCCCGAGAGAAAGGACAGCACCAAGCACTGATTTCGTGCTTTGAGCAGAGTTCAGTAAAATTTAGCTGCAACGATCCTAAACACACACAATGAAGCCATTGACGATATATGGAAATTATCCGAGATCAGAGCAGACTGATCCAGCAGAGAAACCAAGCAGATGACACTCACAATCTTCTTCAGGGAATAACATTATTATTATTATTATTATTATTATTATTATTAATTATTATTATTATTATTATTATTATTATTATTATTATTATTATTATTATTATTATTATTATTATTATTATTATTATTATTATTATTATTATTATTATTATTATTATTATTATTATTATTATTATTATTATTATTATTATTATTATTATATTATTATTATTTACAAAAGATGAACAATATTCAGCATCGTATTTCATATGCATCTATACAGTGTCGATGTTGGATAATGTATTGATAGTCATGTTTTTTTTTTTAAAAGTGTGTATGATTCATCTATCCATAAAACTCGTTTTTTCCAGACATATTTACTGGGGATCAAGGTGTCTGGATTAACGAGTTTCCTCTGTATACGATCTGGCATCCCTTGTCTGGAAACAGAACTGTCACCATGTGCACAGAAGCGGAAAGGGTGCATGTGCAAAAACGAATATGCAAGTTAATATCATATTATGGTCTTAATCTCCGCGGAAGTGAACAATCTGGTTAGCAGGTTGTATTGATAATGTAATTTATTAATTTCTTAAAGAACGGAAAACCATCACGGCCTATACAAGATCCACCGAAGTAAGTATCATCTATCATTATTGCTTGTATTTATACAGACCGAATGATGCTATCACTTAAAAAAAGACTGATGGTAACTAAATCCCCTAAACTACGATAATCTTTTGAAAAAAAAAAAAAAATATATATATATATATATAATGCACACGAGAAGACTTAGTTAATTTGCAGTCTTGTTCTCTGGTATCGTTATTTTTTGATAGACGGACACACTCACCAATTCCCACAAGTTAGAAGCCATCAAGTTTGAGTATCTCTATTATATTTTCTTTAGAGTTCTACGAACTAAGCCAGGCGTCCCAATTTTCTAATGACTGTGAAACATCCCTGAGTCGTGTAAAATCCAATTTCAATAGGTATCCTAAAAGGAAACTAAGTGCGATTTTCTACTCGCACGACAAATTTTCAGAGTATAGTCTAGCCAAATGTCTTATGATGCAACGATGCAAAAAATATTATTTGTTTCTTTGATTGTTTCTGGATTCATCAGGAAATAATGACATCTTTCCAGCTAACCCCCTATTGTTAATCGTTTTAAAGTATTTTTTTAAAATTATGAACGTCTAACTTCGTTCCATAGAAGGCTAAGAGAAATTTTTCCCCATTTGCATTTAAATACAATTATATCCTCGTGTGTTTAATTTAACGTACCACCTGGCTCGTCAACCCTGCTTAGACTTATCTAAAAGTAATGCTTCTAGGTTCCATTATTAGTTTCTGGGTTAAAGTCATTCCACTATTTGTATTTTTTGTTTTATTTAGGCTACCATATCATTTATATATGAAAATAAATAGCAAAGATCTTAGAATAGGAAAGTTGGAGAGTTCTACTAGATATGTATTTTATTTGAAACAGACCCTGAAGCCTGGTCCGATTTTTTAGTCTAATGTTACATTTTAATTTTCGGTTTAACAATGAAAGCAACAATGGGAAACTCTCAGATATTTCTGGGAAATCCCCCCCCAAATATTACATAGTTCGATTAGACACTTTTTATTTAAAGAGGTACATAGTAACTGCTATAGATGTGCGCACACAAGACATCATATTAAAGATTCTTCTCATTAACGCTGTGCGGAAAAAAATGTAACATTTTAAAGAAGGGTCTAGATATAAATGAGTCATCAGCGAAGTCGGTTAACATACTGCATACAAATTTTATTTCATAATCATATTGGTTTGCATTACCCTTCTCTAAAGCAACAAAACTCGGTAGGAAAATGTTATTTTAAAAATTAAAACTCCCTTTAGATATGTTGATTAGATTTAAGTATGGTGCAAAACTATGACATCAGATATTTAATTTTGTCTTGGTAAATTTTAAAACTCTGACAAAAGTAAGACATGAAAAGGTAGCTAGGACAAATCGAAATCATTCACAGAACAGTCTATAGGTGCGACCGGAAGTTGTCATCAATCCCAAGTCTCAGCATAGAGTACTTGGACAGAGGCAACAATCAGTGCGGTAACCTTCCACAACAATAACTATCTGCTGGGTGATGGCTTCGAGGATAATTACTTTCCCGCTGAAAGTATTTGGACAGAAACCATAGTTCAAGCTTACTAAGAGAAGCAGCAACATCAAACAGTTCTTCGTGGGCAGTTTGTTTAAATGATTTACGTTTGCACTAGACATTAACAGCTTAACTTGTGATGTGTTGATAATCGTGCATAACAAAATAAACTGGCTACCACCACAATCGGATAAGTAAACTTCCTGTTCCTTTATATCTCTGCATTTTCGATATTTGGTGTTCCTAAACAAAAAGAGAAATTAATGAAGCCGGGACATTGCGAACCATGAACAGTTATTTTTTAGCTTTATTTGTTTTAATATAGAAAAGCAGTCTGGCTGTTGATCCGCTGAGCAGATAGGAAGAACTTTAATAAAACTGGGAAAATGTCGCTTTAAAACTAATGAAACGTTTGTTGTTCACAGACAGGCTAGCAGTTGGATTATAGTAGCTTTTATTTTACGTACTTCGTGCTTAAAGTTTGATTTTCATGGAATTAATGAGTCTCGGCCAGGTTATGCAGCGTGTAGAGTAAAGACGGTCCAAGGTAAAATGTACGCGTACAAAAATTCCCACAAATAACTTCTTAGAAGAAAACATACAGGTCAGAAAATTAGCCTAGAATGGGAGATTACGTCTCTGGGAATGTGCATATATTTAGTTTCATATACATATACAGGTGCATCTCAAAAAATTAGAAATCGTGGAAGAGTTCAATATTTTTTGTCAGTTATTTCAGAAAGTGAAAATTGTATACATTCTAGACTCATTACATGTAAACTAAAATGCTTCAAGCATTTTTTAATTTTAATTTGATAATTACGGCCTATAGCTAAAAAGAATAGAAAAACGTATCTCAAAATATTAGAATATTCCATTTAGAGTTTGAGTACATCACTATTTATGCAATATAAATACAATGAATCTCAGTCTGGTTCAGTACACAACCACAATCATGGGGAAGACTGATGAATTGACAGTTGTCCAGAAGACACTCATTGACACCCTCCACAAGAAGGGTAAGTCACAGAAGGTCATTGCTGAAAGGGCCGGCTGTTCGCAGAGTACTGTATCAAAGCATGTTCATGGAAAGTTGACTGGAAGGGAAAAGTGTGATAGGAAAAGGTGCACAAGCAAGAGGGATGACCGCAGCCTTGAGAGGATTGTCAAGCAAAGCCGATTCAAGAACTTGGAGGACTGAAGCTGGAGTCAGTGCATCAAGAGCCACCAAACATAGACGTGTCCAGGAAATGGGCTACAAGGTCAGAAGCGTCTTACCTGGGTTAAGGAGAAAAAGAACTGGACCGTTGCTCAGTGGTCTAAAGTCCTCTTTTCAGATGAAAGTAAATTTTGCATTTAATTTGGAAATAAAGGTCCCACAGTCTGGAAGAAGAGTGGAGAGGCACAGAATCCAAGTTGCTCGAAGTCCAGTGTGAAGTTTCCACAGTCAGTAATAATTTGGGGTGCCATGTCATCTGCTGGTATTGGTCCACTGTGTTTTATCAAGTCCAAAGTCAATGCAGCTGCCTACCAGGAGATTTTAGAGCATTTAATGCTTCCGTCTGCTGCCAAGCTTTATGGAGATGCTTATTTCCTTTTCCAGCAAGACTTGGCACCTGCCCACAGTGCCAAAACTACTAATAACTGGTTTGCAGACCGTGGTATTACTGTGCTTGATTGGCCAGCCAACTCGCCTGACCTGAACCCCATAGAGAATTTATGGGGTATTGTCAAGAGGAAGATGAGAGACGCAAGATCCAACAATACAGACTAGCTGAAGGCTGCTATCAAAGCAACCTGGGCTTCCCTAACACCTCAGCAGTGCCACAGGCTGATCGCCTCCATGCTATGCCGCATTGATGCAGTGATTCGTGCAAAAGGAGCCTCGACCAAGTATTGAGTGCATAAATGAACATACTTTTCAGAAGTTAGACATTTCTATATTATAAATCCTTTTTTTAAATTGACCTTATGAAATATTCCAATATTTTTAGATAGTGGATTTCTGATATTCATGAGCTGTAAGCCGTAATCATCAAAATTAAAACAAAAAAAAAAAAGGCTTGCAATATTTCACTTTATGTGTAATGAATTTAGAATATATATGAAATTTTCACTGTTTGAATTAAATTACGGGAAAAAATTAACTTTTCCACGATATTCTAATTTTTTGAGATGCACCTCTATATTTTGAAGCGCACTGACATTTTCTTCCTTTTTACGTTGAAACTTATCTTCTGAAAGTTTTTTGACGATTGATAAATATTAGAGGTTCAATAGATCTAAAGTGTATTGTTGTGATTTTATAGATTACGCATCATTATTGCTCCCAAAATTTTTAAGAGTGGCATTTATATGCATTATTTAATAAATTTTACTGTGAAGGAATATCCAGAAAATGAGAAACTATCAATTTGTTGTTTGTTATTTCACATGACATTTCCATCAACCAATCAGTAAATTACACGTTTTGTGACGTAATAGGAGATAACACAATATAATGAAGCTAAATTTCAATTCATTTTTGAGTTTAAATAAGTAATAATTATCTCACTGACACAATGAGCATCATTAGTGGATTTTCTACAAAACACGGTTTTTGGTTGATAGAAAGTGCTTTGGATGCAGTTATTGGACGCAGATTTCCATCAAATCGACAGATATTTGGACGGTTCTTTTATTTAAATCAATAGGAATGCTACCATCACTGCTAGAGTAATATTGTATTTCTGGCCAAAAGAAAATAATTCCTACACGACAGGAGTATCATATCAGAAATAAAATCAAAGACCTTTTAAGAAAAATACAGCATGAAAGGCAGCAGTAAAGCAGAAGAGGACAAATTTGTGGATACATCGGATGACTTGTCTGCGCATGCTGATACAAGGACATGAGAAAAGGTTGCTGAAGACAAGAAATTTTTGCTAATCCAAAGAGGAAAAGGTAAAGGAAGAATGGCACGAGTTGACCTTAAGTTATTTCGGGTTCAACAAAGGCGACAGGAAAGCTAAGAAAAGAAGGATGAAAGAATCTGATAGATATTTATTACAATCAACATTAACAGCAGTGTAGCTCGCAGTTCAGAACATGATGATTTTAGCTAGGATGAGGAAGATGATATTTTATAATTAATTTCCACTATCAAGTACTAAGCCTTTGTCTGTGTCCAAATATACTGAACCGAAGTGCACCAGACCGGCCAATATACTCACCCCTGATTTAGCAACAGCACCGGACAGAACCAAAGTCGATGCCAGAAATACAGGTTATGTTTTAGCAGCCATAATGCAGACAGTCTTTGAGAATCTAAAAGGATATGCTCTCAATAAGGAATCAATAGGCATGGCAGAAAAAAGCATCGAGAATTCATTGCGAAGGAAATACAGAATTATTTTGAACAAAAAAAGCCCATTAACGATTCATTTGGAAGAATGGTGCCAGCTTTGATGTTACGGACTCGCTGTTTTGATGTCTGGTATCATAAAAATTTTGAGTGTTTCCACAACTGGGAAGCAGCTGCAATGTTTAATGTTATTGAAAGATGGAATCTGACCGATAGTATAAGTCCATCTTTGATACCCCTGCAAATAATACAGGAAAGCGGAGTAGAGCATGTAAAAACTTAGAATAGAACTTCTGTATTGGGTTTATCGGCATCACATATATTTTGACTGTTGCAAAAGTTTTTGATATTTTCATGGAAGTATTAAGTGGGCCCCAAAATCAAATTGTTTTAAAGATTCCCTCACTCTTGGAATGCATATGAAGGTGCAATGAGTGACACTTATGTTGCGTTAACGATAGAACCATTCAAGGATGACTTGGTTTAATGTAGTTATTGACAATCAGCAAAGATTCAACCAAGAGATGACCCTAAACGGCTTCTGCAGAGTTTTTTTTATCGTTCTTGGAGTAAAAAATTCAACTCACATTTATGTTCGCGCACCAGAAACTTATCCCGCGGCCAGACGGATAAAAAAAATGATTTATTATCTGAATATGTACTTTCTTCATTTATAATTCTACCTAACAAGCCATGAGCTTTAGGGTCTTAGAGAATTCAACATATTATTAATCCGTCTGTATTTGCAGGCTTGGTTTACTTGTTCATCTGCTGAATCTGCTCTATGAATAATTTATGGCTGCCTAAAAACCTTATTGTTTACAGGGCAACTAATGAAAGAATAACTGAGGCAACCATAAAATGTTTCATAGGTTACGTGTGGTACTTGAGTGAAACACCAGTCGGGTTGGCATTCTTTGATGTAAGGGTTCCATGTGATGTGAGAAGGTCCATGGTTAAAGTTCTTAAAGAGCATCAGAGGAAAGATGAGCCACTTTCTGGAATCCAGGTTAATGAACTGGTTGTCCAAGGAATGCCTTTATCAGATTTTGTGACAACAAATAACATAAACCTGTTTACACCTCTCGGTATTCCATCTGATTTTCTGTTGGGAAATCTAAGCTCTTTGGAGTCAGATGGCATGTTTATTGAGTTGTAAATGATGCAGCTGATCGAAGTGTGAAATGTGGCTTTGATCCAGTCATTCATTTCAATTTTCACTCATCAAGATCAGAAACAATTCCTTATACAAGTTCTTGAAAAAAATAGAAAAAATTATTCTAATCCGGAAGTATACTCCTGTTCAACATTTGTGTAAAAAAAATTACGTGATAAGTTTTTTGTGGTTCATGATTATTGAAACTATTGTTTTCAATACATTTTGTTGCTGTTCTTCATCTTGTTATTTTGCATAGGTTCCTCAACATTTTGAGATAAAATTAATTAGAGAAGCAGCTTTTGTAGCACACATCCTATTAATAGGATATTAAACTTTGAGGCCATCGAGCGACCACTCATTAAATCATGTGAATTTTCATGACTTAAGTTTGGAATAAAAAGGAAAAAAAATTAAGAGGTAAGAGGTAAAAAACAAGAAAACATTTTTCCACCACCATCCTTATATATATATATAATTTTTACTGAACTCACTTTCTGAAAAAATATTATTATGTATTTTAGATTTTAGAAAAGAAAGAAAATAAAGACACCACACGTGGTTTTAAAAAAGGATCTGGAAGTCAACCTTAGGTTTAGGTTAAGTTGAAAAGAGGGGCTTGATTCCCTCAGGCAAAAGTTTTATTTAACTTACAGATCGGTTATATAAACAAATTAGAAGGCTCACTAACAATTTATTTGTATAACAGTAAAATGTGTGTTAATTCTAATTACATAAACGAAGGATATGATACATTAGATACCAAAACAAAATTAACACCTGAAAGATTTTAAGACCGAAGATTTATAAACTTTGTATGCAATCCTTTGACCTGCTGTCGGCAGGTTCTTAGATAAAATTTTGAAAAATGAAATTCCACGTGTTATGGAATTTCACAGTTCTCTGTTTTCTGATTTGAGACAGTCGCACACATGCTTTACGATACCAGGACCGGCTTTTTGGACTCCAAGTAAGCAGTAACATGTTTGCTCATATGTTCTTGGCCATTGTCTTGTTACAGATTACATCCAGTGTTTTTTTCCTGGACGAGCAGGAATTTACTTAAACTCCATAGCAACAGATTTGACCAAGCCGACCGCACTTGAATATTCGCCCCGCCGCTGAACCGTCTCCGCCTTCTCCTGTCTCCGTCACACGCTGCTTGACTCATATATCTTTCACCAACTTGTCTTCAAACAAACCGCTTCTTCTTGCATCAAAATAATATATTCTTTCACTCGTCTGTATAATGTACATTTTCCCAGTCTTTGACGGTCAAGTTCTTGTAATTTCTTGCCCATTTCCAGTTTATAAATGTCTTTCTTGTCTATGCCATCCTTACTACCACCCTAACCCACATCGGTCTTTTTTTTTTAGAATCACTTTTACTAGTAGTTAGTCTACTGGACGGCCATTGCTGAGGATCCGAGTTCGATCATCGATTGGAGTCGGCTCGGTCTGGATCACCGTCATAGCGTGATTTTCTTCGTCAGCCTGTTACAGAGGTTTCCTCCATAATCTAAAAACGTAGTGTTATATTAAGACTTTTCTGTCAAATTCGGAAGTACCGAGAACCTTTTTTCGCAGGATAGGAAGCTTCCCCTAACGTATAACCACGGCAGTGCGTTTACTCGCCAGGGTAGTCCCCCTTTGTAGAGAAACCGTCGAAAGACTAGTTTCCTTAATGGTGCTCTCTCTCTCTCTCTTCTCTCTCTCTCTCTCTCTCTCTCTCTCTCTCTCTCCTCTCTCTCTCTCTCTCTCTCTCTCTCTCTCTCTCTCTCTCTTCTCTCTCTCTCTTTCTCTCAGTAACCTCAGATTATTTTCTCTTCCTCGGTTAAACATTTCGTTTTATTCTTCCACAGTTGTCGAAGATTTAATTGTGTTTCCTTGCTAGTAATACTTTACAGTGTACGAGATTGTACCATTGGAAACTTGGCGTCTTTTTAAAACATAGTTATATTTAAATCCTTCATTGATTACTCTTCGTTTTTCCGTGTAGAGCCAGAGCAATGTAAAATTTGCTGGTTACCTAAGAATGATAATTACTTAAAATTTTTTCCTTCACTCATTACAGTAGTCAGGTGAAAGTTTTAGGAAACAATGTAAGAAAAAATAGCATATAAAGGTATATCTTTAACGGGTTAATCATTCCTCTGTACTTTTCCTTCATAATTCTTGCTCACTCAAAGTAGAGAAACTTTGCATTCTATCGTATTATTTTTTAAATTTAAATCTTCCAGTTTTATTATATTTTACAATTTAATGTATGATATTCTTTTTTTATGTAATCAGAATTTACACGTGATCTTTTCTGTTAAGCAAATAAATAGATAAAAGTGAACTTTCTAGCTTTCTAATTTGTTTCTCTGTTTGTGTGTTCTGCATTTTATTAGATTTATGTTCCAAAATTTAGTCAGAAACGTGGTTTCAATGCTTTGAAATTACCAACATGTCTAAACACTTGCACCACCTTAGAATTAATAATGACAATTCCCATCTTCAAACCCTGCCCTTGTAGGGTGCTACGGAACTTTTAGCCAGGGCTGTAAAACTAAACCATCCCTATGTACACACGACTGGGGCGCTTCGATCCGTGTTACTCGGCACGCGCTAAGCCCTAGGAGTTGCGACCCACGATAGCTTCCACATTAATATAAACCTTCATAAGGGCGGGTCTGTATCTCCAGCTCTGTGGCTTGCATCACGAACGTGTTGACTAAATATACAACTAGTTAAAGACAAATACTATCTAGGGGTTCCAGGCTGGTGGTATAGATATGACCTGGTGTGCAGAAGATTAAACAAGAGCAGCGAAACTTGACATAATATCTTTTTATTTTACTCTAACAATACGTTAACAAAATATTAGTTTTTAAGGTTCTTAGTACTAATGATTGCTTTACAAATTTATTTATCTAAATCAAATAACTCCGCATCACTCATCTATCTGTTTGTGTTATATATACTTTTGTCATCACCTGCCTCGTAAATACGGTCTTTCTATTTTGTGAACTTCCGGTTTTATACTGGTTAAGTTTTCCTGCACCACGCCTACTGCTATCCCCTTAGAAAACAACATCTAAGTTATTTAGTGTAAGAAACGCTAACAACAATAAGTGGCTTATTTGTTGTTTTTCTTTGTTTCTACCGATTTTAGAGACTGTTTGTCAATTATTACAAGCTGTCTGCAACCTCCGAGTTCTTGACATATGACCACTGAACCACCTTCTCCGAGAAGTGTTGACGCTATCACGACGTCCCGTTTTCGGCAGAACCTGGAAGGGAAATGTATTTATGAACAAATAGAAATATCAGTTACTTAAAAAAATATCTTAGACCCTGACGACATCTTTCTAATGTTGTCTTTTTAGCATGACTTTTTTCAAGATCTTAAATATAACTACTTTCTTTAGGTAAAAGCATTTACCAAGATGGAGGCGATCTTGTTCTAGGTATCTGACATACAAACAAGTCAGGGGAAATTCCCGGAAATAACGAGAATTATTTTAAAATTAACAGATCTTTTTTTTTGTTTATATTTCAGCGCCACCTATAAACAAGGAAGGCTAACTCTACTAATATCGCAAATCCAATTCTGCACGAATCTTTGACACTTTTCTTTCGCATACACACCGATTATGTAAACAGAATCAGAATGTCTTCGCGATTTTATGGCTGTTTACTGACGATAAACCGCCCAAGACTCTAACTTGCCCTAAACCAGAAGATATAATGGTTCTGTGATTTCACAGTAAACTGTATTTCAGTTTTATCGATTTATTCACGAATTTGTTTTCATCGATTTCAATTTTCCCTTTATTTTCTTCCACGCGACACATTAAATTCTGCCTTATGGTAACGAGAAAGACTCCCCCGTAATTTCTTTCAGAGCCAGTGCAATTAACATTCAGACTGTAAATCTGAATAAAACCGTACCGCTGGTATTAATCGCGATTTTATTCATTTATATATTTTTCTTTATTTCGGTTGCTGCTTCTGTAGGGAACTGGGACTAGTTATTGCGAGGGTAATATGTTACAGCACCGGTAATATCTAATTAGACGTACAGACGAGGCTGTAATCGACGTCATAACCTTTGACCTTCAATCTAATGCCAAGACAAGTGATGTCAGTTATAACCTCATCTATAAGTTTAAAAGGAAACCGGTACTGCAGCAGCTACTATCCCCAGCTCACCCTCCGACCACTAATTATTTGCATAGCTGCATATGAATACACAGGTTTAGTTATTGTTTCTTAAAACTGAATTAAATTCATATATATATATAATATATATATATATATATATAATCCCTTTCCAGATAAAACACTTTTTTCTTTAATTCTCTAAAAATATTTTCACCACGATAAACTTTTCTTTAATCCTGCTGCCTTACAAATTAAGCCGCATGGGCTGCTGTCTTATTTCTAGCTCCCATTGTTCGGAGATTAAGAAAATTAAAAGTAAAAGTAAAAAAAAATATGTTACACTCTCTCTCCCTGTAATTTAGTACACCGCCTGGGCATCAAACCGCCCCAAATTAGGGGACTCGAGAGAAGGAAGTGAAGAAGTTAAGAGTAATGTTTAGAGGTGTAGAGTTACAGTTCTTATTGAAGCGAGCTTTTCTCGATTTAATTGAAAGTAAAATATCGTAAGCTGTCACGAGATTATTACCGTAAAGTAGCTCGGTTGGCCAGTCTATTATTACCGTAAAGTAGCTCGGTTGGCCAGTCTATTATTACCGTAAAGTAGCTCGGTTGGCCAGTCTATTATTACCATAAAGTAGCTCGGTTGGCCAGTCTATTATTACCGTAAAGTAGCTCGGTTGGCCAGTCTATTATTACCGTAAAGTAGCTCGGTTGGCCAGTCTATTATTACCGTAAAGTAGCTCGGTTGGCCAGTCTATTATTACCGTAAAGTAGCTCGGTTGGCCAGTCTATTATTTCCGTAAAATAGCTCGGTTGGCCAGTCTATTATTACCGTAAAGTAGCTCGGTTGGCCAGTGTAATTATTACCGTAAAGTAGCTCGGTTGACCAGTCTGAACTTATATATGTTTATTTAGATTAAACTTAATTAGCACAAGGTAAATGAAATAATTCTCTAGTTATTGAAAAACATCTGTTATTACTCGTGCGTCATCTATCCTGATCGCTCTGCCAAGTTAATAGATGACAAAGAGAGACTATTTTAATATATTAAAAATAAAGGGACACGTAATATTTTATTTGTTATCAGAAGCTGTGTATAAAAGCTGAAATCTTCACGCTTCTCTCTGAGTCATTCACAAAGGGGCGGGGAAAGTCTTAACTTATAGAAAGAAGGTCCCCGCTTTTCCCAGACTCATCAATCCTATGCATTTTAAATACGTTATTATTGTTACATTGGAGAGCTTTATTAAGCAGATCGTTTATTTACCAGCTCGTGACGCTTTGTAGTCTAAAACCTAAAAAGACAGCAATCTGGACTTTTCTGCTTCCGCACTTTCTAAAATAGTTTCTTCTTTCATTTAAATCTCCTCCTAATCTCCGATACACGAGAATAAGGTTTTTGATTTTCCTCAAAACGTTTAAAGTGACTAAGATTATTTCTTGAATCGTTCTAGAAACAGGTCTTTGGAACCTGCCAACGGAGGACCAACAACCTGAACTGCATATCCTACATGAAGTCTAACCGGTGCTTTCAATAATTCTGATTGTTCTATTCAATTAACCGAATATTCTATTCATCCTACTTACCACTTGATCAGTCTTTTAATCTTATTTTAGGTAATACCGAATATCTATGGCTAGATCTTTCTCATGGGATTATCGAACAATCGATCCAGCTCTGTAAGAACCATCGGGTCAGCCTGTAAGTCGGGGAGTTCGGTGAACGAGACTCGGCTGACATTAGTTAGGCGGTCCGGACCCACCTTGCTGGAGAGCGGAGTCAAAACCAACATAAAAATAAGAATCGCTTTCTCTTTTCAGAGGGAAAAGGCAAAGCCATCACGAAGGAGTGCGGCGTGGGACCCTGCGAGATCTCGGGCATGAAACCGGTGGTTAACTTCGAACGAAACTGCGACAGGAGCAAGCCGAAGTGGCGCTGCGAGTACTGCTGCCAGTCGGACCGCTGCAACAAAAGTGAGGGGTCGGGCTTGGCCATTTCGACGGGCTTCCTGACGGCTGTCCTGTGCGCCGTCAGGGTCCTGCTACCCACATAGAGAGGTGGCGCGCCATTTCACGGAGGTTTTGAGCATATTTCATTCGTTCTCACCCTGCCCCTTCTTACGCCCTTCACTAACAATGAAATCCACACTACTTACAATTACTATAGTTTCTATATTTTTTATTGAATGTTCACGCGTTTTTACGCAAAAGGTCGACCTCCCTGAAGTCCTGTGTCTGCACCCTATTGATCGCCGTGTTAAAAAAAATTCGAGAATGGCAATTACGACACCACACCTAGTTCTGTTGGTGGTTGTCGTAATTTCACAACCAGATTTATTCATACTTGTAATATTTTGTCTGTTTCCATTTATGGGTGTCGTGATATAAGACACTTCCTGCACCTTTGGATCACGTGTTATTTCGAAAGGCAGTATTTTCTCGTTGAGCTTTTAACCACAGTGTCGTCAGTAACAGTTGCTGGAGTGTAAATGCCAGATTTCTACAATTATACTTAATCATTTTAAGATAAACTTTATCTATTATTATGAAAGCAGAATAATTTCTACATTAATTCGTGGAATTTGTTAGACCCGGGCTGGCTTCACCGTTCAAACATCGTTTGGTTTGCGCGAGACTCTCGGGTTGTTCGACTGATGGTTCGTTAGTAGACGCCAGTAATTGTAACTTTTCAGGTAGCCGGCTGGTCTTCATGCCGGTCTCCAAAGAGAAAAGATGAGTGACTGTTTACTGCAGTCGATCAACAGATAGCAAAGCCAAATCAAATACCACGATCGGAACTTTCTATCGAACTATATCGCTATTAAACGTTTTATTAAGAAATTTAACAATTCTGAAGGCCAAGCTGAAAAGGAAATTGAATTTAGACAACAACAAAAAAACACTGAAGCTTCTCTCTTTTTTGTCCTATCGTTTATACGTCCTTAACTAATAAACTGTCATCAATAACTTTTTTATGAACTCTCATCTCGACTGAGCTTTAGTGTCTCTTTTTAATTGCCGTTTGTAGGCATTGTTTTGGTACATTTGGAACTGCTAGTTACGTACGTGTAATTAACGGTTTAGCTACAATTCACGGAACCAGTCAAAGAACATTGATACGTCGTGTTCACATAGCGATTGTCGTATAAATACTACGGCAGGATTATCTTTTGGTTGTTGTTGTTGTTCTTTTTTTTACAACAGTCATTAAAGATGAAATTTCGTCTAGTAACTGACATGAATACGACTTTTATGTTTTGTATTGTTTATCTTAATAGGAGAGATACGATCGGCCTGTTAACCGATAGAAAGCAGCAAGAGGTGAATCCTCCTGGCCTGCTTAAAGACTTCGTGAAGACGAAATTCTGTATAGTTCTTTATTTGTTGCTTTGCTGCTTGTTTATTCTATTAGTTATTTATTTGAAAAAAGCGATTATTTTCTTGCAAAACTATAAATGTTTTAAAATAATATTAACCATTTTTTTCTTAAAAAGCTAATAATAGGGAAACACTTTTGACGTTACCTCTGTGTGTGTATGTGTATATGAGAGAGAGAGAGAGTATGCGTGTGTATGTGTGTGGATCAGTGTGTGAGTGGGGGAGAGGGTGGAGTTGGTGTAGACAAAAAACCAACAACAAATGTAGGTAGATGTACATAATTAAACAATTAGACTGACCTGCGAACAATGGCTGCTTAGAAATGCACCTTCTAAAAATAAAAGTTTAATATTGAAAATAACAAATTTTCAACAAAGAGTTTTTCCCTGGAAGCTTTTTTTGATCATTTCCATTTAGAATCTGTAGACACGTTTACTTCTTTTTTGATAAAAAATTATTTGTAATGGTATTTTATTTATTTAAATTTGTTTCATTTCGTTGTACAGCGCACAACTTCTCAAGTAAAGAAAGAAAACATAAACAAGTTTGTTTAGTATTGCCATTAGAACAAATAGAACAGGTGTTGTATAATTTAGAAGAAGATGCTTCCTTCTAATTAATGTAAATAATGAAGTGATTTTTTTAAAAAAAAAAACACATTTAGCAGACTGTGCATTAACTTTCATACAACTAATGGATGGTTTTTATTGGTGTGTTTCTCACTATCTGTTTAGCCAAGACTTGGCTTTCCGTAATGACTTCAGTGCGCTTCACGCTTTGACCTCGGATTAGAATTTCCTGCACGGAAAGTCTACAAGGTCCTTGGTACAGTGTTCTGGCCGATAATCCTGGATATCTTAATTATCACTGGCCTTTCCGGCAAGAACATCGCTTGAAGCTTTGTCATAAAACGCACACCTTTCTTAGCCGCATTTTTCTCACTATAGCTACTAGGCGGCGCTAGTTGGCATATCCGGAACGGAAGTTCCAGAAATTTCGCTGTCATCTTTTAGCACAAAAAATGATGCAATCATGAAAACTTATTTTCTGCGTCGTGATGCAATAGAAGCGGGAGATCATCGTTTATAGAGCAGACGGAGGACCTCCATCACGACCAGAGAACTGACTCACACATAATACATTAAGGCAGTGGACTGCCAACGTTTAGTATTCAGGAAGTGCCAGACGATTACGAAGGTTCATACATGAAGTAATGAAGACGCTTACCAAGTCAGTCTCATCAATCAGTGAAAGAGCGAATACTTACCTCGACAGTATGCAAACAGAATCGGACAACCTCACCAACGACTTAGAAGAAAGAAAACACTGGGCTGTCTTTTGGACTAAACGAAGAGTTTCATAACTACTGCGGTCTAGAAATTCCCAGTGTTGTTTAACTCCTAGGGCCCGTATGCCAAAGCATTACTACATGACACCTGTGAAATAAGGAGCACTTTACGTATCTAGAATTATCTGACACTGGTGAACTAAAACCAGGTCTGTCACGCACGTTAATCTTCCTTATCTTTTTTGTAAAATGTTTTGTATAAAAATGAGAGCTGTAAACAGACGCACAATGATTAATTTTATCATTCTTGCTTTAAAACTTACCTTTCCCCACATTTCCAGCCAGGTTCAAAATGAAGAAAAGCGTATTCATTTCAGAAGTAGTAACCAACAACAACTGACCCGATCATTGACTTTGCTTAACTGATGGCTTACCGATTTCATCTTAGAGAGTCCCGTATCTGAGAAGATCGTCTTCATTCCATCAATTCGCTTTCCCTATCTAGATTTTGGTCTGCAGACCTAATTTACTCGTAAACTCAGCGTACTTATGCATTTTAAATATGCCAAACAGAATAGCGCCTGACGAAACGAAACCAGTAACAGTACTTCATTAGAAATCAGAAATTTTCATTTAAGAATCTCGATAAACTTGCAGCTTTTAGACAGACTAAAGTCTGTATTTTGTCTTATTTTTTTCATGTTATAAACAAACACAAGAACATGCAATTTGAAAAGTTTTAGTGAAGTATTTTGAGAAAACCACATGGAACGGTTAGTTTTTGTGGGCGCGCGCTGTACTAGCACCTTACTGAATATGGTAAGGAAATATCCCCGTACTATATATATATACACTGGGGGGGGTAGTGTCCTCTCGCTAAACCGGATCTCACACTTGCGGTTATCTGCAAGAAGGACACGGGTACTAACTAACCTCGTCATCTATTAGCCAGACTGTATCAGGCAGGCGCTCTCACCTATCCAATCCTGGTAAAATGCTTACGAAAACCGGCTTACCGCCATCATCATAATAACTCTCGCTGATTTGTTTAGACCGAGATCAGACAGGATATCGCCAGTTGTCTGACCCCTCCCCCCACCATGCGGGCTGCCTAACCCGCTCTTGGTGTCAGCACGACGCTAAGATGCGCCATTAGTTACAGTAAAACAGAAATTATGCAAATTTAAATCATGAATTTTTTTAAAAACGAAAAACAAGTTACAAGAAAGAAAACAATGCAGAAACATCCCATTTTTAAAGACTAGTGTTTGGAGTAATTGTTTATATGTTTAGATCAGACCAGGGTAGGATCCGACAGAACGGGGAAGACTTCAGGGGAGAATACCCCCGCAAACAGAACACCGCCAGACGGCGTCACTCCAGACGAATAGCGTTTTACCGCACAATGTCTTTCTAACATCATTCTGCCCCAAAGACGGTGTGCCATTGAGATAATAAATATCGATGGATATATAAACATTATTTCTCCACATGTGTATCCAAAAAAAAATAGTTTGCAAGCAAACTCCACCTGACAAAATTCCCCTATATCATCTCACAGACAATAAATATCCTTCTTCTGTGTTGTATTTCTCCAAAAAGAACCCGAAGAGACGCGTTTCTAGACTGAACTCTTCCAAACAAGTCCTCGCTATACACGCGCATGCGCAGATATTCACGTGCGAATCTACGGATTTACTCGAGTCCGATGTGCAGAGAGTCGGGTAGTAGCAGTCATTTTTATAATAAAAGCTCAACGAGAAGATTCTCCGCGGCCTTCATTGAACTTCTCGAATCATTTACCCCCTCTCCCCCCTTTTTTTAAAGTTTACGATCAACTTCCGGACAGAGTTTTTGTCCAAACACCTGCACACGTAAACGATGTTGTTCACACCTGGACCGCTCTTCTACGCTCATCGTTGTTAACGCTTCACCCTCCGGACGGACGACGGCTGACTTCAATCACCTTATTGCGCACGGTCTGCCTGTCCACTCGATTCGTCGCTACTCAGCATCGGTCTAGAAGAGATAGAACCACGCCACGCCCAGGTTTGTCCCTGCCCTGCCCACTCGACTGCCTTTCGAAATCTTAGTTACGTTGTACATCACTGAAGTCTTATGCAAATATTTTGTATCGGTTGTTTCACCAAAACTATTAAATGCATCACTTGTTTATTGTACGAATATGTTATATTGTTTATCATTAAAATACAAATAAATTTTGTTCTAACAAATAAATTTGACTTTTGACTTTTTAAAAGTGGTTTGCGTCTCTCTACTCTTCCTCTGTAGTCCCTGTGAATAGCTCCCGTGCCCACCTTGCCACCTGCGCTCTCCTCCACGACGCGATCTTCCCGTTCTGTTGGCCTTGAACCGGAATTCATCTTATTGACAATCGACAACTGAATATCCGCCAACTTGGTGGTTTCTAGTGTATCTACTAACGTCCCGCCGCCCAACTTTGCGGCCCGTTTCGAAGTCTGTCTAGCAGCTTCCATGAACCTTCTGCTAGTGGAAGGGTTGTCTGCAGGCTGGTTTATATATCGCGATTGGAACGGTCTGCTCAAGTCATCTCTGAATGTATGCTGGACGTTGTTTCCATTTGTAGAATGTACCCTGTAGATAATAATTATCCCTCTGATTTCATCGGATAAGGTTTTAAACTCAAGTAGAAATATTCACCTAAATTCTGAACACTAAGATTTTACAGAATTTCTTGCGTGGGCCAAATTTCGATACTTGCCAACATATTCTCAAGCTAAAGAAGCAGACCCATAGTATTACCAGAAATTAGTTGATTCCAGAAGTAATGGCATGTGCTCTTAGTGTAATAATTTTTTAAAAAAGTAGATGCGAAATAATGCACTTCTCTGCATTCTAAGACAAAAAGCAAAATTCCTCAATTGCGACTTAGATATTTGGCAATGTTATAAGCGAGTTTCTATTAATAATAATAATAATAATAATAATAATAATAATAATAATAATAATAATAATAATAATAATAATAATAATAATAATAATAATTTTTGACATTTTACGGCCTCAGTAGAATTTAATTATGAGTGGGCAAGCGGTAGAAGGACCAAAAGTAGGTGGGTTACCGTTTTTATCTCTCAGTTTGGCAAAAAACCAAATTTTTGTCTGCACGCCTCTGTTTCGGAAACATATATATTCCAAGAAACCATGCGGAAATAAATTTAAATTTCCCAGATTGATCCTGCTATCAATAAAGATTACTATTTTTTAAAAATAAATTGAGTAAAGAGTTTCGACTACTAATATTCTGTACCACTCGCAGCTCTACGAACCGGTTTAAAACAGGGGCGGACTGAGAGTATTATAGACCCTGGGGCATAACTGCTCACTGGGCCCCTTAGTGCTGATGTCAGAGGCTACAAAGCGCCAGATGGGGGGGGGGCGGTTTGGGGGTGTCAATTTCAAAAAAAAAATTTAAAAATTAGTTGTCTCAGACTGCATCTGGAGTATATTGGAGTATTCATTTAATAGAATTTATATGGGAATCTCTTGCAGCTGTGGGCCCCTTGTAGCTATGGGCCCTCGGGCAGTGCCCGATTGACCGATGGCTCAGTCCGCCCCTGGTTTAAAATGAAGACTTACATAATTAAATAGCGAAACACAAAACCTATAATAAAGTATACGCCTTTTTGTAATGGAATAAATAATCTGTGCTTGAATGTTAAATATAGTTTATCATAGATTTGCATTAAATTTATCAGTTAACAGAAAGAAAAAAAAAAGGAAATGGAACCAAAGTTGGGTGCTGTGACATCTTACTTACCCCGGTGGTCTCCCCTAAATCGAGCAAAGCCGAATGGCGTCAAAGCGATTCTAACCGAGTGGGTGCCATAAGACAAGTTAAAATTAATGGGCGAGACTATATATCAAAATAATAGCAGCAAAAACAGTCTGCCAGCCTTACTCCCCAAAATTAGACAAAGGAAATTCAGGCTGCTTAATTTTAAGTCTCGACAGTTGATATCCGCTGGATAATTGGGAGTCTTTTGAATCAAGGGATCTTCATGGGTTGGAAAAAGAATTTTTATAAGTAATTAATATTTCTTAGTTTTTGAATGCCTACTTTAATAGAAAGAATAGAAAGGTGAACGTAAGCCTAGGAAGTATGGACGCTGTATTATCTTTTTCCAAATATAATATTTTTAAGTATTTAGAACCCATAATTTTCTTGCTCTTCATTCAAATAGCTTGACACGTGCGGTGTCACGTGATAATTTTGTTATCCGTACTAGTTTGTGAGTTTGGGTGAACATGTCAATTTTGTGATTCGCAAAAAAATTTTTTTTTTAAATTAAAACGTGGAAATTTTCCAAATTTCAGTGACACAAAATTCAAAAGTGTAACCTTAAACACGAATTACTTAGCTTTAACGAATATTTAGGAAGAAAACTGTCAATATTTTTGCAGATTTAATGAGCTTGCAAAGGTACAACCACGCAAACCTTCATATTTTAGACTAACTATCGAGTACGCCATATAAATTATCTTTTAAATGCTAGACTTGAGTATCACTCAAAAGGCGGAAACCCTTTAAATTATTTAGGTTCTGATTCGATAAATAACCGCTGTTTGCTGTCTTCACTCAGCACTGTTTTTTGACACAAAAAATAATGTTAGGAAATGTTCTTGGCTCTCCGCTGATCTGGGTACATGCCTTTCTGATCTGATGTCAACCGAACTTTTCCGGAACTTCAATAGTGGCATATAGTTTGTGCCGCTGGCCGACCCTGTGTGTTCGAACACTGTCATGTCGACACTCAGCAGGAGGAAGCAGGGAGAGCATAACTGGGAATTACCGGGAAGAAAGATGTATGAAAAGGAGCGAAATGTATATTACAATCACAGAGTGTTAATAAAGTTGCTGCTGCAAAAGGTAATGAGGAGAAAAAAGGAAGTAAGTGCCATACAAATCCAATTTTTGAAAAAAATTTAATACACAAACAGAATGATATAAACTTGGTTAATTCAATGGGCAGTGAAATGATATACATCTGGTTAATATAGTTTACAGAGAGAAGGATATAAACTTGGTTAATTTCGTGTCCAAGGAGAGGTAATCAGACCGCAATTTCAATCAAATCAGGTGCCGCCGGTTTAACAGAAAACATACCCGCCCAAATATTAATTAATCGATTTTCAACCATTTTTCTCTCTTTTTTTTCTCTTTTGATTTCCTTTCTCTCGAAAACACGAGAGGGAAGGAAGTAGATTTGGGGATCTAGCCAAATGATGCCACTGTTCTCGCTCCATTAGCTTTTCAGACAGGATGGCTAAATTGTTTGCTTGTTTCTATTTTCCAATCCCTTCTGGCGTTTCACCGTGGAATAAAATCCGAGCTATAGAGATACCGTCAGGAAGCTGTTAGAAGAGGCCTGAAGAGTGGATCTTCGTTACACTTTTTCTATCGCCTGCCTACAAAAAGGAAGTTGATCCACGTACGCCCCCGGCTTAACCCGGTAAATGAACTTCTGCTGATTCCACGAAGCTCATCACCAGCACGCAGACGAGAGGAAGCATTAGTTTAGAGAAATGTAATGAAAAAGGTAATCGTACGGTGTATGAGGATACAGGAAGTCCAAATCCTGACTTACACGTGCTAATAACAAACTGACGTCTCTACTTATCACACAATTCGCTTTGACTTAAATCTGAAATGGAAAACAATGATATGCATTCTCAGACGACTCTGTGCGCTGAACTGAGAGTACCACCCACAACTCGCCATTGTTCTAGCTCGCGCCAACAGGACGGCACCGTTAGAGCGAGTGTCTGACTTCCGAAGAATTGCCCATTTCAATCCATTTAAGCATCTATGAGATACACTTGGAAGATGCATTCGACACCACGAATTTCTGCCCTCCCAGCCCTATACACTGTGCACAATATTAAAGACTGAATGAAGAAATATTCGTAGGACACCTTCCACCGCCATGTTGTTTTATGGCTGTTATTTGAGAAAAAGGTGTCCAAGCACGTTATTGTGGCAAGCCAGGGTATAAATATATTATATTACAATAATAAAGTGGTAGTTTGTACAAAAAACCCAATAAATAGCTATTTAATTTAACACCACTAATTGTTTTTATAAATAGAAAAACAAAAAATGAGATTAGTTTAGTTTATACAGATTTTTAAAGTGTACCCTGTAGAGGCCATGATTAATTTTGTGTTGATTGTAAATGGTACCGCGGCAAGTCAGAGTCACGCCTGTACGATGTCGACAGGACATCAAAGGGTTTATCATAAAGTGTACGAGCACTCCTGCCGAAAGAAATCCTTGGAGTAGTGGGTGTTACGGTGTGAAGAAGCATCAGCACGTGATCGCAATAGTGACACCTAATAACAACCATATTAAAGATGCTGCTGCCATCTCATTGGCCTTACCTAGTTTCATATTACAGCATGATAATGGGGGGGGCGGCGTTTAAAACTCAATCAGATACACATTCCCTGATATTCTTATTTCATTTCAGATGAAACTGAAAGTAGTCTCGCATTTGTCACCACATTCGGGAGGAATAAAAGCTTAATGGAGTTGCTTCGGACGCCGAGGTTGCTGCTGTTTAAAGTTCTGTACTTTTCCGAATGCCGTGTATTGTAGTCACTTAATTGGTTCGTCGATGGTTGGTTTACAAACCCATGGTAAAAACGTCGATTTAATGCACTTAAGAAGTCTTGACCTGCTTAGTAATGTGCCAATGGTTATTATTTAAAACTTTACAGCCTTTTAATCCTTCCCCAGCCATTATGCTATATTACAGGTCAGTGATCTATCGCAGCTGTTTTAAACACAAAAGTCTACAGTAAATAATCCCAAACTGTAGGATGACTTAGTTGTTAAATGAGATCTCGGTGGTTTAGCAGTATGTTGCGACTCCGATAAGGTTCTTCCCATCTTTGGTTTCCACAAGTGGCTATATAGAAAACCTGTTAGAATAATGGTATTTGCGGCTGTTAGATAGCTTAACGTGTTTTGTACTCGTTCGTCATGATGGCAGCCGCTGTTGGGTCCTGAAATGGCGGGTTTCTCTCTCAACATGTTGTGCTCCTTTTCTCCGGCAGAAGAGGAGAGCTCGAGCATAGAAAGGGACGAGGAAATGGCGTTGGAGTTCCGAAACTTCTAGAAACGATCCACGCCCTAAATACTCCGTCACCCAGCTAAAAATAGGTTGAAAGTTTAAAATAAAATTGTCTACCAAGTAAATAATAAAAAGTGTCAACGACACAATATTTTAAGATGTGGTAGAGAAAACAAATTTTAAAAAATAACAAAAATATTTGACCACAGAGGGTGAGATTGACCCCTCGGATACCTACTTGGCTTTCCACGAACCCTCCCCATAGCATGTTGTTGTTGTTGTTATTTAGCTCTTTTGTACAGGTCCTTTGCTGTGGGTTTTCTCTCATGGCGAGTTGGGGATCATAAGCCGCAGGAGGGCTTCGGCCCCACCCGAAACCGTGCGTGCGTTTCGGTAAACAGTTGGAAAAAACGCGCGTCCACTTAAGCTCACTTTTCCCACACTAGCACCACTGCCACACACAGAAAACAGAGGAGTTCCAGCGGGGACCTCCACATTCTTCTGACGACGGAAGTGAGGCACCACGCAAACCTTATCAAATATGTCGACATTTGTGGCCAGTGGTGGGAATGTTTACTTGTACAGTGCATCCTGATATATATGAAGTCATTAAGATCATATCCTTAACACTTTCCGTGATACAGCGATAAACTTCTTCGGTGATACAACATTCATTCCTAGTTTCCAAGGCCTTAAGAGTCCCACAGCTGAGGGGACGGGACTAATATCGAATCCCAGTCGAGTCTTGTTTGGTGCCGTGAGACGCAGTTGAGCAATCGCCGCGGACTTCTTGAAAATGTTCCCTCGACAGGTGTATCGGCCTCTCCTTATGTCTGGCCCACCAGAGCGTTTCTGCTATTAAAGTGTGATCCTTCTCCTGTTCGTCCAGTTGTTTGACAATCAGCTCCTGCGATACGTCCTGAACTTTTGTTTCATAGCATGATATCAATTTAGTGAACTACAAGATACAGTTAACCCTCTTCTTGATCCTCGCCATGTTAGTCTTACAAAAACAATGCTAACTAAAAATGAATAAAACCCTTAAGATCAAGAATTTGTAGTAAAAATTATTTGTTTTTTCTGTCTATATATTTAAACAGTTGATGATCACCGAAACCCAGTCAAGCTCTATAAACCTTCTGTATTAGGCTAATCGCTCTTGACATAAATATCAATAATTGCCTTTTAATGTTTAGAATAAAACTACTGTTTAACTGTTATTAAATTATACGATTTTATTGCATCTTATTTAAAAAGTAAATTTTGACATGCATAGTTAATGAATTTTAAAGAAGCATAAACACCGATAATAAAAAAAAATTTCGGATGCTGTTTGAAAACGTATTAATTTCACTCGTCAAAAAGCATCTGAATAACTGATAAAACAAACGAAGTTTCCAGTGTAGACTTAACTAAGATTCACTTTAGCCATTTTATGTTTGACTTATACTTTTAAGTGAATCTAAACTGTTACTTTTCGCCAGCGTTAAAAAAATGGATGATAAAGGCGTTACTATGGCAACTCGAGGTTGTTCAATAGAAAATGCTACTGTATCAAAAAAGTAAATCAGCTTTTGCGAAACGGCAGAGGTTTTCTTTAAATATGATTTTAACAGATGTCTTCTCTCCACAGACTTCGTCCATTCTAAAGTGGCAAGGATCCGGTTTGTGAACGCTGGAAGGGAAAAAAGAGAAGCAAAAATTCAATCCATCGTCAGGGATGAAAGACAGAAGGAGATAAAAGAAAACAAGAAAAAAATAGCAACTTGTGGCGAATCACATTTCTCCAACTGCTGGCCAACGAAGCATGAAGCAGAATCTTTACTTCATGTATTTAAATATTTGGTTTTACTTACGTTTTTTCTCATGGCCTATGAAGTTCCTTCTCTCATATTACATATTCATCTGTAGGTCCATTAATTTTCTGTAATTAATAAATGTAAGGAGGAGATTTTAGCTTTTACAATCATCACCGAGTTGTCGACCATTATATTTAAATCCGGGTCATTATTTTAAATTATAATACCAACAACAATAAATGATCCCTTCTGTAACTAAAAGACGATTATCCTCTTCATCTGCGTTAAAACCGTGCGCTTTTGTAAAGACGAAATCTCCGGTCTGGCTAAAGCCTGGCATGGTGTCTTGCTCTTTTAATGTCACCAAGCGCGCGGGGGGGGGAGACTTGTAGTCAGACCACCAGAACGCCACTCCGATTCTCCTTTAACGAAACTCAAAATTTATTTTAAAAGACAAAACAAAGGAATGAAAGTTCTCATCGAAGCGTCTTGGTGCTAAACGAGCAGTTCTTGACGTCGCGCACAGCCGTCACGTTCCAGAGGTAGAATCGTAATCGCCTGGTTATTTCCCCGTGAGGCGGGAAGTACGAAGACTGCGAGACGCGAAGAATGTCGGCGTTGCTGTTTCTGAAGATAATGGCAACCAGTTCCTCGTTTTGGTCCTTTCTTTCAGAGGTCAGAAGCTCTGCTTACATTTAATGTAGGTTCTGCTTGGCTAGAACCCTGTGGAAATGACACTGGAAAGATAAAATAGGGAAAAAGACAACATACAAACAACCTATATACAAAAGAAAGTAACTGGTGTAAAGCCAAATGCTCTGTAGAAAACCTCAATCCTTGTAAACTACCAAAGACAACGACAAGTTTTATAAGTTTGGATCAGGTTATCGTCACCAGTGCCTGGCGCTAGGACCACAAACACATTACGTCAAACAGTGACAGTTATGGGTCTTTACTGTCTTGGACGCCATTTACATTTTACGTACACAGGAGACTGTGAAAAGAACCGCCTGTTTTTAGTGGGTAAAGACTAGATTTTCTAATATTTGGGCAGTATGAAATTGTGCAGCTTTTGTGGCAGAAGTATAGAAAACTTGTATAATTCGAAATTTTGGTGATGAACCTGTTGTATGAGTTTCAACTGCGCACATATGATGTAAAAACGAAATTTTGTAGCTTTGGGTCATAATTCACTAGAAACGTAGAAGAATTTAAAGGCCCAGATCGTTTAAACACGAACCGCCAAATGCTTGCATAAGGGGTTACCATTAGTTCTAGATATGCCAAAAACGTGTCAAAAAGTACTGAATGTCTACTGTAAAGATAGAACAGCGATGGCACGGACAAAGCTGTCGTTTTAAGGAAAGCCTATTACTTGAGGTAGTAAGGCGTTTTAATGATCGCAACCGATCCCTTCATCTATGTGTCACAAGCAGAGACTTAAGTCAATAGAATCGGCGATTACCTTTACCTGTGAAGCAGAATAAGCGCGTCAAGCTAAGCATCTGTTATTGCTGGAGAATTGTAGATTCCCACGAACACCCACTGATGTACGTGGATTCTGTGAGAGGAACCGTTAAGATGCTTCCTTGAGCAGGATGTTGAACGACTTTCTTCGTTTCTCGAATTCTCGAGTTACTACAAAACCAGTGGTGGTTCTGCTGCTCGGAGGTTTCGTCCGTTCAGCGAACAGGTTCTCACTTTGGTTCGCCCTGCGGATCTACTTCTGGCATCTTCAGCTGGATACTTTTCGGCAGAGATAGTATGTTTTTAACAAAACGCCTCTCGAGATTGGATTCTTTGTTGTCGACGAATCTCTCGTTGCAATATTGGGCATAAAGGGGGGGCCCGGCCGAACCCGACACGGTTCATTGATTCTGAAATTTTCAATTTCATCTTCAATTTTTTTTTCTTTTTTTGAAGCCATTTCAAGGGATACAAACAACCAGCGTCTCTGACCAGACAGAATCCCCTGTTCTCGAACGTCTGAGAGACGTGAGATTGTGGCGAGAGGTTTTTCCCTTCATATTATTAAGTTTTGATAAAAAATTTAACTTTTTATTATTTAATTTTTGAAGGAGGAATAAATAAATTCCATTATCTGTTGTAAGCAGATTTCGCGACCAGAATACAACTATCAAGGAAATTTTCAATTAACTGCGTAAAAAAGAGCCGCCGATATTAAAACGAAATCAATAAGATTTAGTGTTGTTTTTTTTTTTGCCTTTTCGGACAAAATTGGAGCTTATTAGGCGATAGTTTGAGTTCAGGTAGAAATGAAAACATTTTGTTTTCAGCGTCAAAGAAGTCTGCAGAATTTTCGGAGTAACTTCAAAATAGTTTGTCTCCCTCCAGAAATAGGTGTTACTCTTTATAAAATTTTAAGATAATTTTCTCTAGACGAAATTCCATTTACTGAACCTCGACTCCAATAATCAACTTAAGAACGTGGTTTCAGACTGCGCAAAGGAGTATTTGATTTGCGCGAAACATGGGCGGAGAGCGGAAAGATGCTATTGAGATCTCAGAGAATAGTTCTCTGTAGCTGCTTTCACATGCCGGGGTTTCTCTAAGTGATTCGAACGCTGATGTGTTACTCTTTAGATCACGTCGTAGGCGGTATGGCAATACCGCAAAGATTCGGCTACATAGGAAAGTCGTACAGGGAGGGAAGTGGGAGAAAATTATTAAAGCGAGAGAGAGAGAGAGAGAGAGAGAGAGAGAGAGAGAGAGAGAGAGGAGAGAGAGAGAGAGAGAGAGAGAGAATCTAACAGCCGGTAAATAAAGACGTTCTGAACAAAATAGGTAATCGTAGGCTCAGTAGATAACCGGTCTTTGTTAAATCACCTTGTTCACTGTATTTGACGAGACTTGAGGCGCAGTCCCAATGCCAATAAAGTTAAGATAGGCATCAATGAAAGAAAATTACTTTCATAAAAGCTAGAATTTCCAATTAAGTAGATTAACGCTGTTATTGCTAAGAATGGTACGTTTCATATCAGAAGCTGACCATATGAAATTGTCCCTGTCTGCGTTCAAGCGCATGGTCGTTTCTACTTTATCAATTTAAATTCTTTGTAAAACGTGGCTTTCACTTTCATTAAACCAAAGAATCTGAATGTATCGCTAATTTTAGAAAATACTAAGTATAGACATTTTGCTCATTGATTTTGTAAAAGGACTACAAACTTAAAACGAACAATACTTTTGTTGAGTTAAATCACCAGATAATGTAACCCCAAATGCAGTCCACACGTCTCCCCCAATTACGAACGTTCGATTCACCTATTTTCCCAATAACGAAAACCAAATAACTGCGAAGCTGGCAAGATGGGCGGGTGCCAGTCTGCCTTGGTTCGGCTGCTGCTGTGAGGTGTTTCTCCGGTTCTATTATCTTTCGTAATTTATCTCTCATCCCTCAAGATGGCTAACCAGAGACCTTCTTCAAACTCGGATGGGGCGGAATTGTTATTATCTCACGCCGAGGGTCTTGCAACTGAGGACCAGCCAAAGCTCGGTCAGGAAAGGCAGCAACGCCGCCATCACCAAAACAGTCGGCCGCAAAGAGGCTTGCGGAGCCATTCAGCCGTGGCCATCTTCAAGAACGACGATCCAGACTTGGAGGGTAGTATTTAGTGTAGCCACATAATGGAGGACATAAGGAGCTGTATCAGGAGGAAGAAACGGAAGCTGTCCAGATGCCTCTTGATGCATTCTTCAAACCTCCGCCTTCGGACAGTAAGGAAGCGGCAGATCCTTCAAGTTATTTAGTGAATAAACTTATCGATATAAATGTTGTTTGTTTTTTATTTCACGTCTTTGTTACTTGTAACAGTAGTTCTCGTGCGTTTTAGTGAAAAACATTACCTCAGAGCGCCAAGCGGTTGGTAAGGAACGCATTCCTCAAATATTGCATTAAAAATAACTGGAGAAACATTTTAGATTTACATTTTAAGTTCCTCCAATTATTCCCATACAGTTACATAAGGCAGAATTCTCACTCCAGGAAAATGAAAGGAAAACCTCTCATAGATACATCGAATGGCCGTACCAAAGATTTCAGTTGCATGTAAATTGTATATTCTGTTTCCGCCATTCTTGTTCTTTTTCATCTCCACTAAAGTGTTGCATCACGCATGCGCTCGATTGCTGTGAAAGCCGCTTAGAACGATGAGAAAACTTGGTTACTTTTCACTAAGTATTCTCTATTATAAACCAAACTCGTTCCATTCTCCGGTTCTCTCAGAGGAGAAACGTTTTCTCTGATGCAGATTCTTTTTTTTCTTTTTAAATGTAAAAAAACATAAAACCTGTCGACGTTAGACTCCTCGAACCGGAAACAAACGTTTCTTTGTGTACGCTCCGACTCCGGCTCATTCCTTCTACAGTGCAGCTCCTGTTTCTGTCCCTTGTCTCTTCTAAAAAGAATTACCACAACGGGCAAAAAACATTACAGAAAGAAAATAGCGAAATAATCTAATTTTTATAGCTCGGCTCACGGCGGAGGACGGGTGCTTAAGATGGTTTTAATTATTCGACTGAGTCAGGATTTGGAAGTTCATAAAAAACAGCAAGAAAGCGAAACGAAAAGAAAAATCAAATCGGATTGTAGAAATCCTGCTCTTTTTATATCCCCGCCCCCAGCTGTTCCAGATCAGACCGGAACTTTCCGAAATAATTACACCGTGGTTTGTACAAGTTTCTTTTTTTTCCATTTTAACTTGTGCTTTCCAAAGAGTTAAAGTTCATTAAAAATTAATTTGCATCTAATCCTTAATCAAAAAACCAATTTCCCACTTTAATTTTAAGCAATTTCAATGCGTTTTCACTTTCCAGTAGATCTGCGAGTATCAGCGCGATAACCGGGGCCGTTGACGTGGTGCAGTCACCAGCCCGACGTCTGGGAAGACATAAGGACACCTGTCATCATCCAAGGCCCCCCCCACACGCCCTCCATGGGGTCCTCCTCCGCCGTCTCGACAGAATGCTTCGGAGAAATAAAAAGTCAACGTTAGTAAGGATGTTTTTGCCCTTATTCCATTCGACAGGTATTGTTCACGCATACGGAGATCAGGTCAGGAGCCAGAGGACTGGCGGTGTCGCTCTGACATTAGGATCGAATCCCTTATTTTAAAAATAGGAGATGCGTTCAGTTAATTTGAAGGGGAAAACGTAACAATGAAAGCCAAGAAATATAGCGAACTTTTATTTTTGTCTCTGAAAATTAGAAATCACTTAGCAACTCCTTTTTCTTTGTTAAAATTGAATATAGACGTTGAAAACTTGCACGCGAGCATCTGTGAGAGCGCGTGAGCGTCTGTATGCGTTTGAGCAGTACCGCTGAAAGGGCTGGGTAGCCGGGTCCTGTGAGAGGCCCCTTTATTTCCAGCTGTATTTCTATATGCTGAATTTATTGAAGCGGTTGCCACTAAACATTCTCCTTAGAGCTTACAAGCAGCGTTAGTATAATATTTTCAAATTGGTTGCTTACATTCAGTTTCTGATCAAATCCTAATTCTGTTCTTTTACCTTTTCCATCTACATGCACCACTTTACATATGCTATGGGTATTTCGAGAATATGCATGGCTAACGTTCCCACGTGGCTCAATTTCAAACTTTAAATTGTCTCCCTTGGAAAAAGTATTGGCTTATGACTTAATTTTACATCATGCTTGTCTGAATTGTCTTCTATTTCGCACTTATCGACTTGTACATTTTTTGGCATTGTTTCTGCTTTTCTTTATTTGCTTATACTATAAAAGGAGCAATACTCGAAGCGTTGTTAACTAATTCTCTTTAGATAATTTCATATTTTACTAGCACATTTCCCGTATTTGTTCGAAAACTGGAATTGGTATTACTGAAGTCCACCGGTAGACTCTAGCCTTGTTAAACAAGATTTTACCGGTCACACGAAACAAAAGATCTAACCCAGACTTAACTTTTAGTTTTTATTTCACTCTAAAAAAGTCATACTATTAGCAAAACTTTGGTGCTCAAAAACGGCGCAAAAAGCAGCAGAGAAGATGAAGAGTTACGAAAATGTACCCGCACACTCTTTGATTTGGGTTTGACAAAATGAAATTCCGATAGATTATTCTACGGCCGATATATATGTAATCCAGCAAGAGGATAACACCGAGCGTGGCATCAAACATGGATGCATTGATTTTTATATTGGAATTGAAAAGGAGATCGAAGATCTGGTTTTGAGAAGGACATACGTATCGAAAACATTTTCCATGCGATGTAGATAAACATTTTTCTATCTGTAGTCTTTATTCTAAGAAACAAAATGGCAAATTGGATTAGAGAAGATGACTTGTTTTCAGCTCTGCAAAGAATGAATTATACTGCTTGCTATGTAGACTCTTATCTCACATTAGTAATCATTATCCAAAGCAGCAGTCATTGTCAACATCATCTAGACTAAGGGTTGGACGCTAAATAGAAAAAGGTTTTGATAAGATTCCTAAATATAAACGAAGTGTAGCTCATAAAAAATGCTATTTGGTATGGCGAGAGTTAGAGGGTAACGAATAGCAAAAAAATTCAGGAATAGATCACCTAGTGGACAGAACTGAAAAATGAAAAGAAGTTTTAACAAGAATCGTTGACGTCAATATTTTTCTAGGGGAGAAGGTATTGGCTTTCCACGGATCTTTTCACAGAATTGGAGATGTTCGCAATGGAAATTTCCTCGGATTACTTGAACACTTATCACACTATGATCTACCTTTGAGGAAGTATATCACAAAAATTCAAATTTCTCAACAAAAGGGTGAACGCTTGCAAGCCAATTAACTCCATGCAGAACCACAAAATGAGTTTATTGGCAGTTGCGCCGAATACGTCAGAGCTCGTATTTTGACTGAAATAGAGATAGCGAAGTACTTTCAATAATGGCAGGCGCAACTCCGGATGCAAGTCACACCGAGGAAATAGTTTTAATTTTGGGGTATCTTACTTTAGACATTTTTGCTATCCAAAAAACGGCTCATGACATCTGATGACTGCTGCGAAAAAACACGTGATAAAAAATCTGCAGAATGATTCCAAAAATGTCTAGAGAGTTTCAGATCCCGTTTGGCTGATTGCCGAGGTCAAGGGTATGATGATATGGCAAACAAGGATGGCAAGTACGATGGTGCCCAGAAACATATCCTAGCTTTAAACCAATTATACCTGTTCTCACCATGCATTTTCATTCTCTGAATTTATGTGGAGCAGACTCGGCAGTGAGCCGTACAGAGGCCGTAACATTTTTTTTGGAATGGTGCAAACAGTTATAATTTTTTTTCCAGCACCCTAAGGCGACACAGCATATTACAAGAAAATATTGGTTTCTCTCTCCATGAGTTGTGGGGAATACGATAGGCAGATTGTGTAGCTAGCATCCAACCATTCGCAACTCACCTTCCAGGAATATGAACTGCACTAGAACAGCTTCTTCCACTGAACCTTAATCCAAAAACAGCTATTAAGGTAAAAGGTTTTTGCATGTGGTTAAAGATACTCATTGAAACTGACCAAAGGAATCAAGTTATTCCAGACAGGAAAGTCACTGTGGATGTAGAGATATCAAATATGGAAACCTTTATTAATGATCTCAGGATGATAACTGGTCTGATGAATCGCTACAATGCTGTTCACAGAATTGATGCTCTTTTCAATTTTCTTTGGAGGTAGTTCCATATATCCGATGAACAAATTGCTAATGCCTCTGAAGGTTTTGGACAATATCTCACGAGAAAAATTCAAAGAAGAACTGCTACATTTGAAGTCCATTCATGTCGCCAATTTTGGAGAAGAGCCTTTGAGCCAATATAGCTCTTGAGAAAAATCTATAAATATAAGTTGGAGGAGATATTTAATAATGTATGTATGACCTTGATGATATCGTACTCTTTGCCGGAAAAATCTGCGTCAGCTGAACGCTCATTCAGTTATTTGAAATATACAAGAACTTTCTGCGAAGCCTGATGATGCAAGAGAGATGGTGCGATCTTGCAATGTTGAGCACTGAAAGCGAACTGATCAGGAAGATGAATTTTACCAATATAATTAATAATTTGTTTTTAAGGGGGGAAGCGCGTAAAGCAACATTTTAGACTTTATTTTGTCTGCAAATTTCTTTGATATTCGTAGATCTACATAAGTAAATAACCATTGCAAAAGCTTCCTCACACATCATTACCTTTTAATGCCATTATTACTTAGATGGTTGGCTTGCACCGGGTGTGAATGTGTGCTTGTCAAATACTCATAGTTTTCCTCATTTAGAAGGAATATCCATATCTTATATAACTGGTCTAATAAAACGTTAGTTTTAGTTTCTTGCTACGAGCGGTTACATTCGGCGAATATTATTTATCGATTTAAAGGAATTTCGCAATTTCATTTATAGGTTATAATTTCTGGTAGCACAGCTAACCATCTGTCACGTAGGGTCATAGGGGAGTCGACTATATGCCTAGCCCCTGGCCTTACTTGGCTCTCGACGGCCCTGAGTGTGAGAGTCTGCGCGAGTCTGTGCAATTGAGTGCATGAGTGAGTGTGTGTGTGATGTATTTGTAAGCAGATTTCTTCAGCTTTCTCTGACCAATATTTCTCTCTGAAATAAGAGACACTGTCACTTTAAGTTAATTTATTTGTGAAATAATTAAAGAAAAAAAAACTTTTGTTAAGAAGACATCTTTCGTAGAGCACGAGTTATGGCCGCCATGTTTTTAAGATATTGGCTTTTTTTCTACTCGTAAATTATAGTTATCGTAATCTGCCATTGATCAAACCCAAGAATCTCTCGAGAAAAGCAGACGACGTAAATCCCTGTAATATTACAGCTTCGGCTTTAATATTTAATTTGTTCGTAGTAATTTTATCATTGGAAACTTTCTCGGTCAGATATATTAGTCTGCTTTTGGCAGCCAGTAGACACTACCAACATGGCCGCAGTGATAAATGGCGTTGATTTTTTTTTTCCAGCCACGTGACAGAGAGACGCCAAAGCTGCTGGGCAATTGCTTTCTTATTTACTGTTAACATTTGGTGGATAGAAAGAAACTCGATAAAGACAGTAATTATCAAGCTGAGATACTGCAGATGAATTGGTGTTCATTGTGAAGAGTTCTCTTGACATCTAATTCTGCTGGATTAAATCTTGTTTTGTATCGTGTAACAAAGTTAATAATAATAATAATAATAATAATAATAATAATAAATAATAATAATAATAATAATAATAAATAATAATAATAATATAATAATAATAATAATAATAATAAATAATAATAATAAGAAGAAGAAGAAGAAGAAGAAGAAGAAGAAGAAGTAAACAGAAGAATTAGCTGCATGCCATCGTTTTGACTGCCAAATGGGCTGCGGTCAGACAACGCATCATGAAATCCTTTGCTACATTTCGTTCTATTCATTAATCTATTAAAAAATTGGAACAAACAAATGAATAAATAAGAACAAAGAAGATTCATCAACTTTACCTCAAAAGAGGGTCTGGAAAAGAAAAAAATAACTTTAAACGAAATCGCTTTTCCATGCAAGAAATTATTCGATGTTTTCACAATAAAATAAATCTTAATGCAATAAAAATGAAAAAAAAATTGTACAGTTCGAGTTTCTACTAATTTTCTTTTTATATTAATATAATAACATTTTTCTTGCCTTTATCGCTTAAAAGCTACAATTTTCAACCAGAGTAAAACACCGTCGCTTTCTGAAAAATTTAGCTTTTGCCCAAATTGTATTTAAGTTGTCAAAATGCCTTTGTGTTTACTTTGTACTTGTTATGCAATACCTAGAAACTTTCCAGAATGCATTAGCATTTCCATTCAATTTCTATAATTAATAACTGGAAAACAATGTCTATACATTATTTAACAACACGATATCATTTTCTAATTATAATAGTGAAAAACGGATTTAAGATGTTGGATAAAATATTTTTGTCTCCTTTATTATCCACACGGAAAACATATTTATGTTTCATTTTGGTCCACAAAATAACTAGAACAACAAAATAGAAAAATAGATTTTGCTTTGTAAAGAAATTAATTTTTGGCAGGGAAAATTTGTCAGAGAGCCAGTCTCTGTTCTCCACTCTTTAGCAGTTACAATATGATTATCCGGCAAGCTAAATCAAGGTTAAGCTTTTTTGTACTTGTCGAGATGTTCATGGCAAAGGATGGCCAGACATTCTTAAATCCAAAACCACTATCAGGTCTGTCAGTTATTCAGAGTTTTAAAACAAGAGAAACCGATGTCGAAATGATTTTCTTTATAGGGCTTCCCATTTAAAATAAAACAAAAAAATGAATTTTTACTGATTTTGTATTTAAGTTAACAGGTGTTTACAGATTTATTCCTATTTATTTACTTAGCAACTATAATCCCTGAGACTGACTGCTGGTGTTTACTGGTTTTCCAATTTTCCGAAAAGTTGCACATTTTGATACATGGAGCTGTCGAGTAAATTTTAGGACACACGAGCAAGAAAGTTGGCCGATAGAGGAAGCCAGACGAGAAGTCGGATTGCTGCTAAATTCCGTTATGGTAAAGAACGAGGCAAAACCACAAGGTGCTCATCATCGCTTCAGCCGAGGTTTGGATGGCAGCGCCGTCAGCGGCGCGACGTGATGCTTGGCGCTCGCACGGACCCGCCTTCCTCCCTGACCTCTCGTGTTGGCTGCTGTAACGGTTGCCTTAATGGCAGTACACTGGCTGCTGCTGGCGATATCGGTGGAGAATCTATCAGATATTGGCCCGTGTCATGCCGCTAGAGTTCGTCTCATCGGTGCTCTTCATGTCGCCGACTATTCGCGATGATATTTTTGCTAGGAACATGAATTTTTCGATTATCATTCGGTCGGTATTACCTACAGTCCTATAGAGATTTCCTGCGTGACTGACTGAAAACTACTTATGCAAAGAGGATTGGCCGGGGCTACTCGTTACAGCATCAGTAAATCATGAGCTGTAATCACGACGTCATGCGCTTTGACTTACGATCCAAAGGTCAAAATAAGACTTCGATTATATCTCATTTATACGTCTGACCTCTGTAGCAACAACGTCTCCCCTACTTATTCATATAACGTTGGTTTGTACGTATTTGGAGAAAAAAACAATAACAAAAGGTGCTGATCAAGATCTGAAATAACAGGTATTCTTATTTTAATATTCGGAATCAATGTGAAAGTAAAGCAAACGACTGACGCTTTAAAAAGTAAATACTTTTGAGTGATAGCGTTTGCAAATGTGTGCACGCCATCTTTTTTCCGTCATACCTCCATTTCGCCTGACAAATCTTCTAAGTTGGCCGTTATTCCAACAAATCTGTGATTGTGTATCTCCTTTTATGGTCCAGTTATGTTTCTGAATTATATAAATAACGGGGGACTGCTGCTACTCAAGTGAGTTTGCAAATGATAATATTGTGTATAATGCACTAGTGTTATCTAGGAAAATGATAAACACTTTTTAAGGTAAATTTGAATAATTCATTAATTTG
This sequence comes from Nautilus pompilius, assembly GCA_018389105.1. Lineage (NCBI taxonomy): Eukaryota > Metazoa > Mollusca > Cephalopoda > Nautilida > Nautilidae > Nautilus > Nautilus pompilius. The sequence goes on along the minus strand of JACATO010000311.1, from coordinate 1,506,221 downwards.
GTCAGTTAAATGGAAATTAAATTTTAAAGATCGTCATATTGTCCAAACCGACAACAGAAACAGCCTTGACCACTGTTATGTGTGCAGGACCGGATTTCTGCATAATCCAACGAGGCCTGGATCTAAGACGGAATCTCTAGTAAGAGAGGAAGTCAGTACCCCGACGATTTGAGAGGGGCCCGAGCTGATGAATGCGTGCGTCTGTTGCCCTCATTTGAAGAGTACTGATAAGTTTCGCAAATTAATCAGTGCCGATAAGTTGCTATTGAACATAGACATGGCCTTGCGCATTTCTCGTCACCAACTGAGATCTTTTTCGTCTAAAGCGAGTGAAGAATCATAGAGATCAAACAGCTTGCCCTTGTCTGCCATTGAACTTTCGAACGAATTTTCATGTGATGATGATGATGGACTTTGCTAATAGAAAAGTTGGCTCCAAAAAATGTGTGAAATGATATCCAAATGAACCTGACTCGGACCGAGGTCTGCCATACCTGAACCTGTGACTAAAATTGCTATGTGGGTGTGTGTGTTTGTTAGTCATTTTCATGCATTTGTTGGGGCCGAAGTCCGTTAGCTATCCGTCTCCCCATGGTGGTATTAGCCAATGGGAACGCGGCCCAATCGCGCCAGTGGCTGTTGTGCAACGGTTTAAATTCCGGCTTGGGTTCCCTGCTGCCAGACCCATTGTCCAAAGTGGCGAGACGACCTTGGGCCTCTAGCCACCTGTCTCGCACATTATTTCAATGGCTGAGCAACAGGAAACCGCCGTGGGCCGGCGACGCCAGGGCGAGCCGACCCGGAGGGATTATGATGCAATCGGGCGACCGATGGCTACACATTAAATTTTCACGTCAGTAAAACTGGTAAACTCACAGCATCAGTACCCGAGACTCGATCTGATCCAGTTTGTAGGCAAGTAGAGAGTGGTAATGGTCTAAAGTAGACAAAGCAGTTTCAGAAAAGGATATACCGGTAATTGTTAGCTAAGTACATATGCAAAGAGCCGATATAGTTTTAAGAATAACTGACCGGAACTTCAAAGAAATATTTTTAACTTTTAGTTTCGTTGTAAAAGGTTAATCTACATTTAAAACATCCGGCGCAGTACTTAATTACTGAGAAATGGCATCAGTTTATTAGACAGAGCTCATCGTAGACTTACTAGAATGTTTCTAGGTTTTATGCATTTCCAATACGCTGAATGATTAAAAATATTAGATTTACCGAACAAAAATCATACATGTTTAGGAGGAGGCCTAATAGGGATTTTCAGAATAATTAGGGGCGTTTGAGCGAGTAGTCAGGAGCAAATGTTTTCCAATTTTGATCTATGGATCAGCTAAGATCGCGTACGGTTAGTTATCGGTAAGTATTTGTTTAGTAATGGGAATATTAAGTGAAGTAAATTACTGAAAAGTATAGTTAACAGAAAGAAGTATTAATCAATTTAAGAATCGTACTGATGGCCATATTTCTTCCCTCGGCAGGGCTTTTTTTTATACTAAATTGTGCAATGTAACATTTCCAAACCATTAACCAACCTACACCATCTTCTCTTGATGAAGTGAGTCTCATTACGGTGGCAAATAGAAATGATGCTAAATTGTAAGAAATGTGTTGAGTTCAATCCTCCTCACAGGTTTTAAAATTTTTTCTCTCCGCTCTCGATACAAAAGGCATTTACCGAAGTAACATCCCCCCCTGGTGTCATTATCCTAAACCAAGTGGCGGTCATCCGCACGCCTACCGCAGCAAATCCCTGCTCTAGAACTCTTCTTCTTTTAGTAAGGGAAGGAAACCTACGCGGACGCCTGGGGAAGAACAAGAAAAAATCCCAATGAAAATTTTAGGACTATATTATTATTATTATTATTATTATTATTATTATTATTATTATTATATAACCTTTGTCAGCTAATGGGTAGCCGTAAAGACTCTTTATACGTATAGCCGAACTGCTATTTCACGTCAGTCCTGCGTTTAGCTATTACTGAGTTGGTCTTCAGCCTGGCGCTGATCAATGGAAGTCAATCAAAACTCGAGTTTACCGAGGTCTTAAATGTCACGAACTTCGCGCCAGAACCAAAAAAATTCTCTTTTGCAGGATCGTAACTTCAGTGCCAAAGTTGGGGCCGGTGGATAAGCTTCCCTGTCGATGGGACAGACGCGACGGTATCACGTGACCATCTACTGCGCGCGCAGGTTCAGGAAGAAAGATGGGAGGGGTTTCTGCGAATGCACCCCCTCTCCACCATGTAGCCATGGATAGGGCGCTAATCTATAAAAAGGACAAGATGGATTTCATCTGGAAAGAAGAACAAAAAAATTGTTTCTAACATTTCAATTCTCAAACCCTTAAGTTGGGGTGGATGTCCGTGGCTGGCGATCATGGAGGTCATCGCTACGCGTTCGGAGACATCGTCTCTGGCGCTCGATCGAGAAAGATCCCGCCTCCGCAGCGAGTCATTTTCCTAGCCAGTCAGAGGACCTTCACCAAAGCGACCCTCCGACATTCTGCTCGGGTGTTCCCTGATTAACTGAATACCTTATACGCCGCCAGCCATTAAGACCCGGAAGTTTCCCCTGCCCTCGGCGAGTCGGATAAGTGCTTTCACTTATTTCAAACGCTGTCGGTTAGAACGAGTTCTCTTTGATGCACCAGACTGGCGCTCGAAGATTTGTAGCAAATCCGTGTTAATGCCAGATTATACTCGGCCAGATTTATGTGCAGTCGTCAGCTGATTCTTCACAGCACCAGGCAGTGCGCCAAGACCGGTGATAAGTCGGAGCTAGCGGCTCCGCCTACGTCAGCAGCAGATGTTTCTTAATACGTATAAACTGTCTGCTCGGTCGGTCGGGGACACGACAGGGGAATCGTAGGGAAACATCGTTTGATCCATGGCAGCGTAAAGTCTTCTCACAGCCATTGGCTACAGACTTATTACTCTATTTGTATTATTCGATTTTTTAAAACTGCTTTTTTTTTTCTTTCTTTAAGAATTTGTAACTTCAACTGTTTTCAAACATTTATATTCGCATCTCTCCATTGCTTGTGGTAGAGTAATAAGACTGGGATCGATCTCCTTCGCTGGCTGGGCTTGCCTGAAGAACCAGTCATACCGTACCATCCGTTCTACTACTAACTGGAAAAGAGATACTCTCCTCATTTAGAAAGAATAATTATGATCTTTTCAGCGCACAGTAACCATGAAAATGTTAGTGTGCTAAAGGGATCAGTTTCGCAGCAAAGTCTTGTCTTAGGCGGAAAAAGAAATTTGTTTTAAGCCACCATTTACTAAAATAGGGTTAAAAGAACAATATATGCTCTCTCTCTCTCTGTAATGACGTCATCTCACCTTCGTCCCCACCCCGCGTGTTTGAGTGACGGACCGAATCGTCAATTCCGTAGATAAAGTAAATAATGTAATATGGCGGAAATTTGGAAATTTCATTGAAATGAGCCAGCTCTTTCCCACTTTAAGGAAATAACTCAGTTCCCTTGTTAAACAAATAATGGCAAATTTTCTCTAGGCAGAGATGTAAAAAGGGAGTAATAATTGGATGGACAGAACATCTGTTTAATAATGTTCTCCTAAAGAAAAACAACAACAAATGTAAGTACCGAATAAGGATGGTGACTTGAGACTATCAGACTGCAGACACCTTTATGCCACTTCTTTTACCGCGTCCATCAGCATTATTCCTTTAAAAAAAAATGCAATTAATCAAACATTAATTTTTTTCCAACATCCAATAAACAGGCACATTAGCTTGTAAATCACAAAAGCCCGCTCAATGACATTCTTCAGTGTCTACCTTGATTAAATAATTCTTTGCATTTTTATTCTTTACAAACTGGAGTAGAATTTATTGACAGAAAAAAAACAAACAAAAAAAACGTTCTCTGGTTCATCACATACGAATCAATAAATGTTTCGAGTACACAAAGTATGGGGATGTACAGTGGAAATATTCCAAGCTTTTGTGAAAAATGAATTGTGTTACTGACTTGGTAATCACCGAACCACATGGCTGTACAGAGACTTCCGTCCAGTGAAAACGAGGCAACGGTTTTCAAGCAAGACGAATGAACCGACTGCCATCAGCCGAGTCTCGCTTCATAAACTCGTGCAGAGACTTTTTCAAATAAAGTTTCAATGAACGACTGTGGAAGTGCACCAGCCGCATGTTTCAGAAAGTTTGTACATTAGTAAACAACGTTTGATGATGATATTGTTATTGTTGTTAGGGATGACTCGGTTTGTGCCTTGTTTTTCCTTACATCAGGCTCTTAGCATTTCCCTCTGGCGTCAACCGGTACACATTTCTCTGCCATCTCTTTTCAATCGCTCATTGTCGATAATTGGGTTGATTAGCACAGAGTCACGGGAAAAAATCTGGCTGCCCTTACAATATAAAAGGGAGGAGGGGGGTGTTATAGTAAAACGACTGTCAAATGAAATATCATTAGGAGAAAGCCATCCTTGATCAAATTTTTTTTGTATAAAGTGGCTATGATAACAGGATTTGAAATAGATTCTGATGAGTCTAATGTATGAATGATGTCAGATTAAATGTTTCAGTTAGAATTATTTGTTTTCGTTTCATAGTGGGTCCATCTTTGTATGATATTAGAAAATACTCAGGTGTAAGAATAAGGTATCCAGAGTTAAGATTCTGCATCCATTTCGCTGGATTACAATCACGAATAGGCTCGATTTCAACGACTGGATTTATTCAGCAAAGATGAGTTGCCATTTTAAGCTACTGTCCATGACACAATGGATAACGAGATGATGTACCGAGGGTCAAGGTTTTCGAGACAATTTAAAGCTTTACAGTTCCAAAAACCAAATACGTGGACAGATTAGAGATGCATACATAAGTATAATGGCACTAGGTTATTTTTCAAATAGGATGAATTGATCATTAGAATAGACACTGAATTATAAAAGGAATAACAGACAGTGCATTAAATCGCAATGACTTTTATAAAATCCCGGATTAAGACCTCCACAAAGCACGGAAAGTAATTCGGTGGATAACTTTTTTATTTAATATGAGACTTTTTTTTCCCTTTACAGCATAAATCTTTATTTGCTGCAGTCGGACACAGTTAAAAAATAAATATTTTAGAAAATTAATCGCTATAGTTACACTTTTGCCCAGTGTGTGATCCGTTTATGACGAGGCATACGTCACAAATACGCTGTTAGGGAGAGATGACGTCAGTACAGCTCGCACCTACTTTAGCTAGAGAGAGGTAAATAAAACAAAATTAGTTTCGATTGTAGTCTTTGCGTATTATTTCATAATTTAGTCGCAGAAAAATCTAACAAACGAAAACAATGGGCGGTGTTCACACGCCACTAATGGTCTATACGCGATATACCCTGTCTGCGCGATGTCTTAGTGATGTTAATGCTGCACTAGGTAAAGGGTAATTGGCAGTCCATTCGCTAACAGCCTGCTCTTTATGACTTACTTATGCTGCATCGTGTAAAAGCCAACCCGACGAACAAACAGTACACGATGTCCCTTAAAGTCCACAAATAAAAGAAACACGGGGACTCGATTCGTCGTTAGGCGCCCTGTCCCAGGCTTTGCTACAGCCAGATGAGGATGGAGCTGATAATTCCATCTGTGAGTGAAGAAGATGCACTGCAGAAAATCACTGTAACCTTCTATTTTTCACTCTCTGTCAGGTGCATTTTTGTCATCCTTTCCCCACCAGCTTCCAGAAGACAATCAAAGAGCATCAGAACGCCCCGAAGAGAGTGCATAAGGTAGGTGGGTGGTGGCCATTGCCAAGACGTTCGAACATGGAGTGTTAGGGAGCGAGCGTTACAGTCGCAGCCAAAAGTTTTAGATTCCCAAATAATTTCTGTAACCGCTTGACAAAGTCGAGTTGGGCCTGAATTTATACGCTGACGTATTAAGGGGATCCCACTTTGTTGCTTTCCACTCGCTTGATAGTTAAATGACCGAGACTGTAACACGTGGCAACTTGAAATCTAATACACGTATACGTGATTTCCGAGAAGATCTGAGTATAAATCATGACGAGTGCTACTCGGTTAGAATTGTACCAGCACGACGTGAAAATAGATTTCGTTATTGTTATTTCTATGGTGACACGAAGCGTTTAACCACGACTGTAGATAAGCTGGTGTGTGTGTGTGGGGGGGATACTTATCAACCTGCCAAGCCCACTGGTCTTGTGAGCGATGGGCAGAAACCCGATGAAGAATAGCGCACAGCTGAGGAGTCCATCACAAGTTCTATGAGTGTATTTGAAAGCGAAGGCAAAATGCACTTTTTCCATAGTTTGTTTCCCAATCATTCTAAAGGGAAATCAATCCTTATTATTATTATTAATAATAATAATAATAATAATAATAATAATAATAATAATAATAATAATAATAATAATAATAATAATAATAATAATACTTTTTAGTGATATGTATGAAGAGCAGTGAAGCAGAATTATAAATATATCGGGAAATAATGTAAAAGGGAGAAATGTGCTTGATCTGACTGAAAGAGCCGCGGGCGGTCTGTCTGCGAAAGAAATGATGATAATGAAAATCTGAACATTCCAAATGTCAACAGTGCTCTTAGGAAATCGATATTCTCATCCAGGCCGCTGCTGCTTGCTACGGATTGGCGGGCACAGCTGAGCGCAGCAGCAGCAGCAGCGACGACGACAATAATTATACTTCACACACAGCTTAAAACAACAACAAGACTCACCAATAATATATGGAATAAAAAAAAGAAAAGTCAGGCTTCGTAGAAGTAAATTATGCAGGGATCTCATTGCGGGAAATTCCGAGTTATTACTAACTGCAAATAACTGAATGAATGTTGCTGTTCTAACGCTGAAAACCTTGAGTTATGTCAACATTTACATTTCTGTTAGGCTTCTGCCCAAACTGGTTAAAACATAATCGTTTATTGCATATTGTAAAACGTTTAAAGCCTGGAATTTAAAAAAAAAACAACAAAAAACTACTGGCTGTTCAAGATGATAGAATAATATATTTTACCAGGATTTTAAAAAGTCATGCATCATTTTTTGCTTTTCGAATGTAAAGCTCTTTTACACGACATTGCAGTAAGATATGAACAAACTCCACAATGTCCAGGATCGTGATTTCGCACAAAACAGCTGCTTGTTTACTAGTTCTCTCCCCCCACCCGATGTTTGATAGTACTTATTACTCGTATTGTCCTCCCAAGAGACGATGGTTCAACTTTAGAAACTGTGTTGCTGGTTGGACGTTTTTGTAATAATGTCCACCACCCTGTGGCCGTGGGCGGGAGCAGTTGTTGGTTCTAATTTCTTAAAATCAAGTTACGTGTTGTTTTCAGATTCAACGCCAAAAAAGTCCGAAATATGTTCGGTTGACAGGTTTCATGCTACAGCAGTCAACCATCACCAGGCCGAATCTGAAGTCATCTGTCAAATGTTACACTGCCTGGTAGGTAAACCTGTCCCCGCATCTAGGGCGACACCAACCAATCCAACGATGCAAAATAACTAACATGTCGGTTTTTTTACAGTTCTCTATGTGAAAAATGCCAGATGTAAAATTTGGAAATTCATTGTAAAAAACCATACTAAAGAAATTTATCTAATTTGTTTGCTTCTTCAATACAGTTTATGTATATTAAATATGCACAGACAATCACTTTCGTGTACATTAAAACATTCAGATAATCAAAAGTAACTAGCGTTTCTTTCCACTGGCAGAGCCAAACTTCGCCAATGACTGTCTCTATTTCCTGGTTGACTGACGCCTGATTTTGATGCAGGTTCGCGCCAACAAAACAAGTCTGTGCCACCACTTCACTTATCGATCGTCACCTTCTTGCACCATTGCAAAGTTAAAAGTTACATCCCTTCCTCGGTTCATCTTCCGCAGTTGCATTTCACTGTTGTTGTTTTTTTTAAAGCGACACCTTCAGAGTTCGAAACAAATGGAATCAGGCTCGTTTCTCTGTCTCCATCGCAAGCATGAATCAATGGCAATCAGTAGAAATCATCTGCTGAAACTTCCATAACAGCATCTTTTGCTCGAACGCTTTGGTTTATCGCCATTCTTGAGCATGGAAGTTTCTGCGTCTCAAGGACCCGCTTCTTGCTCTAATCGCCATTTTTCCATTTCCAAAGAAGTCGAGCGGAAGAAAACATACTTAAATATGTATAATCAAAAGGTTGTTAGTATTTCTAACTTGAGCAAGTTCGTCGATAAATACAAGAACTAATATGAAAGATGGTCAGAAACCGACTTTCAAAATATTATTGTATGAAATTAATGGATTTAATTCAATAAAAGTTGAAGATATTTGATGTTTTGCGCTACACACACAAACAGAGAGAGTAAAATCCCATTATTACAAATTATATTGGAATTTTCTTAAAAAAGAGAATAAGGCATATATTATTGTTCTTTTTATTTAGTAACAAATTAAAATATATATGGTACTATTATATAATTACAATTAAGAATTTATACAGTACACAACTTATAAAATATTCTGTGCATTGTTGCAAAAATAGCACCGGTATTTTAATGTTATTCAGAGTAGCGTTCGTTACCCACACTTGTGCATAGACGTAGTGGTGTCACATGACAGCGCAACAGAAACTAGCGCTGGTGGGAAGGCTGTATAAATATCTGTTTCAGTCGTTCAGTTCACTTAAAGAAATGGTTGTTTAACTTGGTGTATATTTCCAGGGCTTTAAGTACATGATTCTGTCGAGTAAAGACCGTACCTATCCAGTCACGTGTACACGTAACATGGGTGGGAGCACCTGTTGAGTAACGGGACTTGATATGACGTCACTTGCACCAGGCGCCGCTGCGCGTCCAAATGAAAGAAGTTATTTCTTCTTTCTTTGCCTTAAGGCATACAAACGTGTTCTCCGACGAGTTTGTTAGCCGCTTCACCTGAATCGAGACAACGTAATATTTTCACTTTATTGTCAATACTGTTAATGAAACCCGTTTCTTCTTTGTTGTAGACAATGATGGCGAGGATATGGAATCCACTGATCTTTTCCTGCAGGCCATGGGTAATAGATTTCAGTAATTAATGAACACGAGAATAGAGTAGTGCAGCCACGTGCCTGAGGGGCACCGCCAGCTCCCAGGTGTGCGCTGCGGCCAATTTTGAAACTACATGACGCAAATTGAAATCTTAACCATTCAGTAGCTTTCATTTCGGTAAAAACGGGACTTTACTATATGTAGAGTTTTGTAATTGCCTCCGCTGTTATAAAGTTCATAGTTCGAATCCAGTCTGCGCCAGGAAATCAAGATTTCTAAACAGTATCTACCTCATCGTCGTTAACGAAATTTATCATCACAAACCCAAATAGTCAATATCAGAACTATTGCGGTGGGGGACACCAAAATGAAAAGTTCTCCGAGCCTTCGATAATTGTACAACGTAGTGATAGCCTGAAGCACAAAAAGTCAAGTACCTCACTTATGTCACTGACCACATTCCGTAAATATCTCGAAAATGTAAGCTCTTTGTTCAGTGTAAATGGGCAGCAAACTCATACAAGGATCTAGGGTAAAGCCGTTTCCGTATTTTTTTGTTTGTTTTGTGACGATGGAGATGCTTGATTTTGATTAGTGCTCAGACTTATAAAAACACATTTCTGGCTTCATGATATTGACAGTCAGCTCTGCATCCACCATTTTGATTTTCTGTCCTGGTACATTCAGCTTATACCCCCACTCCTGTTTATTATAGCGAGGATATTCTACCAAGACATGCTTTATCGTTTGCACTTTAAGAACTTTTTAATGCCATTTTTGACATCTATTGTTGTTTACCATTATCAGGGTACTCTGGTTAATTTCTATTGTTACTCTGATATATTGTTCAGAAACTACTGTTTATATGTTTCATAATTAGCTCTCTAGCTCAATTTTTTACTTTCACACTGTCAGTAAGAATTCAATTTTAATATCTATATATTTCAAGAAGCAACTGAATTTCAAACTTCTAGCAGTCAATGTCGAAGTGTTTCATATCTTTATGCCATCCAAATAACAACATACAGTCAAAATATACTGTTAAATTATCAACTGAAAGTTTGTGTAGAAGAGAAAAGGCAAATATTTATTTCCAAAATATTGTTTTAACCCCCCCTTTTACAGTGGCAACAGTCGATACAGGTGAAAACGTTACAAGAGGGAGGGACATGAATGAGAAAACAAGATGACGACATCCTAGGCCTGAAGTCACCTCCAGCACAAAAATTCTTTTGGAATGATTGACATTTCTTTTTTATTGCTGTTGTTCATGAGCACAAATATTTAAATAAAAATTTTAGAAAACAGGACAAAACCTGTCTGTAAAGTATTCCACAACATGTCAAAAGAAAAATCATAGTTAATTACAGACTTACTGCTATCATTTTGTTGCAGTTTTTTTTTTTTCCTTAAAAGGAGGAGACTTGAAGCCAACGGTAGATTGTGTTGCATCTTTATTATTTATATAAAACATTTTTCTGCTGGGCAATCAGCAATGATGCAATAAAAAAGGCAAGTACTGGCAGAGCAATAAAAAAATATTGTAAAATATCAATAATTTTCAATATTCAGCTTCCTTTCCTCTTTACATGAAAGCAAGTGGCCACTTATTCATAATGACTTCTAAATCTCTCCTGTGCTGTTGAGTGTTTTCAAGTGTTAACTGGCTGAAGCTGAGATGCATAAATTTTGGATCTTTTTTCAGTAATTTATTATATTTAAAATTTTATGACAGCTTTCAGTAAATGACTTCATTCAGCAATTTCTCGTGGTGCTATTTTATATTATCAATATAAATGTAAATTAGTTGTCAGGTATTCATTAACAGGGCTTCAGTTTTCAGATGGAGATACCAGCCTCACAAACCACCATACATTAATTTGCTTAACAGTTTCATTAAAAATTTTGTTATAAAAATATTTTTCTCTATTTCATTTTCTAAACACACTGATATAGAAACACCTTTTAAAGTGCACCCTTCAATTACTTAATTCTCATTTAATGAAAAAATAATTAATTTTGGCAATTTTTGGGGAAAGAACCAATAAATAATAGTTTTCTGTTATTAAAATACATCATCCATAATTTGATAACGTGAAATACAGAATGAACTAAATCTTAGCTAATTCAATAATATGAAAGATGTGGTTTTTGTCGCTGTGAACATTTAAAAAATTTTGCTTCTAATTAAAAGTGTCTCTAAAAAAAAAGTAAATTAATTTAAGCTGCTTAAAAAAACTTTAAATTCTCTATTTTTTAAAGGGGGATCTTAAAATGTAAAACTAATTCATGGCTTTTGTTTACTCCTGAACATTCACTGATGTTCATCTGACTCAGCATTGCAATCAATCTTTAGCAGAATTTTATTTAAAATGTCCTCTTTTTCACTTTTTTCATAATCATTGGTTCTTTAAATCTAATGATACAAGAACAGAACGAAGCATGGAATTTTGATTTTTCAAACATGGTCGTCTTTTCTCTTTTTTTTTAAAAAAATATAAAAAATTAAAAATATGCAGATATTCCTTGACCAGAAAATCTTTAAGCTATCCTGCTCTAGCAGAGCACCTAATTGCAATATTTCTTGCTCATGAAAACAAAATCCAATATTGTGAACTAACTGTTATTAATGTAACTTTAAATTCATTCATTTTACTCAAATATAATGCATTTTAAGATTTTAATAGTTCTAAAATCTGAACGTTAGAATGATTTACAGTTTATTAGCATTTTCACACCTGCGAGATTACCTGTAGTCACCCAGATACCTCAACGATGATGAAGCAGGCAATTCAAATGTTTGATTCTGAACTGCAATCTGATACCATAAGCTAGAAGAAACCTCTGTAGCTTATCATGGAAGCTGTAAGAAAAAAGAAAAACAATCAAATTCCCTAAACTTCAGCCTATAAATTTCTCTTTAATATATGAATATAAACATAATTGATATACAAAATAATTTTTTAAAACTAGTAAAAAATAAATTTAAAAAACAAAAACAACAAAGACTAATACATCATTTTGATTTTACTGCATTATTTCCTTTAGAACACTGGTCTAATATCTATAACTTTTGTTAGAGGCCATCAATTCTTCAATCGCTGTTATCTTTTTAACATTCGAACTTCCAATAAAAAACAACAAATTTTATGCACAAATAATTTAAATAAAATATAACATAAATGAAATATAAAATTCAGAAAACAAATGCTATATAACAACAAAAATGAATAACAATCTTTTGGTATCCAGATACAACAATCCAGAAATTTCAAGTTTTGTACACATACAATAGATATAAAGGTGGCAGGAACATTCAAAACCTATGTAGCCCTAAATTCTTTCCATTACAATGAACAATTTAACAGATTCTCTTAAACCGACTGATACATTTTGCTTAAAAGGCATTCTAAGAGTGAAAGCTGGAATGCACATTTAAAATCTGTATAAGGGTGGCTGGTGGTCCAGTAATATGGTTGAGTGCCTGAGTTCAAATTCCAGACAAGACCAGCTCAGTTTAGTCTACCTCCCTGGCAAAGTTTCATTTTGGTCTTCTGCTCAAGCCAGCTGAATGAGTTTCCTCACATGTCTTAATGGAGATTTCTAATACATGTGGTGGAGATTCTGCAAGTAAACTTTGATTGGCTCATACATTGACCACCACTCAAAAGCTACCAACTGTACCCAGGTAACTTATTTGGTCATAACCTTTAAAGTCAGATCAGAATTTGCCAAGAGTCCGATGTTAATGAAGGAAATTTTGAAATTGAGGGAATGCAAAATAAAAAGTGAATCAGGTATCAGAATTATTCAATGACAAATACATTTTACACCACAGCAGCTGTGCTTTTAAGCAGATAACTGATAACTTTCCAAAAATTAAGATATAGACAAAAAAACCTCTTTTAGCAATTGACAGACTATGATCAATAAGAATGTATTAGTAATGAAAGGTTTAAATAGAGGCAGGTATCATGTGAAAACACATAGCAACCAAAGCTTTGAAAAAAAACAACAATGATATGCTTCAACAAATAATAAATATACTTGTGTGAGTTATACAGCATTAAAACAGCAGCCAATGATTTTATTTTGTAGTATTTCACCAGAAAAACCCTCTTAACATAACATTAATAATAGTGGTTAGACATTGTGTGCTAAATCTAAATGGCACTAGTGGTTACCATACGTAGTTACAGAGAAGCAATACAGAACAAAGCATCCATTTTGAGATTCTGTCAGCCTGCAGAAAGTCCTGACCACTGATATTGCACCCGTCACTGTGGCAACAGCTGGTGCAGATCCAGTTGCTGTTGGTCTTGTCACAAGGGATATTTGCAGTAGCATTTTGCTGTACGCAGCATGAGTTATTGAGAGTACAGGACTTGATAATAGAAAGCTTTTCACTGACATCTGAAAAAAAAAAATTAATACTTGCAAGATGACATGGGCAAAAAATGAAAACAAAAATAAAATGATTTCCAGGCTATCTCTGCTGATATTCTACATGGTTGCAATCAATCTGTAACATTCAGTGATACACTGCTACTGAACTATTTAAACAAGTTATAAGGAAAAGTTATTATAATGGGAGATACTAAATCAGAAAATATTTTCAGACAGGATCTGAAAGTTATTATTAATAACAAAAGAAAATGTAAATAATTTATTTCAGGTGTTAACAAAGCCAAGAGAATGTTCTAAAACTAATTGACTGCAATATTAAACATAAAAACAAAATTTATATTCAATTATGTATAGTTAGTTGTCAGATTCTCCACATTTTCAAAATCCTGCGCAAACATAGAGATTCTATTTATGAAAAGATTGATTGTCATTAGAAAGAGTTCAGCAAAGACCCATTCAAATGTTTTCAGGTTTTAAATCCTCAGAATATCCTGAAAAAAAAGAAGTTACTTAGTTTGAGAGGTAACAGTAGTCCAGTGATAGATCAGGCTACTGGACTGCTAAGCACGGAGTCAAATCAAATCGCATTATGAGATCATCCAGTTTTGGTTCAGAAAAAAAAAATTTCTGAACTGGTTCATATAGACAATCCAATCTGTGACCATTTTGGCAATGTTAAGCACTATCATAGCAAACAAAATAATTTCAAAGATATTATGTCGAACATTGCAAATTTTTATTCCACGGTGTAAATCACTGCATGAGAGCAAAGATAATTGACTAAGGAAATAAAATTGTGTATGTTGTTTGAAAACATTGGCAAAACAGATCACCATAATGTCTTTCAGGATCTCCTGTGATAAACTTCAGCCCAGAAGAGGCAATTTAATTGTAATTTGTATATATGGAACAGCCAACATGACTTAGCCAGTTTGTACAGTCCAGGCTGAGCATTTATTTGCTGATGTCAGTATGTACCAGTGTCATCTTTTGACAAAAATTTGTGACAAGATCACTTTCTTATTTTAATGGATTCTCTTTCCTGAAAAAAGTGAGCTTTCTGCTTTTTTTCTTTCCTCAGATAACAACAGAAGATACCATGGATCAAGAAAACTGTTATTTTTAAGCAGAAATTTGTTCCTTTTTTTCATAGAGTTCTGAAAAGTATTAGCACCTTTGAGGTTTTGAGCTGACATTTTAGTCATATGCCATAAAAGTCCACTATGGCAGTTCTGACTGGAGCTGTTTAAGTGTCTATTTGTTTAATGGTGTTCCACTCAGCATCTGTGATACACAGCTGAGTATTTGGTGCTGCTACATCCTGGCAGAATTCCTTAAGCTCAAGCATATCAAAAGTAGAATGCCATCTCATGACACAGTCTAAGTAAATCTTTTTAATTTCAATTTCTTATGAATAATCATGCATGTCTGAGTTCTTGAATATTTTACAGGTGCAATAAATTTAAGCAACTGTAGAGCAATACTTTGATCTTTAAGTGCATTATCAACTGCTAGCTGAAGGGTGTATGCTGAGCATCAGACATTTATTACTGCAATGCCAATACATTATCAAGTTCAATTAGTGTTTCTTGTTCCATCTAGTTCATGCATCTCACCTGAATCTGTTTCTCTGTGATCAACCTCTTCTGCATCAACATTGAGTAATTCTTCACTATCCATGTTTTCCTTCCCTGTTCATCCTCATCATTCACATGTTGAATACACTTTATCATGCTGTTATGATGTATATTTACTGCACACTGATATTATAATGAGCAAGTACTTAAAGAAGCACATTTTTGAGATGCTAGATTCCTTCATAACTGTTGTATTCACTGCAATCTCCATCTTTCACAAACTAGATGTTAATACCCAAAACAGAGTGATCCAAACATGTTTCAAAATCAATCTTAAAAGAAAGCATAGCTTCCACTTCTTTGATAGGCTGGCTAATGTCAGTGGTGACACTTGACTTTATTCCTATCAGTATTAGCATAAGCATTACAATATGAACCTTCAAGAATTGGATCAGTTATCTTTCTAAAGTCAGTCTTCTATTAAACTATCTTCCAAACAGAAGCAGCCAAACCATAAATCCATGATGTTTTTAATTGGTTAGGGTCTGTTTTAATTCCATGGATTTTTTTTATTTCCACTCCAATTCAGTTCTGGTTTAAAAAAAAAAGAAGTTTGAACTGGGTCACAGTTCAGGTTCAGGTTGACAATAGTCATCTCCGATTTCCATAGAGAATGACTTAGTTTGGTAAACCTCCTTGACATGGTTTCTTCCTTCTCTTCTTCTCTTGCTGACTTTGTTATGGCTCAGTATTAGAAACAGAAGTATAAATAAGATAAACAAATTATGAAAAGACGTGATTAATGTTGATAGTATACATCAATTTTAAAATTGTGCTACTAAATATTTCTTTTCCTGAAAAATTTGCAGAAGTCATTATGGCTTCTTGCCTTATTCTATCCACTAAACCTAGCTAAATCAACTGAAATTCAAAGAATGGTGATGAAAACAAAACTGAACTTTCACATAATTTGATCTAGGAAAAAAAATTGGTAAGACCTGTGTGGCTATGGCATTTCCTTCTGCTGCTGTGCATCTCTAGTGGGTTGCAAGCTGCCAATGGCCATTGCAAAACATGAAGGCGGCATCATATACTGATTTTGTAAATAACAAAGTATCACAAAGATCAGGGTGCATATTTTCAGTTGGCCACAAATGTGTGTGTTGAGAATATTTTTATTTATTATAAGTCTTATTAACAGTGATTAATGTAAGGTAGAGCTGAAATGAGAGCCTGGCAGGCTAGAGTGAAGGTTGCAGATGGCTAAGGAACATACAGGAGGAATGAGAGAAGTCACATGACTCAGTTGACCGTCTGGTTTGCTCTGCCCAAAGGAAGACTTATTTATAAGTTATTTCTTTTCTTCTGTTTTTTAAAGCAGCCCTGCAAGATTCTACATTTGATCAATGCCAATTAACTGTTAGTTACCGAAAGGTTAGATTCAATCATTTCAGTGTAATAATTCACGCCAGTCTTCGCAACAAATCACCATGGCAGCCAATGTAGTGTCAAAGAGAAATTTAATTATTTCACATTATTTATTAATTTTATCCTTTCTTTTTTTATCCCCCTCTCTCTTTTTTTTTTTTTAGCTTTGTATATTTTCTGTTTTCCCTTTTAAATAACCTATAATAGTACTGAAATGTCATTCATTTCACATTTTTTATTTACCAAATTCTCTTCTTTATGCCAATGTTCTCTAAATGGTGCCAAGAGACACTGCTCAGCAATCATATATTTTACTGTTGCCATGGCTATTGGCACTAAGCTGGCTGAAAATTGTAACAGTTTTAGTTGAGCCAATAAAGCTTTCAATAAAGTGTTTGTAAACACTTTCTTCCTTAATAATATTATTAATGAGAAAACACAACAGCAAAGTTATCTTAATGTCTGAATTCCCAATCATTCCACAAATTGTTAAACAACAGACCTTTCTAAGTGTTTGTGGCATGTAGAAAAAATTCAGAAATTATTCTTCAGATTTTGTTTATCTAACAGTTCTCTCTCCATTCCAGATCAATAACCCTGTTGTGCTATTCAAGAACGGATTTTACCAGTATCTATCACTGTATAGTTAATGAGCTTTCTCCCCTCCCATGTTTTAAAACTACACAGTATCATGATTTTATAATCAACCTGATATTCACTTGGTAATTTAACATTGTCTTGTAAAGATCCTGTTGAAATGGCCAGTGCACTGGTCCTGTGGCAGACTACAGGCCTGCATTTGAATCCTGATCAAGATTGGCTCAATTTAGCACACAAATTCCCTGCATAGTTTCCTCTAGATGCTCAAATTTCCTCCTACATCAACAAAAGGAAGGGCTCTAGTAGGGCTTTCTCTGAAAAGTTGGAGTGCTGGACCCCTTTTGGAACAGAGTTGGCAACACTTCCTAGCAGGCCGCGGTAGCACAGTACCCATTTCACCAGGATCGTCTTCGTTGTAGACATCAGTGTATGACAGAACGTTTATTAAAATAACTTTGAATGGACAACAGAAGAGCACAACTACTCCTTGAGTAAGTAGAGATTTTATGTTAGTTAACAGACATTAATAATATTTTTAAATTCCCCCTCAGTGAAAAATAAACAAAACTATTTTAAAGCAGTATGATTATACAATTTGCATAAAAGCATGTGGATGTTTTAGCATTAGATAATGTAAATTAAACGAGTAATGGCAATTAAAAATATACGGTACTTAGACAGAAAATATTAAAAATTAGTACTAGAACACAAATTTTTAATGATTATTTTTATGCAATTAGTCTGCAGATTTACCAAAACTAATTTTAATCAGTTGTAAATATCTACGCCTGTTGGTTCTGAAAAGTTGAGCAGAATATTAGGCTATGGATTTTGTGAAGTCAGACAATATGGTTGTCTAAAAGAGAGATGTGTGATCTCCATAAAGCTCTTATTTTTAAATCAACAATGTTTCTAAAACATGTTTAATCGATTATCTATTTACTTTTTATGAAGGATAGCAAGAGATTAGCTGACTGAAGGATCCTTCAAAACATCCTAAAAATGAACTCAACTATTACTTGTCTCAATGAAAAAATGTTCATGTTGAAAGCATTTTCACATTCAATTAGTAATTGAATGCTGAATTTTCTTTTACTTTCTAATATGATTTTAAAGACGATATAACAAGCTTATATGGTAACTAATGGTAACATCATATCCACAGCAGTTACCTTTATTAAGCAAGAAATCTGTATTAGTATAATTTTAAGAAATGCAACTGGATAAGAATTAATTATGCAAGATTTTGTTGACAAGCTAGTATGCTCAGGTCAGAACCTTAAATTGTGTTAAATCAATCAATATGATAAAAATCCTGTCTAAGAAATGCATTGGATTAACTTGAATCTTACATTTTCTGCTCTGGCTATAATTATTCAAGGTGAATAGTATTGATGCCAATCTTGGGTGTGTTGAAGTAATGTCAATAATCTGTTCTTTAAAAGGGAATCTTATGATGGCACAAAGTGATAAACAGTTCCAATAGAGTCCTCTATCTGCAGGATCACCAACCAGTAAATACTGTATCAGCTGGCTGTCAATTAATAATGGATAAGTGGGGGTAGGGACAGGATTCCTGGATAAACAGTACATGAATCATACAGCTTATATAGGAAACTCTAATGATGGCAAGTGATTAAAATAAAATAACACTGGTGATATGTTTCTATTTATTAGATGAGTATGGCAAGAAATCATGTGTGTAATATATAACACACACCTAGCCATGAAGCTAATAATACCTTATCTGCAAAAATATATTTGACCAAAATCTACTTGGAATCCAAAATAAACATAATAATCATTATTTTCTCTTTACAATATTGTGAAACCAGATAACTGTTAGCAATAAGAATGACAACTTACTGAAAATACTTCAGCTCAGCCAAAGAACTGGCAGCAGCAATGTTTCAGATTCCCCATCACTAAATTTATCCATTTCAAACATTAAATCCATTTTTATTTTAAATTTCTTCCTGCAAAGTTACAGCATGTATAATAGGGCAGGTCGATGTTAACACAGGAGTGTGAGTAAGCAATCAGTAGTTGCATTTCCATGTATAATACGTTAAAATCACAAATATATGAGTTTAACTTGAATATCTTTTTGCGGATTTTGAAATAACTGTTTAATTTTACTTCTTCACTAGTGTTTTCGGTGCATGTAACCATTTTTTTTTCAACTGTCCTTGTCTTGCTATGCTTTAAAAGTCAATGTTACGGACCACTGCGTGTCCAGCCCCCTATTATATATATATTTATAGTTTAAGGACGGTTCTCTGTGTTTATTTTAGAAAATATACGGTGTATTGCCTTGCGCCGACGGCGGACTGGAATCTTGCTTATAGTGTCATTGCGAGGCCGTGTTTTGCATAGTAACTTACTCTGTAATAATAATTATTTTAGTGAGTGTTTCTATTATTATCATCGGGAAAAGGGGGGAGGATTATGAGTATATTACAAGCTGAAGACAAGAGTTTGTAACATCATTAATTTATATATCAGATTTTAATATTGAATTTAATTACATTTAAGGTTGTCTGAGATATTTTTGAAAAAATGCCGAAAGTGAAAACAACGCCGCTAACAAGAAAGAAAAGTGAAGAGAAATATGGCGGTGGTCCTTGTGATTTAGTGCTCACAGATCCCAGCACCTACAGACAATTGATTCAATATTATTATTATCTAGAATGTGCCGATCCCTGTGCAGATTTTTGGGCTAAAGTGCAGCATGTTACCAGGGACTTGAAATCAATTTGGTTGTCTGTGAATCCAAGATTACCATTAATTCATGAAAAATCCATTGACAGAAAAGTTAAAGATCTCTTTGTGACTGTGAAAGACATAAATCGCAAGCATGCTAAAGCAAATGCTAAGCGTAATCTGGATTCTAAGTTGGACAAACTCTTTGATATATCAGCCTGTTCCTGTCCTCTGGAAATTGTGCCTTGCAACGATTCTAGGATATATTGCAAAAAAGACAAATGCACAAAAGAACACATCATCTGCGTTTGTCCAGCAGCTGCAAAGGTGCCAATTGAAGAAAGAGCATATCTTCGAGATCAGCGTTCAAAAACAGGACCCAAGGGAGCAGAGATAGGAGAGCTAAACTGAGAGAGCAACATGTCTTATCTCAGGAGGACATTGAATTAGCAGGACCTTCTACACAGCCTACAGATATCCCTGAACAATCAAATTCTGAGGTTCGTGTTTTTTTTCTTTGCCTTAGTATATATGAACTAAACGATCATTACCTTGTATGCTATGTTAGTATTTCGAATCACAACTACTTCATGCAAAAATTAATGCATTTTTTCTTGTATCTTAATCTGCTGAAGAAGTAATATTCCCTATCTAATCTTTTGTGATTCTTATATTTTCAGGGAGATGAATGGCAGCCTAACAGGAGGACTTCAGGAGACTACAACCTTCTCAAGTTTCCCAGATATGCTATGGAGCTTGTCAGAGCTGAATGTTCCTCCAGTCTTGGGGCAGCTCTTGGTAATGCCTTGCTCTATGACATCAAACACCTATTGAGGCCAGAGGTTGACATTAATCAAATCTTAATTGACAAGTGTAAGTTAGACAGGGCTAAATCAAAAGTAAGAGTAATTAGTGAAGAAGTTGAGTCAGAGACGAAGACACACCTCGTTTGCATGGGTGTAAATGGAAAGCTTGATGATAAAACCTTGACATATAAGGAAACAGAAGCGCAAGAAGGGGGAAATGTTCTCAAAAAGTGTGTTGCTACAGAACATCATCTCACATTCACATATGAAGATGGAAAATCTCCAGGCACCTATTTGACCCACAGAACAATACCTGTTGTAGGTGCTACTGGCGATGTTCTTGCTCAGGAAGCATTCAGTGTTCTTCAAGAATATGACAGCCTTGAGAGTATACATGCTATTCTTCTTGACAATACAGCAACAAACACTGGTTCTAAGAGTGGTTTGGTGGTAAAGCTAGAAGAAATTCTTGGGAGGAAGCTGCACACAATTGGCTGTGCCCTTCATCAAAATGAACTTCCACTAAGAGCCCTATTTAAAAAACTGGATGGAACAACAACTGGCCCAAGAAGCTTCAATGGGCCCCTTGGGAAAAGGTGCTTAGAAGATATTCATGGTGAACCACAAGTACAGTTTGAGCCAGTTCAAACACCAATTACTGATGAGTACATTCCAGATGAGGTACTGAAGGATCTCAGTCATGATCAAAGGCTTCTCTATGAATATTGTAAGGGTATCGGAGTGGGAAGAGTAGATGATAGATGGGCAGCCTGGAAAATAGGTCCACTCAACCATGCACGATGGTTAACACTTGCTATACGACTTCTTTGTCTATACACACGAGACAACAGTCCAAACAAGAATCTGACAAAATTAATCCAATACATCGTCAAGGTTTATGCTCCCTCATGGTTCAGCTTAAAGATGTCCTCTAAACTACATGATTCACCTCGCATTCTTTTCTCTACCATCAACCACTTGAAACTGATTCAGTTTGATGATGTGAGACGCATTGTAAAACAAAATATTCAGGGGAATGCTTTCTGCCTGCTACCTGCAAACTTCCTTTACGCCATGGTGAAAGATGATGATGACCAGATCAGAAATCTTGGACTTCACACAATTCTTACTCTCAGACGCAGGTATTGTTTGCAAAATTTGTTATTCTAGATATTTTTATTTTCAAAATAATATATTAAGATTTGAACAGAATACTTAGGCAACGTCTGTGGAATTTTTATATTTCGAATTTTCAGAGCAAAAATAATAAGGAAATAGTTTTGATTATTAGGCCGATATTATTAATATACATTTTTTTTATTTCCAGAATGAACAGCAGCCAAGAAATGGAAAAGAAAATTCCTCCAATGAACTGGGACGCTGACACCTGGCCAGAGCTTATTGACCTTCCTGACGCTGGTACAATGGAGCCACCAACTACACAACACTTTTCTGATGAGGAAATCCAGACCTTCATCAACAAGAGCACAAAGCCGGATATTCCAAACCTACCATGTCATTCTCAGAGCGTTGAAAGGAGTGTAAAGTTAGTGACAGAAGCTTCTCATTCAGTGTATGGGTTTGAGGCCCGACACAGATCTATCCTTACGAAACTGCTGAGCAGGAAAATGCGTCCAGTGTTTATGTCAAAAGGACATTATTCTCAGTCATATGATCATTTATATTCCTAGTTTTATTGGGTCATTATGGAAATATATTGTTCTCTTTTCCAAATGTTATGTAACTTATGATAAAAAATATAGAATATGAAATAAACTTGAAACACAATTAAACTTTAATCGCAAATCCGCAAGCGGAACATTAACCTAAAAGCCTAATTTTTTTTTATTGTGTACTACTTGAATAGATGCAACTACTGTATACTTACTCATATTGCGATTTTTAAAAAAGTTGAAAATCGACCTGCCCTAATGTATAAATAATGTTTGTGCATGCTTTTGTCAAACGTGTCATTTACAAAACTTTAGAAGAAACCCACTAAAGACACCATTAGATGAATAGGTTGGCCTACACAAAACAACAGTGCAGTATAATTGTAATGCAGTACTTCATACTCAGTAAACAATAGTAGATAAGTGGTTTGTCTGTACAAACTAGGAATTAACTAACTTTCCCATGGTTTGAGTGGCAGAGGGAAAGAATGACTCTCTTGGAAGACCGGCAACAAAGCTTTGGATTCCTCCCTAATTCCCTTGTAGAACAGTACATCTCATACATCCATACAGCTAATCAGAGTTTTGGAAATACAGCATTAAAAAAAAACAAAAAAAAACAGGATTTAGGGATTATGGTACTATCCTCTTAGCAACATGAAGCAGAGCTTATAACCTCTTGGTCAGTCCACCAATTACTCTAATTTTATTTTCTTATGCCTAGTTTCATTCATTAGTCCTAATTAGTATAATTGCATACATGGACATAAAAATTTTCTAGAATTAACACTTCTAACTGTTATATATAAACAAGAGAGAAAATAAACTGCATTATTTCTGTTATTTAACCAAAATCAAACTGCTGAGTGCTAACAGACAGGGCTGAGCTCAGACAGTACAGACATGAAAAATTATCATCATGTTCTGCCTTTTGTCATACTTATGGTTTTTTAACAGCTGTCATACTTATATTTAATAATGCAGAGCAAGACAGTCTGTGTGAATTATTGACCAGTGTGGGGCAGGTGTACAGGGTGCTTAGCATTTTGGAATAAAATGGTTTTAAAAAAGCAGGCTTTTTAAAAATAATTTCTTTCTTTCTGTCAAAATACATTCTGGAACTTTATGCCCTTAAAAAGAACATACTGTACCATGTAATACAACTGGATTGTTCTGCACATTGCTTATGCGCCAAACAACATCAGCGGTGTTTCTAATTCTAGCAATGTCTCACCAAACATGCTACAAATTACTCTTATAATCTGAAAGAGATCACAACAACATATAGACTTCACAAAAATCAACAGATTTTCCAAACAACTAAATGAATCTGGCCATTCAGGGTTGAGATCTGAAGATATGGCCAAACTGTCCAGGTCTGTTAACATTCTCTTCACTGATGGTTGGTCGGCTGCATTTTCATGGAAGATGGCACCTATGCTGCAATGTGATGATGTAGAACACTCATGGATGGCATCAGCTATCGGAACTATTCCATATCCTGGCCATTCATGGAAGGTGGGGGGGGGGTGGTAATGAACCAAGTAAAAAATGTCTGGTCTATCAATAACCAGAGCCCAAGATAGCAAAAAGCCATCAAATCCCTGAAATGAGTTACTGCCACAAACATTCGTGGTTATATATTACCATTTATGTACTGTTACTGTTTCAAATTAGCTGTTTTATTGCTATATTGTATTTTTTCTTTTTTAATTAATGGGATTGTTTCAAAAATTCAATTTTAGCAGCTTCCCAGTAGAGTTTGACTTGACTTCAGAATCAACAAAATTGCCAACATGTCTCATTTTTTCTTCCTTTTTTTTGTTACAGATGTGGTCTGCGCTGTTAATTAAATAAATTTTCTGATAAATAATTTATTCTGGATAATTCCAAAAAAAATTTGGTATTTTTAAGCTGTTTTATCTGATGGCTGTTGGTGTTTTGAGACTAAACACTTTTGCTGAACCAATCAGTATCTTTTTCCATTATCTTAAATACCTTAGAGCATTTACACAACATTAGAGAATAAATTATTCCAAATATATATATATATATTTTTAAATTCCCTACAAGCACTGACTTCCATCAATCAGACATTAGCTGGCAAAGCTAGTATTTTCTATAGCCTTCATATTCCATCAGGAACTTGACCATCCCATAAGGACTTCAAGTGATGCAGCAATGTGGGATAATCAATATGCAATTATCTGTACAAATGACTAAGTTTCATTATTATTTAAATTACTTATCTGTTTACTGAACTCTGCCACCAGTCAACTAAAAACCAACAAAGCTCTATGCAAACATTTTGAATTCTAAACAGTAAAAATCTCATTTGACTTTTGTTTTTTTCTGCCTTTCTTAGATCTACATGTCCCTCCTGAATTGTCTTAGCCTCAGTACCAACAGCAATGAATGCACGAGTGCCTTATTTTTTTTTTACAGGTTTTTGTTTAATTCAGATGGTTTTGAGAAAACCTGACTAAGCGTTAATGATGCTATTATTCACTTTTCTAACTCCCAGATACAAAATGTGGCTGTAGTTATGACTGAGCCAAATCAATAAAAGACGCAGAATAAAAGAAATCCAAAATAAAAAATGCTGAACCTGTTCAAACATCCCTTTTCCATTTAAATACATGATCTTATTCTGCCTAAATCTTTTCCTAGCCAACTAGATTCCTAAAGTAAAACAAACCAGCAGCTTTACACATAAACCAGCAATCAATGGTTTTGTTTCTTTTTTTTAAATATCATATATTTGGTAAATTTACTATTTTTTTTTAAATTTAAAATTAAACAACTGTTCATTTACTATTATTTTACTAGTTTAATTCAGGCTGATTTCATCAGAAACCAAGAAAGAAAGGAAGTTTTCTTTAACTTTGCCATAAGGAGAAACATAGACACACTGTGTGCTTGTTTCTTAGGTCAGCATCCGTTTATTAGTGAAGAGAATAAAAATAAAAACTGAAGATATTACCTGAGAGACAGATATGGATAGCATACATCTGATGGGTAGATCATGGTACTAACCTTCATCAGGTCTTTTATGTTAAATATAGACGTGAACAAGTTGTTTGAACTTCTGGCAATGTGCCACATGGTTTAGTTTCAACTCCCACTGTCAGGTGTCAACCCAGAGAAAATGGTGGATGCTGAGGTCAGGTGAACTTGGAACAGCACATAATAATCAAGTTTCTAGTCAAAGAACGTTGTGAGTCTGTTAAGATCTTTGTACAGATATCTGTGCAATATGGTGATGATGTGTTTACAATATGAACAGTAGAGGAACAGTGGCGTCCACATTTTTTGTGAAGAAGAACAACTACAAATGATAGCCAGCATTGTGGAAGCCAAGAGTCTGCCATGACATGTACTTCTTTAATACTGGTTGCTGATGTAGAAATCATTGAATGGGAATTAGTGAAAATTCCACTATACCTAAGTGGAAACAATTATCCACACTTGTCTGAATTTTCTGAAAGTCAGTACACAATGGGTCCTGAAAGAGCATTGAAATGAAAACTTGGATGAAGATATGCACATTGCTTCATTTTTTCTTCAAAAGATCGTGAAATGTGCATCATTTCACCTCAGAAACAAAACAGCCACAATGCAATGAAAGCATCCAGAGTCCTGCCACCGAATAAGTTTAAGGTTACACCCTGCAAACTTATTGTTGCAGTTTTCCCAGAACATAATTGTGGAAATATTGTTAATCATAAAACTACTCTTAATTGCAGAAAACCAAAGTTACTATTGTGAAGCAACAACCATATCTAGTAATGGTAGTGCTGCTCCTACTGCAAGACGGTGTGTGCCCATAGGTAGCACATCACTCTCATTTACATTATTAGCAAATGGAAGCAAGAAATACTTCTACAGACATTATACAGCCTTTACTTGTCTCCTTGAGACTTTCACCTATTTAGTGCCTTACAAAAATCTTGGTGGCCTGCAGTAAAGAATCTGAATGTCAGACATAAGTATCAGACACAAATTAATTAAAGATCTTTCATTGATACCTGAGTAAGCAACAGTAGTCTGACATGTGTCCATGTTTGCTCCACACTTGATCAGATTGAGGTCGCTCATGCAGAAGTAGTTGGACTGTTCATTATTACACATATAGCACTTCAAGGCAGAAACACCTGAAAGTACTGCAAGAATACAAAAAGCAAACCATGTTGAACATTGTAAATAGCTTCACCATTTTCAGAAAGTTTTTAAAAGCACTAGGTCCAGACAAGTAAAATCCTTTATAGTATCAATATTACAGTTAAATATAATTACCAAAGTTTGAGAAAACCCACAAAAGTAAATGTACTGCACAGTGTCAAAAAAAAAAAAAAATGAAGGCTGTGTCCAACCTTAATCTTTCTTGGCAGTAGCCACTAGATGTGGGATACCAAATATCAGAAGTCATATCCTGTATTAAATATAAAGAAATTGATTTCTCTTAATTACTTGATAGTTTTTATTGTGTTATATTTTATTTTTTAGTTTCTATGCAACATAATCTTAAGAAACAACATATCTAGATATTTTGATAGCAGACAATTATCTATAGACGACATCACATGAGTGTGTTTTGGCAATATCTTCAATGTACCAGCTATATATTAAAACCAATGCTGTTTCTTTTTCTGAAAGCCCTTGAGATCCTGTTGATAGTTGACTGTTATATGTTGTACATATCCAGATGATGCACTCCCATGCAACATCAGCATCTTAAGGCAAAGTGAAACCAGCTATTCCTTTTTTGTTTTTGTTTTTGTGTGTGTGTGTGTGTGAGATTATATATATATATATATCAGAGATTGAGAGACAGAGATGCAACAACACCCACCTTCTCAATGCCATGTTAATACTCTAATCAGGGCATTTTCAGCTTTGTAATTCAAGGGAGATAAATACAACAAACCCTAAATCAAAGTGATGTTATTGTGCAGTGAAGCAAAACATTTTTCATTGTTGCATCTGATTGGACAGATCAGAAAAGAAACTACAGTTTTAATGTTTTCTTCATTTTTAAAAAGCTTTTCCTATTGTTGTGGTCTGTGTAGTTTTTGTTTGTCTATCCCACAAAAATATCAATCTATAAAATTGCTTTTTTAGTTATATTGCGTTCAGCTCTACTTCGTATAGAATTTTAAAAAAACACTACCAAAGCAAAAAAGAACAATAATTTAATAAAATATTTGAAAAAACAACAAAAAATTTTAAAATATATTTTTTTAAAATTATCTATTAATTTTGTTACTAGATTACAAAAGAGCTCATAAGTCTTCATTTTGATCATTGTTACCTTTTCTCTTTCAAAAAATCCAACTCCTAATAAAAGGGTAAACTTTCCATATTTCTGTACCACTGGTAACTCCAACAAATTTTCCAGGTTGTCAAATTTTCTAACTTCACTCAGTCCTTTCGTTTATATTTTTAACCTGTCCGCTCACTACAAGGATTCCAATGTAAGTTCAGGTCTTCTGTTTTCCCTCCCTGATGGGCTCAACTAAAAGAATCTTAATTTATTTTTTATGGTAATAATTAAAATTATATTTATTTTAAAGTTGATAATTAATAATCATAAATCAGAAAGATCAAGCGCCTGCCTTTACTTCTTGTAATGTTAAAATAATTAAAAAGATTAAAGTTCTGGGTGCCATAAAAAATAACTTCAAGTGCATACACTAAAATTACACCGAGGAGGGTCAATAGTTGCCAGAGAGGTATTTTGCGGGTCCAAATGCAGGGTACACTAACAAAAGAGTTTGTGGCCAATTATGCTGTATTCCTGGCGCAGTGGTTAGCTTACTGGGCTGCTCGGTCTGGCATCCCTATCCACCTCCCAAGCGTGGGTTTGCTCCCACATCTTCTAAATGAAGAGTTCTCGAAGTAATTTTCGGTACGTTCGCTTCCGGGAAGCATGGAAGGGCTGTGGAAGTCCACCACGCGAGTACCATTTCAACTAAGTCTGATCCAGGACGGTCGGACCCCGAACCAGAGATGGTACCTGAGGATGAAGATGGTGGCGATTCCCCACTACAGGTAGCGTGCATTCCGAGGTAGGGGTAGAATTCACGGAAAATAAAAACTAAAACTGAGGGATCGTTGCCATTATTTCCCACACGCATCGAATAGCTGTCGGACTCCGCAGCTGCATCTTCCTAAAACCTCGGAGTTCATCAAGAAAACTAAAAGTATATACAAAAGTACGTGACCATGGATCGTCACAGAACTCTACCCCAGGGAGGGGAGGGCGGTGCGCTGAGGTTAGGGTCCCATTGCGAAGCCAACGGAAATTTTGTCATCACCGCCACCAGGCCTAGTCCCGGTCGGAGTTCGGCTGGGATGAGGGGAGCGGACCAGCATCCACAACATGTCACCACAGACACTAGATACATACCTTCTACAAGAAAGCAGATTCCAAGCCAACACACGGTGGTCGAAATAAGGGCCATGGTCGATGCCACGACAGAATCACTTTTGGTAAAGTGGCAAAAATGGAAATAATAAATTACTTTTAACAGCGGTGTCTACGGTGGTCGTCTCCCCTTGCAACTTATGCTCTTAAGGGCGCATGTCCACTCGGATAAAACCGGTGTGGTCCCTTCAGAATGCCTACTGCCTACACATATCGCCATACTGACAGAAACAAAGCTATAGTTTAAAGGAAGGATTTCCTAAGTTTTATCAATTTTTCCCTCTTGGATAATCTGGCGGGTGGTGACATCTGTCTGTCTGTGTAGCAGTGATTCACCACCCTGCCCAGAGGAGGAGGGAGGGAGTCCAATTCTTCAGACCGGAGAGTAAATGAGAACACCTCCTCCTCCTCCCATCCCCTGAACTGTCGGCGGTTACAGACCACAGATGTAATTCGGCCAATGGCCCGATTTACCAGGAAGAGGTTCTAGTCCGTCCCAATCCACTCAGGTAATTATTACATTTCGTTCTCGTTCTCAATTTCCTATACCCAGCCGAGGGTCGCCGGCAAACCCCGAAAGCCATTCCAGGCGGGGAACGAATCACGAGGATACCCCGGATAATTCTGATGTTTTCAACAACGCGCAATAAAGGGAAAGAACTGCTGACCGAAAACAACAACAACAACAACAACAATAGAATTAAATAGATAAACGGAGGAGTTAAAGCTGCGACCTCCGGCGACTTTAAAATTTATACTTACGATAGTAATAATTAATTAATTAACAACAACCAGAAAGGCGAAGTAGCACCTGTAAACCCGATTTGATTTTATAAGAATTCGGCGTGTTGAAACGGGATTAATAGCTAATGATTTCAAATGTTGTGTGATCAAGTATTCAATTTCTCTAAAAAAAAAAGGGAAAAAAACGGCAAAATTTACAAATAAATGATTTTATTTTACTCTCGTATCCGTCCTTCACGACAGCCGAAGAATAAGAACTGCGCCACTTTTAAATAATTAAGAGTACAAAGTGAGGAAATCAATAATGATTAATGTGTTCTGGGTCTCGTTTCAGTTCAGTGCAGGCTACACGTATCATGGAGGATTTTCTGGTGAGACAGCGTTTGATAGAATTACTGCCTGCTGCGCTCTCCATACCCTACCTGACACCCACCAAATAGGGTCCTTCCTCCCTTGATGCAGTGAAAATCAAATTTGTGCATTTCAAACTATTATAACGCAGTAAAAAAAGTATGTTACAGACTTTTAGATAATTTTAGTATTTTCGAGTCCCCTGCCACCACATAAAAAAGCATATTTAATAAACAGATTAATGAAATAATATACATAAGAAGACGATCTGGCTAAAAAAAAAAACACAATGGCCAATTCTGGATGGAGACTGTGCCCTGGAGTCGTCTTGAATGTAGATTACTTCAAAAACGTTGTTTTTCCTTGTACAGTTCCTTGTAGGCTGCCAAGTTACTTGTTAAATTCCTTCCAAACTACGAACTTTGCTGCTTCCTGGGCCGGCTGGTCAGCTTTTTGTTCGCCCGCTAAAGGACTGGTAGGGTCTTCTTGCCTTTCAAGGGCCGAGGATTTTGGGAATGGTACACCGCCAGGGCTTTATATTTAGTCTTCTTCAGCGTTACCGCACAGTCAGATTGTAACGCATGTCCTGTTTGGCACCCTTTTCCAAAATAAATTGTTTCATCACCGTTAAACATTTGCTGTGACAAGTAGCCCCTGCCTCCACAATAGATTTGATTCATCGGGAAACCACTCAGCAGCCGCGTGGTCCAAACTGGCAGATCCAAGAAAGACTACCAGTCGATGTTCCTCCTCCTCTGTCGTAGAGATTGAGCGCCTTTGCACAAACGACTGCAGATCTTAAAGTCTGTCTTCTGGTTTTTTTCCTTCACCCATATGGCCAACATTTTTTCCATCAATGGATTCCTCACCTTTGATGTTAATTTTTCTGATAACGATGTTGATTGGGAAACAGAATCCTTTATCCTTGTAATCTTCGTCTTCGTTGTACATACTGTTCATCATTTAGGATGAGCGTACGACCAGCCCGTGTGGGGGCCATTACCACTTTCAAGCAGTCGTAGCATCTCCAGTTTAGTTTCCAGTGTTAAGCCTTTTCCTTTAAATGTTTCTTTTTGGGGGAAGGAGGCTCGTCTCGTGTACTTAAACAACGCTTTTGTGATCCATAATGTGGTAGTCGAGTGTACAAAATACACAAAGATGCTGTACGAAACGTTCGCAGAGATGAACGGGCGATGTCCACCCTCATCAGTCACCAACGGTAGGAGGCGTCTTTAAGACACCGCGCATAATAGATTTTCGATATTAAGAAGTTAATAGTGTAACTTCAAATTCGGGTTTATTATAGACGTGTAAATCAAGGTAATGGTCTACTTTTCTAGGTGTCTGGGTGGGGATATATAAAAATCCCGGGTTAAGAGTAGTCATTATTAATAACTGGGTTTGGAGAAGGTCTCCAACCCAATGACTTCGGCCCACGGTCAAGTACGGAGCCAGGAGGTGACGGCATGGGCTGCGATTTAGTGTGATGAAAAAGACAGGATTGCTATTTGTCAAAGGACGTCTCAGTTCTGCCAATTAAAGACACCCTTTTCTTACAGATAAACCAACAATGTATTCTAAGATCCGATGCCCATGTTTTTTAAGGTGGATGCCGCTACATGATACGCCTCTCGTGTGACCACGGTCTGAAAGTGGAATCAAGGTGTTCAACTTCTTCCCTGTTACTCCGTAGTCCTAATATGAATCCGATCGATCACCTGTGGGTGCACGTGTGAATATTGGCTAAGTTCCTATATTGTGATGGAAACACTCACACGGATATGGGGATCCTGAACCAGACCGTGATACATGCCAAAAAAAAAAGAGGTAGATAGCTCTTGGTGCTGAAACAGGTGGCCCGACCAACTACTAACATACACGCTATAGCTTGTCTTTATTTGGCGTGTTCTGCAACAAACTAATGCATTGCAACAGCAAAAGGTATTAATCAACATTCACATGCTTTCTACTTCGATCGTAGGCAGGACGTATGACGTCGATTATAGCAGTGCTTAAACTATTTCACTGTCATTCACCCTCGAGTCTTTATCACAAAATTTAATTCACCCGCGACTAAATTTCCTTATGTTTTTGGCAATTTTGGTCTTACTCTCCCTTGTGTATAATTTTATATATAATTCATTTTGTCACAAGAGTAAAAAACATAAATTAACTAATTTCTTAAGTGTTCATTTTATCCTAAAAATATGTAAAGAAAACTAGGAGTGACAAAAAAAATTAACAGAAAAATTATTAGAATTTTTCTAGTTTTACATAAATTTAAGTCAGTAAACAACAGCTTTAGCTTCTCAAACCGAGGTTCAATTTTTTCTCTAAAGCAACCCGCATTACCGAATCAACACTGAAGTGAATTTCGTTTTTTGGTTTTCAATTCTACCAAGGTCGAAAATCCTTGTTCAGACAGGAAAGCTGTTGTCATCATTACTAGTGGTTGAAAGAAGGCCTTCAAGGCAATTGATTTGTACTCAGGGAAAGCAAGTAACCCAACCAAATAGTTTCCATAGTAGGAGTACATCTCAAAAGATGATTTTTGAGTGAAGTCATAATGAAGCTCCATCAACACTTCTGACATTTCCCCAACATCTGCTCGCTTGATGTGGCTGATGATCAAAGGATTAACTAATCACATCTGATTTTACAAGTCCTGCAGATGCTTCTGAGGAAAATATGTTTCAAAATTTCTAGACAGCAACTGCAGATGGTTAGAAATGATGTCCTTCAGTGTTTTCTCCAAATCATGGTTGTTTTTCTTCCCACTCACAATTTTGAGGAAGTTTTCCAAATGTGGAAAATTGGAGAAATTGCCTTTACAAATGTTACTATACCACATGATATTCATTTTCATGGCTTCTATTTTCCCAAGGACATCGAAGATGTCACCTCCTTTACCTTGAAGTGACAAGTTGAGCCGATTCAAATGTTCAAAAATGGAAATCATGTAGCACAATTTAGCCAGCCAAAAATCATAGGTGAAATGCATTGCTTTCACGTCACTTAGCTCAGCAAAAAATACAGATAGTTCATTCTTCAGGGACAGTACTCTTTCAAGGACTCTTCCACGTGACAACCATCGAACCTCAGAATGCAGGAGGAGAATCATGTGATCTGCAGACATGTTCTTGCCTAGCTCTGAAAACAGCCGACATTTTTGTGCTTGCGGACGAATAGTGTTGACAATTTTCATCATATCTTGCAATAATTCTTCCAATTCATTTTTCTGGTCATTGCAACGAGTGTTCAGTTTCTTGGCAGCCAGTGCTTCCCGGTGTAAACAACAGTGTAAAAAGGTGCAATTCTGGGATTTTTCTTTGATGTGAGCGGTGGCTCCTTTATGCTTCCCCACCATGGCTGCAGCATTTTCCACGAATTCGTCAAGTTTGGAGAAAATAAATTCACCTGTAGTTTGCTCTCCGACTGGAAAACAAAAGAGATAATGCTCGACAATTTTTCCCAAGCTTTGATCCGGGAAACAACAATACACAATGAGTTGTGAATCGTTCTTAATGTCCGTGGTTTCATCAAACTGCAGAGCGAAAAATGGTGCTTCCAACAGTTTTGCCATCAGCTGATGCTCCAAATCTTCAGCAATCATAGTACATTGAAGTTTCATTGTGTCATTGGACAAAGGAATTTGCACTATTTTATCCACTGCTTGCTTTCCACCATGTAATAGATTGGCAACGATTTTCAAACATGGTTTGACAACTTTCTCAGCCTCTGTGTATGGCTTTTTTTCCTTGCATGAGCACGTACTATTTGTAGAGGGGCAAGAAGAGGTTTTTTAATCACAGTGTCTTCGTTTACCATCGATTGGAAGAAATTTTGTTGCTTCCACAAATACTCACAAGTGTTTTTGAAAACCTGTATGGACTTGTTTTGATGATTGTTATGCTTTGTTCTTAAATGAGCCTGTAATTTTGAAGGAGCCAGGCACTGGTTGCTATATTTTACACTGCAAAACATGCACTGATCTCTGGGAGGCTTGTTAGTTCATCTTGGGGAATGAAAAAGCCATATTTGATATATTCTTCATTTCAATTTCTTTTTTTTTTGAGTTTTGAGGAGAAGGTACTTTGGTCCTTGTATTTCCTCTTGAGATTAAGTTTTTCCTTGCCCGTATCATTAACAGAGTCATCATCTGTAACATACATAACTGCATTCTTAAGCTTGTTATCCTCAGTTTTCTTGTCACCCGTCACAACTGACTTGTCTCCTGAACATACCTCTTCTTGAGTCGTGTTCGTTTCACTTTCTTTCAGAAATGAACTACTTCCTTCTGCAAACTCCTCTAGAGCTGGTTTCTTTAGGTACTTCAACAAAGACATGGTGACTTTTGAAGCAATTTATAATTCGGATTAGCTTCTTCCAAATAAATAAACTTAGCAAATAATAATTTTTAAAAATTATTTTGTATATAAATAATTGAACCGACTATCACACGAACTGTGGTAACTTCTAAAGCAATTAAACCAATGCTTGTTTAGGCTACAGATATTCAAATATACATAGCAAATAACTTTTTTTTAAAGTATAGAAAAAATATAAATATCTGAGTAAATTAAGTCATTCACCCTTTGTTGTAACAGGTTCCCTCTGTCCTGGTCCATCAGTATGGACAGGTGCTGGTGGGGACAGTCTCCAGGCAGACAAAATAGGGTCCAAAGTGCTGGGCATTTATAGCCTTATGGGCCAGACGGGATTAGATCACTGGTGTCAGTAGTCTGTCCAGACTAGTGACTCCAGGGCTGGCCTTAGGGGCTGCGGGCCCAACTGGGAACATTTTTGGCGGGACCCCAGGTTCACAGCCAAGGTCTGTTTTAGTGAAATGATTTATTAAAAATATTAATTTTATTTTTTTGTTTCAAAATGTAAGTGAATAGCATTGTTGGAAACAAATTGTCTTTTTTGGATTTCTAAAAACTACCTTTTATTATAAAAAAGTTATCTTGCTTTTTTCTCTGCAGAGTCTTTTAGTATTTTGTCTATTTTTAAACTCCTGCTAATTTCATATCCAATGGACATGACTGCCAAACTGTTCAAACGTTCTTGCTGCATTGATGATCTCAGTTAAGTTTTGATCAATTTCAGCTTGGAAAAACTCCTTTCTCCTGATGCCACAGTCACTGGGATTGTCAAGAAAATCCGAAGAGCAATAAATAAATTTTGAAATACAGTAGACCTGTTGTTGCAGTCAAGGAATCCAAGCTTTTTCATGGGGTTTCGAAATTGGTAGCAGAATTGGCTTAGTGCCTCCATTTCCTCACAAAGCATGTAACCATTTATATCAACCAGTTTTGTGGTTTTAACTTGTTCTTTTTCCTGTGCCAGCTTGACATCTGTCAATGCCACTTACAGATCTGATGCACATTGTGTCCTTGGACAGGTCCTGAAAATTGCACAAGAATCCAAATAAATTTTTATGCTTTTTCAGTTGTTCAAACCGCGGCTCAAGTGTTTTCAGTGCTTTATCTACCACTTGATTAAAATACTGCACTATGAAGTCTGTTTTTGGATCTGACGAAGGTTCATCTACAGATTCATAATCAAATAATTTTCTTTTCTTGCGTAAGCGCTTACTCTTGATTACAGGCTCAACATCTAGGTCCTTGGCAAGTTCACTGGCATCAATCAAGGCTTCTTCAAAACCTTTTCCCCTTGTATGTCTTTAACCAATGACAAAGCTTTTGGAATGAAGAAAGCCCTGTAGCAACGTCCATGGTATCACTCTGAAGTTCCTTGTTCACAAAATTCACTTGAAAGAGTAAGGAGTGCCAAAAAACTAGTGAGACCAGAAACTTGTAATCTCTCATTTGACTGACTAACGATTCAGCATCGCCTTTTGCTTGAGCAACATCAGTGCTTCCTGCTAACTCTTCTAGTGCATCACAAACTTCAGCAGCTTGGTGCCGTACAGCTTTGACACTCTCTATTCCACATTCCCATCGTGTTTCAGAGAGAGGTTTTACAGACAGACCTGTCACATATTTTCTAAAAAGAGTCCATATTTTTTTAAAAATGTTTAAAAGGGTGTAAATACGCTGCAGAGTTCAAAAGAAAGTCATTGCATCTGGACATGTTTTGGCCATGTCTCCCAAAACTAGGTTGTAGTTGTGACATGTACATGGTGTAAAGCTCTTGAATTTTTCTCTAGAAGTCCTCCCTGCACACCTGAGGTTTGTCCATTCATATTACTACTATTATCATACCCTTGTCCACGGATATTTTCAACATCCAACCCTAAAGTTTCAAGTTTATGTAGAAGGGTGTTGCACAAATCTTCACATGTACTACGTTCCACCACTAAAAACTTGATGAAATATTCATATACTCCTGCTGGAGCTAGAGCATTTGATTGTACACCATCAGCTACATATCTTATTACCAATGACATTTGCTCCTGATGACTGATGTCAGGAGTGCAGTCAAGAATTATTGCCAAATACCTAGTTTTCCTGTAGAACAGCTTCACCCATTATATTAATAACCTCATTCTGGATGTTTTTTCCTAAATAATGATCATGTAATTCCTTATTATGGATTTTTTGCAGATGATCTTGCATTGCTGGATCAAACTTTCCTAGCAACTCAATAACACCAAGGAAATTTCCATTATGTGGTGTTCCTATGTGTTCCTCAGATCCACGGAATGGCAAGTTTCTTTCTGCCAGGAACTGTACAGTGGCTACCAGTCGCTCAAAAACTTGATGCCAGCGTTTTTGCTTTTTGTCTGATTAGTTTTTCTTGTACTTCATCAATAGTTTTTTCAGCAGTTCACAGCAACTGAGCATAGCTTGCAAATGCTTTTTGAAGTTCTCATGCTCACCTAGTCTTGTTTGAATGTTTGGCCACTTATTAAAACCAAAAGTTGCAAGTGCACTTGCTGCGTTATTATCAAAAAGCCTGTAGTAGTAACAGAAGACTTTATCACTTGATACAGAGTATATTAGCCATGGACGATATACGATTTAACCATTTGGCAGTTTTCTTTTGCAGTGAAATTTTGAAAAACGTGATCCACTCTCATTCTTTGGCAAATCTTCTACAATCATTGTAGGTGGTCCTTTTTTTACTAAATAGTCCCTGACACTCTGACTTATCATTCTGACCATGTTGCAGGATCATCCGTTAATTCTAAGGGCTGGCAGAATTTGAATTCCAGTTCTCCCTTGCCTAAGTGGCACCAGCATTGATATCAACAGGCGAGTTTCCTTGTTTGTCAAATTCAACACTTTCGAAAACGCTGATATCACTTCCAGTAAATAAATTCCCACTTTGATTGTCTTGCATAACTTCAGACTGGCTTCCTTCAGTGTCATCATCTTCACAGTATTGTGGCTCCACTTGCTCTTCTGCATTTTCTGACTTAAATATTTATGTAGTGCACCTTTCTCCTTTCTGCTTTGACCTTTGCCTTGGCTATAGCCCTCTTCTTACTGCCACTTAAATATTTTCTGCCAATGTCCCTTAGTCTTTTACTCATATCTAGAGGATCCTGAAAAAATAAACAAAATATTAAAAGTGGCATCCGTCATCCAACTGACAAAAAACAAAGCATACTGTACTTAATGTCTGACTCATATCTGTATTCTGTCACAAAGAATTCAGCAGCCATAAACTTTAGCTTGCAAGTTTGTGTTGGTTTATGACAAGCCTTTACAGGTTTGGCTCTGCTAGAAGGCAGTTTTACTCGACAAGTGTAGAGTAGACTAGACGACCCGTGAACCCGCTGGGTTCCCGTTGTGACAGCGGTTGATGACAAAAAGAAGACACACAATTTTAATATTATCGAGTGGTCAAACTTTAACTTGATGAAAAGTTGAACATCTTCTTCAAGAATCATCGTGCTCACTCTGTATTCAAAACAACCTCCAAATCGTAATGTGGCGGCCTGGCCTCAACCGTAGTAGCCTCGTTCTCGATTTCAGTCTACGTCACTTTGCTGTTGCCATATTAGGATATGACAAAGAGGCCGCTAAATTCAAACACACTGTATTGCTAGTAATAATTACAAAAGTCTTAGTAATTACATTTTTCGTTGCCAGACTTAAACGGAACTTGGTACTGCACACCGCAGGCGAAATTTCCAGTCCTTAAAGCCATTCTCGCGGGACAACTTGTCACGTCGGCTGGACATCAAACTACAATAAAAGCAATAAACTGCACCCTTCGACGGGCTATACAGGAGCCACTTTCTCAAATGCTGCTCACCATTGTCATGACTAGTGTAAAACATGGAATTCTTAAAATAACGACAATGTCCATTCATTTTGCCTTGACCAGATTGATAATGGCGTCGAAATTCAGGGTAGCAGTCAGAGACATTTTCGTTTTGACATGTCATGGCTGATTTTGAACAAAAGGACACATGCTTTTCTCTGACAGGAGACCACATGGCTGCGTCTGGATCACATGATGGCGCTTCACTGTCCATGTCTGAAGTATCTGTAGGATGTGATGATCCATCACCTTCAATATCTTGATTAAATATGTTACTCTCATTTTCTGCAAATGTACTTGGAAGTGCGGGGGTTCATCAGAAGGGACATCTGGTACCGGTTCTTCATCATTAACTTCTATGTTTTCCATTTTCGAAGCAGAGAAAAATTCTGTAAGGCGTTGTATCTTTACCAATACAGCAGCATTTTTTGCACTTCTTTCTTTGGAAGCCTTTCTCTTCTGAGCCTCAGACAGCTGAATTTTCTTTGGCATACTGGATCTTCTATGTGAGAATGTAATCAGAAAAGTGTCAAAAATAAAATAAAAAAGTCGGTGTACGAGAGGTACGAGTTGGATAAAAACGGGTCTACCTTTCCGAGTCGGAGCTCTGAGTTGCCGAGATTGATTAAGTAAATGTGGGTACAGAGAATAGGCGCTTTCACAGTGGGTGGTGGGAAGGGTTTTGAATGGAGAGCAAAGGGATATCAGGTCTAGAATGTGTGTGCCGAAGAGGGGAGGTAATTCATGTCTAGAGAGCAGCTCGCTGGTCGGACTTAGTATAACTTACAAGAAGATGTAAGATGCACCTTGGGTCCAGAGATCCGTGGGTCCGTGTGTTCCTTCTAAGAGTGTCGTCCTGGTCTCGGTGACGTTCGAGAGAATGTCGCCGATGTTCCAGGACGGTCGGAGTTAAGTACACCCGGGTTCCGGACCATGGTTGTGTAAATATTAGTGGAATTGGTTAGTAGTAGTGGAGCCTATCCCCCCCAACCCGGTCTTCAAGGAAACCAAGTATTGCACGGGTCTCCCCGTGTCTGCCGAAGACTTGTGTGCTAATGATCTTCAGGGGCAGAGGCGTTGGTGCCGGGACCGGAGCAGATTAGGGCCCCCCTGTATAGGGGCGATGGTGTTCTCTAAATGTGAGGGCGTGGATCCCTAGATGTAGGAGTGTCGCTCCTCCCGCCGATCGGGTTACCTGGAACTAATTAGCGGTCGGGGCAGACGGCCCTTGTCTCTGGAGGCGGCCCGCGCCGACGGCCCCTCCATTAGTAGACATTGAACGTACAAAAAATCTGAAAAAAGAGAAGTAGATATACGACTTATCCCCGCGTACCCCCATCTCCACCAATGAATATATAGACGGATTACCCTAGCGCGGGGCCCAATTGGCTTAAAGCCGGCCCTGAGTGACTCACATATGGTTTGGTCAGCTGGGCCCAGCTATCAGACCCTGTCTGGTCTGAGCTGTGGATCGCGCAACACCCTTGAGTGAACCATTCACCAGTCTAAGAAGCACTGGACTATAGCACGTCGGGCGTTGGCATAGCAACTTGGCGGTGTTCCATATACATGTACATTAGATTTTTCTACAAATTAAGATAAATGCAAATCACTATAAATAATTAAAGCTGCGTGCAAATATGCAAATCACTAGGAATAATTAAAGCTGCGTGCAAATATGCAAAAATTAAAATAAAAGTCTAAGCACAACTTTTGAACTTTAGATAATTTTCTAGAATTTCTTTTGTTAAATTTCATTTAATGATGTTTCACTTTGTGCAAGTGTTGCAGGGAGGGAGGGGGGGTCTGTACTGACGGTAGTATAGCTGTCGAT
Organism: Nautilus pompilius; assembly: GCA_018389105.1. NCBI lineage: Eukaryota > Metazoa > Mollusca > Cephalopoda > Nautilida > Nautilidae > Nautilus > Nautilus pompilius. The sequence continues at coordinate 1,466,371 of JACATO010000311.1, read as the reverse complement.
TGGAAGCTGATTTATGGCCAGCTCCGACATAAGATAAGAATAGCTACTGAAGGCGGTCTTGTCAATGTGTACCGGCGGTAAAGTCCGTCCACGACCACGTGGTTTTGTATCGCTTCGTCGGGAAGCCGGATTAGGTGCGATACATTTAATAGTTTATAGGGCCAAACGGGGTTGCTCCACAGGCGTGCAAGCTTATCGATGAATCATTGTTTTAGACCCGTGATTAACGTCTCCTTCTGCGAGTACTTAACTCCGACTACAATGAAGATAAATCGCATCTATGATCGATGCTAAGCTCGCAGTAAATATTCATTTGCAGGTAGACACATTAATTAAAATGCTGTACTCGATGCGTACAGTTTGTTGACATTATTTATGGGGTCATTAATAGGCACAACAATAATTAGACAGTTTATAAAACTTAAGATCTGCGAGTTATATAAATCTTACCGCTCATCTTCTACCTCTGTGTATGTGTGTGTGTTCATATATACCTACAGCTAAATTCGAATTAATTAAACTCCCTTTATAAATACCATTCACTATTAGCAAGAATAAATAATAATTAGGGTCCACAAACACAGGGGATGCCTTACTAAAATAAGTAAAAAAATTTTATTACAATTAAAATTTTTAAAAAATCAACTTCATTTTAAAGATTTCTTAGATTTAAGAGACGTTCAGATGGAACTCGGCTGAAATAGAATTGTCGTAATCGTGTCCGGCCGGTCTCATCTTAACGTTCTTACTATTTAGACTGTCTTACTATAAGATGGAGACTTTTCTGCCCCTAATTCTCTCAAGCAGTTTATAGACCTTTCAATAAGTCCCAGTCATCTTGCCAGCGAGAGCCCGATGACGGCCGCTCGGATCACCTGGCAAGGTTTTCCGCTCAGCATTAAGTGTCCTGTTCTAGTTTTAAGATAATCTACTTAGAAGTTATCTGGCTTTCCTTAACAAAAGAAACGGAAACAACCTATGAAGAGTTTTGATCTATCTCTATGATTAAGACGTATTTCGGTAGATAAATTGTGGAGATGCAGAAAGCCCAGGCTCACCGCCATCTACCAGATCCCAGCATCTCTCGAGAAATTAAGAAGGAAAAAAAAACAAAAAAACATCGATAGATCAAAAGACTGCCAACGGAATTAATTAACTTTTCATACATTTTTTTGTCTGAGCCTATTTAGAAATGCATTCAAAGTTGTTGGAAAAAATTCTAATAATTTTGTGTTTTGCATTCCAACGTGCTTCAGACAGTAGTCACAGATTAGGAGAAAGACATCTTTTTTTTGACTCTCACAGAAACATTTTATGATAGGTTTGATTTTACCAATTGTATTGTGTACGTATCTCATGTGCACAGTTCAAGTAATTCACAACAAGATTGAGTTTATGAACAGTACAATGGACAAACAGCTTTGGGATACTTAGGTTTTATTGTAGCTTGCATGCCCCTTTCCTTTCCTGCCAATGTAGAGTACCCATAGTATCCTTGACAATGTACATTTAAATTCAAGCCAAACTTTGTGCACTGATTAATGATAGTATTGGCAGTGGAAGTAGCATCCAGTTCATATAGTCTTGTGAATCCAAGAAATTCCTCTCAGATACTATTTTCAGTGGTTGATGTATCGATGAAATGTACACCTAGTGACAATTGGTCCTTTCCAGATATGTCAGCACTTTCGTTAGAAATTATTGAAAATCCAGTGGAATTGCTTGCCAAAGAAACTATTTCTTCCCTGATAGTTTCACTACAGAGATTGATTGATAAATTTTCTGCATGGACAGATGCATAGTGAACATTAGCTGGAACATTTTCCAAATGGCTTTGTAGCATCTTACCTTCTGATAAAATATGAAAATTAAACAGGTTTTGAACATTTCCAGTTTTGCTTTCTTTACTACATAAAGCAATGTCATGTGTACGACAACAAAAAATAGTTGACAATACTGAATATAATACTTTACAGTTCTGTTCATTTCTCATTTTTTCCTGAGACCAAAAAGTTTCTTGCATCATCCACCTCCCCATTTCTATGCCAAATGGTAAGAATAAGATTTCTTGCATATGGTGCCATAGTGAAGGCTTCCTGTGTTCCATGTTGAATTGGCTGTGGGAAAATTGTGCAATATTTACAAATTGCTCCTTTTAGGTGTGGGAAATAACTAAGCCATGGTTGATATTGATTTAGCTACTCACACAATGGAAACTCTGTGCTCTTTCTGCATTCCTTTTGAAATCATAATTCTCAAGAGATAAGTAACTTTTTACAAGGAGATTGTGTTTAAGATTGTCCATTATTTTTATAGGTGAATTAACATGCAATCCAGTATCATCAGAAAGATTGTGTTGATCACATTTAACTGCTGTTGATGAATCTAGACAGAGAGGGTGTAGCTTTGTTCTTAAGTTCTTGCCTCCTCTGGAGTTTCTAATTTCCACTTTGCTAAAAAATCTTCTGATATCCATTTTTGTAAAATGAGGATTTAAAAATGTCTAAAGCAAATACAAAAGTGAACTGTATTTGAGTGGGTCACTCAGTTATTGGATGAGGATTTCTTTGCCAATTTTTATAGCCTGGTGGGATCTGAAAGTGGCTCCTAGTGCTTAGTTTGATTAACCAATTAGAAGTGCTGCTAAGGTCATCAACTAATAAAAACACAAAAATTGGTGACCTCTTCATTTCTTATTAACATATTAGGTCATTTCTCGAAATTAGACAGAGAGACAGATGGTTTAGCTATTTACATTGACAGCACACTCTGCCAGTGGCTTATATTGCATTTTATTATATTGATACTCTCTTCCCAGCCTAAACTTATGGTATTTGGCTGGGTGCTGTCAGACCCGTTATTTCTTGTCCGATTCACAATGTACCAGTGAGCATAAATCGGTAAAAAAATAATATCATCATTATGCTTTCACCATTAAATTTCCAGGTCGGGGGAGCAGTTGTTCTCTCCCTCTTGCTCTCCTTGCGGGCGCTCATCATGCTGTAAACCGCCACAATCGGCAAGTTTCTTTGTTTATTTTAATTTTAAATCTTTCATACTGATGTAATGAAATCCTCATTTAGTGCAAAACCATCCAGAGAGAGAGAGAATAATTCTCTTACTTTTCTGACATTCAGATAAATAAAAACAACTGCAAAAGATAAAAATGCAAACAAAACATTTAACCATTTTAGAGTCAGGTAGTTTATAGGAGAGAACAGAGAAATCAATGCAAATATAGCAAAGTCTGTTTTATACAGGTCTGTATTTAAAATTATGAAAAATTTTAATATTCTTATTTATCCAAAAGTTTTTTCAGCTGCCAACAATTACAAGAAGTAGGGAAATAATAAATTAGTTAAATCTTTTGCAAAGCTGGATGTTAGAAAATATTTTGTAGCAGAATTGTAAACAAGTGAAGCAGATCTGCACTACTGGTTGTTAACGGTGGACCAGTTATATCAGCCTAGGACTGGACAGAAAAGAGAAAAATTGTATACAACACTGTCCTGTTGTATAAACTGAAAAAATACAATAAATAAAACAAAAACCAACAGTGTATAATATAATTCTACAGATTTCATCATTATTATTATTACCTTTCTTTGTAAAGCCACAGGAAAGAGATGATAACAAATGTTTGCATAAATCACCAGATCAAGTGCCTGTTCTGTGTTGTAGACTTCCACTGCAGAAAGTTATTTGTTGTAAATTATCCCAAGACACCATGTTTCATCAGCAATAATAATAATAATAATAACAACATAGAACTATATATGTGACTATTGTTTATACTGTTGTTGCACAAAATTAATCTAGTTTAAAATAAAACAAAAATTTATTTAATAACAGAAAAATTGTGACTAAAATATTTTTTTGTTTCATTATGTAGGCAATAGCTTCAAGAGTTTATTTTCTATTTCAGTCCAGGGGAAATAACTCTTAATTTTTTTTTTGTATGTACAGTTTGAGAAAAAACAGACAAACGAACAAAAGACATTTAAAATACTAAATTCAGTGTAAAAATCTTTAAAAATCCGTTTCTGTTTTGTTTATTATTTCTTATAAATACATAACAATTTCGATAATTTCATTGCAGAAAGAATTTTAAAATTATTGATTTTATTTTCTTGTTTATTTATTAATTACTGATGATTTTTTTTTTTAGATTAGAGTTATCATTCTTGACCATCAGAGGGCGGTAACATACCGGAACAGGAACTATTTGCAAATAAGTTTGCAGGAAACAAAATATAGTTCGATAAATAAAAGTTGTACTTAAATTTTGTATGAAGACAAAATTAAAAATTAATTTTTTTTATTTTTACGTTTCTTGCTTAAGTTTGTTTTTATCTTAGCAAAATTGAATAGAATACATTTAAAAATAAAAAATAAAATTGCGTAATTTTTTGTGTAATTTGGTCAGTTGTTCTCTTGCGCGAATACCGGCGAAAATGGTGAGTGTTGTATTTCTTTGTCCCGCTTTAAACTTATGGAATCATTCATCTTTGCGTGTACTAATTCAACGTATGGTCATGGATCGGCGGCAATATTTTTTGAGGGATCGATAGTATCTCGGATTAACCAAAACTAAAAGATGAAGTGGGGGGTTTTGAACACAATAACTAGTGCCTGTAGGGTGGTGGTACAATGGCACACGTACCAACACAATAACTAGTGCCTGTAGGGTGGTGGTACCAGTACAATGGCACACGTACCAACACAATAACTAGTGCCTGTAGGGTGGTGGTACAATGGCACACGTACCAACACAATAACTAGTGCCTGTAGGGTGGTGGTACCAGTACAATGGCACACGTACCAACACAATAACTAGTGCCTGTAGGGTGGTGGTACAATGGCACACGTACCAACACAATAACTAGTGCCTGTAGGGTGGTGGCACCAGTACAATGGCACACGTACCATCACAATAACTAGTGCCTGTAGGGTGGTGGTACCAGTACAATGGCACACGTACCAACACAATAACTAGTGCCTGTAGGGTGGTGGTACCAGTACAATGGCACACGTACCAACACAATAACTAGTGCCTGTAGGGTGGTGGTACCAGTACAATGGCACACGTACCAACACAATAACTAGTGCCTGTAGGGTGGTGGTACCAGTACAATGGCACACGTACCAACACAATAACTAGTGCCTGTAGGGTGGTGGTACAATGGCACACGTACCAACACAATAACTAGTGCCTGTAGGGTGGTGGTACCAGTACAATGGCACACGTACCAACACAATAACTAGTGCCTGTAGGGTGGTGGTACCAGTACAATGGCACACGTACCAACAATAACTAGTGCTTGTAGGGTGGTGGTACCAGTACAATGGCACACTTACCTACACAATAACTAGTGCCCGTAAGCTGGCGGGTGGTGGTATGGAGTAAGGTAAAAACTTGATGCAGTATATGGAGGGTTAAGCTAAGGTGCTGCTACATAAGGCTACAAATCAGAAAGATAATGTTGCTGTGTTAACTTAATTGTGTAGTTTGACTGGTGCTGTAGAAAATCTGTCATTGAGATGGGGTTTTGTTTGCTGATTATTGGATTACTGAAGTGCATAGTTGCTTTTGATGGTCCGTCTGCTCTTTCTTTCTTTCCTTGTACCATGAAGAAGAATCGGTTGTAAAATGTAGCGTCAGTAGTTGAAAAAAATAACAAATAAAGGGCAACTGTAGTTGTGGGAGGTATTCTAAATACGATTTCAGCAATCTATTGAAATATCTTCAGAATATTTTTCAGTTGATAAAAGTAAGTATTGTGAAATAAAGTTTTAGCAAAAGTTGAAACAAAACTGTCAAAGTAATAAAAAAAAAAATAGCGACTTCCAAAATTAGAATAATATTCATAAACGATAATTAATTTTGTACGGATTGCTTTGAAAGATTTCACAGCCAGTTTCCCCAAAATGTAATTTTAAAGTTTAGAAAAACCTGGTTTTATTAGACAAGAATTCTTATTTTAATTGCTGATGGTTAAACTTTGTTCTTTTTTTTCCCCAGACTTCAAAGAGAAGAAATAATGGGCGAGGCAAGAAAGGTCGAGGGCATGTGAGGTATGTCCGCTGCACCAATTGTGCTCGCTGTGTGCCTAAGGACAAAGCCATCAAAAAATTTGTAATCAGAAATATTGTTGAGGCTGCAGCTGTGCGAGACATATCTGATGCCAGTGTGTATGAAAGTAAGTATTTGTATTTATTTTAAATATATGCTGCTTGGCATATGTTACTACCTGGTTTTCCTGAGCAGTAGAATTCTTTGATCTTTTATCAAATATTCTGACCAGCCAGCCAGTTTATAAAGTGCTAGATTACATGCCTTTTATTTACTTGCATTTGAGTTAGGATTGGTTAGTATTTATGATACTCTGATGTTACAGAAAGTACTCTGCAATCCTAGTGCTTGACTTGGCAATTTACACAAAATGCTGACCAGAAATTTCTTATATCTCAATGTTGTGTTGACTCTAGACTATGTTGACTTAAGGTATGTGGTTGACAGACCCAGTGGGAGAAACAAATTCCTGGACAGGCATTAAATTTTCTCAGGGGGGGGGGGGAGGCATAATGATTTTTTAATGCAACATAAGAAAAAAATCATAATAGAAAGAAGACAGGGGCCAGAATTCGAACTGTCATCACAGTAGGTCTGATGCAATTGAGCCACGCTCCCATTGGCTAATGCCAATGGAGCCTGCAACTAAAAGACTCAGATCACGACCCCTGTGGTAGCATGCCACAAGGACTGGACAGTGACTTCGGCTGGGCGCGCACTAACCAGCTCGGCTTTAGGTCAACTTGGGCACCAACAAATTGGTGCAGGGGCTGTAGGCCCAATGAGAGATTTATGAATGGGACGCTTTACATAAAATGAGGGGTTTGTTACATTGAGGGCGGGCACAGCTGACTCATTTGGCGGGCCCGGACCCACAATGCCTGCTCATGCTGCCAGGACTGGTGGTTGATGATGTAAATTGTGGCAGTAGTGGTATACTGTAGAGAATTAAATCTTTGGTGGATGAGCTGGTCATTATGTTAACTTGGGTTGCAATCTGACTGATTTACAAATTATTTTTGTAGTGTATGCACTGCCCAAGCTGTATGCTAAGCTGTTGTATTGTGTGTCGTGCGCCATTCACTCAAAGATTGTTAGAAACAGATCAAGAGAGGCACGTAAAGACCGAACACCACCCATCCGATTTAGGCCAATGAGGACTGTAAGTAAAACTTTGTTTAATAATCTTATTTTATTCTAAACTTTAATTTTATAGATATTCTAATTAAAACTGTGATCTTGGGACATTACAATTATGTGGAAATAAATTGCTTGAATTTAGAGTAAAGCTATTTAATAGTTTGATTAATTTGTTAATATTTCTATTTAGTAAAAGAAAAAAAAAGAACTAGTTTCTTTGGTTCTGTAATGTACATAGTGAGGGTGGTTAGTACTTCATTTATCATGCTCCAAATAATGGATGAAAGCAGTTGTAGTTGGAGAAGGTAATTTAGATTGTCTGAGACTTTCTGTTTCGGACAGTTTTCTGATTTCAGTCAGTTATGTAACTTTTTTTTTAATTTCGGAAAACCCCTCTGTCAAAAAGTAAACCAGGAAAAACTACTGTATTGTGAGGTAAAGGCAGTGTAACCAGATAGATTTTCCCTTTAAAGTTCACAACAAAGAAGGCTTATGATTTTAAATCTGCAAATCATTCTCATTTGAAAACTGTCTAGTGCTCTGTGACTGCTGTATCTAATCTGGAATTTCATTGAAATATTTTTACTTTCATGTATGCACACACACACACACACACACACACACACAAGACCCTTTGTTTTTGGTTTAACAAATTCTTAGATTTGAATTTTACTTGTTTTCACCCAAGTACCAAAAATGGGGGGGGGGGGTGTCATAAGGAAAATACAATTCAATGCATCAGATATGTGGTGTTAATAAAATGTTAGCTGCCACGCATATGCAAAAGTGCCTGTTCAAGTAAGTTAATGTGGAGGCAGATAAACAAAATATGCATGCAACACTTAAAGTAATGCATATCTATATGTTATGTTGTATCATCTCATCCACAGCATGCACTTTTCATACTAGAACTTTAGTTTTAAAGTAATGATTTTCCCTACTAAAATGGGATGAAAGCAAAAAACTATATCTGGCGTTACTGAACATTAGGATGTTTTTGAATGTCATAAGAAAACAACAGGAGATGAAGTTGGGTTTTGTGATGTAGATGGTTTTTGTATCGAAATTGATACTCATGCCAATCAGATTGAAGAACATTTGGATGGCAAGCAACACTTATAAAACAAGAAGGCTAAACTAAAAATAACATGCATTGGTGCAGGTAGCAGAAAGATCGAGGTCAACATGATGTAGTAAGTGAATTTGTCTGTGCCCTATGCTTTTCAGGATAGCTGCTTTGCCTTGCTGGTGGCCCTTTAGGGTAGTTTTACGAAGTTTCCGTCCAACTATAAAATCCTTGCCAAATTCATTAAATCTAACCAAGAAATATTTCGGGGAGAATGATGTTACCATGACCAACAGAATTAAAGAGACTGACTAAAAATGTGGTTAGCTCTGATTTTTTTTATGAATTGCCAGATCTTGAACTGCTGCCTCCTGGTGATTTTGTTGTGAAACCTGCACTTATTGTAGGAGATTTGGAGTTTGTAACATCAGCAAACAGTCAAACTGTTTACAAATATTCACTTACCTGGAAGGATGTGGCAGCAGTGAATTCTGACTTAGTTTCTCAATTTACAAAGTTCTCTCACAATGTAAAGCTCAATGAAAAACCTGAATTGATTTGTCTATCTTGTCCAGGTCATCTCCTGCATGTTGCTGTTTCTCATGCAACAGATGTTCCAAAAATGGCTGATTTGAAGTTTGTAATTGATGTTGGCAGAATTTTCAAGCATCCAAGTAAAGCAAAAAACTTTTCTGTGATGTTTGTCAGATCATGTTTGAATGCAGCATTCCAATTGCTGTTGTACCTACAAGACGGTTCAGTTTACATTTGGCTGCCTAGTGTTCAGAAAGAATGGGGTGTCTTAGTACAGCTTCTAGATCAGAGTTCAACAGTGGAAAAGTTGAATACTTAAGCAGCTATGCAAAAAACTAGGCAAAGCCTTTGTAGAAAGCTCAAATTTCTCATTGAAACACTTTTTGTAATGCAAGGTGTATGGCATTCTGGTAAATAAAGTCTCTGCAGAACTTTTTTGCAAAAGTACATCTGGGGAGCATGTCCATGTTGCCAATCAGTGAGCAGGAAACATTCAGAAATGCTTTCCAAAGTTTTCATGAAGAGTTGTCAAAGTGGGAAGCTACTCTCATTTGCAGTATGCCTTCTGAAGCATTTCACAATGAATCGTCATTGTGTTTGATCCTCATTGCAAAAGTGTGGCTTCAACCGATACATTCACAGAATATGCTCATATAATTTCCCACTTTGTGGCTTATGGTGAAGAAAGTGCTAAACTGGAAAGCGAATTCCAGGTGTATGTGGTAATGCCAGCTCCCAAAAACTGCATCATCACTTGAATTCTGGAAAATCCACTGACTGACTTTCTAATTTTGTGCTGCTCACATTCTCAGTGTCCCTCCTGGCTCATCTGATGTGTGGAGTCTTTTCAAAATTCAGCTAAATGCAAGACTGCAGAACTTTTGGAAAAGGCACTTTTAACATGCTGCTGTGGGTCTATGTTATGCAGGACTTCTTTAAATTACACTAAGCTGGTTAGTGTCTAAATGCAGTTAATGTATTTCATATTAGAGAGACTGTTTTTCTTAAACTCCCAGAGGTGGCATACACTGTTTTAAGATCATTTTAAATTTTTCAAAAAAATCATAAGATTTTTGTTTATCAAAGTGTTTGTCTATTTTTTCCTGTTCACCAAAATAAACCAACTTTTACCTGTTCTTATTGTAATAAATTGAAAATGAAGGGTTTTGTTTGTGTGTGTGTGTGTGTACATATAATTTGTTTCTTTATGAAAGGAAACTGAAACTAAAATTTTGTCAGGACAGTAGATGTTGATAGATTCTAATTGGTTCTGTGAAATTCTTCAGTTCATTGTAAACTTAACATTAACCTGTTGCATTCCTTTACTCAAGTGTAGCATTCATTAGAGTTTTCTTTGATTTCAGGATGGTAACATGGGACCCAGAATAGGTACAGCCAAGTAAATGCTGTAGTAAAGGTCAATAAAATTGGCTTTTTTCTTTCTCTATTATTTTGTTTTTTTCTTTCTTGCTTTTAAAAAATGAGGGGGATATTTAAAATAACTTTCAAAATAAATGTTAATAATAAGTGAAATGAATTTATTAAATCTTACATAATTTTTCTGTTATTAAAAGAACACTTTTTTGTTACCACTATTCCTGTTTTAGTCTTGATAAATTAATAGTTAGTTTTTATTCTTATAATACTACCATTGAGTATTTTGACACGAGTAGAAAAGTGGTGATGAAAGAAATCCTATGAACAAATGGTTAAATTAACCATATAGGTAGGTTATTACAAAATATTCCAATTTTGTGCTGATTAAAGCTTGTTAACAGTCTTCCTTTATGGTACATTTATTTGCAATTGTGTAAAGTCCAATTGATTGTTGCAGACATGGCATTCAAAATTCTTCTTTATACTGTGTTAGTTTTTTGGAGGGTTATCAGTTGAATTTTTATTTTAAATTAAGTTCTTTAGAAAATAACATCATTAACCAACTTAAAAAGTTATTAATAGTGTGTGTGGACAAAAATATGAAATTTTTAAGGAAAATGCAAACAATAACTTGGGGAGAAACTTTTATTATTTTTAATATTACATACTAATACAAGAACTGATATTTAACCATCCCATAACTCAATGATCTGGAAAAAAAAACAGGTGACAGTACATTTTTGTAAGTATTAAAGAAAATAATAGATTCTTGAATACAACATTAAAATATTCCAATGGGGAAATCTGGTAAAAATTTATATAACATGAACTAAAAATACGTCTTTAAAAGTACACAATTTTTTTCTTTTATGACTTCTATTTAAATTTCTTTCAATATCTTTTGTGTCCAACTGGCAAGGTGTAAATACTTCAAACACTGGCAGGCAGGCGTGTAGAAAGAAAGTGGTAGCTACAGAATTTGAATGCAGTGGCAGGCAAGAATTTAAAGAAATTTCTACATATTGACAATATTGATTTAACTTAACTTGATGTTTTTAAAATCAAAAAGGGATTGCAGTCCTCCTACTGCTAGCATTATTAACTACATTATGATGTGTCTGCTGTAAGTAGTGGAACTATCCATGTTTTTTAAATGGCAACTGTTCAGGTGATCATATTCTTACATATTTAGAAAGTTTGTCCTTGGTTCCTTCATTTGTGCATCAAATTTTAACTTAGGATTATCATGGGATCAGAAAATATGAATAGTAGCGATAGGACTGAAAATTGGCTTTGATTCCCATAGTTTAATATATTTATGATAATAGTTGAATATTCTTTAAAATAAAATTGCTCCACCCATCACAGGTTTTTCTGTTACAGCTTAGCTCTACTTTTATAAATAACAGATCTGGAGATGTTCAGAAAGTATTGCAGAATGGTGATTTGTACAAGTGCATGCATTTATTGTGACTGGTTCTTTTCCTACAAATGAAGTTTCTATAAAAACATTCTTAAGAGTTATGTTCCAGAAAAAATTTAGAGATAAAGTGTGTAATTTTTATAGGGATAAGAAAATGTAATACTTAAATAACCTGCCTACATCTCCATGGCATTTTTGATCCAAAGTTAAAACTTTGTGCTATCTGGAAGAACAACTGATTTAAGAAAATCACTTTACCTATGATTCATGGTTACTACTATTTAGTCTACATATGCTTGTATATCATACTGAAGGACAACCATCTTGTTGAACATTTTGCTTGTTTCAGAGGATGTTATGCTACAGGTGGGTGGCCATATGCCTGGTATAGTTTTTCAGAAAAAAAAAAGTATGGGCACAATTTACTCAACTCCTGTGAGAAAGTGTATTTGTGGACTTTTGGAAATTTAATTAAATAGCATCATGACTTATTGGTCATTCACTATAAAAGAGAGAAACTGTATTACTATTAATGTTAGCATTTAATTCCTACTCACTATGTAGTTGGGCAAAAATAGGCTTGCTTACAATTAGCCTTTGACTTTTTCTTGAAATGACATGCATCCTTTCCATCCTGAGGATTTATCAAAATACTGGAATTATATGCTAATCTGATATATTAGAAAAATCTTGAACATTGCCCTCTCAAACCTTATTACATAGCAAAGTATAGAATTGATTACTATATTGGGAGATAATCTTCATATCATCCATCTAATAGGAATAGTGATGCGTCAATTTTATTATTAAGAAAAATGTACAAGGTTATTGCATCTGTAAATGAATAGTGAGAACACTGTTCTTTACAGTTTTATAGCTTCATATATAGCTGTCCATAAGCTTGCTATACCAGTGTTTTGTGAGAATTCTTTAGGCGATATGCAAAATGTCCAGCAGAAAGTAGATTTTTATATAATTTTAGATAATTCAAGACATTGAATAACTTCCTCTTGGTGGGGGTGGCCTGATATTTTCAGTGTCAGAAAATGAACACAGTAAGATAATTATCAGCAAACACAACATAAGAGCTTTGACTCCCGATCACTGCTAATTGTCGCCGAGAATAGACTAGCATTTAAAATGCTCGCTGTGTTGTTGGTACAGTAGTCAGCAGAGGTGGGAGATACTGTGCACGTATTATATGTTGTTGTACACTCTGGAACTCTCATAACAATATTTTCAACGAGTTGCGTTTAATTTTATTGTGCTGCCGCTGTGAAGGTAAGGTAAGAATTTCAGAATGTGTAAAATAGATTTGATTTTTGTTTACTCTTGATAAGCTGTGGATGCCAATGATCCTAGAAATTGCTTGTGCAAGTGGAGAGTTGCCGGTATCTGCCTTTTTTTTATTATCGGAAATAGGTTTTCTGGTTTGAATGAACAAATTTTTATTTAGAGAGATTTTAAACGCAAAACATCATCTAATATGAATAAACTGATAAAAAAATGATTGATGATGACCCAACCCCAAGGTCAAGAGGTTATGCAATGTCAAAACAAAGTTTTAATTTAATTTAAAACACATTTCAGAATTGGTTGATGTAACTACAATATGAATAAATATTTTTCTTTATTTCTCCTCAGGGTGGATACATTTTTAATTCAAGGAGGAAGTTCTCAAGAAAATGTCGAAAATACAACAAAGCCAAAGGCAAGCAAAAGAAAATATTACGAAAATTTTCCCTTGCCATTATGCCTCATATGCAACATATCATCATCCAATGCCTCCATGGTACCAGCAAAATTAAGTTGCCATTTTCCTACAAAGCACTCAAACCTTTCTTCAAAAGATTTCAAAACTCTCAAACCAAAAAAGCAACAGTGTTTATGAAACATTTAACAATATCAGAGAAGGCCAGGAAGTAAGTTTTGCAGTAGCCTGATTGATTGTGATTAAAAGTAAATCACACCTAATTGCAGAATCTTTAATACTACTAGCTGCAAAAGAAATTATGAAGGTACCACTATCATAATACAATCAGTAGACGGATAAAACAAATGTCAGATGACTTTGAGGCACAGATTTCTGAATGAATAAAGCTGGCTTATTTTTCACATTGCAAGTTTCAGCTTTCATAAGATTTGTTGATAAAAGAATCTTTCATTGAACAATGTTTTGATTGCAAAGAGCTCAGCAGTACGACAACATGACAAGATATTTTTAAAGCCATGAATGAATACCTTGAACAATTAGGAATGTCCTGGAATTACTGTATAGGTGTCTGTACAGATGGAGCACCTTCCACAGTCGGATCAATTAAAGGTTTGTCAGCATCGCCAAGCAACAGAGCCCTGCTGTAATTACTACACATTGCTTTCTTCATAGAGAAGCTCTGGTTGCCAAATCACTTACAGATTTAAAAATTGTAAATCATGTTAAAACCAGACCTCAAACAACATGAATTTTTAAAGTTATTTGAAGCCATGAATTCAGAGCATAAAACTATGCATACCGTCCTTTCTGGGGTATATAGTTTACTCCAGGAAATTCTTATTTATTTCACACTTGAAGAGTCAGAATTTGCTGCTTATTTTAGTGATGATACATGTAACTATGTATGGTGAAAATGAAAATGTCCTTACTTCAATAGATAAACTTTGTGGTTTCAAAGAAAAATTAAACTAATGGCAGAGGCATGTAAAACAAAAAGATTTTAACATGTTTCCAAAGACTATACAAAAGATTATTATTCAAGTTTTATTAGAAATAAATACAAAAATGGAACATTACTTCCCTTCTTTGTGTGAAAACTTGATTGGGTGCGACAACCTTTTGCACAGATATCATCAAAAAATATCATCTAACCTTAAAAGAATTGATAAAAAATGACTGTAATCTTCAACTATCTTTTAGCAAAAACAATAAGCAAATTTTGAAAATCTGTGCCTCAAAGTCATCTGACATTTGTTTTATCCATCTACTGATTGTATTATCTGATAGTGGTACCTTCATAATTTCTTTTGCAGCTAGTAGTATTAAAGATTCTGCAATTAGGTGTGATTTACTTTTAATCGCAATCAATCAGGCTACTGCAAAACTTACTTCCTGGCCTTCTCTGATATTGTTAAATGTTTCATAAACACTGTTGCTTTTTTGGTTTGAGAGTTTTGAAATCTTTTGAAGAAAGGTTTGAGTGCTTTGTAGGAAAATGGCAACTTAATTTTGCTGGTACCATGGAGGCATTGGATGATGATATGTTGCATATGAGGCATAATGGCAAGGGAAAATTTTCATAATATTTTCTTTTGCTTGCCTTTGGCTTTGTTGTATTTTCGACATTTTCTTGAGAACTTCCTCCTTGAATTAAAAATGTATCCACCCTGAGGAGAAATAAAGAAAAATATTTATTCATATTGTAGTTACATCAACCAATTCTGAAATGTGTTTTAAATTAAATTAAAACTTTGTTTTGACATTGCATAACCTCTTGACCTTGGGGTTGGGTCATCATCAATCATTTTTTTATCAGTTTATTCATATTAGATGATGTTTTGCGTTTAAAATCTCTCTAAATAAAAATTTGTTCATTCAAACCAGAAAACCTATTTCCGATAATAAAAAAAAGGCAGATACCGGCAACTCTCCACTTGCACAAGCAATTTCTAGGATCATTGGCATCCACAGCTTATCAAGAGTAAACAAAAATCAAATCTATTTTACACATTCTGAAATTCTTACCTTACCTTCACAGCGGCAGCACAATAAAATTAAACGCAACTCGTTGAAAATATTGTTATGAGAGTTCCAGAGTGTACAACAACATATAATACGTGCACAGTATCTCCCACCTCTGCTGACTACTGTACCAGCAACACAGCGAGCATTTTAAATGCTAGTCTATTCTCGGCGACAATTAGCAGTGATCGGGAGTCAAAGCTCTTATGTTGTGTTTGCTGATAATTATCTTACTGTGTTCATTTTCTGACACTGAAAATATCAGGCCACCCCCACCAAGAGGAAGTTATTACACAAACATAATCAAGACCTGAATTTCAATGTCTTGTATTATCTAAAATTATAGAAAAATCTACTTTCTGCTGGACATTTTGCATATAGTAGTTTAATGTGGAATGATCCATTACATATTTTGATGAAATCATAACATTATCTTGAATTGCTGAATTAGAAGAGGAATGATTTAAAAGAATAAAGACTTTGATTTCCCCCTCAAAGTTAATGACAAAAATCTATTGGGTTACATTGCCTTCACCTCACAGTACAGTAGTTTTTCCTGTAATGTTCCAATCAGCAGCTGATTTTTGTAGAAGGATGCAACTGTTGAAGCAACAAGACTGCTCCCATCATTGGAATAGACCTCCCTCATTGAGTATACATTTCCATTTTTTACTTCCAGCATCAAAACCTACAGAAATAGACTATGTATATCATTCACAACTTTCAAATTAGTTGACTAGACATAATGAAAGTTTTGAAACTATCATGAGGTAAATATGCCAGTTAAAAGGGGGATTTAAGCATCTTTGTTACCTTTCTCCCACTAAATTATATTTTAAAGTTTTATATCCTAAAGATAACTTCCAAAAATTTTACAAAAATAAACTTCACAGCTTAGAATATTATCCAAATATGGTAAAAATTTAACTAATTTAAAAACACTGCTACAGATTTTTAGAAACTGCAGTTTTTGAGCAGTAGACTATCTTAGATACTGTCTAACTCCTCTTTAAAACATTTTTAATGGCCATGAAAGATGAAAAATAAATTTAAAAGATAGGTAAAGCATTTTAGCTACTACTAATTTTTTACCAGTAAGTGACTCCGGAACTAAATGAAATTATAAATACTAATATTGCCGAGAAACAAATTAAAAAATTATTTTGCTTTGGAGTTTTTAAACTTGAAATAACACACCTGAGAAGGAGCTGATATAACTTTGTTGTTCATATGATGGATGCATTGTAGCAACCTAGGATGTGCTCCAATCCATATGTTTCCAGTTTCTGGTTCCACTGTAAGATTATCTGGTAATGTGTCTAGGGTAAATTCCTGAAACCATAGTAGTGTACAGAGATCAGTGTTTATCTTGGCAAAGCCATGTCCAACTACCATAATTTACTAGTGTATGTTCCACAGAACCACAGGATTAAAAAATTAAGAGTTTTCAGAAGCTCTTTGTGCCTTTAAAACTGCACAGAATGATGTTTTATGTATCAAAGTTTGTGGGCTAACCTTATCGTGTGCTGTCGGACAACTTCCCCAGGTAGTGCTGTATCAATGCACCACTGGCATTTGAAACTAAGTTAGCACAACTGTATAGACTTTTATTTTCAAAATAAACAGATATAGACACTGCAATAGGTTTTGTTAAGATGGCATATTTCTGCGTTAGCCATTGCTACTCCCCTCTTCCCAGCTAGTTTTGTTAATCAGGATATAAGCCAACAAGAACATATTACCTGATAAAATGTAAGGCTACCATTGGACTCTCTTTCAAAAATCTTCACATCTTTAGTCATTGTGCAAATCACATAGATATACCTGAAAACAGTAAAAATGAAGACAACACTAATGAAAATTGCCACGTGCAGTAGCAGAACAAACAATGGCATGCAAAATAGATATAAATAAATATTCCAGCATGGGTATTCACTGATACAAAAGTGATTTTTTTTCCCTTTTGATGGACACACATATATATATATATATATATATATAGTCTATATCTATATATATATCAATCAACATGGTAAATAGTATATATTTCAAACGTTTGCTTTTCTTACATGATGACAGAATTTCATGGCAAAGGTTTAAGAATAAATCAAACATTTAAGATGTCACAAAAACCTAATTTTCAGAAATTACGAGACCAAGAAATATTAGCATTTGGTCACATAGCCATAAACATCAATTACAGTCTGATCCTGCTTATGCATCGAGTCCACACGAGGAATGCACTGGTCCGTGCAAATAGCAGCCTAAATAATATGGAATACTTGATCCAAATTTCTGGGCTTTACATCATTCCATATATTTTGTTGGATTCAAATCATGGCTTTGAGCTGGCCACTTTAGAACTGAAAATTTGGATCTAAGCAATCCTACTTGATAGCAGCAGTCGATCTACTGCACTCTACCCACTTTGCAGTCTTGGAAATAAGATTTTTTTCCACAATCCAAACAAGATGTTGACTTAATTGGCTTTTAAACCCATTATAGAATACGAAAAATGTTGTGCATTAGTTTACTATATTCTATTGGTTGTCCAATACTTAAACTTTAGTCATTACGAAATTCATCATAATGTAGAAAAAGTGGGCATATGCAAAATACTTATTATCAATCATGCTGATGTGTATGTCAGTTAAAGAAGAAATTGTTTTTCCATCAATGTAATGCCAATGCTGGAACTTTATTTTTACACATTTAAAAAGTCAATTGGTTTGTTCTGCCATTGTTCTTAAATAGTACCCACCTATGCTTGTGTCTCAAGCAAAGACATACTTAACATCTGTAATATATATCAAGATGGATCCCGAAAAACCTGCAGCCTGTAATTATACGACATTAAAATGTAAAAGGTTTAGGAAATTAAGAGTCACTTTACAGCAGTGGTGTTGAGGAACCTGAGTATCTTTCCTTTCTCCAGGAAGTGTCAGACAATGTTCATTAACATGACAATGATGATTCTCTAATTTTTCATTTTAACAAAAATTCAATTACATAAACAATACTTAATTATAGACCTATAACAAATCTTTCAGATGAAAATTCTGTTGTTTGGGATGTCAGTTTTACAATATCAAGGTAACTTTTCAACCTGAAAATATTTGTAGCCAAAAGAAACTTTTTAGCTATGTAAGAGCCTACTGTAGTCAATGATAGTCAAATTACCATATCCACAAAAAAACTTAGCAACCAAAAGGTCACAAGTTCAAGACCAGCTCAAACCACCCGAATACGCCCAAAATAATGATGCATTTGGAAAGATTGGTGGCATGTGGATCATTAGTTGTATTGCCTACTAAAAAGGTGTTGGAGAAGCCTGAACCAATCCACTGTTCAGGATTTGATTCCCATTGGGTACTCCACTTCAGTGCCAACCCTAGATGACTGATGTGGTTTCCACATGTATCTGTCTACGGTTCTTGTGTACTACCAGTACCTTCAATGCCCGCTGTATATCAGATAGCCTGTCTCAGCAAACAATAAAAATTCCACTCCAGTCTTAATATTTTTAAGGGATCTGAAGAAAGAAAGAAAGAAACCAACCAACAAAGAAAAATTTTGTATCTTGATATACCTAATATATATTTTCAAGTGTTTGTGCATTCGTTATTCTTACTTGGAGGCCCCAAGTTCTGGATATAGGTACTTAAGGTTTTAAGCTAGAGCACATTGGCCTTGAAGGCTGTTTTGAGGCCACCAAAAGCAGATTTTCAAAAGCCTTATAAATTACACTTAGTTCATTGCACTCATTCAAAATAGGTGACCTAACAGCTTCAGAGGGTACCAAAGCCTGACCTCATTCCATTTGAATTCAAGAGAATCCAATTCCTTATAAAACTCAGCTTTGCTCTGACCATCAGTAAAGCACAGGGCCAATCATTGAGTGTTGTTGGCCTCAATTTGGATGGTCTCTGCTTTTCCCATGGTCAACTGTATGTTGGATGCTGAGAGCTGGCCAGAAAAAAAAAAAAATGATGTTTTGCTTTTCACCCCAAGGAAAAACTAAAAACATTGTCTATAGATAGGCTCCTATGGAACAATAAAGTTAAAGTTAGGTGTACAACTTATAGTGTGTTAAGAAATGTATCATTAGCATCAATTCAATGTTCATTAAATGACTTTTTAGACAAAATGTCTTTTTCTAAAATTGATATAAAACCTTTCTTACAAAAGCCATTTTTTCCTCTGCAGCACCAGGCATCCCAGATGGTGCCAAACCATCACCCAAGATTTGAATAATAGGGTTTCTTTGTAGTTTACCTGCCCTTTGGTGGCTTAATAAATAGTAATTAAATAGGTTTTTGGTGTCTGCCAGTTAAAGTCTAGATTTTGTTTTGTGCACTTGCACTCTTGCAAAAGTAAAATTTCCTCTTGAGTATGATAAAAAAAAACTCACTTTCCATCCAATGACATAGCCAATCCATTTGCCATCATTAAACCATCAGAAACAACTTTGTAAAAATGTCCATCATAGTATGCAATGTTAGCCCAAGGAAGCAAGAGGAACACTTCGAGGTACTTTGCAAGTTCAGACTTACTGTTAAGCCAGTTGGTGAAGTAGAAGGTTTCTGGTCCAGTGGGAAGAACATCATTGACACTAGGAAATAAGAGAAAAGGGCACTGCAGTAGGTATCCATGACTTCAGAATATAAACATTTTGCTGATTTTGAAATGTATCAGGGTCATTTGGGAGTTTAAATTACGTGCTGGGAAAAATAACCAGTTTGTGCCATTGATGTTTGATTGGTAAGAAAAAAGAGTTAAAATATCAAGGTGCTAGCAGACATTTGGAAACAAGAATAAAGACTTGAGAAACATTCAGAAGCTTAAGCTACTGATGAATGACACGTGTGTACCAAATGTTAACATCAGATTTGCTGCATGTATCACTGACCAGTCTATGTATCTAGATAAGTCAAAATGCCAATGGTGCACACACCAACGTACAAGTGTTTATTTGTGTGTGTGTGTAACTCAATTTTGGATTTTGAAAGCAGAAATCCTTAATCATTTAGTAAATTCACATACTTTTTCATAAGTGGATCCATGAAAGTGGAAAGATGCTTGAGAGATCTTTTTTCTGGCTGGTATATGAAGGACTCTATTCGATCTCCCTGTTTGTGATGGTTAACTATAAAAACAGTGATGTCACCTGAAATATGCAAGAGAGGACAGGAGAGGTTATTGGTCTGTTTGTGACACAATTACAAAGAAAGATCACTTTGATGCAATAATGTACTTTTCGTTTTTTTGTCAACTGTAGATCCTGGTAGCAGTTTAATTCATTTTTCTCCCCACCTTTTTTGTGATTTCAAATCAGCCTTCATGTTTTAAGAGAGTCTGGCATAAAGATGTATGGCAAAGTAGTTCTGATGATTGATGCTGAATATCTCAATGCATCAGCAGCAGAAAAATTGCTCCACTATCAAGATGCTTAGGAATAATGGACTTGCTGACAACGTTGCTAGATGGAGAAATCTTGCATTAATGTATCCAAGGTAAATTATTCTCTCTGATAATCTAAAAAATTAATTTTTTTTAAAATAAAAAGTACTTTTATGTATTATATATTTCCCACTTTTACACTTAAAATTTATTAAATGTACTGGTGTTTGGTGAGTCAGAGAGGCTCTATTATACAATTGATTTGCTGGCCAATCCAATCAGAATAAGATAAATAATAATAGTGAACAGTGGAAATAGAAGCCAGACTGATGATCTATTCAGCGTGCCACTAGATTGTTTTTCCAAAATGTTTGCTGTTGTTGATTGCTTGTTTTAGAATCATCAGCTAATTTTAAAAAAAGAAAAGATTTTAGCCAGTTAATCTATCAAACTGCAAATCAGTAGTTGAATGTACACAAATTGATTTTGCAAAAGAAAAGTGACTCAATAAGTTAGTCCTTTGATACGCACCAGACAATTTGTCCTGCCACACTCCAATTCCATGAGGTACAAACCATCTTGTATCAAAGCCCTCTAGTTTCAATTCATCTGCCCTCTGACCTGCATTGAAGTCATACAGCAGTATTCTTCCCCATTGACCAGAACCATCTGGTGGGTCCTCAGGAGTGTGGTGAGGGAACCTGTAGCCCTATTAATGAACACAACAAAATTATTGATGGAAAATAATTCTCTCTCTCTTCTGTATGTATGAAAGAAATATATAGGATTAATTAATGTGCTAAGGAATTCTTTGGTCATCCAAATATTCAAAAAAATGATGACCACTGGTAGACTGGTCATTGCAGAAAGGGCTCTCAGTTAAAGCAGATTCCTGCTCATGTATCATATTACCTAATGTAAATTCCTCTGTAAGCATTCAAAGAAAAGTTTATCATTTACAGGTAAACAAATAAAAGATTAGAATGTGATGTTTTGGGGGATTTTCCTCCTACCTTCTTTTAACTGCTCTGCTGGAGCTGTATACTACATACATAGGTGGATAAGGATGACAAAATTCTATTTAAGGTATTTTTTAGTCCAACCAACTGAAGAACAGAAGATAACAGTTTTTATTAAGTTCTAAATAATCTGAAAGAAAGAAAAGACTAGACTTTACCGAAGATATAAAAGTGAGACCATTTGGAAGAGTTTGCATGTCTTCAGCACCATTTTCTGGAAAAATTAAAAAAAGATTAAAATAGGGTAGTGTTTTTTTTTCCAGTTATGTATTGCACAATATGCAGTTTTATTACACTAAAGAGAAACCCAACCTTACACCTGAGAAATATAGTACTGTATCAGGTTGTCATGATGCCTTAAAATCTCCAAACTTTATTCCCTGTATAGCATAAAATATTATAAATTTTGCACTCTAATTAGGTACTGTGTTTTGTACAGTTTCATGCAACAGTAAATACATTAGCAGCATTCAAATGAAACCCAACTGAATCACTTCCCATAAAAATATCTGGTCCCTGAGTTTCATTTAAATGTCCATAGTATTTATTATTGTGATTTGTGTAATTTTGAAATCACAAATGATCATGGATATCTTATAAGCAACTGGACACTAATGGTAGATCTTGGATGGAAGTAGTGTATGCCCAAAAGTACCACTGTACCTCTACTTATTTGGAGTACCTGAAAGAAATAAACTTGTACAGAATAGCAAGAAGAACCAGTTGGCAGGCCTCAAACTAACCAGATGGTCTCTCCTTACCAATGATTATAAAGAGAATGTTTTTGATTAGAGTGTGACTAAAAAATAACACATGACATCGTTCACACTAGGTTAAACAAACAATGCTAACACTAATATTCAACTGTAGCACAAACACTCAATTTGTTATAAAAGTTATTTACTTACTACAGAATAAAAACTGAAATACAGAAATCAGTATTTGGCACCCTACTTTAAGAGCAGTTTGATGATCTGGGCTATAATTAAAATAAAGGAAACTTTTTTAAAAAAAAAGAAGAAAAAACAAACTTTCAAAAAGCCTATTATATTAAGGCTGATACCTGTACTCAAAGTAAAATAGATTTGTTTTTTAGTTTAGAAACTTTTATTGAGTGTTGTGCAGTGATCAGAAAGAATGAATGAATGAATGAAAAAAGGGAGCTTCCCCATTTGTTAATGTTGGAAGAAATGGCCTCACTTTAATTATGGCTCAGGAAAACAAAAAGAACACAAGACTGATATGGTACAATAGATGAATATTTCTTGGTTGATCTAGTAACTAAAACTAGAACTAGGCAAGCTTGCAAAAGAAGACTTGTTAGTTCCTGGAATGTTTGTGGTGACAAAACAATCTGAAGTGATACTTAATTTCCAATCAAATCTTAAGTTCATGTGGACTTTAACATTGATTATCAGTAAATCTAATCATGGAGTTGACAAACCCTTTAATAGAAAAGAAAACTGTAGGTTTGTTTGTTCTTAGAATTTACCATTGCCTTAAAAAAAAATTGTTAGCCAAGGCATTATTTAGTAATTACCAATGTCTTCTAAATATTCTTCAGACTGCCTGATTTTAAGCTACTAATAATGGATGACTAGACATTACTAAAACTGAGATGCAGTGTAAACATTCTCTATAAATTTAAAAGGATGCAAGCTACAAAACAACCAGGAAAGATGTTTTAGGTGATTAAGATTAGTTTAAACATTTCAACAGGAAGGGAGCATTGTGTATCATGGTTAGCCACTGACTAGAAAGTGTTGTATATCCTGCACCAAGCAAAATAAAGTCCTACTAGAACTCTTTTCTTCCAATGTAAGAGGAAACCCACACAAATAGTTGATGAAGAGTAAGAAATGCACAAAACTGATTCTACCCGACAAGGAATCAAACTCTGGTCCATAGCCTTAGCCTTAGCCACTGGCCATCCAACAACTGGGATAAAACACCATAAAATGGTGAAATGAGCATATTCAATTTTCAAAGTACCAGGAAAAAAAGATGCCACCATTATTCATTTTTTCCTTTCCCTACCTTAACAAAGCTAACAAACATTCTATTTGAGCATTATCATGTATCTGAAACTAATGTTTAAGAGTTGTGAAAGAAATGGTAAATCTATATAATGTGAAAGATTACTTACACTTTGAACCCTGATGGATTTCATGTCTCTTGACAGATTTTTTTTTGCCAGCTCCTCCGATTAAACAGTCAAAATCGTTGTCTTGAATGTGTCAACTAAATTCATTGTTTTATAATTTCCATAAACCTTTTGTTTGTTTTTTTAAATCTACTTATAAACTGTTGCCTTTCATTTTAAATCTCCTATCTTTTTGGAAGATGGAATTCCCAGCCAGCCACGCAGCCAATGACACAGTTGAAAAATGAATAGCTTTACTTTGATAAATTAGTATTTATGACTCTAAGTCAGTGCTTGCATCATCAGCTGTTAATTATGCTTGTGTTGCTTCCCTTTGTTATGTACACTTTTCTATTAATTATTAGAGTCTGATCATATTGCCCTCATCCTTTATTATCGGAAAAATTAATTCAGCCTATTGTAGCTGTGTCAAAAAGTGATTTTTAAGATATAAGTAGTTTTTTGTTTGTGCTTAGTGGATTCTTTTTCTCCACTCCCATCTTTTTTGCTGTTTCACAGCAAGGTTGACAAATTTAAATTGAACAAGAAATGGCTGTTCTTTACTACTACAAACAATTTAACTTTCTGAGAAACAATTTAATGAATGCTCCAAACTCATAACTACAGTAAGCCGGATAACAATTAATATTTTTTTTTAAAATATGGTATGAATCTCCCTTTGAGGTAGTAGTATATCAAAAAATTCCACCTAATTTTAATTTTAAAAAATAAAATAAATTTGTTTTTAATAAAAATCTGTGACAAATATTAACTCCAGCTCTATAATGATAGTTGGTTCTTTTGCATACCTCACATCATCAATTCAGATGGTAAAAAAATAAAAGCAGTAGTTTACTTACCAACCCCAGAAACATATTGGCATGGACCAGGAGCATGATTATAGACAGTACCTTGAAAACCAAACAGGTAGCTAGAGGAAGGTAACAAGAATAAATTAATGTGTGGTTTGTAAGCAGTTATATGCACTTCAAAGTATCCCCACAATATATTTAAATATTTTTGTGTAATGCAGCATACAGAAATTATTGAGTGCAATTTCCTTCTACAGTAGCATTAGGAATATGCATCAATCATTTAAGTCAAATTCTGATGCATCACAAATGCTGATTCACCAAATACTGATATGCCTGTTAAAACGAATATTTTGAATCTTGGTGACATTGAACAGACTATTACAGCGATGTTTACATATTATACCAAAAACATTTTTGTGAAGCAAAAGAGTATTTTTCTTTTGGACATTACATATTTAGAATACAGTACACAGACAGATATGTTTTCTGCTTTTTATGTAGTGGAACAAAAGATCCAACACTGAATAAAAATTGAATGGTTTTAAGAACCTAGAAAAACAAAATAAACCCTGCAGAACACTCACAATCTTCCAACCGCAAACAGT
Organism: Nautilus pompilius; assembly: GCA_018389105.1. NCBI lineage: Eukaryota > Metazoa > Mollusca > Cephalopoda > Nautilida > Nautilidae > Nautilus > Nautilus pompilius. The sequence goes on along the minus strand of JACATO010000311.1, from coordinate 1,441,040 downwards.
GTGCTGAAAGATGGAAGCTGTTTGACCAGTCAAAAGTTGGTTCTGTAGTTACAGTTATCGTATCTCATATAACAACATATGGCATGAAAGCAAAATTTGCTGTGAAAGTTGCAAACACTGATGTATCTCACAAAGTAAGGGATTCCTTTTCATGGGCACAATGACACACAAATCTATAAACCATGGAAACTTCCTTCAATCATGTAATCTATAAGCAAAGTATGAAGAATTTTCAGAAAACCTTCACCATTTTTGCTGATAAAGCCAACTTTCAGGCAAGAGCAAATGGTAGTTTGTATGAAAAAATTGGAAAATCTGCAAATAAAACAATTGTTGGGATTTAATGATTCCTCTGAGCAAGATGTTGATGGCAGCCATAAAAACATCAAGCAAATTCTAGAAATGTTAGGAATTGCAAATTCATCTATAGTAGCATAAGCTTACAGCAGTGCAGCTTTAAGTGGGACAAAGCAAAAAATGCTGCACAATTACCCAAATGCAATTTATATACATTGCATGGCTCACAAATTGAATAAGGTTCTGTAAAGTTAACAAGATGGCAGCAGGTTTTAATCTTTTCTTTTTACACTCTGGAAGTAAAGCATCCAGGTATAAAGTTAACACCAGAAAGATTAACAACCACTTCCACCTTCTAAAGTGGAACTGAACTAAAGTGGAAAAAAAGGAAATCTAATGGAGCTAAACCAAAACCATACTGATTAAGAACATGACCAGAAGTGGGTCTCCAGTGGATGGTGTCCCAAAACTGCCACTTGGGGTACCAAACAGGCGCCACACCCTTTTTTGGGCATGGTCACTGGGAGTCGGCCCTGGTAGGGAGAAGGCATTTCCACTGTGAGTTATCCACAGTTGGAAAGGTCCTCTGCTCAAAAGAGCGGAGGCGAGGGATGCTTTTTGCCCTGGCCCACTGTCTGGCCGAGAAGGCTAGGCATTAGCTCGGACCAATTTTGGACCGAGCATACTGAAGCTTTTTCCCTGAGGGTTTCGGCTGGGTAAGTGATCACTCAGTGGAGTTTTACTCCCTTTGGCTTCGGCCTCATAACCCATGCCCTTCTCTTCGGAGATGTACACACACACATCCAAATTCACATGCACCCACACCACCAAAAAAAAAAGAACATGACCAGTTTGCAGTTCAGCTGCTTGTTTGTCCTGCACAGCTTTTTCCAACACTGCTGCTTACATTAAGGCATGGCTGACTTAAGGTAGATTTTGGGACAAAATACCCATTAATTACCTTCACTCCTGAGGTAGGCTGAGTGAATCCATGGTCTGGTGTCAGCTCTGAATTTATTTCATGCTTTTGTGGGCAGAAAAACAGTAGACAACTTGGAGACACACCTTCAGCACAAGAATTCTCTCCACTCTGTAACAGATCAGTTCATGTCCAGTTTGAGGTAGATCACCCACAGAGAACCAAGAGCTACCTGCAGCCATTCAAGAACAACATGATGATATGAATGGACAACTTAAAAGTAACTCCTGCTTCAAAAATAATGGTCCATTGTAAAAAGATCAATGACCATTTCTGGATTGCTGTTACCTAGCTGCATATACTGCTGCTTGTCCCCTCCTGGCTCACATCACCCAGTGGCACAAGATGTTTTTCAGCAACTTACATATGCATAATTAGTTCAATCTGATTTTAAAGATTATTACCTCAAATGTGTTTGTTTTGGTCTATCCAAGTACATATATAATACTTGGTTATCGTTGTTAGCATTTCAAAACAGGGCAATGACATCCAACCAACATTTCAAGTACAAACCCAGGAAAGAGTAGTCTAAGTGTCAGATCCAGGACTGCAATCCCACCATTATAGGGAATTATGCCATCAACTTGAAAAGACATGTTCAGCTGTTCCATGCAAAGGAATTCAAAGATCTCGTGAGGGAAAGGCAGCAAAAAATAAAAGCAAAAGAAAGTCCATCAAGTGACTATTTGAAAAAAGTAGCTCAGAGACAGCAAACTTTGGCCCGTCTTCTGAAAAGACAGGGAAAGTGAACATTTTTGTGACTTTTAAATATTTGTGTTAAATTAGTGACGGCGAACTGAAGATCTTTCACCTTAAGCAAACTCTCTGGCTTTAGAAGAATAACTGATCCAATTATTTAAGGTTTATGTTGTAATATTTGTGATAATACTGATAATATTAGAAAGAAAAAGTCAAGTGTTGCCAGTGAGATGTGCCAGCCCATCAGAAAAGAACTGAAAATCATCTTATTTCTTTTAAGATTGATTATGCAACATATTTGGATCGCTCTGTCTTTGGCATTAATAACCAGTTTGTGAAAGATGAAGATTGCAGTGCTTACAAAAGCTATGAAAAAATTAGAGAAAGACTCATCCCAGCATCTCAAAAATATGCTTCTTGAAGTATTTGCATATTATAATATCAGTGTGCAGCAAATATACATCATAGCAACAGATAACAGAAGAGGAAGAGTAATAAATGCAAAGGAGAAGAATGACAAACTTGAACTACTTCTGAAGGAACAAGAATTCAGTAGAATAAGAGTCATCTTGTCACAAATTTGTCACTCGACTTTGCAATACAGGAAGACCCCAACTTATGTAAGGGTTACATTCTGGAGATCCTTACGAAAGTCAAGTTTTATGTAAGTTGGAATTGCCAGCATACATGTGTAAATATACAGTATACATATTACAGAAAATGTAAATCAGACACTATACAGTTAATGAAAAAGTTTAATGCTTTGTATAGTACAGTAATGTATATTAGCTTTAATGAAAATAAAGAATTAGAAATGATTTAATGAAAAATACTGTACTGTAAATTCATTAGAAATAAGCAATGAAAAATTATATTAAAATTTGTAATGGTAGTTACTGTACATACCTTAAAATTAACATTATCCATCCTCGCTTGAAGTGGCATTTTAATTGTGGTGGATGACAAATTTAATTGCTGTATGAGGATGAGGAGGAAGGAGATGCTGCAGCAGATAAAGAAGCAGGGTCATCAGGGTCAATGTCGGCAGCGGAAGAGGGAACAGGCTGGACAGGGTTGACCTGGGCAGTGGTAGAAGGTTCTGGTCCATTGATCTTCCTAACAAAACAATTGAGACATGATTGTATGGTAGCCTTTTTCTTCTCTTCATATATCTCTTTGTAACAAGCTAACACATCTTCCACTCCTCTTATGACTCTTAAGAAGCGAGAGATATTAGGATCCATTTTCTCAAATCATGACATAGCCACATCAATTTTACGGAAAGCAAGAGACATTTCCTTTGTTATGAAGCAGCATGGGTCTTATTCTGGCTCCTCCGAGGCTTCTGCTTGGGTGGCTTCTTGGATCCTTGCTGCTTTCAATTCAATGAGATGTTCATTGGATAATTCTTTCCCATGAGATTCAATTAGCTCATGTATGTCATTTTAATTGACTTAGAGATCGAATTGCTCAGCAAGCCTCACTATCTTATCTGCCACTTCCTCTGTCTGGTCCTTCTAAAATCCTTTAAACGTGCACATGCACTGGGGACATATTTTTTTCCACACAGAGTTTAAACAACTTTCAGTTACCTCTGCCCATGTCTTTGCAATGTTGAGAATTGCATGATATATATTGTACAACTTCCAAAAGTCACATAGCATCTTATTGCCATCCTCTGTAACTACCAGTGCCTACTGGAAAGTAACGCATAAATAATACGCTTTAAAATTCACTATCACCACTTGATCCATTGGCTGGATAGGCAAAATTGTTTGGTGGCAGAAAAATGACTTTAATGTTCAGATGAAAATCATCCAGATGAGCAGGATGGCTAGGAGCATTATCAATAACAAGCAAAATTTTGAATGGGATGTTATTTACACTACAATATTTTTCAACTTCTGGGATAAAACAATGTACAAACCAGTCTTCAAATAGAGGAATAGTAATCCATGCTTTTTGATTTGAATGATCATGAATGGGATGCATTTCCTTACTGATCCCTTTGAACACACTTGGGTTCTCGGAATGGTAAACAAGCAATGGTTTAAGCCTAAAGTCACCAGCCGCATTTACCCCAAATAAAAGTGTTAGTCTATCCTTAGCTGCTTTGAACCCTGGCATTATTTTATCTTCCAATGAAATGAACGTGCAGTTAGACAATTTTTTTCAAAATAACCCATTTTTCATCAATATTTAACACTTGTGCCGTATAACCACCTTTTTCAATTATTTCTTTCAACACATTGGGATACTTTTCAGCTGCATTAACACTGCTACTAGCAGCCTCACCACTCACTTTAACATTATGAAAACCAGCACAATTTTTAAATCTATAAAAACCACCATCGCTAGCCAACATAGCTTTTCGGAGTATTCGCGTACTTTTCACTAATGTCTGCGTAAAGGTTTCGTGCTTTTTCTGAATCGCATAAAGGCTTAATGGAACACGCCTTTGTATTTGGTCTTCCATCCACATGGTAAGCAATTTTTCCATTTCATAGAGAGCACCAGCACACTGTTTCGTTATTATTGTAAACTTAAGAGGTGCAGATCCTTTCACATGTTCTTTAACTATAGTATTCACTTTCAACACCAAAAAACCTAGTTCACGTGCAATGGCTGATAAAGATTGTCCACCTTCATATTTCTTTATCATCTTTATCTTCATTTCTAAGTCTATTTTAGTGCATTTACATATGGGCTCAGCACTTTACCATCACTTTGCCCTTTTCCAATCATAATTAGGGTGAATAAATCACTAGAAAACAAAAACATTCAAAGAAAACTAGAAGTGATGCACAAGATGCTTTGCATGGTATCTAACGAGTGTGTGTGTGTGTGCTACGTGAGAGAGAGAGAGAGAGAGAGAGAGAGAGAGAGAGACTTATCATGTGATAGCATCACAGAAACTCTGTGTAAGTTGTGGAAATGACTGCATAGTGACAGCAGTAGCATACTGCTAATGTAATGTAAATTTTGGGCTTACGGGAATTGTTTACGTAAGTCGTGTATTACGTAACTCGGGGTCTTCCTGTACTGACATCAATAAACTGTACAAACTGATTTAAGTTACAGTTGGCTGTTCCATCAACACAAGTTACAGTTGAATATGCCTTTTCTGGTGTCAAGTTTGTGCTATGGCCACAAAGAACAAACATCACAGAAGAGATCTTGGATGATAAACTATTTCAGTAATATTTTCAAAGGGAACGTGATTTTGTTTCCACAGTTGGTTGTGTTTACTGTTTTGTAGTAATTTACACTGCAGAATAAAAATCTGCTTTGTTTGGCAAAATATCTATTTGATTATTTTGATTTTGACATATTGTCTAACAGTGATTTGTGGTCATGGACCAGACCACAGAAATTTTTTCTTTCTGAACCAAAATTGAATTGGAGTGTATACAATGTAGTTCAACTCCCTGATTAACACAAAATTCAAACTCACTGTACTTAGGCAGTCCCCTTCACTTTTTTAGTTAAAAAATTCCTGATTTTTTTCAAGAATGTTTTGTTAACTATAGCTTGTGATTTTTTTAAAGGTATTATAAGATGCTTAACCTTGGAAGGATAATTAGAAATACAGATTTTAAAAAGATGTTTAATCACTAATGCATATTACTTATGTTATACATTTTTTATCGTTTAAAAAAAAGTAGAAAACTGCTGTATTGCAACTTTTATTGTAGTTTCAGGAGAAAGGTAAAACTAAATAAAGCAAGCTAATATGTGCAATTGACTTTAGTCTCCTCAGACAGAAAATTCACATGCTATTTTTTGAGTACAGATTTAAAACTTACATCAATGTGGCAAAATGCTGAATCACAACAGTCAGCAAACTGAACAGAATAATTTTCAGGTACATTTTGGCATCTACAACAGCCACTAACCAACAGGAAGATATCTGAAAGCATAGTAAATCCTAAAATTAAATTTTGGTTGACAAACATTGTGCACACAAAAATTAACAGTATACACTTCAGATAAAATTTTAAAAGATAAACAGATGTATACAGTAGAACCTCCTTTATCCAAAATGGTCAAAACCAAGAGGTTTCAGATAAACTATTTCTGGTTAATGGATATTGCTTAAGTTGTTACAACACATAATTTGCCCCACCAATAATAATAATAATAATTAATAAACATGGTATTATGCATTTTATATACATGTACTCAGAGGCATAGCAAGGGGGGCAGTCGCCCCTGGGCACAGGTCTGAACGGGTGCAAAATTTCTACAGTAATTGCAAAATTAGGGAAACGCATATTCAAGCACTCAATGCAGTCTGATGGAGTAAGGGACAATTTTTTTTAAAATTTTTTTGTTACAAAATCATGTCTGTAATCCAGGGAATTTAAATGCAGATTATATAATCTGGGTACCTAGATTAATTTCAACATAAAGGTCCATTTGATACCAAAGATGGGCGTTCTATGACTGCATTTTGGTTTAAACGATGCCTTCTGAATGGACAAGAGGTTAATCGATCCTAGTTGGTATATTCACCTCTACATAAAGCAGCATACTGCTTATATAGTCTTCTTTTCTCATCTACATGCATGACATCCGATAATCAGTCTGCTTTCAAAACGCAGGGTGGATTCTCTAAGTGGAAAAAAATTGAAAAGTTAAATGCCCATGAAAATAGCGACACTCGTGAGTAATGACTTGGAAAGAAACTGAGCACTGAATTCATTTTCAAAGTGGCATTGATAAAGAGCTGCAAAGGCAAATTCAGCAAGAAAAAAATAAATGGAGAGAAGTACTGCAATGGTTGCTAGATTGTACACAATATTTAGCTTCTCAGAGTCTTGCATTTTGTGGTCATAATGAGGGCATAACCACAAACAAAAAACATGGAAATTTCCTGTCACTTTTGCAGTTATTAGCAAAGTATGATCCAGTAATGAAAGAGCATTTAGAGCATGTTAAAAACCAGCAAACTTCAACATCTTATCTTTCTCCTGAAATCCAAAATGAGCTTATAAATCTCATGGCTTCACATGTGCAAAATTATTGTTTGTCAGCAATTCGTAGAAACAAATACTATGGTATTCTGTTTGATTCCACACCTGATTTAGCCCATCGTGAGCAATTGGCCCAAGTGATTCAGTTTGTTGACATTGACTTTAAGACAAGAAAAGTAGAAGTCAAAGAGTCATTTATTGACTTGATTCTTGCTCACAATGTTATGATAATGCTGCTGTCATGTTAGGTCATCTGTCAGGCGTCCAACAAAGAATTCTGAACAAAAATCCAAAAGCAGTGTTTATAAACCATGACAACCATTGTTTGAACTTAGCATGTCTTCATGCTGCAAGTCAGGAAACAACAGTTATTACCTTTTTTGATATAATTGAAGCCATTTATAATTTCTTTGCTCATTCAACAACTTGTTGGGACAAACTGCAGCAGGAGCTTAAGATCTCTGTCAAGCGTGGATCAGAGACATGGTGGAGTGCAAGAGAAGCAGTAAAAGTTGTACGTGAAAAACTGGATGAATTGCTAGGACTGTCAGAGCAATTAAGTGAGAATAGCAACACAGCTGAAACAAAATGTTGTGCTCTTAATATTCTGCAATGCATGCTTACATTTGATTTTCTTGTACTTTTGCATTTTTGGAGAAATCTTTTATCATCTATCAATTGAGTGCAGAAACGTCTTCAAGATCCAAAAATGAATTTTAGAGAAGTAGCTGGTAATCTTGATTCTTTGAAAGAGAAATTGATAGAATCATGTGAAAAGTTATGTCAAGAAGCACTTAAAGTAGGCAAGAATCAGTGTGAAACATGAGGGTTGAACAGGAAATTTATCGCATCATAAAGGATGTTATTGATTGCTTGATTACAGAAATAACAGGAAGATTTTCTCACTTACGAGATTTAGATTCATGGTTTGGATTTCTATTAGATGTGCAAAATATTGTTTCTGGAGATTTCAAAGATGGAAAATTGCAAGAAAAATGTTCTGACGTAGTAACGAGTTATCCAGGTGATATTGATGGACCAGAATTGTACAGAGAAATTAAAGACTGTAAAATGTTGATAAGAAAAACATACTGATTTCGTGAACCAAAGTTTGCAACTGATTTGCTAACATTTATAATTTCATATGGTGAAGATGTTTTTCCAAATTTAAAAATTGCATTGAAGATTTTGTTAACAATTGGGGTTTCTATTGCTAGTTGTCAAAGGCCTTTCAGCAAGCTGAAATTAATTATGACATACTTGAGAACTTCACTGACTCAAGATCAACTGAGTGATTTGGCAATATTAGGTATAGAAAAAGATGTACTCAATACCTTAAATTTTGATAGTTTAATTGATTCATTTGCAGCAGCAAACGCATGAAAGGTTCATATATAATGTAACAATGAATACCAGAATGTTACCTGTACAAGATCTAGTTAAGTATATGCACAGTTTTGTAAACTAATAACATTTATTTGTAAACATAAGTAGTATTTTATCAATCTGTTTCGTAATACATGTACACCACAAGCGACTGCATTCTGCATGATTGAGAGATTGCTCTAGCTATGTGACTTTGAACGATGCTAGATGAAATAAATATCAAAATGGTTTACAATTTAACAAATTATGTAAGTAAATCTAGTAGGCAATACCTCATTAGTTCCAGGTTTACAGTTGTGTTATCATGAGATGTTATATTGTGACTTTAAATTAGCTCTTTATAAGGCAGTGATTAATTCTTTGTGAGTGTCATTAAGTGGGTAATGAGTCACAAACAAATAATCAAAACATTTCAGAGGTGGGGGCACCAAAAGGGTCTTTGCCCCTGGGCGCTGAGAACCCTTGCTACGCCTCCGCATGTACTAAATATAAAAACAAATCAACCAACTAAATATATTGTACTGTATGATAAATAAAGTATTATAGGTAAACAATTGTTGGAAATTTTTTCAATAACTTTTTCTTTTCACTGGATGCTTAGCACATTTCTCTACTGTTTTTGGGTTGCCAGTTTATTCTGAAACATCATAGATTTGAAGCGTTGTTATTCCAAAAACAAAGAAATGGTATTAAAATTAGGGAAGCTTACTCACATGTAGTTAGAGTTTACAATGTCCCCAAACAACATAAAAAATCTCCATGTACTTCCAGAGCAAATTTGCATTCATATATATTTGGAAGAGATCTAGGTTGCTATCTCCCCAGATAATTATTAGTTTGGTAAAGTTTTTTTAAAGTTATTAAAGTATTTTTTTTTAAAGATAAAATATTTCAAGTAAAGAAATTTAATTCAACACAAAACTGCATTATAAATAAGACTATGGAAAATTTAAATTGTCTAATTACAACTGCTCTTGATAATTAAAAGTTAGTGAAAACCGTTTTAGTATAAAACCTACACACAAGGATACTTACTGGCCTTAATACTGATGCTTACCTGAAATTGGAGAAAGAAAGAAAGACTGGTTTTCAGAAAGTAAAGGAATAAGGTGCATATAACGTGTTATCAGCACGAGTACGTAATCATATCACGCTTTTAGTTCATTTCTTTAATCCGGAATACTGATATTTCAGAATATCGTGTTATCGTTTTAGTCCACCCTTTTCACTACTCTCGGTCTATAATGTACCCTTACTGCCGCCATCACTGACACCAGGGCCCCGAGAAAGGGAGGGTAGGGTGAAGAAACATTAAATGATAGTATGCATTAATTTCTATTGAACTTCTTGGAGTTTAATGAACTTAATAAAACAATAAGAGAGACTGAATTTACTGGAGAAAACAGATAGAAAGATCAATGAACTAACTAAGAAAACAGTTTTGTTAAAAGGATTCCATTAATTTGAGATGATGTCATTACTGACTTTAGTCAGTGGCACAATGATATGGGGAGGGTGGATGGACGGCCGCCCTGAGACCTTATGTCGATGTTTACAAACTTTCTCCAACAGGCTAATTATTGTTTGTTTTTTTTAATTAACCTTCGTACTGTGAAGAAATCGTTAATGTGAACAGTAGCCGAGCGATCGGCCAGACACACGCGTCTCGCGAGGGGCAGCGGCCTATATGGCCTAATATCAATTGCAGACATTTTGAAATACACAAGAGACCTGTGATCGAGCACGAAGAGGTTAAATTAAAGACGAAGAATGACTGGCGAACCTTGATAGTGGCGGAAAATACCCGCGATAAGTGGGTGGGACGCTTTCAAGACCGACCGTTAATGCGAAATAATAAATAAAAATGTGCCGCTTGACTCACCAACTAAGGGCGTCTACCAGCAACCGTAGCGCCACATGGTGGGGCAGGGCGGCGGCTACCGGTGTCAGGGTAAAAACTGCGCCAACGAATAAGATGATGTCTTCGAGTGTTCATTTCTCTCCGATTTCCGACGCCGTGCGGGCGAATATAGCAGCTGGAGAGGGGTACGGCGTGGGAAAAAACTGGGGCGGAGCAAGCAGGTGCTGGCGATAGTCAGTCTATTGACTGGCGGAGTCTTCACCCAGTGAATGACAATCAGTTGCCACTCATACAACAAACTCTTTTTAAATGTGGGAAAGTTTTCCCCTCAGCGATGCCTGCCACTTTGTCACTTTTAGCAAAGAAATTAAGAATTGGACAATTATTTCCAGACAAAAGCAAGTCGACGTTTCATTTTAAACTGGGAAATTTATCCTAAAATAAATAAATAAATAAGTAAATTAGTTAGCTCCCTTACACCGCTTTACTTTTACACACACACACACATCCATCCAGGTGTGCTCTGTTGCTGCATGCAAATAAAGCATGTACACATTGGTTACAGACTCGCCTGTTCCAAGGATTTACATTTTGTATTTCACGGGAAGCGAAAATTATAAAATAGCTTCTTTTCCTCATCGCTGTAGTAACGGCCGGGCTGGCGTCCGCTCGAGCTTCTATGAAAATGGAGTTTAGGGATTATCCGCCCCTGGTGTGATTGCAGACCAGTTGTTTGCTCGAGGGCCGAGAACAAATCCATCTTTCCCAGGCTGATAGGTCTATAAGTAAGTACAGTGTAAATTTAGGAAAAAACTGCGGTTAACGATAAAGTCTTTTTTTTATTAAAAAAAAAAGAAAGAAGTAAAACACAGGCAGGTGCCAAAAAATTGATATTTATTAAAATGGTATCGATTATAAGAGTCTCTGCTTGCGTAAAATGTCAAAACAACAGATCTGAAACACTAGAGGAAAAATCTGGGTGCTTCCTGTAGCAACTTAAGAAATAAACTAGAAACAATGGCCGTTCGTAAAGGGGTGCTTCATACTGTCAAAGATGTTCCTCAGATGTAGAGCTAAGTTTTCTTAGATTGGCCCAGTACAAGGACCCCACCCATTTTTCAAATGAAGGTCACGTCTACCCCTATATGTGGATGGCTTACCGACACAAAGCCGCAGAGTTCATAGACCAGGATGGTTCACCCCGGGCTGTAATCGTTATTCTGAACATCCACTTTATTCTTCTTTTCCAAATAACATCGAGAAGGAAAAAAACAGAAATACTACATCGCTGAATTCTCTTTGTTGAGGCACGAAAATCAGATATTTCTACCATCTTCTTTGCGTAGAATTCGAATGGTATTTTACTCACCTGCATATATTATCATCTACGCTATTATGGTTTTCAAAGAAAGTTATTCTGATTTCGGATTTATCACTTATTGTTTGATTTAGCGTCAGAGACAAAAGAAACGACCGGTCTAAGAACGTCACCTTGCCGACAACAATCCTCAAAGCATATCGTATTCTTGCAGCGGTTATTTTTTTTTTCAATTAAAAGTTTCGCGGAAACGTCAGCGTTAAGACCGAGTAATAATTATTAACGAATTAGGAATTTTTTCCAACCAAATACTTTGTTAGTTATCGGACAACATCTTAGACTCGAGAGCGCGCACGCGCGCGAGTTTAGTAAGTGGCACGTGCGTAGCGTGCAAACCGCATTGATAAAACAGGAAAATTCTTTTAAAGTTCAGCCGATCCGACAGGCAGGAGGGGTATGGTTAGGTCCGCTTACTAGTAACAGAAGATTATGTCTATTTCTACGATGCCGCGGTGTAGAGTAGATTACTTCGGCAAAGGCCTCCTAACGCCTTTTCTCACGTTTACTTCGGTAGACTTTAATCTTTATACTGTATTTAAAATCTAAATTGTTAGAAGATTCTCCACCGCCCGCGTGAGTAGTAGTTGTGTAATTCGATGGACAGAAGTGTAAGAGGCGGACTATAAAACCAGCTCGAGAGTCATTACCTTTTGTTGTTGGAATCTGCCCGACCCTATTACGCAGCGAGGTTTTCTCCGGAGCCTTTTAGGGTTCCAGAGTTTTTGTGAAAGAGCAGATTTTCAGACCATTTAAAAAGGAAAAAAAATGTTTTTAAAAACCGTAAGAATAGTATTGTGTATAGTAGAGATAATTAAATTATTCACGATGACATTAAAGAATGGTCTTCGGGCTGCCATACATGGAGCGGTGACGTCTTTTTAGGGTCATCGGCTGAATACGTTGTCATGACGGGATCCCCGCCGGCTTCCATCCGGCCATCCTCGGGAATCAGTCCGCCATCTGTTTTGGAGTAGGCAGTTTTAGAAACTCCGCGGAAATGCAAGAAAATCCAATAGCCTTCCGTTTCTCGTTTCAGGCATGGCCACGGAATTGCGAGTAGAATGCGGCCACACCTGCGCCAGGCACAATGTACACGGAACATACGTTCAAGCGAACCTGTACCAGCAATTCCGAGAGGGGACATTTTGTGACGTCACCTTGCGCGTTGGTCAAAAGGAGCTCAAAGTCCACCAGTTCGTAATGGCGGCTGCCTGTGAGCGCCTGAGCCAAGTGGGTCGCGGAGCGGTCGTTCAGCTGGGTGCGGGCTTCAGCATGAACGCGCTAACAGCTGTCATCGACTACGTGTACAAGGGCGAGATTGTGTTAAACGGCGACGATGTCGGAGACGTCCTGTCGCTGGCCAGCTACCTGAAGATAAAACCGCTCAAACTGCACTGCGCCCAGTATCTTCTCCGACAGCTCGCCCCCGCCAACTGCGTGCGCGTCTGGAGCCTGGCCAGCAAATTCTGCATCCCGGAGCTGCTGTTGCTGACAGAGGCCCTCATTTACGCGATATTCTGCGGCGCGTTCGTGGGAGGAGAGGCGGGCTCTGTCGGCGCCCCGATGCTGGCGGACCCGGCCGAGTCGAAAGTCGCCCGGCTCGTGGTGGGATGGCTCGCCGCCGCCATGGAAACAAAGCGTAAGAAAGCGCTGATGGAAGATAAGCAGTCGAGTAACGCAAAACAAAGTGTCAGCTCTTTACAATTCCCCGGAGTGTTCAGATTAGAGAATCACAGGTGGGTAATCATGATGACGGAGGATAACTGCAGAGATGTGGCGTTCTACAGCCGGTTGGAAAATACATGGTTTACTCTGAAGTTGCTGGAGACGATGGGAGACCCGATCGGACTCCTTGACGACGGCAGCCTCGTATGCATCAAAGACAACGGGCTTTCTGTGGTTCTGCTAAACTTGCAGACCAGACTCTCACTTTCGGTAGCATCGATAATGATTTGGGCGCAGAAAATCCTGGGAAACTCGTTCAAGCAGCCATGCGCGTTCAGCTTCTACTGCGCATGTGGGCACCTGTACGCCATTGTAACTGTATCCATAAAGTGCAGGCCGCCATTGCTAAAGATATTTCAGTACAAGAGAAAAGACGACAAGTGGTGGCTGTACATGACCGTGAACATCAACATCCCAGGCCCTGAGGTGTCACTGACGCTTGGTACGTATCCTACACCACGAGGACGCGTCTTTATCGTGACGCGGATAACTGTTCGTTTATCGGAAGCCTGGGAGCGAGAGATCCCCGGAACCAGCCACGTGGATGTATATGTGGTAGACTTAAAAAAGAAAACTGTCCGACATTTGGTGAGGCGTTGCAACGAGCGACGACCGCTGCACAGCAGTGGGGCCTTCGTGTCTGATGTGAAGCTTAGCCTCGCCGTAAGCGGTTTTCCGGATGTTCTACGAGCTGACGCTGCCGACAACGAGCTGGCCCTGGAAACCGTCACGTTCGCCGAGGACTGTGTCGAGTCCATCTCCTCCAAGGAGAGACTGGAATGGCCGTATTCTGATCAAATGGTTGACTACGGACTGGCAGGATGCTGTGAAAGGTGGAGCTCGACCCTTATCTGGAATTGCCTGTGTTACGCCGTACACAGAGCCCCATACGTATACAAGATGTTCCTGTTCGACCGGGACTGCAACCAATGGTCCGTACTTCCCCCTACTCCCCTTCCAGCTCTCAACACCATGCGCATCGTGGCCCTACCTTCCTTCTGCTTGCTGGGCGAATTTCTAGAACCAAGTACCGCCAAAATAATGGGACCGATGCGACTTCACTTTAAGGAGTGGTACTTTAAAAACTGGACCGGCGTCCAGACTCCGTGTGCGACAAACAGCTGACTTGTTCGTACGCTGAATGCGATTTAAAAAATTTGTCTCGCTAAATTTAAGTGGACAGTCACGCACCTTTGGGACTTTATCGCTAGACTTGAACAGTTTTTAGAATGTTGTAAACATTTTAGTAGCGGATATGTAGCAGGTTTTAGATTATATCCAGCCCGAGCAGTGACATCTAGCGGATTAGTATAGGGCTGTGTTCCTACTGCCGTTGAATTTTAATGTGGTGTATTTAAAAACAAAAACCACCAGCTGATGTAATAAATATGGATGTTGTTAATGTGGATGTTTGCATTTAAAAGCACCATACCATTTGTAAATTCATTCAGTTTCTAAAAAAATATGACAATAAAAATCAAAACTCAGATTAACCTGAAAACCAGATAAGAATAAATAGAAAAAAAGAAGTTCATCCCGAGTCTTGGTGCCGCCCGGCTTTGTTGTTGGCCACGGTTAGAATCGCCAACAGGAAGAGAATTTTGATGTATTGGAGTCAAGAAAAAAAAAATTTTTTTTTTAATCTGAAAATAGACGGACTGCGGTTTTATTAAACTAAATAAACTACCAGGATTTGATCAGGTTCCTTGGATACTTTTTTTTTTTTTCCAGAATTTATTAACACATTTTCGGAAAATGTCTTAAATAGGCATATTTTAGAAGTCTGTTATACTGACCTTTAAAGTATGTTTAAGTACATTTTAAGAATTTAATATTTTTAAAATTGTATTTTGCTACTGGATACGATTTTATGGTATATGTCCTCCATGTAATAAACTTGTTACAAAGTGGAATATTGCTTGCGAATTAGGATTGTTTTACTCATCATCTCTAAAGTAACACCTGGAGGTAGATATCCATTCCTTCAATGTTTTATTGTCTAATATTTTACTGGACATAGTTCTCAGATCCGCGTCTGAATTAAGGGCTTGTGTGGGTAACCGTTAGCCACAGAGAACCAAAGTCCAACTTTTATTCTGCTCAAGAGATTTCTTATGCATGACTGGTTTGGTATTTTACTGTAATAAAGTTAAGCTTTACAAATACACGAACGAACTCTGTTCTCTTATGGTTTTAATTTCATTTTGAAAAAAATAAAATGTTTCGAGATTGATTAGGGTAAAGAGGGAGGCAGCAGAGGCCGGGCCTTCTCGCCGACTGTTGCACAGACGCACTTGGCACCGGCAGCAGAGAGGAGTTGTTTTCCTTGGGCTTAGTCACAACATAGGAATTTTACACATCTTTAGTTAATGATGGACCTACTACCTCCTCCGTCGCTAAGGTTTCGAAAATTTTGATTTCTTGCTGTCTTCAGTATCCGTTGATGGCGCCTTCGAATACGCAACTGGTGGGATTAGAAAAAGGAATCCCTGGGTTTGTGAAAGCGGTGGGCAATTATAGCCACCGACAAATAATGACTGGCATTATTTCAACTCGCCGACTGTAGCTTCCCCCCTAAAACCTCAGCGCGTAGGTGGGCTGGCAATGACCGAGGTGATGACTCCGTCTTTATCTGAAACTATTTCGCTGGATCCCTCATTAGTTCGTCATCACTGAACAGTTTGCATTTTCTTCCAAGAAGTTATCGAATACGGAAGGATGCAAATATCATCCACTTAAGAGCGGTCAGGGATTAGCGTTTCTAAATTCCACTTCAGGTTCCTTATTTTTAAGGTTTCGTCTTCACTGCCAGCAGGTTACCTCTTTCGGAATTTCGAATGCCGAGTTTCAGAATGTCATTCCTTACTATATATCTTGCAAACCGGCGAAGGGTACGAGTAAAGCAGACAATAGGTTAGTGCGATTCAGGAAGAAGAGGAAGACCCAAAGTTAATTTGAGACGTAGGCTGGCGACAGGCAATCTCTCTCCCAAGCACGAGGCTGCTTTTCTATACTAAAAATCAATCAGTCAATCAAGGTTTCCACAAATTTTGAGATACATTAGATTAGGCAATAGTCAGACGACGAACGTGCTGTGTGGCCCTGGTATACTGCAGCCAGCGAACCATTAGGTCACTCAGCCATTAATAAGAAAATCTTCAAACAGCTGCAGCAACCGTTCTGCGCATTTGAGGTTCCGTTGTCACTTTATTTATACATAAAGTCATCTCCATCTCTCTACATCACCATAAAATACACCCACCTACCCAGTAGATACCTATATCTTAACCTTCTAAATTTGTTTGACGTCACTTTAAGAGTCTAATTTTTTGTTCTGCATTTATTTATTATAATATTAATTAGTATTACATTTTTAGCGCTTTTATGTAAACTGTTTTATAATTTAATCAGTTTAAAATTATAAGCATTAAAAATAAAGTCGAATTTTTATAAAATTTTCGCTGTGAAGTTTAAATGTTCCTAAATATTCAGATCTTTAGCTAATTAATTGATCATGCTTTCGACTTCCAAATATTCTGTTTTTCCAGAATTTTGTAATTTTGGGATTTAATATGCTAAAGTTATTAATAATTTACAATATGTGTGTCGTTAAAAGTAACAATCTATAACTTTTTACTGGATGCTTAGCACGTTCCTCTACTGTTTTGGAATCGCCAGTTTATTCTGAAACATCATAGATCTGAAGCGTCGTTATTCAAAAAACAAGGAAATGGTACTACAATTATGGAAGCTTACTTACATGTACTTAGGGTTTACCATGTCCCCAGACGACATATAAAAAATCATCTCCATGTACTTCAAGAGCAAATTTGCATTCATATATATTTGGAAGAGATCTAGGTCGCTATTTCTCCAGATTTATTATTAGTTTGGTAAAGTTTTTAGTTATTAGTGTAGAGTACATCAGGTTTAGTCTCGCATTTGCATAAATAACTCTACATTCTCCTCAAATGAAATTTAATCTCCATCATATTTTTAATAGAAAGAAAATTATTATAATTAGTATTTGTTTTCGATTTCTAGCTAAAAATACAAACTTCTAATTTTACACAATTGAAATGCAACGAGTCCTTCACATTCAGCGGTGAATACTTTTATAGGTTGCTTACCTTTTATAACGCGAAACTTTTCCAACAGAATCTACCGGAAGTAAAGATCTTGCTTAGCACGAGAAAAGTGTGCATATCAGGGAGTTGTGACAATTATACCAGCGACCATGTTTTACTTAAATACGTTGTGGATATCGGAATTTTCAGTTATATGTTCCGTTGAGGTAAGTTTTTGTTTAACGTGATACGAGCTACTCATAAGAATTCCAAGGTTTTGCTAGATTATTCAAATACTTTTTTTTGTAATGAAATAAAACAGATACATATGAAAAGCAAAAATATTATGGAAATCTATTATAAAACCTAGAGTCAGGGTCGATGTAGAACTTCATCTAAGAAGAGTTATTCAGCTGCTATGCGCGAAGGAAATGGTGTGTTGAGAGCAGTCTTACGTTTCTATCGAGTCTTAAATATGTTCTCTCAACCACTGTGAAGAATGACGACCGCCACTAAGACGCATCTTCTCAACTTGGCAAACGCTCCGGAGTTTATGCAAAACGTGTCTTCGAATTCTGCATTTTTATCAATAAACAAATAAAATTAACTTGAAAGATAATTTTATTGATTAAAATAAAAGATGTCTGAGCCTTTTGACTTACTTCTAATCAAGTAATATTAAGAGTTATTATCTGAAATAGTTCAAATCTAGAAGCGGACTTCATGGATTGCAACCAGGAAGTACAGTTAGCGAACGACGAGGCTAACGAATTCGCCCTCTAATTGTACCGTCACGAAGGCGGACCCGGCTCCCACGACATCGGATGGTTTCAGCAGACCATAATTTAGATGTTCTCGGTGTGGTCTGAAGAATATGGGCACATCGGCTAAACGTTCGCGTGAAGCGGAATCGGTCTTCGTCAGAAAGTAAGCGAGCCTAGGCGGTGAATGTAGTTGCCATTCTGATAGACTCCTTGCTTTAGTATTCCCCAAGGCAGCAGATTGTAAATAGTTTAGGATATTGGGAAGCAGTAGGCGGCCGTAGCGCAACCGACTATTCAGAGGTCTCCTTGATCCTCAGTCGGTGCTGGGGCTCCAGCCTGTTTCCATTGATTTTTAAAATAAATATTTCGGACTGGACGAGTTCAACTATTTATTTCTTTTTCGCGCGGTTGGTTTCGATCAGCAAATCTTCGATTTAAGTTCGGTAGATCCTGTTCTCGTCAAAATAGACGAGTTGGAGGACTGTGTACGACGATCCTTCTCGCTTTTTTCTAGCACGATGTTAGCTTCTGAAAGTCTGAAACCGGGTCAGGATTCTATTTTCAAGGGAAATTTAAAAGAGAACAGTTCTGTCGGAGCCGATTTTCATGAGAACGTGAAAAAGGATGCAGATGACAACGCCGAGGTTAATTCAACGTAAGTACTGAGACGCCCCCTATCGCAAGCGACTGGGTTATTGTTTTGGATGCCATTCGCTGGAGGGAAAGATGAACTAGGCTGACTTACGGTCTTAAAACCGATTCTAACAGACTTACGTCTGACTACTACAAACACTTGCCTTCCAGCGACTTGCCCGCAAAACTGGCACTTAGTATCGTGTGTCAGTTCAAATTGGCAGAGTTCTTCAGCCTATAGTTAACGGCTAACTAGTATTTAATTCATTAGAAGTGACATCTATGGTCACTTTGGCTGCCAACAGTAAGGTTTAGTTCTACAGACCATCTATTAACAAGATTCTTTGTATAACGACAATCATTAATCCGTATTTCTGACAAAATGCTCTGGAATTATGCATCTAGTCCTCCGTATACAAGTCGGTATTTGATTTGCTTGGACTCCCCACCATCGTAGCTTTGGTATTTGTCGGACTGGCTGCATATTTAAACAGTGTAAAACGCGTGGGGCGGAGCGAGATACGGATGTCTCAGATTTGAAGAGTACCAGAGTAAAAAAAACAATTCCAAGTAGTAAACAGTTTTTATAAAAATGAGTCTTTTTTTTCTTTGACTAGAAAAATTGTGGGCTATATGTGGATAGCACTTCTAATGTCGTTGTTCGCGTGTAAACAGGTGATTTCCCAGCTATTTGTAGACGTAAAGTAGTCACCCAAAGAGCGACTGTTGCACTTAACGGAAGGAAGATCGTTAATGGCCAAGATTTTAAAATAAAAGTCGCGATTTAAATAGTTTTCTTCTTTTTTGTAGAGGGAATGCGATATCTCTAAATTTATTGCAATTTCAGGAAGACCAGACTGGACTGGGACGTATTTCGGACATGTGGAATGCCGCAAGAATCGCCATCAGCAACGTCTGAAGTAGCGAAGCAGATAATAAAAGTGATATTCTGCTGCTGCCTCTTGGTCGGAGTCCTCATCTGTGCTGTGCTCAGCAAACTCGCTCTGATGCAAATAATTGTTCATGTAAATGTGCCGCCATACCAAGGTCTGTGCCGACAGGGGTCGAATTCCACGCAAGCCGAGGGGTGGACAACACATCCGACTTATGTATGGGCTGTGTATGCGACTATCTGCGCTCCATATCTGTTGGTTTGTGCCAGCTGCACCTGTCGCATACTCCTAAGAAAGACTAAACCACTACAGCTGACCACACTACTATGGGTAAGTTTGGAAATGTAATAAAAGTTAGTTCTGAGGGATTTTGTACACCGAAGGGCTACAAACTGACGACCGAGATCCTCACAGGGATGTTGGTAGAAAAGAGTTAATTTCTTGTAAATAATATTCGTTTGCCTATTTTTGACATTTTATCAAATAGATTCTTTGTCAAATGAACTTTTTTAAACTCTTGTTTAGGTGTCTGGATTTGAAAGTCTTCATACCATTGGACTGTTCTTGCTGGCATACATCGCCATTCCCCAGCTTGGAAAATATCAAGGACTCTTCCTCCTAGAAGGAATGGGCTGCTTTCCGGCGATGTTAAAGCTGCTAGGAAACAGAAACTACGCGGAAAGGCGCTGGCTGAGATTTGTGGACTGGGGCGCTATGCTGGGTCAGGGTTTCGTGTTACTTTATTGGGCAATGATCCGACCAATCGAGATTCTCCGCTGGCAAAGCGTTAACGTTGTAATCCCTCTAGCGCTGGTGTTTGTATCGCTTCAATGGTGGGATAACTACGCCGAGAAAAACTCCGGCAACTTTGTATGCAGAAAGTTATGGAGTCTTGTAAGAAAACAGCAAAGACAGAAAACCAAAGTCCAGTTGCTCGTGTACCTGTGGAAGATTACTCTGAATCTGGTTCTGGTGACGACGGTAGTGGGCAGCTTTCGCGAAGACTGCACGCGTACCCTGTTCTACGCGAGTCCGAAAGGAGTCGGCTGCATGGCGGGGTGGATGGAATTGCGGAGTGCGGATAACCCGAAGCCGCCGCTCTATTCAGCGCTGGTCAGTGTCATGGCCAGTTTTGCGTGCTACTATCTGGCCAAAACAGCCTGCAAAGTTCTCTCCCAACGACTCTGCTTTGTTTTACCCCTCTTCCTTTCGACTCCAGTCTGTCTTCTCCTTACTTCGACCCTGGATTTGCGCGGCCTGCAGTGGTCTGGTTTTAACGTGTCCGTGCACTGGCTGACGCACCACGAGTGGATCTCTGCCTTCGGTTGTCTGGTAACGGAAGAACGCGTCCTGGTCGGTCTCGTTTGGTGGATATCAGTCTTGTTGGTGGCTGAGCACGTCTTCGCGCCTAAGGCCGAAAGGTTGGCCGCTACTGAAAAGTGAGTTTGTGGAAAGGTAGCGTTAAAGAACTCGAAATCTACGAGAGCAGTTAGCTACTGTTTTTCTATTAATATTTCTATAATTTTCTACGCAGATTATTTATAAAACCCTTCTACTGCGGGATCTTCCTCGATCAATTCTTATTCCTAAACCGACGGCGCAACGAAGCGGACTTCACAACCGGAGATGGAAAAGTAAGATTCGTTTTTGAAATCTTAATTTCTTTCGCACCTCTTCCCCTCCGTTAAACAAGGTAACTAATGGAAACCCGAATTGATGCTTCATCTTTCTTATTTGCCCGAACTGTTAACGTCTAGAGATTGCTGCAGCGGCGAGGATTGAGCAGTTCTGTTTCTATAACGGCTGGCCTGGTCATTCTTCCAGATCTCACCGCTGTCGAAAGCCAGTGACTTTGTCCAACTTGAAGCACGGGGTTCGGAGGAGAAACCTGAGGAATGTTGTCTGAAGATGCAGACGAAAATTTTCGTCTGCGCCACCATGTGGCACGAGACGGAAAAGGAGATGACGCACCTGATGAAATCTATCTTCAGGTGAGTTCTGCAATTCCGTTTGTTTTTGATATTTTTAGACTTAAATTCCGCTTTCCACTTAAATCAATGTAGAAAACAAGTCTCGTGCCCAAGTTTATAAGGTTAATGCGCCACGAACGTGTTTTTTTTAAAAAAACAACTGAAGACTGGACGTGGACCAGAGTGCGAGGCGTCAGGCCAGGAATCACTTCGAGGTTGACGACCCGGATTACTACGAATTTGAGGGTGAGTTTTACATAATTTGAGTGTTAGTGAAGCGTGAGTGCGAGTTCTTGTACTTACAAGTATTAGTTTAATTATAAATAAATTCAAGTTAAAATATTTTCGCTGTAAAACCGTAAGAATCTACAATTATTCGTTGCATTAGTTTTTCGTAACATCTGATTAAGTACACTAATCTCCTAGACCTTTCTGAATCTGGTTTCTAAGCGCCTATAACAAAAGATCTGACTAGAACGCCACTGTCATCAGTGAAAACTACCAGAAGTTTAAACATTCATTAACGGTTCATGAACAGATGGATATCATTCTTAGCGCTCACTTTAACATTTAAACTTTAAAATCTCCTTAATATTTTTGAAAAATTAATGTCGATGCTAAATATTACATCAAACACTAATGCAATATACTTCTGGTCTTGACCACAGGCGCCATCTTTGGAGTCTTCGCCTAATGTAACCAAAAGCCTAGTACGCGAACATCAATTCTTGCATGCTGACATTGGCACTTAAGCGATTAATTGGATACCTTTTTTGAATGCTGATTGATGCAGAACGGCGCAGGAGTAACAAATTTGCCGGCCACGGCTATTGAGATTGGTATGACGGTGGAGATGGACGTGCTGAAGTATGGACACTGAATAGGACTGCCTGCTATGGAAGTGGCTTCTTGCTAGTGTAGTGGAAGATTAGCTTGGCTGAAAAGATTGACTTGTTTTAGAACGGCGCCATGATGGATTTAAGATGGATGAAATTCTTGATGTTTACATGGTGCCGTATATTAGTTCTATTGGTTAGACTTCCTTTTCATGGATGATAACGCCCGTCCATATCGTGCCAAGATAGTTGACCGGGTAACAGTCGTTCGTATGTAATAAGCAGTTCTTTCTCCAGACTTTAATGTAATCGAACAAATAATTCTTCAGGTTTCCATTGCAGGACTTGCAGTGATATCACGAAACTAACGCGACAAGTTTGTCATCTTTGAGAAAATCTGGAAAGTTCAAAGCCTGAACAAAAATATTAAATTGGTTTCGATAGAAGAAAATGTCTGAGGGTTTAGCTTAGTCTAAACCAACTATACAATGTTAATATTTTAGGCAAACAAGTTTCCATAAGAAAAGCAAAGTTGGTAACTAAAATCATTACGATATCTACTTCGTATTCCGTGATTCTTAGTAACTTGAATAACATTATTTCAATAGTTTAAATAGTTCTTCCGTTTGACAGTTGAATGTTTCTGAGTATCGAAATTTTCATTGCTCAGCTGGTGGCAGAAATATAGTTAATAGCTACTTCTCCACAAGCGATAGTAGTTTATTTTAGACACGCAGCCGAAATGAATTCAAATATTTTGAATTCCTAGTGCACGAATGCAGACTAAGAAGTCAATGCGCGCGCAAGTTTCATACATTTTTTAATGCAGACCATTCACTACTATCTAAATAAACTGTTAATAAAAACTTCTAATTTTAGGGCACATCTTTTTTGATGATGCTTTCGAAGAACACGGAGATGGACCTTACTCTTTGGTAAACTGCTTTGTAAAGAAGCTGGTTTACGTGCTCGACCTGGCAGCTAGGTAGGTACAGAAAAGCAAAGGTAGATTAAATTAGCTCTACAACCCTGAAATGTATTAAACCAGTCGCACTACAGATACGATGCCGCTGCCTGGACCTATGGAAAGTTTTGTTTAGAATCCTGGCACTAAGCGCTAACCTATACAAGATAGCAGGACGGTGCAGTTTCCAATCAATTGCAAATCCGGTCAGAATTTTTTGCCCGACTGTCTACGCAATGTGGGGAGAACAGTGGACGAGCACACTGGTGGCTCAGTGTCTGCGGTTACAGTTGCCTCCGAAGCACAAAATGTTCTTGCCAACCGAACAGAATTATTTCAACTGCTTAGAGATTAGTAGATAGCTAGCTACGAGTACCCAACAGTCGAGTAATCACTACAGTGAATTGCAAATAAAACGGAATTGCGCGTTCATGTTGCTGAGAGGTATCTTACGCAAGAAGCTTATGCCTTTTTTGATGGAATGGGGGCGAGTGCTGAGATTAGGCTGCATCGCTTAACTCAAGCATCCAGACTCGCCGGTACCAAACTTCATATCTTCTGGTTAGTCTTCTAGGTAACTCGGTTCTTGAGTTTCCGAGTAAACCTCGCTCCCCTTGTCGGAAGCAACGAACTGATTTAGCTACAAAGCATCGCTACCGCAGTGCAAGGCCCACACTTGAAGGACCTTCCCACATATATGGCTCAGCACTTAAAAAGATGAGGTTCAAGTTAAGAAACATCTTGGTGGACTTCGGGAAGAGTTGGACCACGAACGCAAAGTGGTTAATGCCGAGCGAAGTGACATCTCTAAGAAATGAAGGTTGCGCTTAGCGCATCTGTGGATTATTTGTATAGACAAAAATGAACGACAAACACTTACGGAAATTTATTTTATGCAATCAGAGAAAGATGAGGGATACGTTATATTTTCTGGTATTACCAGTTACAAGTTTCTAACCTTGGTATTCTATTTATCGAGGTCTGTGCACAACGTTCCGGTGAAGATGGCGGCGCCTAAGAAGTCGCTTACACCCTACGGGGGAAGACTAAAATGGCGATTGCCCGGAGGAAATTCGCTGACTGTTCATCTAAAAGATAGCTTCTGTATCAGACAAAGAAAACGTTGGAGTCAGGTAAGGGGAGAAATTTTAGCAACTAGTGCTTGTAACTTTGCTCTGTGGCTGGAAGATGACTAATGTTGGACATCTGGTTTAAGGTGATGTACATGTACTACCTACTCGGGTACAGACTCGTGGCCTTGAACATCCCCTGGCGGTATAAACGGATGCTGGCTGACCACACATACATCTTGACCTTGGATGGGGATGTCGACTTTGAACCGCCATCTGTTCTGAAACTAGTCGATCGCATGAAGAAAAACAGCAGCGTGGGTGCCGCATGTGGTCGAATCCATCCTGTTGGCACAGGTAAGCATGGCAATGTTCATTTCAAATGCATGTAACAAATAACCGGTGCTGATGTTTTTACACAGAAAATTTTACACGAATCGAGTTGATTATTGCATCACAAGCTTCTTGACTATGCATAGCTAAGTTTGGAACTTGCTTTTAAATTAAATCTGCATTTGCGACACAGGTGTACTAGTTATAAATATCAAAATTACCGATATAAAGACTGGCTTCAAATTAATTAGATTCAGTAAAACTTTGTGGAAACATCGAATTTTAAAGAATCGTTCACTACTTTGGGAAAGATCTCCATTACGGTTCAAAGTAAATGTTATGGAATTTTCAATATATTTAAGTTTATTCTACATCCCGTTTGAGAATAAGTTTTAATGTTACCTGGTAGATAGTGATCTTGTGTAAAAATCAAGTTTCTCATTATCCTCTGGTATCTGTTTAAGATTATATCGAAAACGTGCCTTCTACTGAACTTAGATAAGCAAGTATTGAAACTTCCCCCTCGTATGACATTTTGAATGTTTGCCATGGCAACTAAATGCTGTTACTGATGACTTTTCTTAGTTCAGTACTAAATTTTCATTTTTACGGTGTATTTTGAGTTTCTACCTGAAATCGTTAGTCAGATTTCACCATGTGTTTTTCAATTGATATTCTTTTAAGCATTATACTCAGGATTCGTAGACGTTTGGTGTAGAATCTTTGACACGCATTCGGTTTTTATAAATCGTACGGTTTTAGACTTACGCAGCTGGATAGATCTAAGCTACGATACAATTTAATTTTGGTTCTATCTTTATGAAACCTTTAAAATAAAAACCCAAGTTGCTGTATTAAAAGCAAATTAAGGGATGGATCAATCCAAGTGGTCCCTTTGCATAGATTTTGCGGATTTATCCCTTATTCGATTTTTTTCTATGCCGGAAAATTTGTACATAGAAAGGTGAATAACAAACATGAAACTGAGTAAGGGAATTAATAAATCCGTCGTTGCAGATTTTAAAATCCTGAAAATTACATTTTAAAATTATAGCAAAACTATTTAGACTTATTCTATAGTTGCAGTCTTCATTTTTCAGCAGGAAAAAATTATTGTTCGAAGTAGTCAACTCAGGTTTTTGTACGATGGCTGCCATGTTTATCATTTTAGATCTTTCCTAAAATTGTGCTAAATTAACCTATTAGTAACTACAAATAATGGAAGACGAACTTGAAACTGCTCAAAAACTTAATACACTAGATCTTAAAATAAACCTAAATTAATTTTCTATTCTAAATGTTTAACCTAAAAAATTAGTGAATCTACACTGAAAAATTTCTAATCTAATATCACGTCGTAAATGTTTCCACAACTGCACAGCTTATCGAATATTCAGAAAAATTAGTCTCAAACTATTTTCTTTTAGCTTTGTTAGCAAATAAAAATGCATTGTTCAGTTAGTAGTGTCAAAAGATCTTGAATATTGTTTCCCTCCCAATTTGATATGTCCATAATATTCCCTATTTCTTGGGCTTGTCCTTTGACACCTGACTTTTTGTGCTCTTGGTATTTCATTAATTCTGGGGAACGGATTCCTGGCAGATACAGCATGGTTAAAATATCAGTCACAAAATGTTGATGCCCTCAGATACAAAAGCTCGTCTATTCCTTCCCTGAAAACGAAGACAATTTCAAAAATCAGACTGAAGCGTTTTAACTCCGTGATCGCTCATCAGATTTGTTTGCTTAAATATTCGCAATAAATGTTGCGCCACCAAAAAATGTGGGTCACTCTCAAAAATACCAGGTCTGACAAACTTACCAGCATTTATTTCTATCAGATGAACTGTTAGTGTTTAGCGTCAAGAAAACAAATTTGACGGTTAACTATTTTTCTCTTACTTCAAGGCCCCTTGGTGTGGTACCAGAAATTTGAGTACGCCATCAGTCACTGGCTTCAAAAGTCCACGGAACACGTGATTGGTTGCGTTCTCTGCAGCCCCGGATGTTTTAGTATGTTTCGAGCGTCTGCGCTGATGGACGACAACGTCATGAAGAAGTACACAACTCCCTCATTGGAAGCACGGCATTATGTCCAGTACGATCAGGGTAGGCACGCCCATTATACTTAAGTTTGCGTTTTTGAAATTTACCGTTAGAATATTTTAACCCTAACGTTGAATGTTCGTCTTTCAGAAGTTAGTCGATTTTTAGCTTGCATCTAGATGGTTTCTTTAATTGTCCTCAGGTGAGGATCGCTGGCTCTGCACTCTACTTCTAAAACGTGGTTACCGGGTCGAGTACTGCGCAGCAGCCGATGCTATGACTTTTGCTCCAGAAAGCTTCAGTGAGTTCTTCAATCAGAGACGACGCTGGGTGCCGTCGACTCTAGCGAACACCATAGACTTGTTGCGGGACTGGAAACACGTCATACACGTCAACGACAGTATCTCTCTTCCCTACATCATCTACCAGACGATCCTGTTGGCGATATCGTTCGTCTCTCCCGGTACCGTCTTTCTCTTGATTATAGGGGCTATCAACAAGGCGTACCCAGCCCTATCTTTGTCTTGGGCTTTCGTCATCAACTTGACTCCTCTTTGTATCCTGATTTTTCTGTGTCTCAATACCCGAGCAGACACGCAGGTATGGAGCGATGATTTAACTTCTAATTCCAGCATTTGCTTCAGATTATATTAGCTTAGCGCTAGTTGGGCGTCATTTGCTTTCAAGCGGCTTTACTAGTAAAGAACTGCGGCTGATCAAAGCTGTAATGGCCCCTCTACCCGATCGCAGATGTCTCGAATTAATCCGACAGATTTTTCTTACAAATGAAATCTCGTTGGCTTTTGAAATTAAAGTTTTTCAATACAAAACCAATCAAAATGCAGTCAATATTTTAGTCTTCATTTAATGTTCTGTAAATATCTCGTGAAACCCTTCCGTCGTTAAGATGGAATAAACTTTACTTCTCTTTAACTTAACTTCCCGCATGGACGTTAAGTTTTATAAACACACACGAGATACGCTCAACTTTCTTTTTCAGTTGGGCTACACCGCCATATTGTCGTTCGTCTACTCCGTGGTGATGATGCTGGTACTAGTTGGCCTAATTCTGGAGATAGTTGAATCCCTGTTTTGTTCCACGACCACCATCTTCCTCATCTTCGTCTGTGGAGCCTTTTTACTGGCAGCATTACTTCACCCCCAGGAAATGGGTGCCGTAATGGCCGGTCCGCTCTACCTACTGGCCGTACCGTGTACCTCTCTGGTACTGCTCATCTACTCGCTGTGCAACTTGCACGTGGTCTCCTGGGGAACGCGGGAGCTGACTGCCAAGAATGCTCTCCAGCCGAAGCGACGAAAGGGTGCGCTATCGCGACTGGTTCGAAGATTGTCAGGCAACTCGAGGATCCTGAAAATAGACAGCGTGTGCAAGTGCTTCTGTTGTACCATGTCCGATCGGCAGAATGGCAGACAAGAGTATCAGCTTAATCGTACGATATCGAGCAGCGACAGGAGCGAATCTTCCAAACCTTGTGAAAATACTAGAATTTATAACGAGGCAGGCGCTGCAAACGCAGAACTGGTCGCGGAAGATGGTAAGCTTAATGTACTTACTAACAAGATTAGTCCCTTTAACGTGGACATTTAGTTGTGTGGATGCATATCAGCGGTTATTTACAGTACTTTTAAGATTAGATACCTGCATTTATTTTAGTTTGGTTAGACTCGAATTAGAAAACTACAGTTAACTCTGCGCGTCAAATTTTTGGGTGTAAAATTAAATCTGCATTTCCTGATGACCTATATCTGCTACTTTTAAAGAGCACTTGTGTCCATAACTATTTCCAAGTTAGGGTATAGTCAAGCAAATCAAATTTGGCAGTCTAAAAATGGACGTACCTATTGCTTTCTTTTTTAGGACAAGAAAGGAAATACATAGAAGACGAAAACAAGGCGAATGTTCAGTGGTTTGAGGAAGAAGATTTGGGAGAATCTCCCCTAACGGAGATTTCTACGGAGGAATTTAGGTTTTGGAGCGAGTTAATACGGAAATATTTGCATCCTATTAAAAACGACTTGAAACGTCAGTCGGAAGTTCAGGGAAATCTTGTCAGACTCCGCAACAAAGTGTGTCTCTTCTACATCCTTATCAACTCCATCTTTGTAACGCTGATATTTGCGCTGGAGTATAGCAGCACGACAAACAATATCCTCGCTTACAAACTGCCCTGTGACGTACGTGGCAACGGCTCGCACAACGTGCGCCCCTTGTCGGTGGTATTCGTTCTGGTATTCGGCGTTATTCTCACGTTGCAGTTCGTCGCCATGTTGTGTCATAGGCTGTCAACTTTCTTCCACATCATTGCGTCAATCGAGTTGGGACGTAGGTCGTTAGCTGGGCGCTGCAAGCTGGACGTGGCGAGTTCGGTGGACCTGGCGAGGGACTTGCAGCGCCTGGATGCCGACAGGAAGCAGACATTCACGGAAGAAACCGAGGACGACGACGACGCGGTTCATGACCGTAGAGAACCGGTGTGGAAAAGCAACGGCGAGAAAAGTCTGCAGCTGGAATCCCTTTCCGAAAAGTTCGTCGACAACATTAAGAAACTCGCCGCTGGCGAGCCCCTTTCGGCCGAGCTTCTAGACAGCGACGAGAGTAAGGTTCCTGAGATGAAGCAGAACGACGCCCCGAGATGGGAACGAAGGAAATGGCGGAACGCGATAAATCGGGTTGCGGCTGATATCAGACTCCAGTCCCGACTCGCGCCCACCGTAAACTTGTTAAAAGAACCGCTCTAGTAGAGACTTGTTTTTTTGGCGGGAATGGCCGACTTAGCGAACCATTGAAACGGTGACGCAAGACCTACAGTCTCGTCTTTTTTGTAAACGCGGGGTAAGATGGAAGTTCATGTATTTAAAATATTTTTATACTGAAATAATTTGTTACGAATTTTTGGAAAATGTTCTATAAAGCACCTGACATTTAAGTTTTTGGTAAAAAAAAATCTAATACTATTTGTTATTTATAAATCGGAAACTATATTCTTAATAAAATGTTTTTTTGTAATTGAACGCTTGTCTATTGAACTTAATAACGGCTCGTGGTGGCACATACACGGGGATTTTCGCGGTCAGAACCCTGGCGCCCTCTGGTTGCCGATAGCTTGACAGTTTCGCTAGTCTGTCTTGGTCAACTCCAGTCGGTCGGTCCTGTCTGAGTCTCAAAGCAAATTTGATGCGATCGGACGCGTGATTCCAGACTTACTCGTACAAACTCAGTAATAATAGACGCCATTGATAAAGCCCAGTTTTAACTGCCGTTACAGCTGAACTTTGACCTATTGCAAACTTTAATTCATTTTGCTTTCTTTGCATAACTGATACAACTAAGCCCTTTGCGGTGGGAAACCTTGGATGTCAGCAGAGCCCTGCTAAACAGCAGTTTCAGACGTGGCGCGAACCTGACTTTTTTTCGTGATGGCTGAACGCTCGGCATAATCTAACGTCTTAATCCTGTAATTAAGGGCTAATTGTTCCATTGTTACGCGGCTTTGTCCATGACTCTTACATTCGCACTCATGAGCAGTCGGACCGAAAACTCAATTAGTTATTCTTTCTATGCCTTCGTTAGGAGCAGCTTTGAATTTTGTCCCTCAGTCCTGGGGAAGACTACATAGCGCAGGGTTTTCTCTAAACTATCCTATAAAAACTGTTTAATGGCGCTTAAGACTTTGTGGTTAAAACCTCACTTTCTTTTCTCCAAAGAAATACGTTTTCATCAGGACTTCGGAATCTGGTAATAGTGAAAACCATGAGAACGGGACGTTTCGAGTCATGGCTGCCAGCTGAGGTGGAAATTGACTTCTCATAAGATATGAAACTTATGCGGAGGGTTAATACTAAGATCTCATGGTATCTAACAAGTGGGATTATAGGTTGACAACAAAAAAATAAATTTCTAAAAGTT
Organism: Nautilus pompilius; assembly: GCA_018389105.1. Classification (NCBI taxonomy): domain Eukaryota; kingdom Metazoa; phylum Mollusca; class Cephalopoda; order Nautilida; family Nautilidae; genus Nautilus; species Nautilus pompilius. The sequence continues at coordinate 1,410,234 of JACATO010000311.1, read as the reverse complement.
ACTAAAGCCTTCTGTAAGTCCTGCCTATTTCGCTCTAGACGATAGCGGCGAGAAATTATGGAACTAAACGTCCAGATAAATTAATCAGGGAAGCAAATCTGTTTCTATAATTGTTATATTAATGGAAGGAATCGTATTTTTCGGCAAACTATTTTAAAGAAAATATTTTCCTTGAAAGGAATGCAAATAAATTCTAAACGTTTTAAACTTAAATAGAAATTCGAAAAACTCAACTTATCGCGCTGCAGGCTTATGCCAGATGGTGTCCTGTTTTGTTTACTCGGATTCTAGTTCACTACCTTTCTGTACAAATTTCGAAAAACTTAAAGCACGAGCTGGCGGTCTCCGAACAGCTAATAAGATATAATACTTTTCCATTATTTCCTGTTTGGATTCGATACAAACTGCTATTGGTAATGTTATCATTGAAGCTAAATCACGGATAGTGGTGTTTCGTATGTTACTGATAGAGGAAAAAAACAGACGTCAGTCGGGAAAAGACTACAGGAGGCGAAAACAAACCTGATTCTATCATAAAAGTCTGCAGAGCTCTCGTAAACATGACACCTGAACTTGAGGGAGGGGAAAGATGATTCGGCCTTATGCACGATTATAATGGCTACTAAAGGTCCAGTCTGGAGGAAATAATTGATGCTGTGGCTACCTCCAGACAAGATGTTCCTGCGCCACTGATTAAAAAAAAAAAAAAAAACTGAAGTGAGGGAATTACATTCTCTGGAAGTTACCTAGGTTTATTCCTGATGGTTATATCGGGATAAACTGATATTTATCTGGAGATAAAGTGAAGCGTAGTTTCTCCAATCGTTATTGAAGGTCCCTGACTAATTCTGCGAACAATCTCGCAGCTTGCCGAGGAATCAGAACAAGGGAAATCACCCCACGATTGTACTTCGGTACAGCAAAGAAAAAGGACTACATAACTGATCTAAACGAAATTTAGTATCAGTTAATTGCAGGGACAACGACTGCGTGTAAACGAATGCATTCATTCTACGTCGCTTTGATAACCAACGAACCCTTGCTGCAGAATCCTCGTATATGCCGTAAGCACGCTACGAGGTAGAAGAACCCGGTGATGGCTGAGCGTGTCTTCTCGAGCATACGGAGAATTAAGTGCTGGAGAAGAAACAGCTAATTATTGTTGCATTCTTCATCGTGTGCCGGCTCCAAGCCACATTCACACCTCTCTCCTAGCGGCTAAGGATGGCATTAGTTAACAGGTTACTTACTGCCAGACGCTCACCTACATCAGACGTGAATTAGAACAGTGCCAAAGTCAGCGTAAGCATCAACCTTTACAGATCAAAACGCAAAAGTAAAATATAGGTAATTAATGAAATTGTTTATTGTCAAGAGTATATAAATATAAACTGGTGTTCTGTGTATTCTCGAAAATTACAATATAAGCAAGTTTATCCTATCCAGTTTTTGAGGAATTCTGTAAAGATTACAAAGGTTATAAGGACCTGTCTCGAAAACGACTAAAAGCTAATAGCTAGAGAAAATGCCTTCAAAAATATTTTCTGAATGGGTATCGTTATTTTTCAAACTTAACATTGGCGATACATTTGAAATCATTAATAATTTTACTGATATGATGTAGCTGCTGAGCTTATGTATACTTTTCGCCTGTTTGTTATGAATTCTACATTTCGACATCACAAGTTTGTCTGTTCAATTTTGACATCCAGCAGAGAAGCGAATTTGTATTTAAATAAGCGTCACAACAATGAAACAGGAGCAGTGTAGAGTCAGGATCGCATTGAGCACAGTTACCTTAAACATAATCAAACGACAGCTGGTAGATCCACTGCATTTAAATCTGCCCCCGTTTCATGCAGTAAGAACGATCTATCAAGCAGCATGGCAGCGAAAACAATATTTAGAGTTCTCTTTGTTTTGGAGGCGCTGCTGTTCTAGTTCTGTGTCAAGTTATCAAAAGGCTGTAACTTCTTGGTGTTCCTGTTCATTCTCATCAATGTGCGCTTGGTCAGAAGAGACGTTTGAAAGTGCCATTTCATTTTCCGATCTGAAAAGGGTCGGTTTCTCTGTCTCTGCGCTGGTTTTCACCTTGGAGACACCGGAAAGTATTTGATTATCGTCAACACCTGCGATAGGCGAACCCCCTTCCGCATCGACCGGGCTGCTTTTAGGGAACAAGTCTATTTCATGGTCATCCGAGGCTTCATCGTTGATGGTCGCGCCAAAACCCGCAGCCGTTTCTGCATTTTCCTCTATCTGGTGAACGTCCACTTGGTGATCAGCTCCAGACGATGTGCTGCTGGGTATTTTCTGAAGCTCTTTAATTTTGCCATTCTGCAGCAAAATAGATTTTTTCTTTAATGCCTCCTCCGCGATGGTAGCGAATGTTGGTGCTTTCCTAATAATATCAAATGCATTTTTCCATTTTTTTTCAATATGCTGTCTCCTTTTCATCATGGATTCCCTCATTTCTTTGTCATTTGCGATGTTTTGCAAAACTACCAAAGATGCCTCTTTGAACTTGTTTTTAGGCAGATTTAATTCAGCGCAACCGTTTCCAGACTCGTTGTCTTTCACCTCCAGGACATTCATTACCTTCAAGAAGCTCGTTTCTAATATTTTGTTGAGGTTTGGAGTCACTGATATCGAATTCTTTCTGCGACGTATTAGCTTTCTAATATATCGATTCTTGCGTCCTCTCAGCGTCTCCGAGGCGACGTCTCCGGTGGAAGAGATGGTAGTGGAGACTGAGCTGACAGATGCCGAGTCGTCGTCGTCTCCCTGGCACGCCACCATGTCCTTGGTGAGACTGAGAATATTGTTCCAAGATAAGTCCGCTTTCTTGGTACCAAGATTCTTCATATCGGTGGAGGCCATGATATGTAGGAAGGTCGCCATCCGGTGAAAAATCATTGCAACATCCTGGATGAGCAGCACAACACCAAATGTAGATATAAAGACGAGGGAAATCGGGTTAATGTTTTGTCCCTTTTTGTCTAGATCGCATGGAAGCTGAATGCTGAGCGTGGACGACAAGCTGTTCATGTACTCCAAAGTGAAAACCACTACTACAAACAAAGCGTTGAGGAGGAAAAAACCCAAGCAGGTTTTGTTTCGCAGCAATTTTAATTCCGACACGACCTCCTTCTCGCGTTTCGCTAACTGCTCGTCTTTGGCCATTGGGTACAGGTATTTGTTAATCAGCTTTTTCCAGAAATCCGTTTCCGATGAGCTCAGAAACTTCACTGGTCCATTCCGTAGATCTTTGTCATTAATCCAGAATGGATTTGTCAACTCGTCGCGGATCTTTTGCTTCTCTTCAAGCCACACTGGATTATCTGAAACAAACAAAATATATGTAGAATACAGAAATTTACTCTGACTCCAGTAAGTTTTCATAAAGAGAAACTTAGCAGATTTTTTCAGAAACTAATCTGTTGAAGCACGTGACCTGGTTTAAAGGGAGATAACTAACGAAAATGTGTGTCTAAGAACAAAGACAGCTAACGCATGCTTTACCTAAGTACTAATACAAGACAAGTATATTCCATATATAATTTGAGCTTTGGAATTTTGAGGTAGTTAAATTTAAGGAATTAGTTGCTAAATTGATTAATATTTAAATTCGTCTTCAGAAGCACGAGAAAACAAAAGGCGTTGCGTCCGAATCGAATCCGTGGATTGAAGTGTAAGCAACTAACAAATAAATCAGAATTTCATAATCCAAGGGTTGCATAGACTTAAAGTAGAAATAATAATAAATGGCTAAATTCAATTATGTATTAGTTTCTGATGGTTCTATTTTAATCTGCACCTTTCGTAGAAATCTCGTTAATTTATTTGCTAACTGTGAATAAAATCCTGTATGCGCCAACTTTTCCGGCCTGAACTGGTTTATTTTTGTTGCTACGTTTTATTGGCGAAAGTCTCTATGTAGTTAGACGAAGAAGTATTCAGAACTATTTTACAATAATGTGACTGATTTCTGATCCTAAAAGATCGAAAGTTCAGAAGAAAATCAAATCGATTATTGCAATTTAAGATTAAACTTGGATGAAATTAGAGCCTTTAATTTATTGACATCTTTCTAATGAATTATCACTTATTATGCTCTATTTTGTTCCAAGCAGCTAGGTCATACCTACAATATTTCCTTTGACCATCAAATATGCAATGGAAACTCATACAACAACTTAGTATAAATAACTACCCAATTTTCTTATAATACAAGATTTCTGTACTTCTGCCGCAAAAGGTGCACAATCTGGTATCGCTCGAATAATACACCGAAAACAGGTGCATCTTTGACGTTAGCCTGTGCACGTCAAATGTAAATAGATTCCATGACTGAAAAGTCACACGAAACCAACTGTCACTAGATGGCGTAACCTGTCTGTAGCCCATACACTAGTAATAATAACTTGATTCACTTTACCATGCTTTATCCACTCAAAGCTAGCTTAGCTTAGCAATTAATTATTCCCATTTATTTAATGAATCAAAATAGTTCTGAAATTCCACCGATAATTAGGCTTCGATAAAGTGACGGAAGATGTATGAAGTCTAACATAATATTAAATTTGCTTTATTTGCTGTCACAGCTAAGAGCTCGTCCGGTCGTAAGGTTCAAATACAGCGACAGTAAAACTGCAGACAAGGAAAGTTCTTGCTTCCAATGGCGGGTGTCACGGCTATTTTGGAAATGTCCCGATTTGTGTCCTATAGGTACCGTTATATGCTTACCTCGAGTTACCGCCCCTTCGAATAACTCCGGGATACTGGAGAACGCGTTTCCGTGTTCTTGACTGTTTTTGCTGACGCTGGCCACGTCGTCGCCTAACAAGGATGAAGTGTTTCCAGACTGACTTCCTTTATTTACCTCGAGCAGTTTGTCCTCAATGTCCCCCAGTCTTTCCAGGATCACCTGATATTTCCGGTCTTCGGGCCTCACAGTGGAGCGCGGACAGCACATGCAGCGAAACACGTTTCCCAACGAGAACGTGTAGTCGGAGTCCATGTTGTTGTCGGTTTGATTTCCGAAACCAAAGAAGCTCTGTATCTTTTCGACGCGGGTCAGCGGTTTACTGCTCTCGACTGACCTCTGCACAGTGGCCTTCTGGCCCTCGCGCGTGCCCCACGAAACCACGTGCAGATTGCCGAGGGCGTAAATCATGAGCAGCATAGACATGGAAGGCACAGCGAGGAAATAGAGTAGACCGTAGATTATGCAGATGAACTCCTGTGGGTGCAGTATGGCCGAGAGCAAGAAGGAGCCCGCCACGAATATGAAGAAAGCGCTGGTGGTAGAGCAATACAGATAGCTGTTGAATTCGACGAGCAGTCCGACCAGTACCAGCATCATCACCAGAGCGTAGACCACCGACAGGATAGCGGCGAACATCAGCTGAAATGATAAATAAATAGGCGAAATTCTGCATCAGCCGCTTACAAAAGAAACCGCGGTGTTTGATTGATGAATGTAAGAAGAAAAGGTTTCGTGCATAATTATGTATCGTGTCCTGCCCGTGGAGAGCCAGCCACCCGTTTCGCCTACGAGTGACCGACGTCAAAGGCCGAAGCAGTTCTTACCTGCCTGCTGTGGTTGTTCTACGTGGAAGCAGTGCGGAGTCAGGAACATCGCACAAAGGTAAACATCTTTAACAACCACCTTTTCGGAAGACAAAGTCAGGTGACCACGCACCCTGTACAATGCTAGAGTAGAGAGGGCACAAGCAAAGAAGTTACCTGTACATCAGACCTGACGAAAAAGCACATCAGCAGAAATATGGTGACTGGTGTTAAGTTGATCACAAAGGAATTTTGGAGTGACACGTCGGGATAGGCCGTATTCAATGCACCCATGACCAGAAGGAATATGGTTCCCGGTGTGAGAATGGACGACAGCATCAGCGCTCCCTGGTAGACTATGTACAAAAAGGAAATACTGTCGTTAGACTGGCGCACGTGCTTCCAGTCGGCCAGCAGGTCCAATATGTTGGCCATCGTAGACGGGGTCCAGCGCCGCCGTTGGTTATAGAACTCGTTGAATCCCTCCGGGCAGTAGGTGAGCGCATCCGAGGCGGCGCAGTACTCGACTCGGAAACCTTCTTGTAGCATGAGCGTGCACAGCCAGCGATCTTCACCTGAGCGAACATAGAAAACCGTGTTTACCTCCTATAGATCTGAAACTCATTAAAGCAAAGGGTGAAAAACGACCGAATCTGACACCCAAATGTCGCAATAAAGTTCGGAAGCACAGGTAAACATTTAACAGAGATCTACATTATCTAAGCACCTATAGACAAGCGGGAACCTTTACTTATGTTCAATTACATTTCCGCTTGGTAAAGTCGGTAAAGAAACTTGGCGCCTACGCGGTTTTATTATACATGTCGACTCTCTGTAATCCAATTTTAATGCCAAAACTATAAATAAGCACCAAATCAATTGCCTGTAAGTAACGAGTAAGTAAGTATTCCCATTCGTTAGGAGGAGTACCGCCATTTTGTTTTTCTGAGAATCTCACTCCAAAGATGCTCAGAAAGTCAGTAGGTCAGATGCAGTGAACGTTGGCTTAATGACATATTTGTTGGAATTAATGCGAACTACTACATGAGATTTAATAAAAATACGTGTTTTGAGAAAACCGTCACAGGTGCAGAACTTAAGTGGTAACGCAGTCCGCTCCACACCAGTTTACCAGGACCCTCATCTATTTGTACTGACTAGAACAAGAGACCATATGTTCTGCCCTGATATAGCTCAGAGAGTGGAAACCAGAAAGTACTAATGGGGGATATTATTAAATGGATGTACCAAACAAATTATAAACTTAGAAAATCATTGAATGACTGAAGCATTTCCTTGTTTCCGCTTGAAAAGTAAAATGCAGTACGACATCTAGTAATTCCTTGTACTTATATAGAAAGGAATGAGAACTTTGGTAATCAGACAGGGTTGGGTAATTCCTGTTTATGCAGATCCAGGTGAAGCGTATTTTATCTCCCAAATCGATGATCAAGTCTGCTGTATACCCGGTGTGGAACACACTCAACTCTCGCTAGCTCAGCAGGTGGTCGGACTATTGCGAAGCGTTTGAGGAAACATTTCATAAGAGAGAACTTGATCTTATCGAGTTGTGATAAACCTGACTTCCTGTGGTCGTGTTTCCACCAGAAGCCTACCCTGGTCGTACTGGACGTAATGTCTGGCTTCATTGGATGTGGTTGTGTACCGTTTCATCACGTTGTTCGCCATCAGAGCCGACCCCCTAAAAAGGCTGAAACACCCGGGGCTGCAAAGGACACAGCCGATCACGTGCTCTGTGGATTTTTGCAGCCAGTGGCTGATGGCGTACTCGAACTTCTGGTACCAAACCATGGGGCCTGAAATCGAAAGGAGATCAAGCTGCAGGTTGAGGGCGAAGGAAGGCAGACAGACAAACAAAACAAAAAGCTGAATAGAAAAAAGTTCGTGTTCTTGTCAATTTGTGGAACTTTTATTTAGTTACGTTCTGTGACGGTAGACGATGAATGGCCGCTTATTATTGCTGCAATTGCTCCAACAAAATAATGGTATGCTTTCCTAATAATTAGTTCATTGAATGTTATACACATTGCTACAGCTCTTTCCTCGCTCCGCCCTTTCCTTAGATTGACAGCCAGTTCATTTACATAACGTCTTTGTCCAGTCGTGTCTTAGCCATTGGGCCGTTTCAATCGCGATACGGATGACTTTTCATAAGCACCGGAGTATCATGAGACGAAAATTTTTTCACCTGACCCTATGGGGTGTATCCTTCCGCAGGCCGCTCCGACTTTGCGGTTTTTCTTCATCCTGTCGACGAGAAGAATGACGGCCGACGGCTGAAAGTCTACGTCACCGTCCAAAGCCAACAGGAAGGTGTTGTCCGCCAGCTTCGTTCGCTTTCTGTCCGGCATGTCTTCAGCCATGATTTGTTGGCCTAGGAAGTAGTACATGTACATCACCTGGAATAGATACTGCTTTGATCAAAAACATAAAGACAAAACGTGTCTTGATGTCGCTACCTTTAAATGTTTTGCCTGCAGTTAGGATCCGCCCGGTCACCCAGACATTGCAAAACCATTAAGGAATTACGAGAAAAGTTACATTTAAACAAATCCAATGTTCAGAATATCTACCCATACTATTTCTACAAAATTGTTGACTGGCTTTGAGGTCTATGTACTGTGAAAGGTGAGGGTGGAATTGCACCGCGATTAGTACCCACAAATATCTTATCAGTGCTAGCCGCTCTGTGTGTTGTCATCACTGCACTTGTCTGACATTAACATCACGTGCACGATTTGCATGACATGAAATAATCTGGTCATGTTAATGCCGCGTGCGTTTCTCAAACTATACCAAAATCGGTGTTTTGTGAACACACAGTGAAAAGCTTTGTACCTTTAACAACAGCATTTCTTACTCCCATCTGTACATTTACAAACGTGAGTCTCTCACACACAAATATGGCATGAGTTAAATTATCAAAGATGGTGGGACAGGACGAACAGACTGCTTGCTCGTAGTAACAACAATGGACGCTGTTAACGGAGCCGGTTTTAAGCAGCAGCGCCACCTTTCGATTGGCCCGTCACCCCTGCTATCTGTACTCTACAATTCGGTTTTTTTTTGGTGATGTATTGTAGAATGAAAATCTAAATGTCAAAGTCATTTGTGTCTCACCTGACTCCATCGCTTCTTGTGCCGAATTTTTTCTTTATCCTTTAGATGGGCGACAAGTTTATTTTCCCCGGGTAGAAGCCATTCTAGTCGACCCCCATATGGAGTTGGAATCTTGGTGGGCGGACCGTTCATAATCAGTCGTTTATGAACAGCGCTAAGAATAAAGAACAATCGCAGACACGACTTACAAGCATTTCACAGGGATAAATCAGCGGCTTAGATTGGGAAAATCCTTAGTACTGATTCCAGAAGCGTAGCTGAATATGGGTGACTCATTCAAATTCTCCATCGCAGCCAATTAACAAAATTTTAAAGAGTTTGTTGACATGTTTGAAATTATCATCCGAACGAACGCTAAACTGTAGCAAATTTCCTAGTAGACGCTCAGTTTCACTTGATAATATTACGCTCGAGAGCGCGAAGCTAGAAACTTCTGAATATCTATCAGTCAGCAAGAAGGCGGCGAAAGGAAACAGAAGAGCCGAGCTGCTTGAACTTTTGCGTTTGAATTTTAAAATAATACTTTACCAGAAATAATATTGCCAACATGCGTTTACCGAAATTAACTGCTTCATTATTCCATCTTTATCACTACACAAAAAACTACTGCGATAAGAAGGCTCGAACGAAGGTCTCATGGTCAATTGGCTTTATGTTAGAATCCATTTTCACTTTCTAACAGATCTTTTTTTAAAATCAAAGGTATCTAATATTATTTTCCACTACTGCGTTTGTATGTATGTGTATGTGATTATGTATGTATGCATTTAAAACGCACGAACATTCTGACATCATCATGACCGGATTATACCGATAAGACGATATCTGCCTATGGAACTCCTCCCTACAGATACTGCAGCCCACACCATCAAGATTTCGCCAGATCTCGCCTTATTTTGAAGTAAAGTTGAGCGGATTGAACGGGCAACAGTGGCGAGGCTACAGGGGGGGCAGGGGGGGCGACCGCCCCCCTGGTCGGATTTTGGTACCGTCGGTCGGAAATTTACATGTTGGAAAAAAAATGTTCTTCACTAGCGCTATTATTTCACAACTATCACATCATTGAATTAATTCACCTGCATCAAAATTTGTCCCCATTATAATGGTCCCCTATAATGCTATTATGTACAGTACATTTTTTTCCAACATGTAAATTTCCGACCGACGGTACCAAAATCCGACCAGGGGGGCGGTCGCCCCCCTGCCCCCCCTGTAGCCTCGCCACTGACGGGCAACCACGAGCATCTGTTAAGATGTTCAAGTATCTAAAAATCCCTGGCAACGACTGAAAACCTGCTATCGACCAACCAACAAGGTGTCAGCTACAGAGGCTGGAAAGCAAAAGTGACGGCTGGTTTACCTTGCGGCTTCGTCGATCAGCTTCACCAGCTGTTTGACAAAACCGTTCACTTCGTATTCATATTCAGCGTCGTTATGCTTCTCGAAGGCATCGTCAAAAAAGATGTGACCTGTGGAAGAGCAGACGAGGGTTCGTAAATTTCGTTAAAAAAATCTAGTCAAAGACACTACTTAATGGACACCATTGACTTTTGAAAGCTTTGCAGATAAAACGTTCAGAGTTGTAATAGACTTATCCGTCTAAGGCAGGGGTCACCAAACATTTTTCACAGTGGGCCGGATAACTGAAAGAATGACGAGCGCGGGCCGCATAATCATTCTGTTCAATACTTGCAAGCCAGAACGAAAACTCTGGGAAAAAAGATGAAACACTAAGTTTAGCATTCCATGTTAATCATGGGTAAGTGGCGTGCAATGCACAGAAAACAAAGACAACCAACATATTTATTTACTAAAAAGTTATCAAAGAAGGCGACGTTAGCAAAAATATAGTCACATCAGACCTAGTGATGCACATATCCGAATCTTACAAACTAAGCAGCAAAAAAGGTTAGTGAGATTTGTGAAACTGACGTTTGGCTTTCAAGATATCATCAATGTTTGGTTTGGAATTGCTGCATCCTATCAAGAGAATTGCTTTCAAATGTTCATCAGTCAATCTCGTTCGATGTGTTGACTTCACATACTTCATTTTTGAAAATGTTTGCTCACAGACATAAGTTGTTCCAAACAATGATGCCATACCAGCGGTAAAATTCAACAAGTTTTCCTTCTCTGTGCTTCTCTTTCAACAAGTCATTTGCTTGCAAATCAATGAGCTCCAACTGTAGTTCAACTGGCACATCATCAAGGTTACAATCAAACGGATTCTGGAACAGAAGAATGTCACTCTCAATTCTGTCGAGATCTGAAAATCTCTCCAAAAAATGCTTCTTCAAGTCACGAATAATCATTTTAGGAAAATCGAGGTTGACATCTTCAGCAATTGTAGCGCAAAACTCTTTGAAACAGTGAAAATGAGAGAAGTTTTCTCCTTCCAGTTGTGCTTCAAACAATGACAGCTTTCTCCGAAATCCTTTGATGATTCTGTAGAGATCACAGACGAGGTTATCCTTTCCTTGAAGTTTCAAGTTCAGTTCATTCATGTGGGATGTAATGTCGACCAAAAATGACAACTTTGACAGCCAGGTAGGATCTGACAGCCGTGGATCAGCTCTATCCTTTTCAGTGAGAAAAACATCTCAGGACTTTACCGCAGCTGAGCTACCTCACTGCTGTGTGATAAGGCAAGTCACAGAAATCAGAATCAATTTCTTCAAGAAAAGCCTGGAACTGACGGTGATTGAGTGCATGTCCCCGAATGAAGTTCACAGCAGAAACGACTGGTTTCAGTACACAAGAAATATCCAAGTCTTTCCCACAGAGTGCTTGCTGATGTATGATGCAGCGTATGAACAGAGCGCCCGGAATTTGCAAATCTTCCAACTGAGTCCTGATCTGCCCGACCAGACCCTTCCTCACTCCAGCCATGTTTTTTCCTCCATCAACTGTAACACCTCGAAGCCGATTCCACTGAAGGTTATAGTCTTGCAAAGTTTTCTGCACTTCCATGAAAATGTCTTTTCCAGTTGTTGTTCCATGCATGCAGCAAACGGATGCCAACTCCTCCGTTATCTGAAAGTCCAAATTGACACCACGAATGAACACAAGAAGTTGTGACGTACTCGAGAGATCAGTAGACTCATCCAGCACCAGAGAATACCACCACAAGTTCCTAGCTTTCTCGCGTATCTGTAGCACTATGTTCTCTCCAAGTTCTTCTGTTCTCCGCACAACTGAACTTGCCGAAAGGCTGATACTTCCAAACAAATCGCCTTTCTCAGGACACAAGTCATTTGCTGCTTCCATCAATCATACACTCTTTGATGAAGTTGCCATCAGTAAACGGTTTTCCTCGCTTTGCCAACTTATGCACTATTTTGTAACTTGTACGAGTGACAGATTCATTTTCAGCAAACTTTCTCGTGATGAGATTTCTTTGAGTTTGAAAAAATTTAAAAAAAATTTTATTTCACAACATCTCGTGTTCTATCCGTTTTATCACGCAAATGCAAGTACCGTCGGCGGGCCTGATGAACTGACGTCGCGGGCCTGATCCGGCCCGCGGGCCGTAGTTTGGTGACCCCTGGTCTAAGGAATTCCATATCGAAAGTAAATTTACATTATCCCCTTTCAACTCGTTCGGAGGAAACAAAAGAGTTACCTTCAAATTCGTAGTAATCTGGGTCTCTGTGGTCGAAGAGATTTTGGCCGCGGCAACGCAACCACTGATCAAAATCCATTCTGCAAAGAAAAACCAATAACTAAGATTTGTAAGACTGGAAGCATCCGTTCTTTCACCTCGCCAACGAAGTCAAGCCAACTTTGCTCCGGCGCACACACACACACACGTGATTTCATGCTCTACACGCGCTCCTTCACCGTTTACGGTCTCGCTGCGCGTCTTTTGTGGCTGTAAAGTCCGTCAGCCCTACCCTCTGCTACTGCCTCTACCTGACATCCAGACATCTTCAGCGCCTCTTTATCTCTCTAATGATGGGCATTCTCCGCCATAAATACGTAAATGAAAGAGTTTAGAAAGTGATTGGGACAAATCACATTATTCGCTGCAGAGGTAAAGTCCTGACCCAAGTATTCCCAACAACTCTCAAATTTACGAATATTATTTCTAGAGCAGAAGCTTAGCTCTATCTTTATCATAGCCAATTGTCGACATAAGGAACTCTTCTTGTCTTTAATATAAATTAGTTACAAGTTCTGATTACAGTCTGTCTGATTTATTCGCTTTTTAAATTCATACCTAAAAATGGATTTCAGCAACTGCATCATTTCGTTTTCCGTTTCGTGCCACATGGTTGCGCATGCGTATATCATCGGAGTTTTTGGACTTCGCATTCGAGTGCGGTCGGTGATATTAAACTGATCGTTGACATTCGGAAGCAATTTCTTCTGTGTCTCCTGTAAGTAACGAAAAAAGGAAAATGATGCAACCCACCAGAGCGTAAAAATGAAAATATGTCCGCTTCTCTCGGCCATTATTTGTTTTTAGCGGATAAGCAGCAAACATGTGCAAAATTTTACAGGGATCCGTTGTGGAAACCGGTTTTGAATGCTTCGTATCATATGTCCGCGAGTTCTTGCCTTATATACCTGTTAGTTTGTATCTATTCTTTAAATTTTAAACACATGACATCCTTATTATCTTTACGTTTTGCCTCAACGATTGATGCCTTCTGCACAGTTAAATATCTCTCAGCTGACGGGAACTGTCTGCCTTTGGCTGTCATTACCTTCGGAATTTCCTCATTTTTGTTGTTTTCTGTGTCGTGCTTTCTGTTGAGCATCAGGCTCTGGTCCAGTAACACGGAGCAGTAGAGAGGTTGTGCGAACAGTCTGAAATGATGACAAAGAAGATTTAACTGGGTTTCAATGAAAGGCAATTCCCCGGGTGGGAAAGACATCGACGGGTTCTTCCAACAACTGGCATATTTGTTTCCTACCGATTTCTACATTTTGTTAGCGATTCTCCGCTACCATTTTTTAGTGGCACATAGTTGTGAGAAATAATTCTCACTGCGAATCCTTGTCATCGACAAATAAGACGACAAGTTAAAAGACGAACAAGATAATACACGCTCTGGTACCATTGATATTATGCATATGAGACGTGATTAGGCCGCGTTGTTATCTAAAGGTTCTGTGTACAGATATGAAAAGATATAATTTGTTGCTGTAACTATTCCGAGGTTATCATTTAAGCATTCTACAAGAGGAAAGGATAATTAAAATATGGTAAACGTAGCCAGCGTATGCAGGAGATTGACAGAAATAGCTAATAATAACTTCAAAGTATTTAATGGTTTCGAAATGTGAATGGCAGCCAATTTCTAAGGTTGTCTTTCTAGCTTGAAAGCAAAATGAGTTCGGTACAGGTCGTCATCCAATTCGCTGAGGACAACCTTACTTAACACATGTGCAATCTGGACACGACATACTACGAAATACGTGTTATCCGGAAGCCGAGACAATGTAAAGGTGTTAATGCTGTTTCAAAAATGATTTTAGTTACCATGGATGGCAGATCCCATAATTTAAAATTAGACTTAGTTTACAATTATTCAATATTATCGATATTTCCCATGAAGCAGCCTTCAAGTATCGAAAACAAAACGGTTATGCCAAATTCTCGTCATCTTACCTTTCTGTTTTTGACAGTCTCTCGACGTTTGGGAACCACACGTGCGTAACAGAAACCACGAACGTGACGTAGAACAAAATGCCTAAAAAACGCCAATGTTCCTTAAGGTGGCACAAGATGGATTCCTTTAGGTGGCGATTTGGGTGGTCATAGTCTTTGCTGAAGTCCAGGAAAGGAATCTCCGTACACACAGCGCAGACAACGATGACAAAGGTCACGGGACCGGTGGCTATGAGGGGAAGAGAAAACGAGAAACGCTGTACAAGGATTTTACAGGCCGTCTTCCCGAAAGTGTAGCATAGCATCCCGCAGAAAATGTTGATGATGGCGAAAATAAATGGTTTTTGGATTTCTTTATCAATGCCAAAGTCCACTTTGTAGTGGATACCACAACGAGAGGCCTCGATCATCCGTGACAAAGCTTCAGCGCAGTCGCTGCTTCCGATGCCGAAGAAGGCGTAGGTGAAGACGATGTTCAGGATGATCTTCCACAAACTCACTGCCAGGTTGGTTTTGGTATACTGCCTCTGTACATCCCTCACGCTGTTTACCAGCCAGTCGATAGACGACACTTCGGCGTAGTTGTTCCACCATCTCAGCGAAACGAGAGCCAGGCAAACAGGAAGTAGAATTGAGGAGACGAAGCCCTTTTGGGAGATGTTGTTGTTGTTCTTCTGCAGGTTAAGCGGGAATGCGCACAGTAGGAGAACAAGCAAAACGAAAAATACCGTCTTGAGCAGCAGCGAGGCAACAGACGTCTTTTTTCCGGTCAGCCGGTTGCCTAGCAAACCGAGGACCTCGAGAAGACTGGGGAACAGGGCGACTCCGTATAAGATAAGCAGGGCGTGAATGGCGTCGAGACTCGGCATCACTACGAACACCAGCACCCACATCCCTAATGACTGCAGGCTTTCCACTAACAGGACCTACAGAGAAATAATAGGAGTTACCATAACGATCACATCAGTGCCAAAATGTTCGACATGGGTTTTTTTATTCATAGCACGAAATACAGCCTTCATTTAATCCAGTTATTACCATTTTTGCTAACTTATATTTTTTTAATTCTAAGCAGATTTTCTTTGGTTTAAATCGGTTTGTATTTGGTTGATTTTGGCGAAAGTCAGAACGGAGGCGATCAAATTGTTGCTCTTCCTTACGCAGGCAGTGGTTGCTTGGAAGATGGTCTGAGCATATGCAAGAAGATTGATATCTTAAAATATTAATGAAGCAGATATTCATTTCTGTATTAGATAACCGTAAACCGGCTTAATCATATGGCCGATTTCTCTGTTACTCCAATGGTGCAGATACTTAGAAAGTTGTTCACAAATTATTCCAAATTAAATGAAATCATTTTAACTGTTTTGAGTCTTTTTTGTTCGCTTTAGTTCAGATGGGAATAGTCATCTTTCCGCGTGAGCGAAATCAAGGTGAGAACATCTTGTATTCAGCCTTAAGGAAGTTAATGATAATTATTCACCTTTGATTTAAATAAACCGTATTATTCGATATTAGATGTCATTTTTTCATTTTAGGACAATGAATATGAGAGCAGTTAAAATCTTCAAATTATTCTAAGTTTATCCAAGGAATTTACTGTTCTAATAATAACCGAAAGTTTCCACCTTTTCCTTGGGCCGACGGTGATATCGGCGAAACCCGTCCTCTGCGTAGATAGATCTTTAGGAAAAGTAAAATCGATTATTACAACAGTTCGATATCGATAGACCACTCACCGAAAACAGAACTTTGGGCTTGATTGGACGTGTCATTTTGAAGGTCAGTTTCCATAAGCTATTCAGGAAGGTAAAAAAGAAGGGAGCGCAGACGGTCAGCAGCAAGGCCCAGATCCAGGTGGCTTTCGTTGGACGACTCTTGTTGGTTACTCCGCTACTGTTTCCGCACTCTCGAACGAGTCTGAGGTCGAGAAAGTGCACGTGGTGCACCATCTCGAGCAGCGTGATCCGACTGACGACGGCAAACGTTAGCACGAAAAGGGCGATGAAGCTGCTGACGAGGAACTTAAAGGCGATCAGCAAAACCACCGCAAATTGCTCGTTGCTGGAGTCGAAGTTGTCGGCGAACGTTTCTTCGAACACGTCCCATGCTTCCGGCGTAACAACTTCCTGCTTTGGATCTCTGTTTTAATATGGGTAAAATAGAATTAGTCTAGATTCTTACAACAAAGCTGTAGATAAAACTGGCTAAATCTTACACGATGAACTCAACCGAGATCCAGTGAGCGCTTCGTGACTCTAGCACAATCACAATACGATACGAGCAGCCAGGCTGTTTTCTTGCTCCAAAAGGAAATAAAAAAAAAATAGGAACTTTCCATTGATGCAACAGGCCGTAGTTCAGGGCGACTTTTATCAGGAAATTCCATTTGTAGTTATATATATATATTAGGAAGCCATTGGGAAGTAAAAATAAATAAAAGACAATAAATCGTAATTATAAAAGGCAACAATAAAACCGAACAAAAATATTCAATATTTAAATTTAGTAAATTTTCAGAGCAGATCACCTTTTGGTGCCAGTTCGTCAAGTCAAAAATCGATATATTATGCAATTACTCGTGTATTATGAAACAAAGGTATCATGTGAAGGAATTAAGTTCTAATGTGCGTTCTCCAATCAATATCACGAATAAATAAAGTTTAATTCTCGAATAAATGATCTGCAAAGATATAAAATGCAAAAAAAAAGAGAATAAAGATTGAGGAAGGAGAAATTGAGTTTGAGATGACCGCTGGCCTGTCTGTGGATTTCACTAATACTTACTGCGTATTAGCGTTTTGACATTCATTCTCGTCAGGTTTCAAGTTTGCTGCTTCATCCAGACTCTCTTCCAAAGATACATTATCATCTGCATTGTTGAGGTTCTTTGGTTGAAATGGCTCTTTTAAGATGGTATCGCTGGATTCTTCCGAAATCTTTTCGTAGTCGTGGTCAGCATATATACCAGTTCTCTGATTCTCAAATAGTCCATTATCAACTTCATCTTCATCGCTGAACCGCGTTTGTTTCTTAATTTTTTTAACTATATTAAAGAGGGTCGGAGGAGGCTTCGATCCACTGTCCTCTGCCGGTTTAGTTTCTTCGCTATCGAGAATGAAAGCCTTGTTGTCGCAACCATTTGTTTCCGTCACTTCGTCTTGGCATTCTGCGTTACCAACTGGCAGCGGCGGAGCGATCATTGGTGTCGGCAGTCGTCTGTGGTCGCCTTGGTATTCGATCCCTTCTATCATTTTCTGCGTGTCCTTTAGAAACTAAAAGGCAAAAACGGAAAATTAGAACTTTTACACCGAAATTACAAACAGGAAGCTGAAGTGCTGGTGAACCACAGAAAATCCTCACTGGTGCATAAGGGCGACAAGTACCAATACTGTTGGAGGTCGCCACGACGAGTCGGGTCCCAGCAAGAACCGATCCAATACTCGCATTTACGGCAGCCTGGCGCCTTAAGTATCAAAGTAATAATGATATTAACCAATATATTTCCATTTTGTGGATTTTATAAATATTTTAGAAGTATTGGTTTTCTCGGTTTATCTTTATTTACAAAACGCCATTTTGCTCTTCCATTAGTTGTGTGTGCATACACATGACCGCCGCTAATTATTCGTACGAGAACATTATTAGTACAATAGTAGTAGAATTCCTATTAGTAGTAGAATTATTCTTAGTAACAGAATTGTAGTAGATAGGCAAATAATATAAATCAATCTGAAATGCATGTAAATATTTTGTAGAATGTTTGATCACATGCTCTATCATGTGACAATATCTATGAATGCAGTCGGTTTCTATCCGGCTAATAATGACCTTAGTTGTTATGGCTTCTTTTGTGTTCGTACACTATAAGTAGACGTAGCTTCCAAAAATGAGATGTCCCGTGGAAACGTACATAGCAAGATATCCTGACTTGTGAAAGATGTTTTCGAAAGCAGCAACCCTAAACTCAAAATTTATCCAAGTTCTCTAAAAAAAAATGGTATATGAAAAGATTATCTAAAACTTGAGCTATGCGTCAGAGAATAATTTTGCCATTTTAAATGATGACGCTTATAGTCTTGAACAAAATAGACACGGAACTACAAATAGCGATTGTTTCACTTTGTGCAGCAAAAATGATGCAGTACACAAGCTGAAAAGCTAATGAATCTCTGATCAGTAGTCACTTCAACATTGTAATTGAAATTGCATTCGGTAGGAAGAAAGCTCGACAGCCCCATTTCACGAGATGAAATTATAACAGAGAAAACTGAAAAGGTTATTGTTAGGAAGCTGGCTCTGTGGACGATGGCTGTCATCAGCTTTCTATAATCGACACAGAAGTCCTCACAGCTTCCATACCAACGGTTGCACGAAGACGCGGGAAAATGAAAAATATAGTTTTACAAAGGAAGCAACAAGAGACAGGAATGAAAAAGAGAAGAAAAATAGATCACGTTGGATAACCTGATTTTCTCGGTCGATGAGAAATAAGGTGTCTGGAAAACTGAAGCATCTCAAAAGAAAACGACTGAATCTCAGTCTACTCCATTTGGGTTGGTGGTTATGTTAAAGTAAGGAGGGAAAAGGCCAAGCGATTAATCAAACATTTTGACAAACAAAACCAAGTTGTGGTCAACAATTGCTTTTAGGACACAAGCAGAAAAGCAATAAAGGATGATACAACAGAAGTTGATACCATTTCTAAACCTATCACACCTGCAGAGCTGGAGATAGCACTGCGGTCTTCAGGTGTAAAAAAAGGCAAGAACCTAATGGGTTTATACATGAAATTATTCTATATTTAATGGCAGGAATTGGTACTTCAGTTCTTCAAAAATCATAGCGTGGAAGTAAAACACCCAATGCTTAAAAAAAAAAACATTATTGTTCTAATTGTCAAGAAAGTGAAGTATATGAGCAGGGCAGATAGCTAGACCAATTTTTTTCAGAGACTGCTTGGCTAAACTAATGGAACAAGTTGTGAAGAATGCTTGGGATGATGCTTGAATTTCACAATATTCTTACACCAGCAGACAGATCAACAACTGATTATCTGGAGTGGTTTACACATTCTGTACAAGATGCATTTCAAACGAAAGAAAACACACTGGCAGTATTCATAAATATGCAATCAAAATATCAGAAAGTATAGAAGCTTGGCCTCTTTGATCAACTCGTTAAATTATTAGTACCAATGCAAGTAATTGCGTGGATGAAATCTTTCATCGTTGACGGGTCGCGAAGGCCTACCGCAGGAAAGTGTCTTGATTGAGCCCTATTTCTAATATTTATTTCGACAATACCAAACATCTCACACAGAGTGTTGATATAGTTTTATACGCTGTCAGCAGAGAAGAAATGAAGTCATGAACGCTGTTACCGTTGGATAGATCATGGGAAATCCCATTTACGGAGTAAATGTTCTTTACAATCGACAATCAAAGAACAGAATAGAGACATTAAATATATTTATATATTTTTAAAAAATGTTACTTCATGCAAACATATTTCGATACTTAATAATTACAAAAATTTCGCCTCTTAAGTTTGAAAACTCATTAACTATATACTGTGGAATCCCTCAGAAAGAAAATGAAGATCGTGTCTAGAATTTCAGACACACATCTTTGGATGCTGATGGTGGATATCTTCGGACAGCCAACAAGACTTACTCGAAATGGAGTATAACAGTAAAGTGTGAGGTTTGTATGTCGATAAAAAATATGAATAAGCTTTTCAAAATAAAGTCTCGAGATATATAACTGGTACTTTACGTAGCAAAGGTTTCATCAACCTTCTAAAAGAAGCTGGCCTGGCTCCTGATACAATACATCTTCAGAGTAAATAAATCTAATTAATAAAGAAAATTAAACGCCAAAATTTCGATCACTTTACACGAAAAATTATGGAGCAAAACCTTCCTTGTAGACTTAAGCGACCAAAATTATGTCAGAGTTGCAAACCTGTCAATGAGAAGTTTGAGATAAATGTGCTAATGGAGAATCATATGAGACTAGCTGAAGCCAAGCAATCAATCCTCCATGGTTAGCACCACAGAATAATATATTTAATGAAGATCTTATCCTGCCATGTCCTAGATTAAACCTCTCTCAATACTTATTCAGCCTAGCAAATGAAATACCACCTACATTAATTCAGGAATAAGTGTGGATATACATATATACAGATGAAGCAGTAAAAGACTGTATTAGGCTTTGTAGCGGAGAATTTTGCGTAATAATGCTAGATTGAAAGGAATATAAAGTAAAAGCACCATCGAGAATTGTTTACATCATCCACCCTCTAGAGACAGTTGCATTTTTAAAAGGCTTAAAATATCTGCTTTGATTTGAGGTACCCTGTCATGTAAATATCCTCACTGGCTGTTAACTTCTTCTACAATCTCTGAAGAACGCAGGAAGAATGTGTCTGGAGTTACGAAAACAACGAATACATAATGTGCTCGCATAACTAACTGAAAGAGGTTTCACATTTATGTTACAATGGACACCAGAATATGTTGGACTACCAAGTAATGAAAAAAATTGCCTTAGGTTTCACTAAATTATGAACAGTTAAGGTATCATTTACTTCTCAAGCATTGAAAGCACGTGTCAATCGAAACATCAAGGATCTATGTAGAATTGAATCTGATAACAACATATTCTGGGATTTTTAAAAAAATTAAAATCAACAAATGTGCAAAGAGATTTTCACAAGTTACGTATATATACTTTATCAGACTATTTTCAGCTAATTTCCTCCTAAATGCCCATGTCCATAAGATATGAGTGCCCATGGCTAAAATGGTTGAAATCTATTTCAGAGAATTTCCGAAATGCACACAGGCGGACAAATTTATTTGGATCAGGTACCGTTGTTCCCACCATTGCTCAAAAATGTCAAACCAGCAATTACAAGGTTGACTCGTCGTCTCTTGGGAGGATCATAAAGCAAGCGGGTACAGAATTACAGAAATGATGAAAAGAGTAGCTGCAGTATGGGAAGTTATTCAGAAGGTTTTAAGTAATGTTCTTCAATCTTTCGCAAACAAATTGTATTCTGGAATGGTAACGGTCCAATGCCTTTTGTAAAGGAAATGGCTTTCACGGGAAATACTAATCGTTTGTTTTTGTTTTCTATTTTGCTACATTTCTGTATTTTTGCTAAACAAAAGATAAATTTTTCTAATTTTTCCTAAATTTAAACTCTGGGGTTTGTGAGCTTTCTCGCCACCTTTCCACACAATGCTGCAAATATAAATTGTTGTTAACAAAAACTATGCAAAGTCTATTTTTATAAATGTTTACGACTTTTTGGTTTGGAAAAAAACGCTCCTGATATATTCTACAAAATTACTAGAAAAATGGTCTGTTGTGTACCTGAGAATGTTCATTAAATATCATACAGTTCTCATGTCTGATGATGATTGATACACCTCTAATATCAAAGAATCTCCGAATCGCTGCCAGGACCCTTTGACGTGTGGCAGCTTCGATTCCTCCCCACCTCAACGCATTGTCGCCACCATAACGATCAGGCTGCACGACCCTGAGATCAGGGTCGTGCTGTGCTCACCGTCGCCATGCACGTAATATATCACCAGGAAGCGCCACTCCGCCTATTAGACTCTTGCCTAACGACTCGAAACTTTTCCAGGCGAATCGAGCTTTGCGAAGACGATTGCTCAACGGTAGATCAGCGTGCATACTTAGATGGTTTGTGATGGTTTTCCCAGACACCCTGACTTCTAGCAAGTGTTGTTTGATGCAGGTAGCAGGGAATACCTGTCCTATTGCGCAGGACCATTCGTCTGATCTTTCATTTATTTCCAACTTCTTACGGCGGGGTCTACTTCTTCCGTGCCTGTTCTTTGACGTCGCCACGATGCTATGATTTTCAGCCCCGACATCTTTGCGATTCTGTAACTGCCACCCTGCTCTCTAGTCGTATGACGTATAGTTGCAGACAACCATTATGGATTTTACAGCACAAGTCAAGTCGACTACATAAACCTACATTTTTATTTCCAAAAACGAGCAGACATTTCCAATTTATCTGCATTTCTAATGACTGGAATCACATTTACATCGCATAAAAGATTAACTATGGTAGACGTCGTGCAAAAATGGTCTCTCAGTTCTGTATGGTAGAGATTAAAGAACTTTTTCCAGTATTCAACGAATGTGAATCGTTAAAAGTTTGGACAAATTAACCAAGTCACTTTGCAAAGAAATTCTAAATCAAAACGATATTTAAGCTATCCCCCACTTCAACCTTGTGGCGACTGATTTATGCCAAGAACAGCAGTTACTAACTGAAGCATTGATTTCAAAACAAAATTTTATAAAGTGAAAAGGTTTTTCTTAACCCCCCCACAAATTTTATCGATAAGATTTTTTTTCCTTGAATAAATTATCAAAATATGTACTATCCATTGGTTTTAAACGTGAGTACTGACTGATCTTAGAGTCATGAAGAAAATTCCAGAATTGTATTTTTCTAACTGCTTTCGACTTTAATATCTTCGCCGTGAAGAGACCATAACCAAGTTTGAACTCTTGTCATTCGGAAAAAAAACAACAAAAACATTAACTGTTTCAATTAAATAAAACTACAGATCAGATAATTTATTTTCAAGAATATTAAACAATTTCTGTTTTAGTTTCCTTCCGTAATTCATTAATAATAAATAGCCAGAAAATGGCTAGTGTTGCAGCAATCTTTAAAATTAACTGGACATCTAGTGGAGATAATCACGAATATTTATTTTTAACAATGAACTACAGCAAAGAACCATAACGACTGTGTTACTTTATATTTAAATAAGAGATTTTTTTACAAAGTTCTCGATTTAAAAAAAAATGAATAGGTGCCCGTGTTGCTTATATCATCGAAAAAATATTTTTGTAAGCAGTTGTAAATGGTTATCATATTTTTACTTGAGCACCCCGAGATTCCCTTCTGGGCCTCGTAATGATTTTTGTTCTTTTTTAATGGAAAGTTATAAATGTATCGATAAAGTTGTAGACTCTAATACGATAACGAGATTTTAATTTGCTGATGAAGCTAAGTTTTTTTTTAAGTTAATAAAGTTTTTAATTTAAATAGCTTTCAGATATAGCTAAACAACCAGCGCAATGCACTAATTTCGACACTAGATCGATAAATACTTCTGACACTCCCCTTCCGTAAATGAACTACATCCTCCGAAAGAAAGAGACCTGTTTTATTATGCTTAATGTAATCTGTGTATTTTACAGAATTCAGCGTAGACGATAAATAAGGAAAAACTGTCTGTTTTTTTCTACCATCACATGCATGTGCATTTCAAAGTAGAAAAGGCCGGTTTAAATTTTAAAATCGCGATCAGTGGCCTTCATGATCGATAGTCTTTGCTCTGGTGGTCACATGTGTATATGAGCCTTGAGAAGTGTCCAGTCTTATGGTAACGATCAAACTAAATTAACACTAAATTATCACTGATCAAATTAAGAAATCGTGATCAGTGACCTCCATGATCGATAATCTTTCCTCTGTCGCTTTAATCATCTATAAAAAAAACGGAAGGTGGGATCCAGGAAAGGATCGAATCTTTAAATGTGAAGTAACTTTTATTATATCAAAAAAAAAAAAAAAAATCGCTGAAAATGTAAATCAACCAGTACGTAAAATCTGTTCTCTCGTGATGCGATAAACAGACAGTTTTCAGACTACTTTACTGGAAGTATAAAGGTTAATGGGGTTTGATGGATTCTAAAAAAATCAGATGTAGGAGGAAACCGGAGAACCCGAAGAAACCTATACAGCCGGCTGACGAAGAAATCAAGAAGAAACCAGGCCAGAAATACACTAAACACGACTGGTCCAGCCAACCAGAGCCCTCAAACTTAGCAGCTGATCACCTTCAATGCTCGCCTATACATACAATATTTGAAATAATTATGGAAACAGGATAAACATAAATAATGAGTAATTGCCCATGCAGGCTATCAGTGAATGACTGTAGAATGTTGTTTCAAATACCCTGTAGTAATTCCAACAATTCATCCGAGGATTTTACTTTCCCTGATCCATTACAGCCTCACTGATGTTAATATCAGGACTTCGTACAGGCCAGGGCATCCTTTTATGTTCCATCAGACTCTTTATGTTCCAGATAGTTTTCCACCACATTGGTCGCATGATTGGGGTAATTTTCATTTCGGAAAATAAATTCCCACACAATGAAATACCTTCCTGAGGGAATATCAAAATGGGTGAGAACCTGCCTGTAGCTGTCGGCGATCAGTACAACCTTTGATTTTACACAAATCTTTGACACCCTTGCCTGATATGTTGCACTATACTTGTGTTAATCCACTCCCCACACTTCACTGTAGCTGGTGTACACTGACTGATATTCTGCTCCCCGGTCCGCCTTTGTACAAATCCTTGTTGATTATCGCCAAACAGTTCAAACTTGGACTCGTCTGTTAAAAGCACCCGTTTCCAGGTTTGGTCATCCAACTGTTTTTCTCTGCGGCCTATTTCAGCGTGGCCATTTGGTTGCCATAACTCAGCAAACATTTTCCAGCAACTACATATCTTTTGAGATCATTTTATGTTGACGTATACCTGACTGTTCTTGTAGAAACGTTAACACCTGTAATTGTATTTCATCACTACGTTAATCACTGTTAGTTCAAGTTTGATTTGCTTAGAGGTTCACGAAACGAAAAAATTGTCCAGTTTTAGTTTGTTCTTTTATAAGTATAAATTTCCATAATAGGTTTAAAAAACAATAATATTTATTCATCTCAAACTTATCCTATGCACATTTAGAATGTGGCATAATTTTACACTGCAGGAAACACTAAGTTCACCTTGCGATTGATGGATATTGTTTTGAGTTGATGAATTAATCCTAGAATATCTTAGTGTCATCAACATGGAGAGTTGTCTGACAGAAAGGTATTTATTTTTAAATTATAAAATGTTGATACCTTAACTTTCCTGCGGCTCTTCCAAACGTTTCAATACATTTACAAAACATTTCTTCAGAAAATTATGCGGTAGTCTCTGGAAAGTTGTCATCATCTCCAAGTCTGTTTGGAACTAACTAAAGTGTGAAATTTACCACTGATAAATCTTTAAGCCTTTGTTCGAAATTGCAAAAGAAGAAAATTTTGTAAAAAAAAAAGCAATAATTGGTTTATATTTTATTTTACAAACATCTGTTGCCAATATTTTCAATCAAACACAAGGATAACTGGACACTTATCTTCTTTCTATCGTTCAGGAAACGAATTTTAAAGATAAAATCAAAATTAATTTAAATTCACTTAATCTCTAAACCACCATTTCATTCAGTATCACTGTTTATTACAGAATTAATACATTTGCCTCAGGTAAGCGCTGTTAAAAAATAAATAGTAATATATCAGGTTAATTTCTCTTCTGTTAGATTTACAGTATCTGATCATTTACCGCGCTACAAAAACATCAGGTAACTACAAAAGATAGAACCGACGAAAGCTGAATTCTAAACAAGATAAACGTCTCTTTCTCTTCCGATGTCTCATTGTTTATTCAAGTTATTTCGCTGGTCCGTATACATTATTTCTCTAATTTCTTTTGGAAATTTATACCGTTAGCTTGACAAAAAAAAAAAAAAAAGACAAGAAGAACAGGTGAATAAATGAATATCCCTGACAAGATTTAAAATTAAAAAAAAAAAAAAAACAGGGTAAGATAAGATTTTCCCAACAGAAAGATAAAGGGTTTGGCGTTTTGAGGAGAGGACCCATGAGGAAGTACTGACCAGTTACTTACCAGGAGTTTCTTATGCGCTGTTTTTGATAACCTATTCGTTTTTCCTCGGTGTTTTAAGCGTTCTTTTACTGCAGCATTTCACCTGCTCTCGACACAAGGAAGTCCGGCGTATTATATCTACGGTAACACGTGATCACCTGATAACACCTGTTAAATACTTAGCAAAAAGCGAATGCGTGATCGATAAAATCAAAGTCCAGCGTCGGGCCTCAATCAGCCATTAATCAAATCGTTATGGTAACTAAGTCGTCATATTAGTATGAACATGTCATGCCTTAATATAAACTAAACAAAAATAGTTACCAAAGTCAGGTTGGTTTATAATATTTATATTTTCAGAACGGCTTTTTTACCTAATTTTAATATCTAAATGTATACATTACGTCAATGATGGTTACGTCTTATAATGGCCGACAAGAGCAACACCACCTCGTCGGCTTTCTTAGCGCGTTCAGTCTGCACGTTGCTTTCCCAGACGGATGATTTAGATGAAATAAATTATTACTTACATCTTTACATAAGTTTCCAGAAAAAAAAACACGAAAAGGAAAATATTTTACTGTTTTTTAGTTGTCAAAAATAAGGTAAATTTTTTAAAAGTCTCGCTAAATGTCAATATTGATATTTAATGATATTAATATAAATATTTTAAATTTTAAACAAAGTTTAGCTCTCAAGAAAACCGTTAACACTTTCGGGACAAAACAACGGGAGCGGAGCAACTGGTCGAGACTTCTGTCATTTTGTGTTTCCGTAATTATGCAGTTGAGACGAATGCCGATGTTCTCCGTTTACAGTTTATACTTCTCGTTCGGTTCAAGGCGTGTCATGATACGTCACCATCGAAGATTCCACCCCCTCAAAAGTCCAGTACTGAAAATGTTCAGGTAATCATTTATAAACTGGCTACACCATCAAGGAGTATCAGTACATGTCTTGATGTTGTGATGTAGCTAAAACCCTTAAAGAAGGTGTTCATTAACATTGGGATTTTAGAATGACGTCTTCACTTATTTATCTGTTTTAAAATCATGCACCATCAACCAGAGAAAGACTCGCTCATACTCTCAGGTGCTTCAGTATTTTTTCATTCACCTGTACCTTCGTGTGCGTACAGAAACCTCTTATATCGCCAACCTACGCGAACTATAAACCTTTTCTGTATACACACTAGTAACCAAACTACCATGCTTCCCCCTCTTTATGCCGCAACCAGTGATAATGATGCTAAAGTTTTTCGTTCTGAAGTAACTCCATTGCATGTATTATACTCAGAAAATATTTGACTCGGGTGCTTCTAAGGCAGGCAGCCCGAAAGAATAAATCCATCTAAAGTTTCTTTAGAGGCTACGTCTTTAAACACATTGCTGAAACAATTCATTTCAGAAACTTTCCCGTTGTTTTGTCAGTTGGGCTGCAAGCAAAGGAAATATTGTTCCAAGGTGGTGCGGCTCCAAGTGAGCCGCGATTTCGACGAGGTACGGAGCGAACTTAAACTGAGTGGGAGGGGGGGGCGATTTTCAGATCTAATAAACAGTACGATAACGTTACTTCCTTGTTTCAAAAGGTACGATATAATTCCTGATGATACATTACACATGTAGACGTAACAGTAACTATGCAACGGCCCGCACACTGCCGAGCAGCCGGGTGGTTCTGGTGGTAAGGGCGTTTGAGAGATTCCCTTATACTCTGCGGAAAGTCGATTCACGCTCGGGAAATGGTTCCGACCGCCGAAGGCTCTCCAGCCGTCCTAGAGCATCATCGAAGCTGGAGCTAGAGTTCCGGCTTGCCCGTCGCTGACCTGGCCCTGGATTCTCTCCTTTGTCTGCGGGCATCAGCCAACGGCGGTTAGGTAGACGCCACCATCTTCCATATCGATCGACACAGATTGATGCAAATTCCATGAATCGGTGGAGTGGAGACCTTTGAAATTCTGTTAGCGGCCAGCGAAGCACAGATGACGGTCGGTCTAAACCCGCTTTTGGAGAATCTTTGGCTGATATTCTATTCACCCTCATCACTTGCTATAAAACCATAAACCACTGTCCTAAAACAAACAAACCGCGTTCTTTTCTTAGTTAATTTTAAATATTCTTTTGTGCAATGACACTTCAAAAACAATAAAAAATTTTGCAGAAATTTTTAATTAAACCGAGGAATGGTAATCTCTTATGGCCGGTTTGTTTACAGTAGAGTGGAAACCACGATCTCTTTGATAGCGGATGCTTGAGCTCCTTCACGTCCTTCAGTGTTTTGATTTTTCTCTCTGTCAAGCTCACAACTACTGTAAAAATTAAACTTTTAAATACTTTGGTAGGCCGCTAATATTAGAGATTTCACAAAGCAAACATACTTTCTTGTAAAAATCAGAACAATTTTATAAATCAAAGCTCACTCAGATAGTGCTGAACATGTACGCCACTGCGGGCGACATTACATCTTACCCATGACTTGCAAATCTCAGAGAGAGAGAGAGAGAGAGAGAGAGAGAAGAGAGAGAGAGAGAGAGAGAGAGAGATGGAGAGATATGACGTTAATACAGAGAGATGGAGAGAGAGAAGAGAGAGAGAGAGAGAGAGAGAGAGAGAGAGAGAGAGAGAGAGAGAGAGAGAGAGAGAGAGAGAGAGAGAGGAGAGAGATATGACGTTAATACAGAGAGATGGAGAGAGAGAGAGAGAGAGAGCGAGAGAGAGATGGAGAGATATGACGTTAATACAGAGAGATGGAGAGAGAGAGAGAGAGAGGAGAGAGAGAGAGAGAGAGAGAGGAGAGAGAGAGAGAGAGAGAGAGAGAGGAGAGAGAGAGAGAGAGAGAGAGATGGAGAGATATGACGTTAATACAGAGAGATGGAGAGAGAGAGAGAGAGAGAGAGATATGACGTTAATACAGAGAGATGGAGAGAGAGAGAAGAGAGAGAGAGAGAGAGAGAGAGAGAGAGATGGAGAGGCTCCAGTAATTCTTAGGCTAGTTTTATGCCCACACTCGACCAGACCGACCAGCTCATACCCAAAAGAATATAAACACGCAGAAAAGCTCAGAATTTAAAAGTGCGTCACACTCACGGAACTTGGATAGATATTTTCCAGACAATTCATTTTAAAATCTCGGACAGACGAGCCGCATTCGCCACATACACTGCTCACCTGTCCTTTGTACGTTAATGGAGAACGCACAAATGGGATTTGAAGTGGAGACGTAGCGCAGCAACGGCGCCGTACCTTCATTGTCTATCAATATATCAATCGGCTGTCGCGCCCAATACACACCTAGGGGTACCTGGCGAGCGCTCTACGTGTTATTATTTTATCCAAACTCTAGAACGATAGAACGATAAAAGACAAAGTTTTCTTTAAAATTAAAAAAAAAAAAACAGGCAGGAGAATGCAAAAATTACTCTGTGGTTAACTGCCGAGGTTTTACAGACTTAATAATTCCAGTAAAACGTTCTTTAGTAAAAGAGACTTTCTTTACAGTTGCTCTAGAAACTGGGTTAAGTAAACCGCGGTTTATATCGTTGTAATTTATTAACAGATGACAAAAAGGTGAAGTGAGATAGAGTACCAGCGACCACGTCAGACAGGCCCCGACGCCATTCCTTAAAAATCAATAATTCCACTTCCAGACTCACTACTCCACTCCCAGGGTCTTACGAAATAGTGTCATACCCAGGCTGTTAGTGCCTGTCTCCATCCCTAGTGAAAGTGAGATCCGCTGTCACTTGTTGAGTGTGTCGTCACCGGACGTCAGGGAATTTAATGGGTAGGAAAGTTTCTTTAACGTGACTTAAATTGTGATTCTAAAAAAAACACACACACGGTTATATAAACCTGAAGAAGTGTCGTCGGAGATGTTTTGCGTAAATTACTCCAGACCCTGTCTAATCCTTGATGGGGAAAAATTAATCAACTTTTATCCTATAGAAGCTCATAGTCATGCACGTCATTTAATGTCTGCTAATTTTACGTGGCGCCCACACAAGAAGCAGCCAGACCAAATGCCTGCCTGGCATATTGGCAATGAACTCGTTAATCTCTTGTCTCCACATATTCTCCCAGATTTCAACTAGAAACCCCCCATTTCTGTTCACTGAAGTTTGAATGGAGCCACAGTCAGGCCTATTTCCACAAGCTCGACAAAATTCATATCCGAGCATTTTCAAGACCAGAGCATTCTCGTCACACCTATTATATAATTGAAAAACTAAAGAGGATTCTGCATCGTGAGAACGGAAAGAAGTAGAAAGTCATCCTTATATGAATACTGATTATATAAATGAAAGGAGTTTTCCAGGATGCACCTGCTTAACCTCCCCTTTACGTTTTGAATCATTACCAACATCTGTATAGGAGTATATCCGGCCTGCACTGGGGCAGAAGCTCCGCATTGACCACGGTTCCTTCCACACAGTCATCAAGAAATGTTTGCCCCTTTAGCAGGCCTACTCTTGTTTGCCACTCTACACAATGAAGAAGATAGGAAGATTGATCTCTAATGACGAGGTATGGTGCTTGTTGATAATGGATGTTTCGATATCCTTGACCGTGAGATTCAACGGTATCTTTTCTTGGGACAACTAAGTTCGTCCGTTTTTATTTTAATCCACTGCCAAAGTGGCTGACTGATGAACTTGACGCTGAGCATCCCTCCCGCGGATTCTTCAGTTCCGAGGAGAGATTCCAAGTGGCAAAACAAAGTAACAATCGGACCCAAAGCACTGTCATACTTGGACTACCTGTTCAGTTCCTACACCTACATATATTTTCTCAGCTCATACTAATAGTTTAAAACCCTATCCAAGCTAGGTCTAGGGACCGGTTAAGGGTGGATAGGACTTGGATTTCCATCAAAACATTAAACACATGATTTCTTCACTTGTCCAGAGACCATAGCATCTCTTTACCAGAGTCACGCACGACTCTGACCTAACGGTTAGCAGATTGTCCCAAATAAATTTATCTCAAAAAGTGTCAGCGTCCTTCTCGTACTTCCCTCTTTCAACGTGAAGAAAAGACTGTGCCGGCTCCAAGCCACATTCACACCTCTCTCCTAGCGGCTAAGGATGGCATTAGTTAACAGGTTACTTGCTGCCAGACGCTCACCTACATCAGACGTGAATTAGAACAGTGCCAAAGTCAGCGTAAGCATCAACCTTTACAGATCAAAACGCAAAAGTAAAATATAGGTAATTAATGAGATTGTTTATTGTCAAGAGTATATAAATATAAACTGGTGTTCTGTGTATTCTCGAAAATTAC
The DNA here is from genome assembly GCA_018389105.1 of Nautilus pompilius. Classification (NCBI taxonomy): domain Eukaryota; kingdom Metazoa; phylum Mollusca; class Cephalopoda; order Nautilida; family Nautilidae; genus Nautilus; species Nautilus pompilius. The sequence continues at coordinate 1,378,830 of JACATO010000311.1, read as the reverse complement.
AATATAAGCAAGTTTATCCTATCCAGTTTTTTGAGGAATTCTGTAAAGATTACAAAGGTTATAAGGACCTGTCTCGAAAACGACTAAAAGCTAATAGCTAGAGAAAATGCCTTCAAAAATATTTTCTGAATGGGTATCGTTATTTTTCAAACTTAACATTGGCGATACATTTGAAATCATTAATAATTTTACTGATATGATGTAGCTGCTGAGCTTATGTATACTTTTCGCCTGTTTGTTATGAATTCTACATTTCGACATCACAAGTTTGTCTGTTCAATTTTGACATCCAGCAGAGAAGCGAATTTGTATTTAAATAAGCGTCACAACAATGAAACAGGAGCAGTGTAGAGTCAGGATCGCATTGAGCACAGTTACCTTAAACATAATCAAACGACAGCTGGTAGATCCACTGCATTTAAATCTGCCCCCGTTCATGCAGTAAGAACGATCTATCAAGCAGCATGGCAGCGAAAACAATATTTTGAGTTCTCTTTGTTTTGGAGGCGCCGCTGTTCTAGTTCTGTGTCAAGTTATCAAAAGGCTGTAACTTCTTGGTGTTCCTGTTCATTCTCATCAATGTGCGCTTGGTCAGAAGAGACGTTTGAAAGTGCCATTTCATTTTCCGATCTGAAAAGGGTCGGTTTCTCTGCCTCTGCGCTGGTTTTCGCCTTGGAGACACCGGAAAGTATTTGATTATCGTCAACACCTGCGATAGGCGAACCCCCTTCCGCATCGACCGGGCTGCTTTTAGGGAACAAGTCTATTTCATGGTCATCCGAGGCTTCATCGTTGATGGTCGCGCCAAAACCCGCAGCCGTTTCTGCATTTTCCTCTATCTGGTGAACGTCCACTTGGTGATCAGCTCCAGACGATGTGCTGCTGGGTATTTTCTGAAGCTCTTTAATTTTGCCATTCTGCAGCAAAATAGATTTTTTCTTTAATGCCTCCTCCGCGATGGTAGCGAATGTTGGTGCTTTCCTAATAATATCAAATGCATTTTTCCATTTTTTTTCAATATGCTGTCTCCTTTTCATCATGGATTCCCTCATTTCTTTGTCATTTGCGATGTTTTGCAAAACTACCAAAGATGCCTCTTTGAACTTGTTTTTAGGCAGATTTAATTCAGCGCAACCGTTTCCAGACTCGTTGTCTTTCACCTCCAGGACATTCATTACCCTCAAGAAGCTCGTTTCTAATATTTTGTTGAGGTTTGGAGTCACTGATATCGAATTCTTTCTGCGACGTATTAGCTTTCTAATATATCGATTCTTGCGTCCTCTCAGCGTCTCCGAGGCGACGTCTCCGGTGGAAGAGATGGTAGTGGAGACTGAGCTGACAGATGCCGAGTCGTCGTCGTCTCCCTGGCACGCCACCATGTCCTTGGTGAGACTGAGAATATTGTTCCAAGATAAGTCCGCTTTCTTGGTACCAAGATTCTTCATATCGGTGGAGGCCATGATATGTAGGAAGGTCGCCAGCCGGTGAAAAATCATTGCAACATCCTGGATGAGCAGCACAACACCAAATGTAGATATAAAGACGAGGGAAATCGGGTTAATGTTTTGTCCCTTTTTGTCTAGATCGCATGGAAGCTGAATGCTGAGCGTGGACGACAAGCTGTTCATGTACTCCAAAGTGAAAACCACTACTACAAACAAAGCGTTGAGGAGGAAAAAACCCAAGCAGGTTTTGTTTCGCAGCAATTTTAATTCCGACACGACCTCCTTCTCGCGTTTCGCTAACTGCTCGTCTTTGGCCATTGGGTACAGGTATTTGTTAATCAGCTTTTTCCAGAAATCCGTTTCCGATGAGCTCAGAAACTTCACTGGTCCATTCCGTAGATCTTTGTCATTAATCCAGAATGGATTTGTCAACTCGTCGCGGATCTTTTGCTTCTCTTCAAGCCACACTGGATTATCTGAAACAAACAAAATATATGTAGAATACAGAAATTTACTCTGACTCCAGTAAGTTTTCATAAAGAGAAACTTAGCAGATTTTTTCAGAAACTAATCTGTTGAAGCACGTGACCTGGTTTAAAGGGAGATAACTAACGAAAATGTGTGTCTAAGAACAAAGACAGCTAACGCATGCTTTACCTAAGTACTAATACAAGACAAGTATATTCCATATATAATTTGAGCTTTGGAATTTTGAGGTAGTTAAATTTAAGGAATTAGTTGCTAAATTGATTAATATTTAAATTCGTCTTCAGAAGCACGAGAAAACAAAAGGCGTTGCGTCCGAATCGAATCCGTGGGTTGAAGTGTAAGCAACTAACAAATAAATCAGAATTTCATAATACAAGGGTTGCATAGACTTAAAGTAGAAATAATAATAAATGGCTAAATTCAATTATGTATTAGTTTCTGATGGTTCTATTTTAATCTGCACCTTTCGTAGAAATCTCGTTAATTTATTTGCTAACTGTGAATAAAATCCTGTATGCGCCAACTTTTCCGGCCTGAACTGGTTTATTTTTGTTGCTACGTTTTATTGGCGAAAGTCTCTATGTAGTTAGACGAAGAAGTATTCAGAACTATTTTACAATAATGTGACTGATTTCTGATCCTAAAAGATCGAAAGTTCAGAAGAAAATCAAATCGATTATTGCAATTTAAGATTAAACTTGGATGAAATTAGAGCCTTTAATTTATTGACATCTTTCTAATGAATTATCACTTATTATGCTCTATTTTGTTCCAAGCAGCTAGGTCATACCTACAATATTTCCTTTGACCATCAAATATGCAATGGAAACTCATACAACAACTTAGTATAAATAACTACCCAATTTTCTTATAATACAAGATTTCTGTACTTCTGCCGCAAAAGGTGCACAATCTGGTATCGCTCGAATAATACACCGAAAACAGGTGCATCTTTGACGTTAGCCTGTGCACGTCAAATGTAAATAGATTCCATGACTGAAAAGTCACACGAAACCAACTGTCACTAGATGGCGTAACCTGTCTGTAGCCCATACACTAGTAATAATAACTTGATTCACTTTACCATGCTTTATCCACTCAAAGCTAGCTTAGCTTAGCAATTAATTATTCCCATTTATTTAATGAATCAAAATAGTTCTGAAATTCCACCGATAATTAGGCTTCGATAAAGTGACGGAAGATGTATGAAGTCTAACATAATATTAAATTTGCTTTATTTGCTGTCACAGCTAAGAGCTCGTCCGGTCGTAAGGTTCAAATACAGCGACAGTAAAACTGCAGACAAGGAAAGTTCTTGCTTCCAATGGCGGGTGTCACGGCTATTTTGGAAATGTCCCGATTTGTGTCCTATAGGTACCGTTATATGCTTACCTCGAGTTACCGCCCCTTCGAATAACTCCGGGATACTGGAGAACGCGTTTCCGTGTTCTTGACTGTTTTTGCTGACGCTGGCCACGTCGTCGCCTAACAAGGATGAAGTGTTTCCAGACTGACTTCCTTTATTTACCTCGAGCAGTTTGTCCTCAATGTCCCCCAGTCTTTCCAGGATCACCTGATATTTCCGGTCTTCGGGCCTCACAGTGGAGCGCGGACAGCACATGCAGCGAAACACGTTTCCCAACGAGAACGTGTAGTCGGAGTCCATGTTGTTGTCGGTTTGATTTCCGAAACCAAAGAAGCTCTGTATCTTTTCGACGCGGGTCAGCGGTTTACTGCTCTCGACTGACCTCTGCACAGTGGCCTTCTGGCCCTCGCGCGTGCCCCACGAAACCACGTGCAGATTGCCGAGGGCGTAAATCATGAGCAGCATAGACATGGAAGGCACAGCGAGGAAATAGAGTAGACCGTAGATTATGCAGATGAACTCCTGTGGGTGCAGTATGGCCGAGAGCAAGAAGGAGCCCGCCACGAATATGAAGAAAGCGCTGGTGGTAGAGCAATACAGATAGCTGTTGAATTCGACGAGCAGTCCGACCAGTACCAGCATCATCACCAGAGCGTAGACCACCGACAGGATAGCGGCGAACATCAGCTGAAATGATAAATAAATAGGCGAAATTCTGCATCAGCCGCTTACAAAAGAAACCGCGGTGTTTGATTGATGAATGTAAGAAGAAAAGGTTTCGTGCATAATTATGTATCGTGTCCTGCCCGTGGAGAGCCAGCCACCCGTTTCGCCTACGAGTGACCGACGTCAAAGGCCGAAGCAGTTCTTACCTGCCTGCTGTGGTTGTTCTACGTGGAAGCAGTGCGGAGTCAGGAACATCGCACAAAGGTAAACATCTTTAACAACCACCTTTTCGGAAGACAAAGTCAGGTGACCACGCACCCTGTACAATGCTAGAGTAGAGAGGGCACAAGCAAAGAAGTTACCTGTACATCAGACCTGACGAAAAAGCACATCAGCAGAAATATGGTGACTGGTGTTAAGTTGATCACAAAGGAATTTTGGAGTGACACGTCGGGATAGGCCGTATTCAATGCACCCATGACCAGAAGGAATATGGTTCCCGGTGTGAGAATGGACGACAGCATCAGCGCTCCCTGGTAGACTATGTACAAAAAGGAAATACTGTCGTTAGACTGGCGCACGTGCTTCCAGTCGGCCAGCAGGTCCAATATGTTGGCCATCGTAGACGGGGTCCAGCGCCGCCGTTGGTTATAGAACTCGTTGAATCCCTCCGGGCAGTAGGTGAGCGCATCCGAGGCGGCGCAGTACTCGACTCGGAAACCTTCTTGTAGCATGAGCGTGCACAGCCAGCGATCTTCACCTGAGCGAACATAGAAAACCGTGTTTACCTCCTATAGATCTGAAACTCATTAAAGCAAAGGGTGAAAAACGACCGAATCTGACACCCAAATGTCGCAATAAAGTTCGGAAGCACAGGTAAACATTTAACAGAGATCTACATTATCTAAGCACCTATAGACAAGCGGGAACCTTTACTTATGTTCAATTACATTTCCGCTTGGTAAAGTCGGTAAAGAAACTTGGCGCCTACGCGGTTTTATTATACATGTCGACTCTCTGTAATCCAATTTTAATGCCAAAACTATAAATAAGCACCAAATCAATTGCCTGTAAGTAACGAGTAAGTAAGTATTCCCATTCGTTAGGAGGAGTACCGCCATTTTGTTTTTCTGAGAATCTCACTCCAAAGATGCTCAGAAAGTCAGTAGGTCAGATGCAGTGAACGTTGGCTTAATGACATATTTGTTGGAATTAATGCGAACTACTACATGAGATTTAATAAAAATACGTGTTTTGAGAAAACCGTCACAGGTGCAGAACTTAAGTGGTAACGCAGTCCGCTCCACACCAGTTTACCAGGACCCTCATCTATTTGTACTGACTAGAACAAGAGACCATATGTTCTGCCCTGATATAGCTCAGAGAGTGGAAACCAGAAAGTACTAATGGGGGATATTATTAAATGGATGTACCAAACAAATTATAAACTTAGAAAATCATTGAATGACTGAAGCATTTCCTTGTTTCCGCTTGAAAAGTAAAATGCAGTACGACATCTAGTAATTCCTTGTACTTATATAGAAAGGAATGAGAACTTTGGTAATCAGACAGGGTTGGGTAATTCCTGTTTATGCAGATCCAGGTGAAGCGTATTTTATCTCCCAAATCGATGATCAAGTCTGCTGTATACCCGGTGTGGAACACACTCAACTCTCGCTAGCTCAGCAGGTGGTCGGACTATTGCGAAGCGTTTGAGGAAACATTTCATAAGAGAGAACTTGATCTTATCGAGTTGTGATAAACCTGACTTCCTGTGGTCGTGTTTCCACCAGAAGCCTACCCTGGTCGTACTGGACGTAATGTCTGGCTTCATTGGATGTGGTTGTGTACCGTTTCATCACGTTGTTCGCCATCAGAGCCGACCCCCTAAAAAGGCTGAAACACCCGGGGCTGCAAAGGACACAGCCGATCACGTGCTCTGTGGATTTTTGCAGCCAGTGGCTGATGGCGTACTCGAACTTCTGGTACCAAACCATGGGGCCTGAAATCGAAAGGAGATCAAGCTGCAGGTTGAGGGCGAAGGAAGGCAGACAGACAAACAAAACAAAAAGCTGAATAGAAAAAAGTTCGTGTTCTTGTCAATTTGTGGAACTTTTATTTAGTTACGTTCTGTGACGGTAGACGATGAATGGCCGCTTATTATTGCTGCAATTGCTCCAACAAAATAATGGTATGCTTTCCTAATAATTAGTTCATTGAATGTTATACACATTGCTACAGCTCTTTCCTCGCTCCGCCCTTTCCTTAGATTGACAGCCAGTTCATTTACATAACGTCTTTGTCCAGTCGTGTCTTAGCCATTGGGCCGTTTCAATCGCGATACGGATGACTTTTCATAAGCACCGGAGTATCATGAGACGAAAATTTTTTCACCTGACCCTATGGGGTGTATCCTTCCGCAGGCCGCTCCGACTTTGCGGTTTTTCTTCATCCTGTCGACGAGAAGAATGACGGCCGACGGCTGAAAGTCTACGTCACCGTCCAAAGCCAACAGGAAGGTGTTGTCCGCCAGCTTCGTTCGCTTTCTGTCCGGCATGTCTTCAGCCATGATTTGTTGGCCTAGGAAGTAGTACATGTACATCACCTGGAATAGATACTGCTTTGATCAAAAACATAAAGACAAAACGTGTCTTGATGTCGCTACCTTTAAATGTTTTGCCTGCAGTTAGGATCCGCCCGGTCACCCAGACATTGCAAAACCATTAAGGAATTACGAGAAAAGTTACATTTAAACAAATCCAATGTTCAGAATATCTACCCATACTATTTCTACAAAATTGTTGACTGGCTTTGAGGTCTATGTACTGTGAAAGGTGAGGGTGGAATTGCACCGCGATTAGTACCCACAAATATCTTATCAGTGCTAGCCGCTCTGTGTGTTGTCATCACTGCACTTGTCTGACATTAACATCACGTGCACGATTTGCATGACATGAAATAATCTGGTCATGTTAATGCCGCGTGCGTTTCTCAAACTATACCAAAATCGGTGTTTTGTGAACACACAGTGAAAAGCTTTGTACCTTTAACAACAGCATTTCTTACTCCCATCTGTACATTTACAAACGTGAGTCTCTCACACACAAATATGGCATGAGTTAAATTATCAAAGATGGTGGGACAGGACGAACAGACTGCTTGCTCGTAGTAACAACAATGGACGCTGTTAACGGAGCCGGTTTTAAGCAGCAGCGCCACCTTTCGATTGGCCCGTCACCCCTGCTATCTGTACTCTACAATTCGGTTTTTTTTTGGTGATGTATTGTAGAATGAAAATCTAAATGTCAAAGTCATTTGTGTCTCACCTGACTCCATCGCTTCTTGTGCCGAATTTTTTCTTTATCCTTTAGATGGGCGACAAGTTTATTTTCCCCGGGTAGAAGCCATTCTAGTCGACCCCCATATGGAGTTGGAATCTTGGTGGGCGGACCGTTCATAATCAGTCGTTTATGAACAGCGCTAAGAATAAAGAACAATCGCAGACACGACTTACAAGCATTTCACAGGGATAAATCAGCGGCTTAGATTGGGAAAATCCTTAGTACTGATTCCAGAAGCGTAGCTGAATATGGGTGACTCATTCAAATTCTCCATCGCAGCCAATTAACAAAATTTTAAAGAGTTTGTTGACATGTTTGAAATTATCATCCGAACGAACGCTAAACTGTAGCAAATTTCCTAGTAGACGCTCAGTTTCACTTGATAATATTACGCTCGAGAGCGCGAAGCTAGAAACTTCTGAATATCTATCAGTCAGCAAGAAGGCGGCGAAAGGAAACAGAAGAGCCGAGCTGCTTGAACTTTTGCGTTTGAATTTTAAAATAATACTTTACCAGAAATAATATTGCCAACATGCGTTTACCGAAATTAACTGCTTCATTATTCCATCTTTATCACTACACAAAAAACTACTGCGATAAGAAGGCTCGAACGAAGGTCTCATGGTCAATTGGCTTTATGTTAGAATCCATTTTCACTTTCTAACAGATCTTTTTTTAAAATCAAAGGTATCTAATATTATTTTCCACTACTGCGTTTGTATGTATGTGTATGTGATTATGTATGTATGCATTTAAAACGCACGAACATTCTGACATCATCATGACCGGGTTATACCGATAAGACGATATCTGCCTATGGAACTCCTCCCTACAGATACTGCAGCCCACACCATCAAGATTTCGCCAGATCTCGCCTTATTTTGAAGTAAAGTTGAGCGGATTGAACGGGCAACCACGAGCATCTGTTAAGATGTTCAAGTATCTAAAAATCCCTGGCAGCGACTGAAAACCTGCTATCGACCAACCAACAAGGTGTCAGCTACAGAGGCTGGAAAGCAAAAGTGACGGCTGGTTTACCTTGCGGCTTCGTCGATCAGCTTCACCAGCTGTTTGACAAAACCGTTCACTTCGTATTCATATTCAGCGTCGTTATGCTTCTCGAAGGCATCGTCAAAAAAGATGTGACCTGTGGAAGAGCAGACGAGGGTTCGTAAATTTCGTTAAAAAAATCTAGTCAAAGACACTACTTAATGGACACCATTGACTTTTGAAAGCTTTGCAGATAAAACGTTCAGAGTTGTAATAGACTTATCCGTCTAAGGAATTCCATATCGAAAGTAAATTTACATTATCCCCTTTCAACTCATTCGGAGGAAACAAAAGAGTTACCTTCAAATTCGTAGTAATCTGGGTCTCTGTGGTCGAAGAGATTTTGGCCGCGGCAACGCAACCACTGATCAAAATCCATTCTGCAAAGAAAAACCAATAACTAAGATTTGTAAGACTGGAAGCATCCGTTCTTTCACCTCGCCAACGAAGTCAAGCCAACTTTGCTCCGGCACACACACACACGTGATTTCATGCTCTACACGCGCTCCTTCACCGTTTACGGTCTCGCTGCGCGTCTTTTGTGGCTGTAAAGTCCGTCAGCCCTACCCTCTGCTACTGCCTCTACCTGACATCCAGACATCTTCAGCGCCTCTTTATCTCTTATCTCTCTAATGATGGGCATTCTCCGCCATAAATACGTAAATGAAAGAGTTTAGAAAGTGATTGGGACAAATCACATTATTCGCTGCAGAGGTAAAGTCCTGACCCAAGTATTCCCAACAACTCTCAAATTTACGAATATTATTTCTAGAGCAGAAGCTTAGTTCTATCTTTATCATAGCCAATTGTCGACATAAGGAACTCTTCTTGTCTTTAATATAAATTAGTTACAAGTTCTGATTACAGTCTGTCTGATTTATTCGCTTTTTAAATTCATACCTAAAAATGGATTTCAGCAACTGCATCATTTCGTTTTCCGTTTCGTGCCACATGGTTGCGCATGCGTATATCATCGGAGTTTTTGGACTTCGCATTCGAGTGCGGTCGGTGATATTAAACTGATCGTTGACATTCGGAAGCAATTTCTTCTGTGTCTCCTGTAAGTAACGAAAAAAGGAAAATGATGCAACCCACCAGAGCGTAAAAATGAAAATATGTCCGCTTCTCTCGGCCATTATTTGTTTTTAGCGGATAAGCAGCAAACATGTGCAAAATTTTACAGGGATCCGTTGTGGAAACCGGTTTTGAATGCTTCGTATCATATGTCCGCGAGTTCTTGCCTTATATACCTGTTAGTTTGTATCTATTCTTTAAATTTTAAACACATGACATCCTTATTATCTTTACGTTTTGCCTCAACGATTGATGCCTTCTGCACAGTTAAATATCTCTCAGCTGACGGGAACTGTCTGCCTTTGGCTGTCATTACCTTCGGAATTTCCTCATTTTTGTTGTTTTCTGTGTCGTGCTTTCTGTTGAGCATCAGGCTCTGGTCCAGTAACACGGAGCAGTAGAGAGGTTGTGCGAACAGTCTGAAATGATGACAAAGAAGATTTAACTGGGTTTCAATGAAAGGCAATTCCCCGGGTGGGAAAGACATCGACGGGTTCTTCCAACAACTGGCATATTTGTTTCCTACCGATTTCTACATTTTGTTAGCGATTCTCCGCTACCATTTTTTAGTGGCACATAGTTGTGAGAAATAATTCTCACTGCGAATCCTTGTCATCGACAAATAAGACGACAAGTTAAAAGACGAACAAGATAATACACGCTCTGGTACCATTGATATTATGCATATGAGACGTGATTAGGCCGCGTTGTTATCTAAAGGTTCTGTGTACAGATATGAAAAGATATAATTTGTTGCTGTAACTATTCCGAGGTTATCATTTAAGCATTCTACAAGAGGAAAGGATAATTAAAATATGGTAAACGTAGCCAGCGTATGCAGGAGATTGACAGAAATAGCTAATAATAACTTCAAAGTATTTAATGGTTTCGAAATGTGAATGGCAGCCAATTTCTAAGGTTGTCTTTCTAGCTTGAAAGCAAAATGAGTTCGGTACAGGTCGTCATCCAATTCGCTGAGGACAACCTTACTTAACACATGTGCAATCTGGACACGACATACTACGAAATACGTGTTATCCGGAAGCCGAGACAATGTAAAGGTGTTAATGCTGTTTCAAAAATGATTTTAGTTACCATGGATGGCAGATCCCATAATTTAAAATTAGACTTAGTTTACAATTATTCAATATTATCGATATTTCCCATGAAGCAGCCTTCAAGTATCGAAAACAAAACGGTTATGCCAAATTCTCGTCATCTTACCTTTCTGTTTTTGACAGTCTCTCGACGTTTGGGAACCACACGTGCGTAACAGAAACCACGAACGTGACGTAGAACAAAATGCCTAAAAAACGCCAATGTTCCTTAAGGTGGCACAAGATGGATTCCTTTAGGTGGCGATTTGGGTGGTCATAGTCTTTGCTGAAGTCCAGGAAAGGAATCTCCGTACACACAGCGCAGACAACGATGACAAAGGTCACGGGACCGGTGGCTATGAGGGGAAGAGAAAACGAGAAACGCTGTACAAGGATTTTACAGGCCGTCTTCCCGAAAGTGTAGCATAGCATCCCGCAGAAAATGTTGATGATGGCGAAAATAAATGGTTTTTGGATTTCTTTATCAATGCCAAAGTCCACTTTGTAGTGGATACCACAACGAGAGGCCTCGATCATCCGTGACAAAGCTTCAGCGCAGTCGCTGCTTCCGATGCCGAAGAAGGCGTAGGTGAAGACGATGTTCAGGATGATCTTCCACAAACTCACTGCCAGGTTGGTTTTGGTATACTGCCTCTGTACATCCCTCACGCTGTTTACCAGCCAGTCGATAGACGACACTTCGGCGTAGTTGTTCCACCATCTCAGCGAAACGAGAGCCAGGCAAACAGGAAGTAGAATTGAGGAGACGAAGCCCTTTTGGGAGATGTTGTTGTTGTTCTTCTGCAGGTTAAGCGGGAATGCGCACAGTAGGAGAACAAGCAAAACGAAAAATACCGTCTTGAGCAGCAGCGAGGCAACAGACGTCTTTTTTCCGGTCAGCCGGTTGCCTAGCAAACCGAGGACCTCGAGAAGACTGGGGAACAGGGCGACTCCGTATAAGATAAGCAGGGCGTGAATGGCGTCGAGACTCGGCATCACTACGAACACCAGCACCCACATCCCTAATGACTGCAGGCTTTCCACTAACAGGACCTACAGAGAAATAATAGGAGTTACCATAACGATCACATCAGTGCCAAAATGTTCGACATGGGTTTTTTTATTCATAGCACGAAATACAGCCTTCATTTAATCCAGTTATTACCATTTTTGCTAACTTATATTTTTTTAATTCTAAGCAGATTTTCTTTGGTTTAAATCGGTTTGTATTTGGTTGATTTTGGCGAAAGTCAGAACGGAGGCGATCAAATTGTTGCTCTTCCTTACGCAGGCAGTGGTTGCTTGGAAGATGGTCTGAGCATATGCAAGAAGATTGATATCTTAAAATATTAATGAAGCAGATATTCATTTCTGTATTAGATAACCGTAAACCGGCTTAATCATATGGCCGATTTCTCTGTTACTCCAATGGTGCAGATACTTAGAAAGTTGTTCACAAATTATTCCAAATTAAATGAAATCATTTTAACTGTTTTGAGTCTTTTTTGTTCGCTTTAGTTCAGATGGGAATAGTCATCTTTCCGCGTGAGCGAAATCAAGGTGAGAACATCTTGTATTCAGCCTTAAGGAAGTTAATGATAATTATTCACCTTTGATTTAAATAAACCGTATTATTCGATATTAGATGTCATTTTTTCATTTTAGGACAATGAATATGAGAGCAGTTAAAATCTTCAAATTATTCTAAGTTTATCCAAGGAATTTACTGTTCTAATAATAACCGAAAGTTTCCACCTTTTCCTTGGGCCGACGGTGATATCGGCGAAACCCGTCCTCTGCGTAGATAGATCTTTAGGAAAAGTAAAATCGATTATTACAACAGTTCGATATCGATAGACCACTCACCGAAAACAGAACTTTGGGCTTGATTGGACGTGTCATTTTGAAGGTCAGTTTCCATAAGCTATTCAGGAAGGTAAAAAAGAAGGGAGCGCAGACGGTCAGCAGCAAGGCCCAGATCCAGGTGGCTTTCGTTGGACGACTCTTGTTGGTTACTCCGCTACTGTTTCCGCACTCTCGAACGAGTCTGAGGTCGAGAAAGTGCACGTGGTGCACCATCTCGAGCAGCGTGATCCGACTGACGACGGCAAACGTTAGCACGAAAAGGGCGATGAAGCTGCTGACGAGGAACTTAAAGGCGATCAGCAAAACCACCGCAAATTGCTCGTTGCTGGAGTCGAAGTTGTCGGCGAACGTTTCTTCGAACACGTCCCATGCTTCCGGCGTAACAACTTCCTGCTTTGGATCTCTGTTTTAATATGGGTAAAATAGAATTAGTCTAGATTCTTACAACAAAGCTGTAGATAAAACTGGCTAAATCTTACACGATGAACTCAACCGAGATCCAGTGAGCGCTTCGTGACTCTAGCACAATCACAATACGATACGAGCAGCCAGGCTGTTTTCTTGCTCCAAAAGGAAATAAAAAAAAAATAGGAACTTTCCATTGATGCAACAGGCCGTAGTTCAGGGCGACTTTTATCAGGAAATTCCATTTGTAGTTATATATATATATATATTAGGAAGTCATTGGAAAGTAAAAATAAATAAAAGACAATAAATCGTAATTATAAAAGGCAACAATAAAACCGAACAAAAATATTCAATATTTAAATTTAGTAAATTTTCAGAGCAGATCACCTTTTGGTGCCAGTTCGTCAAGTCAAAAATCGATATATTATGCAATTACTCGTGTATTATGAAACAAAGGTATCATGTGAAGGAATTAAGTTCTAATGTGCGTTCTCCAATCAATATCACGAATAAATAAAGTTTAATTCTCGAATAAATGATCTGCAAAGATATAAAATGCAAAAAAAAAGAGAATAAAGATTGAGGAAGGAGAAATTGAGTTTGAGATGACCGCTGGCCTGTCTGTGGATTTCACTAATACTTACTGCGTATTAGCGTTTTGACATTCATTCTCGTCGGGTTTCAAGTTTGCTGCTTCATCCAGACTCTCTTCCAAAGATACATTATCATCTGCATTGTTGAGGTTCTTTGGTTGAAATGGCTCTTTTAAGATGGTATCGCTGGATTCTTCCGAAATCTTTTCGTAGTCGTGGTCAGCATATATACCAGTTCTCTGATTCTCAAATAGTCCATTATCAACTTCATCTTCATCGCTGAACCGCGTTTGTTTCTTAATTTTTTTAACTATATTAAAGAGGGTCGGAGGAGGCTTCGATCCACTGTCCTCTGCCGGTTTAGTTTCTTCGCTATCGAGAATGAAAGCCTTGTTGTCGCAACCATTTGTTTCCGTCACTTCGTCTTGGCATTCTGCGTTACCAACTGGCAGCGGCGGAGCGATCATTGGTGTCGGCAGTCGTCTGTGGTCGCCTTGGTATTCGATCCCTTCTATCATTTTCTGCGTGTCCTTTAGAAACTAAAAGGCAAAAACGGAAAATTAGAACTTTTACACCGAAATTACAAACAGGAAGCTGAAGTGCTGGTGAACCACAGAAAATCCTCACTGGTGCATAAGGGCGACAAGTACCAATACTGTTGGAGGTCGCCACGACGAGTCGGGTCCCAGCAAGAACCGATCCAATACTCGCATTTACGGCAGCCTGGCGCCTTAAGTATCAAAGTAATAATGATATTAACCAATATATTTCCATTTTGTGGATTTTATAAATATTTTAGAAGTATTGGTTTTCTCGGTTTATCTTTATTTACAAAACGCCATTTTGCTCTTCCATTAGTTGTGTGTGCATACACATGACCGCCGCTAATTATTCGTACGAGAACATTATTAGTACAATAGTAGTAGAATTCCTATTAGTAGTAGAATTATTATTAGTGGTGGTTTCATATAACAAAATTTTCACCCAAATGTTTTAAAAAATGCCCACTAACTTCTTTTTTCCACTATGAACTGATCACCTTAAACGTTTCATTTTCATTAGGAAACTACATTTGATGCACAACCGAGAGAAGAACCTATTGTGTAAATGTATCATCTAAAATGCAATTGGAAAAAGCTATGAAGGTGGCACCACTGTTTCTTTCGTTGCTGCAATCCTGTTACACTGTGCAACAAAAAATTTTCCGCATAAACAAAAATAGGTGAGTTTGGTCAAATCATACAAAATGCACCTTAAAACATTGTATCACATCTAGATTTTTTGTTATTTTGCTATGTATATGTTATTGTGATATGTATATAGGCGTCCGTGTTCAAACAGCTGTAGAAATTCAAGGAGTAAATCGACGGAGCTGAAATTTGGTGAACTGATGGCAGAATGAATTCTCAGTCGAGTTCTATATCTGTTTCAGGATGAACTGGCCCAGTTCTGGACTAGTCGACCTGGAACATCGGATGTAAGTGACTCAGATGTAAGGGACCAGTTTTCCAGGTCCAATCAAGGCGAAATATGTTGATATCAACCCGGATTTAAGGGGTTTGTCAAATGAATGTGTATTTACAACGTAATTGAGGCCAATTTTTTTACAACATAATTGAGGACAATAAACTAGTCAGTGCCTACCACATGACAGATTCTTTGCTCCTTACCATGGCATCCAGACGAGGTTGTGCGAATAATCCAAATAGCTAATGTTATGTTTGCGACAAATTTACCAAAAAATCACAGCGGAGAAGAATTACAGATCTGGTCAAAGTTGCATACCATTCTTACTTCAAACTCAAGCTTGAAGACCAGCACAAAAGTTGGGCGCCTCATATAAATTGCAATACTTCCTATCACAAAATGGATGAAAGGCACTGGAAAAATACCCTTTGCAATTCCAATGGTTTGAAGAGAACGTAAGGATCACTCAACAGACTGTTACTTTTATATGACAAAGATATTTGGCAACAAAGAAGCACAAAATAGAATACCCTGACATCCACTCTGCTATAAAACCTGTTCCTCACAGTGATGAGCTACCCATTCCAATACCACCTCCTAACTATGAAGATCTTGAAGTTGGCAGTAATTCAGAACCAGAAAACAGGAAGTGGTCATCTGTCCGTGATTACAATCCTGATAAAGAGAATGACCCACATTTGATAACACAATCTGAACTCAATGACTTGATTCGTGATCTAAAACTAACCAAGGATAATTCAGAATTGACTGGTTCAAGGCTGCGGCAATGTAATTTGTTGGCACCTGGCACACTGATCTCAGTTTACAGGAATCGCGGTGAAAAACTGGCCAGCTTTTTGAAACCAAGGAAATCTTTGCTATTGTACAGATATCAATGGTTTGATGAATGAACTGGGTTATTATCATAATCCGGATGAGTGGCGGCTGTTTATTGATTCTTCAAAGCTCAGTCTCAAGGCAGTTTTGCTACACAATGGCAATATTAATCCATCTGTCCCAGTGGCCCATGCAACTGGAATGAAAGAGTCATACAAAACTATGGAAACTATACTCAATGCCATCAAATACAGTGAACACAATTGGAGCAAATGTGAAGATTTAAAAGTGATTGGCTTATTTACTGGAATGCAAAGTGGTTTTACAAAGTATTGCTGCTTCCTTTGTCTGTGGTATAGCAGAGCCACTCAGAAGCATTACCAAAAGAAAGAATGGCCAAGAAGAGAAAGATATGTACCTGGTGAAAGCAGTGTAATGCACCAACCATTGCTAGCTCCTGAAAAAATTCTTCTACCACCACTGCACATCAAATTAGGTCTAATGAAGAATTTTGTGCAGACTATGAACAAGGAAGGTGATGGGTTTAAGTACCTCAGAACAAAATTTCCAAAACTGAGTGATGCCAAACTGAAAGAAGGGATTTTCATTGGGCCTCAAATCAGAAAAACTCTTAATGATCCAGAGTTTGAGAAGCAGTTGACTGAATTGGAACTTAATGTTTGGCAATCCTTCAAAGCAGTTGTCACTGGTTTCTTAGACAATAAGAAGAGAGAAAACTATATAGAGTTGGTCACCAAACTTATTGAAGATTACCATGTGATGGGTTGCCGCATGTCACTTAAAATGCATTTTTTATATTCACACTTGAACTTCTTTCCCCAGAATATGGGAAGCGTTAGTGATGATCACGGAGAACGTTTTCATCAATAAATTTCCTAAATGGAGCGGCAATATCAGGGAAGATATAATTCAGCTATGATGGGAGATTTTTGTAGGTTTCTTCAGAGAGAATCGAGTGCAAACTACAAGAGACACTCGCGTAGTAAACACATTTCAAACAGAAGAAAGCTTCTGAATAAGCTGATGCCGGAAGTGATCGAACCATTCATGACAATGTACGAAAAGTTTCTCACTGAAAAGTAGTATAAAATCTTGACTTTTACTGAGTGGGACATATTATGAAAATCTTTGAGGTATTTATCCTTTGAGCTATTTAACTTGTAATAACAAAAGATCTAGACGTGCTAGAGAAAAACGGATGGTACCATTGAAATCAGCGTGAAAAAATTAACCAGAAACACCTAATTATACGTATGCGGAAAACAAAAAGTTGAAATTTGTTGTATAGTGTTATTTGCAGGATTGTACCATTGACTTCTTTATTTAGGTCGTTTGCACTAAGTATTTTTTTAACGGTGAAATTTTCCGGTGTTACGTAAGTAATTTTCCCGGTTTGCTGTTGTTCCAGCTGAAGTCGACACTCGTAAGATAATAACTAGGGGATATAATACACACAGAAAGTTGTGTAGTCTTTTTACTAATAAGCCTCGAAAGAACATTTTGTTTTACTTCCGTTTAGAAAGGTTTATTCCACAAATCTTCTGCTACAGAAACAAAAATAGCGCCAATTGTCCATAACCGATGGGTAAGTTCTCATTTGTTCTATCACTCGCAGTACTTATAGAAGACTAGTTTGATTTGATGATCTCATATGGGACTTCATAATTCCCAGTCGATCGTATTTTTTTATTATGCTAGATCTACTGCTTCCTTTTGGCAGAAATCAGGTGAACAGTTATAAATGATAAGGCTCGCCATTCCCCAGTTGGTCTGCTAATACCGTTTTCAAGTGAGCACCGACCGCAATAAGAGAGAGGGCTGTGACCAGAGACTTGGACATAGATATTCTGCTGGTTTTGATTATAAACAAACATTTCTCATTTACCGAGTTTATTTACATGGGTTCGTTTGGAATGACACGTATGTGTCGCAATTAATTACTGGAAAATCGCTACTGCAATTCTATTTACTTTAGATATAATGTTGACTCTATCCATTAACACCAGTAGTTTTACTTCACTTTCACAGGTGGAAGCACATTAATCAGGGTCACGTCACCTTCTGTGAATATTAGAAATGGGAATCACGTGAGAAAGCAGCTCTATTTCTTTTATGTATGATCTGGTATTTCCGTCAGGTGTTATATTTCGTGAGACTAGGGTTTGTTCAAGTAAAGGTGTTCGTGTATTTAATTGAAGCTTTTCTCGTTCCAGTACACGATCCTAATGTATGCATGTATACATAAATCATGGCTGCATATTTAAAATCTGTGAATTAGTATCCTAATAGATGCACATTTGTACTGTGTAACATGATAACGTTCTGGAACCTTCACCTCTCTTGGTAAAACTTTTTGTTGATTTCAGTGTTGGTACTATTTTTGATAATATTATTTTCTTTGTTTTTTAGTCATCAGTAACATTCATTGCTAAAATATGACGGACTTTTTACTTCACATCGCTGCAGTGAGAAGCCTCGTTACTTGTAAAATATGAAGTTACTCTGTTCAGTGAACGGAATTGCTGGAATAAGTGGTGTAACTCTACTCTTTGGAGTGAGTTATTAATTTACAGTTTGAACGATAAAGGTTACATTTTGAATCTTATCTAATTTCTGAGTGTCTTCTACAATTTTCTAAATTCTGTTCTCGTAAATTTAAGCTCAGTCTGCGATAGCGAAAACAACTTTGCTGAATGTTCAGATTATTATTTGCATCTAACACGAGGTTCTCGGGAGATGGTCAGGTTAGGATAACAGTTTTTCTTTCTTCAGTTAACGAAATCTTTAAAATAACTTACAGTCTGCAACAAACGTCTTACTCTTTATAACAACGAATAAATACATAGATTTGTTTGACAGATTGGTATAAGTTTTAGCAAATTCGTCTTTTATATTCCCCTAACTTATCCACGATCGGCTGCTACTTTATCCTGCATAAGGATTTCTTCAGGTGTTCACCAGTCTCCGCTGTATCGTCACACCTGGTGATGAGGTCACCCGACTGTCTGTCAATACACCATGGAATATTTAAATAACTTAATCTGTTTCGATGTGTCAAACGATTAAACAGTCACTTAAGAGGACTACACGAAATCTCTTTTATATAGCATTTTTAAAAAGAGTTCTTTTTAGTTTAAGATGGTTTTCATTTTCACAACTGTGCGTATGTGTTATATATATAATGTACGGTCGTTTCAAATCCTCTGCTGAAAAAATGATATATATATTTTTTTTAATTTCTGCTTCACTTATTTAGAAACACGAGAGCGCAATATTTCTGCTTTGCTACTTTGTCAACGTTCAGCAGAACCAGGAACTGATGGTTCGACATCTAACTTAGTGGGAAAAAAACAAACTCTGCGTTGTTTCTGACCTTGGTATTTTTAAAAACTGCTTCGCTTCACGAATTCCCGTAACTGTTTTCCCCAAAGCTCCGAAAACTCGCATAGGTATTTCATCAGGTTCAGTTTTCATTTATATTAACTTTAAAAAAATTTTTTTATTTTTAAAAAGTCAATGGAGTTAAATTTGTCTCTATTTTATCTGTAATGAATGGCATATATATCTTTATATATGGTATTTACGTGGCATGATATATATATATATTACATAGTAAAGGTCTTGTAAAGATGTGTTTTGGGCTCTTTATATCTCTTATTAATGGAGTACAGATTATCACATATTGCGGCATATAAGACGCACCGGCGTATAGGACGCACCCTAAATTTAGCATGAAATAGGTTGGAAAAATAAAATTGAGGGGAATTTCCTAGAGCCTTCCCCGGTCCTCGCTGGGGGGAGTTACAGTTCGCCTTAGATCCTGCCTAGTGCCTTCGGCCACTCAGCCTCAGGCAGAGTTCAGCCCATGCCTATTACCCACTAAAACTTATATTTAAGAATATTTGTGCGTTTTAGGTTATTTTCTTGGATGTTTTAATGAATTGTACAATAACCTAAAATGCACAAATAACCTCGTTAGTGTCAGCTAGACCTAGCCTACCTTTTATCTACAGTAACTTTACCTTTGATTACCGATAAGTTCCTTTATCTTGTTTCTTCCCATGTACTTTGAGCATTTTTGGCAACACTTCTGTCTGGAGGCAACGATGATTTCAATGCCTTGATTGTGACACTGGTTATTGGTGGGAAATCTGTGAACACCTATGACAACGAGTGGTTTGTCTGACCAATTCCAGAAGTTTAAAGAATTATCACAGTCATTTACTGATTATTGCTTGTTTATTTACAGCGGAAGTCCTTTTATCATACTTCCAGTTGACCGACTTTTGGGCTTTATGTCCCGGTCGGATAAAACATGGAAAAACGTCCAGTTTCCCGACCTCCGCAGGGCCGCGAGCAGCTGGAGGCGAGTTCGAAATTCGCGCCGATGGCGCCCGTTAGTTTTCTAGCTGCTCGAAGGCACCAGCTCCATGGTTTTGTTTTGGTGAGCGCAGGTGAGGTGGGTGTATGTTTATGAGCTCTTTTTACTCATAAATATTGCCCCCAGAGTTAACTATGAATAAAGAAAGCCACCATGTCTAGTGTAGTGGTGGGCATTAAGCATAAAGTAAACATAATTAAGCGTGTAGAGCAGGGTGTCCCCAGACCGAACCCCACGAACCCCCAGGAAATACGGTCACTTACAAGGTCTATACACAATGTGTACGGTGTAATATACCATGTATATTCATTCTGAAGTTGTTTGAATTATTAAACTAGGGGGATACCGAGATCCCAAACTGGACCCCAAGCCTGGTTTTCACCATGTAAGAAGTAGGGTGATTTTGAGAAAAAAAAAAGTCCGTCTTATATGCCGCAAAATACGGTACATTTTATTTAGTGTTAAATGTAGATAATATGTGAAGTGATTGTGCTTGGTACTTCCATTGAAGTTCCGCTATTTTAATTTGTATAACTAACACTATCATCATCATCATCATCATCATCATCATCATCATCATCATCATCATCATCATCATCATGTTGGATGCCCGTTACCAGCCGCCGTGGCATTTATCAGAAGCTGATGTTCTACGTAGCGCGTCCTGCGCCGCCAATAAATACTACTATAGAAAGCTTTTATTCAAGAACGGACCAGAAAAAAAACAATACAAATAGTTAAAACAAAGTTTGATCTGTAATAATTAGTGGTACTATCGGCGTATTTAACATTCACGTCTAAAATATGGCCATTTCTTTTGAGTCTGTTACATCTTGACTGCGCACCATAGAGCAGGGATATTCTCGAGTTTTCATGGCAATGAAACTGTAAATTTTCCATAAAGAAATAAAGAAAAACAAACTTTCTATGATTCTACTTTACATTACTGTCTTATATGCTGAAATTTCTTACTTTATTTGAACTACCTTTAGAATAAATCTTATGATCTTAAACGGAATTATATAACTGCTAGCTGTTTAATCGACGACAAGATAACTAAACCGAAGTTATCCCTTTCGTTATGATTGGCTACTGTGTACTATTGACAGATGCCTGGTGTCGATTATATGAAGCAGTGATGGTACGTGTACCGGTGTCTCCAGAAAAGAAGGAAGCAATAGTATAAACGATATCGAGTATTGTCCAGGTGGCAAAATAACAGGTAGTCATCGGAGTCGATTACGGCAGGGGAGTTAACCCGGAGGGACTGTGACGCAATCGGGAGTGTCCCACCGTGGGAGACAAAAGAGAAATCCCCCCCCCCCGATGGCTACAAAGGCATACGAGTATTTATTTAGGCATCAAAACTGGATGGGACGTAAAATATCGAGCCTCTTTGCGTTCGTGTGACGATTACCTCGCCTCGAGGAGCGCGGACCGAGTTGGCCGGGCAGACATCGACTACCCGGTGCAGGAGATAAGCGAGCGGCGGCGGCGTACACACGCATGCGCATAGCGAATTCTATAAATGTACACGGTTCGCCGATCGGCGCTCGCGCCAAACGAAAAGGTCCGTAAAATAAAAAAAAATGGATTAACTTTTATTATATTCATTATGTTTTTCCGGTATAAATTAATATTAATACGAATTTTCAAATAATATTTTCTCGGATGGTAAACAAATGATGATACGGCAGAAATATGGTACCGGTCCGTGGCACATTGGAAAGAACACCTGCCGGTACGCCACATCACGTGGTTTGAGAAGCACTGATATAAAGGAGTTGCTGCTATTC
The DNA here is from genome assembly GCA_018389105.1 of Nautilus pompilius. Classification (NCBI taxonomy): domain Eukaryota; kingdom Metazoa; phylum Mollusca; class Cephalopoda; order Nautilida; family Nautilidae; genus Nautilus; species Nautilus pompilius. Next base: position 1,356,933 of record JACATO010000311.1, on the reverse strand, counting down.
GTCTAAGTCCTAAAAACCTGTATATTTAGTTTATGATTCGATCAATTATTTTATTAAAAACTACTCTTTGAAGCTCGTTAGTTAACTTAAAAATAAAAACTTTTGGTTGTAATAAACGACCGCTGGATAATCAAAATATTATTTATAAATTGGTATAGAGATTATGATTACAAAATAGCAATCCATCTGCTATCAATATCACTTTTTTAGTTACAATATTTTGAAATATTTGGAAATGTCACCGTTTTTCTTAGCTTCTTAAATAGCCTTTTACACACACACACACACACACACACACAAATGAAAGAGAGAGAGAGAGAGCGAGAGAGAGAGAGAGAGAGAGAGAGAGAGAGAGAGAGAATCTGGTGGCCAGAATTGTGAACTGCTTAAAACAATTAATAGAAAGATATTTCAATGAAATCTACTGTTATTAAGGCTCCAACAAACTCAGTGTAGTACATTACCTCATGTAAATATTTTCTTACGAATATATGCGAATGTTCCTGTAACTTCATCCGCTGATAAATTTAATAATGGAACCTTTCATGAATAAGCCCACAGTTATAGCCGCCAATATGTCGATACAGTAGAAATTCGAAAATTCTTAAAGAGTAATTATTCCATCAAAAGTTTATAAAGAATCATCCAAAATCTTCTTGAAGATCTGACAACAAATACATTGTAGAGAAAAAATAGTATTCGTGCCGACCGGAAACTAATGGCCCAGCACGGTGAAGCCACTAGCAATTGTAATTATAGAAAAAAGCCAGGTAAAAAACTCGGTTTTATTGCTGTAATTAGAAAAGAAATAAAATTGCTTTAATTGGCACTGCAGAAAAGTGCGATAATAAAGAAAACCATTTCATGCGAGAACAACAGAAATGACATTAGTCAATACTGACTTGCTGTTTCATGGATCACTGTTGACATCTCATGGAGGTCACAGGACCTTCAAATATAATTTAGGAAAATTTATGCTTATTTTATTCTGACGTGCTTGAGAAAATTTTTGTCACATTTTGCTCAAGATGTCTCTTCTATTTCAGTTTTGGGTTCCAGCTGTTTTTACAGGTGTTCAGTTAGTTTGAAGTTTTGGTATATTCAGGTCCGAGTAGGATATCAGTGGCATTCATTGCCTTTGGCTGATCTGTGAAGTCTTGACTTCTTATCCTCGAACTAGAAAATTAGGCATGTAGTAAAGTTTTGACTTTTAAAGTAAGAGATAAATGAGGCAGATGTATGTTTTTTTAATAACAACATCTTGCATCTAATGTGCCTGGTACACGCCAAGATCAATGCTACAAAATTATCATGTAATATACAATCCCAAAACATTAGGAAGACTGAGTGATGCTGTTCTGGTCGGTTGTAAGTTGGTCCCTATTTTCCCCCCTCAAAAGCTCACCCGACCAGCTGGTTTAAGTAGTGGACGTTTCTCCATGTTCTCAACTTACACTCAATGCATACACTGGCTTAAGATGATGCTGAAGTTTGCAGCGATGATCCATTCATTCATGGAAATTTGACTGTTTTCAATGTGCAGTAACCCTAAACTCAAGGCTGACAGAAGTTCTTTAAATAATAATTAGCATCGGAACATTTAATAGTGCACAAAATATCAGAAAACATTAGTTAATTTTATTTAGTTTTTCCACGTACCCCATTAAAGGCTATAACACGATGGTATATGAATGTAATAAAAGTTTGTATGATTGTTGTGCCAAAACTTCAGTCATTTTTCTCTTAAGATTCGTCACAGATGTGTAAGGTCTTGCTTTTCGCAGTTGGCGATCAACGAGATTCCAGACGAGTTCAGTCGGATTCCCCTCAGGGCTTCTAGGTGTCCAGGGAAGAAGCTGCAGCCATCCTTTTCTTTTTCATACGGTGGTAGTTTCGGAGGTTTGAAAAGTGGCACAATCGTTTCTGCGGTAAATATGTGTCAAACTGCAAAGCCCATTGTTGAAAAGATGGCGTAAGATGGCTATCGAGAGCGAATATAACAGGGGACGTAATTGTGATGTCTCTCAATGAGCATCAGGTGTTTTCTTTTTTTCAGCGTCCCAAGGCGCTTATTGTTCCATTACACTAAAAAAACACCTGCGATGAACTGTAGGCTGCAAGAAGTCCTCCTGAAATAGTGGCCGGCCTTTCCCCTATCCCTATCTTTTCCTGGGCTCTCGAAAACCTCTGTTTTACATTGGCTTTTGGTAGCCTGGATTTTCGCTAAGCCACCTGTCTGTTGCGGCCCGGTTTATATGGCGGTATCGGCGATATATGAATATCTTGTGCACGCTTCAGGTTATATAACCTTGACGGCTGTCCTAGTCAATGCTTAGCCGCTATGTCCTTGCCTGACAAAAACTAATAGTGATGCCACGCGCTGCCCGTTTTCGAGCCCTAGATTCCACGACTTCTACCTGTCGATCTTCCCGCGATCTGATCGTCTAAATTCGCAACCCGCCGCCATACGTGATATTTCACAAGCACCATGTTTAAGAGGCATCTTTAGCATCCTGCCAGCTCTACTATCTTACGTTTCGTGCTGCAATCTTTCATGGGTGCTCATTTTATTTTGACACCAAGCTTTGTATTTGCTTTAAGTCAGCATTGTGGAAAAAAACTAGAAACTGTCAGCTTGGTTTTTTTATTTTTTTTCGTTTTAGGTTTCGAATGTTTGATCATTTATCGCCCAACATTAGATAAGTAAACATGTAAAATTAGGTCGACGAGAGCTGACCTTTGCCTCTTATTACCTGTCGAACTTGCTAATTTACATCAATTATTTTTTCAATTTCCTTTTAATTTCATTTTAGAAATTTATACCATTAGCTGTAAAAAAAAGGGTTCCTGCCAAAGTATATAGACAATAAAGGGGAGAGTGTCGAGAGCGAGGTAAATGGTTTGGCGGTTCGAGAGTCCATTAGAGAAGCACTGGCTACTTACCGAACCTCTCCCGAACGATATTTTGGTCAGCTCCTCCATTTTCTCCCGTCGGTTAGGGCCGTTTTACCTAACCGTCCGTCCTTCGTTCATCTCGTCCCGACAATATAATCCTTCCCACTACGTATCTTTTCTCCTTTACTGTAACACGTGATCAAGTGATAACGTTTGTTAAATACTGAATAAAACGACAAATGCGTGATAGATAATGGAAGGTTGTACGGTTTAAAACTGAAGTCCACAGTTTACCCGCGAATAGCGAATAATCTTGTCGCCATGATAACTTAAACCTGTTCCTGTCATCCCTCAACATAAATTTAAGTGTTTACATTTATATAGTAGTCGAGACGGATTTTGATGGTTCTGTTTTCAGTGCTCTGCAAAACTCTGCTCTATTTTGAATACAAAAGTATACACCACGGAAAGGATGATAACATTTTGTAGCCGATAGCAGCAAGACCTCATCACGGCCCCTGACAGCTATGTTTTAGTGAGACAGGGTTTTCTTCCCAGGAAAATTAATTCGGATCAAGTAAAAGTAGCCAGAAATAAAACAAAAGGAAACAGTATCTCTGTCTCCCTACCTGTCCGCAAGGCGGTGGCGTCGGTAGGCAGCAATACTAATTGATCGTTTTTTATGGATATTAAAGAAAGTCCCGGTCTTCAGGAACAGCAGGTAACAGTTTACATTGGCGCTTCAAAAAAGAAAGGGGATTCCATAATTTGAAGTGACCAGCTATCACAAAACAAACTTGCTCTTTTTACAAATTAACCCTTAGTGACTTCTTGTTGTTGCCCTGATATTCTTGCACCAGATTTATTTACTTATTTATTCTGGTTTTAGTTTCTGCCAGTTCTCTTTGAAGATAGCTTAAGTCACCGCAACTCCTTTGCTCGATCACCTGCGTCACGAGGTCAACCGGCCATACCCTCGAGACCAGCTCTTTTCTTCTGTCCCGTCTAACTATTGAATTGTATTATGATTCACAATTCTTTTGAAAGTGATATCGAGAAATGGGAAAAATCCATAAAAAAAGCCAACAGCTTAAAAATTATTTTAAACGTAACTAAAATAAAATTTACTTTAACAGTGTTCATGTTAAAGAGCACTAGAGTTTGTCCATTAACAGGCGTATCATTCTTTTTTTGAGAAATGCTAGTAAACTAAAATTTTCAAGTGTGGAGAAAAACACAAACAATTTTTTGTGCTTCCTTGTTGTGCGAGACAGTCTGCTGCATTACGTTCGTAACGGTTCTGACGAGTGTACCTTTTCTACTCTTTTTAAATAAAAGCCCCCCCCAAAACAGTGTTCATTACTTCTGATGTGAGTTATATAATTTGAATGATAATTTTTCCATTGGGGCAGAATCATAAATTATATCAGTATATATATTGCAAATGGAAATCTCGGTGTTTTTTTCCGTTGTCCATGTCACATTCGCCAAAATCGACAAGGGAAACAACTCTGACGAAAAAGGGGTAGTGGTTATTACATTACCAGTAGTTAAGCATACAGTATAGATGAGGCCATAATCGACGTCATACGACGTGTAGATGAATAAGCTGTAACTGACGTCAGTTGCTTTGACCACCGATCGCCTGGCTATCTAAGGAGAGACTTAGTGCACGATTTGATAATTAATTTCAGCCTGACTTAAAATAGCTACTTTATCATATGTGCCGCGCTTTGTTCAAACAGAAAATGGATTATTGTTTTTTCTCATAACATCCCAACAAAAAGACAAATGTGTCTTTTAAGATATAGGTCTTGTGTTATCAGGGGTCGGGAAAACCGGACTGAGTTTGTTCAGATGTTGTCGAGATAAATACAGAGAGCTTCTTTCATTACGGATGGTTAATGCTGAAACTCTTCTTAGATAAAAAATATCTTTATTGGTAAAGAAAGAAGACCTGATGTTACATGGCTGTGGGTTCGTGTGTATACATTTTAAAATTTTCTTTCCGCCTGCGGAAGAGTCATAATCCTACCTCTGCAGTTACCGATGCGCTATTGAACGTTTGCATCATTCGCTAAACAGGCCGCCGCCCCGAGCGCCTCGATAAGTGCTGGGCTTCTTCACTACGTTCGGCTCGGCTTGTCAGCTTCTCAAGCTACGGATGAACGAGACGGCGTCATGGTTGATCCGAGTAAAAAAACCATCTCGGACCGACTTGTTGGGTCGGTCGCTCGGCAAAAGCAGCCGAACTTACTCGACTCGTACTTAGTTCTCGGCCTGCTAATTTCTTGTACTTAACACGGCCGGAGCAAATTGTGACGTCCCATCAAAAGGCCCTAAGACCGACTGCAGCCCTTAGAAATGTTGTGCAATAAGATAATCAGAGAATGAGGCAGGCATTATGCAGCACGGCGGGGACAGGGCTTTCAATAGGTCTGAAGCAACAGAGATTTATTTGACCTGTCAGAGACAGACAGACGGGAAACGAGGTTTCGGAGTCTACCCCATGTTTCAAAACTGTTCCTAACAATACATTCTAATGCATTTATTTGCCCATGTGATTGAGGGGTACTATTCTTCATCGAAAGATTAAGAATATTTTCCTGCTTAATGTGTGCAACAGTTGACTGGGGTATCGCTGGTCAGGTCATCGAGAGTAAGACTGGCTGGGAGGGAGGGAGTGATGAGATGGAGATGCAGGGAAAATGGCCCGGAGAGAGACCAATGATACAGTAGAAGAGCGCGCTGGATCGCGACTCAGTCACTGAAGATGGATGCAGTCAAGAAGAGAAAGACAGCACAAGACCGACAGATGTGAAGGAAGATAGTTGCAGCTGCCAAGAATCTCAATAGGTCTATTGCTTCAGTTTATTATTATTATTATTATTATATTATTATTATTATTATATTATTATTATTATTATTATTATTATTATTATTACTTTTGCATTTCTACACTTTTAAAAACGGGATTTGCAATGTTTGGTTTCCTTGCTGTTATCATCTGTAAATCAAACACGGAAATATAAACATGAAGTTTACTGTACGCTAAGGTTTTAGTTGTATCTATCGCCCCCCTCCTGAAGACAGATGACGTGGTCAGAAGGATGAGCTTAGCGTTCGAACTTCACTCTAGTTACTCATAAGAGATGCTGCGTACAACTTGGCAATGTTAGCTCAAAGACGCTGTAATCAAGTATATACACACGTGAAAGTTAAGTCTGAACTCGAATTTCACCGAAAGCAGTCCTGTTCAAAATGCCGTGATTTCTTCATCTTCCTCCGACGAAGATTTGGGTTTTATCTTTTGCTGCACATCCACTTCGTCTTCCTCTTCCGAATCAGTCTCAGAGAATTCGAACATGCAATTACTCGTGTTAGTTTCCACGTCGCTTATTCCGTCGTGACTCACTTCCGGTTCGGGTGGCTGCTGTATAAAGTGTACCCCTGTCTTTTTAGGAAAGTGACTGTCAACTTGCAAATCCTCTTCCGCCGAATCGGCTCCCTCGGATTCCCGGGTCACTTCCAGTCTGTTGGCCGCGTGCCGCCCGGTAACTTTTTCCTCGTTGATAATATGCAAATTATTTCTCGCTATGCTTTTGCAAATCCGTTCCAGCGAGTTACACTTCCTCCTGTCGCCGTCGAGTTTGCCCTGAGCAGCGATCTTTCGTTCGATCAGATTGGCCTTGCTCAAAACGGCCTCTTTGTTCTCGTGGATCTTGGCCAAAGCGTCAAGCGACACCTTCTGGAAGCGTTTCTGCTTCCTGCACAAGCTGTTATTCGGCCTGTACTCGTCGCTGTTTTCGTTGTAGCGCTGCTGACGGAGGTCGTTGGCCAGCTTCATGAAGTTCAGCATGAATTTGTGTCCCAGGTCGCCGCTAACCTCTGGAGTCTGCCTCCGCCGCCGCACCAGCTTCAGGACGGTTTTCTTCCGGCTCATCTTCGGACTGTCGTCGGGCGTAAGGCTGTCATCGTCCATGCTGTCGATGGTGCTCACGGACACGATGGACTTCGTGTCATCATCGTCCTTGAAGTTCTGCATGTCTCTAGCCAGCTGCACCTTGCTCAGGATGTCCATGGTGGCTATCTCCTTTTGGTTGGGCTTCAGACAGTTGATATCCGTGGAAGCGATGATGTGCAGGAATGTAGCCAAGCGGTGGAAGAACATGGCGATGAACTGGATCAGCAAGGCAAAGCCGAATATCGCCATGAAGATGAGGGAGAAGGGCTCCAGCGTGAGCTGCACACCTTTCCGTGAATTGCAGGGCAGCGGGATGGCGAGACCTCTTCCCATGGTACGGGAGTTTATATACTGGAGTGTGAAGATGACCACGATAAACAATCCGTTCATTATGTAGAAAAACAGGCAGACTTTGTTCCGTAGTTCGATCAGTTCTTCCTCCAACTTCTTCTGATGGCCTTCGTCTTTCTCCAAAGGATGAAGGTACTTTTTGATAAGATCTATCCAGAAATCTTTCTCTTCGTTGCCAATAAACCTGATGTGGTTGTTTCCAAGATCAGGATCATTAATCCAAACCTCTTCGGAGTCGCTTCGTACATTCCACTGTATACAGGCCTCTTTGCTTGGTGAATCTGGAGAAAAAATGTGGCTTTTACCTCGAGAAGCTGCCATCTGTATCATCAATAGTGAAATTATCCAAATATGAAGATCAAGCTTTGAAACGGCTTTGCGAAAAATTAAACGGGGGCAATAAAGATTTTAAAAAATCATTAAATTGAAATCTTAAGTATTATTATTTAAATTTTTTAACAGCATAGTTAAGATCTTATTATAATTTTTGTTTCACTTGTTTATTGCATCTGCTTAACTCCATATTTCACTTTTCTCACACGGGATGACTACAACAATCGACGAAGGTCTACCAAATTATCTGTTCACATAAATGTTTCAGTCTAAGCAACTTAATGAGATGCTAATTTGAGTTTTAAGACTTCAGCAGTAAATAACGATAAAGTTAAAATTTGTTGTGGTACCATAAATTTTTATTCACAAAAACATTTTAAAAACAAACTCTCCCTAATGATTATCTTTCATGCCTATTATTCTGCTTACTTATTTAATAAAACGAATTCAAGATAGTCAAGTCTTCGTGGTTTGGTAGGGGTAGTTTATCTGAACAGACATAAGTGGTGAAAATAGGATTTTTCGGAGAAATGCTAAGTGATGAAACAGATGTAACTACCAAAGAAAATCTCGCCTGCTAAACTAGAACACGTGAAATCAATATACCAAGTACACTGCGTGACAAAAGTAATTTTATAGGTAGTTCTGGTTAAGAGGATGTTTTTCTAAATTTTAGCAGCAAAATCTGATGGATATGGTAAATGCAGAAGAACGAAAGCTGGTCTAAGTACTGCGGTAAAATAATTTTAAAAAATCCTACTTGCCATTGTTCTTATTCTCACAAGCTTCCTTCTCTGGCATCTCGACCGCCGGTTCGGGTTCTTCCTCTCTTGTTTGCCTCACCCCGTTACATAAATCCTCTGCCGCCATCACTGCTTTTGGAAGCTCGCAGTCCCCGTCCGGCCCCTCCGGTCTCGGCCGGATTTCTTCCAAAGACTTCTTGATGCTGTCTAGTTTTGCCATTATGGTGTCCGTTTTCAGTTTATCTTCGCCGCCGTTCGCCTTAGGACAACACAGGCACTTGCACAAGTTTCCAAAGGATAGCGAATATTCGCTGGTGTCGTCCACTTTCCCCACCACGCCCTTCACGTTCAGGAAGGACAGCCATTTGCTGTCCATCCACGTTTTACTGGGTTTGCTGCTGTTCTTCTTGCCGGTTTCCTGCGTCTTTGACTCGCGCGTGCCCCAGGACACCACGTTCAGGTTGCATACGGCGTATATCATGAGGAGCATAGACATGCTCGGCACCGACAGGAAATAGAGGGCGCCATGTAGCAGATTTGTAAACTCTTTCGGGTGCATGGAAGCGGAAATAATAAAAACGCTTAGCATAAAAATGAAGAAGATGGTTGTGGGAGAACAGACTCCTTCGTCACTCATCTGCAGCGTGAGACCCACCAACACCAGCATCATCACCAGAGCGTAGATACAAGACATCACGGCCGCTATAAGCAACTAGAACAAAAACGAGACCGTCAGTCTATCAGTTATTTTTTTTTAAACAATGCACTGAAACCGACGACAGCAAAACCTACGAAATTAAGAAAACGTTTCTTTGCAACCAAAGCGTTCGCTTGCTTGACAGAATCGAAAGAAGTCACCCTCCCAAACAAAGCCTGCAGGTAAGTGCCGAAAATAATTTATTTTAACACGAATAAAAAGGTACCAAGAGCGGAACCTTTTTCCTGTGCTTGATGTTGACGCTCTTGCCCTTTTTATTTCAATTTTAAATATACTTCCAACTTTAGTTTCGAAACTGATTTCCTTGTTCGATCGAGATATATATCAGAGCAAAGATCCTCCGCTTTAAGCCACCCAGAACCCGCGTGATTACGTCACGAGATGATTATTACTGCTCAGTGAGATTAAATTACTTCGTTTTAAGAACTATTCACTGTTAGTACTCTGTGCTGCCACCAGGTGTGGTTCATCATCCAGGTAATGGAGAATGTTAAGCCAGCCTAAACATCTCTCTTTGAAGTTCGCCATTTTTTTTTCTTTTCTGTGACACGAATGTTTCTGATTTCAATCAAGTTAACAAACACGCGAAGGTGTTAGAACTGTCTTACCTGAACATCCGACTTGAACACGAAACAGCTCAGCACGAACATGGTGAGTGGCACCAGGTTGGTGAAGAGGGAGTCGATGAGGGTGAGGGATGGGAAGGCGGTGTTTATAGCGCCCACGATCAGCAGGAAGATAGTTCCGGGCGTCAGTATAGACGACACAAAAAGCAGCAACTGGTAGAAGATGTACAGCCCTGAAATGTTTTCGTTTACTTTGATCACGTGCTTCCAGTCCTGCAGCAGATCCATGATGTTGGCCATGGTCGACGGAGACCAGCGCCGTCTCTGGTTGTAAAACTCGTTGAATCCCTCTGGGGCAAAGGTCAAAGCGTCGGCGGCTGCGCAGTACTCTACTCTGTATCCTTGCTGCAGCAGGAGCGTGCAAAGCCAGCGGTCCTCTCCTGACACAAAATGGAGACAAAAAAAAAAACCCCAAAATAAACATTTCCCATAATTCCATCCGCGCGGAAATACTGAAGTTCCTTTGGTTTGTTTTCACCTAGCCGAATGTGGCCAACTTACACTGCACTGACGCTGCTTCGTTTGATAGATACTTGTTGCTAGGAGACCTTTTATCTGCATTCTCTTGTATCCTAGAAAAAGGTTGTTTATACCTCCAGAGAAAACTGGAAACAAAGTCAGATAATACAATTTTTAATTTAGCAAAATTCCTTTTTATTTTTTTAATTGTAAATTCAAGCAGGACAATTCCTTAGCAAGTAGAAATAATTAAAGGGAGTTCACTCTGTTAATTCCTTCTGCCTCGTTTCCGTAAAGTGTCCTTTTAATTTTTGGAAATATTCATTGTCAAATTTTAAAAGAAATGTTAAAATATTTTATTTATTACTGCGTCAGTACTGAAATTTCTATTGGGTGAAGGCTAATGATTAAGCGCAAACTCGAATAACAATTAAGTTTTAAAAAAAAATGGTAAGAGGTTATCAAAAATCCCACCTGTCAAAAGCGAATAAACATTACACGTAATTTTATTTTATCCTATTTACTGCCGACTTTTATCTTACAAGCAATAAACTTGCTGTATTTCTATTTTAAAAAAACCGGAAATAACCGAAATGAAAAGAAAAGTAGGTTATTTGGGATATACCATCGTTGTAGACCACATCACCACTGAAAATCTTATTTACGTATCGTATACATCAGTGGTTCCCAACCTTTTTGGACTCGTGGACCTTTTTCTAGTACTCAAAGACCTGCGACCCCTTAATACACTTTCATAATTGAAAAACAACTAAAGAATAAATTTAGCAAAAAAAATCACATAAATAAGAGTTTCATTTGAATATATTGACAGTTTGGTGCCCAAGTTTGCCTAAAATCGAGCTGGCTAGTGTGCGTCCGGCCGAAGTCACAGTCCAGCCCTTGTAGCGTGCTCTGACCCAGGGGTCGTGGTCCGAGTCTTTTAGCTGCAGGCCCCAACGGCGTTAGCCAATGGGAGCGCGGCTCGATTGCATTCCGAACTTTGTCGCCAGCGTGTATCGTCCGTGTTTCTATGAGGGTGGCAGAGCGACAAGAAGCCGCGGGAGGGGGGTGATGCAACCGGAAGTGCCTGCCGTGGGAGACAAATCTTACACCTTCGGTGCTTGGCCTCCCATCGGTGATTCCGGTGTATTGGACACAGGGTAATTTTTGTATACTTCTTTCTGGAAAAAGGTGCGTCTTATAAGCCGGCAAATACGGTACATATACGCAAAACAGATACATACTCATGAACAGTTCCTTGACTCAGTTATACGACAAAAATCGAAATTTCCAGGGTTCCGCGACCCCCAAGGGGGACCCACTGGTTGGGAACCACTGGTATACATTATTTCGCCTAAAATGAGCTATTTATAAACATCGATACCTCTCAGAAACCGTTCCTACACCTGCTCTGCTAATACGACGAAGAGGTGTTCACTTTGTCTGCGCTTTTACGGATGGGTCTTTCATACAGACAAGTATTTAGATAAAAATTTCGTTGTTGATAACTTGTGATTATCGAATTTTGTTAGAATTCAGTTTAATTTAGTTGCCACAATTAAGCAGGAACCGAGACTTATATAGCCATCGAAAAGAAGCGCTTATCAGCCAGTTTTACGTACAGCTTCCGTTTCTCGTGTACTGTATTCCATTCATTACCGATTCTGCTTACATTTCTTTTTTAAAGCCAGTTTACAGTTACAGATCATAATATTTTAAATCGAATGTTCTATCGATTGGACGTAAAAGAAATTCCAATGAATCTATCCAATAATAGCACCAATTTTTTTTTTTGATAGTTAGATTAATTATTCATATTTCCCTGGCAACCTAAATTCACTAGTTCTCCGGATTTTTGCGACTTTTGTTCACAATAAGCCCCACCCTTATTCTTTCTTTGAAATACACTTTTAATTCATGCTGTAAATATATTCTCTGTTGTACTTGACGGTTAATGTAGGCCGCGATCCGGACAGAAGAGGGGGTGCGTGACACCGGAAATTAGGGCCGGCAGACTTTGGCTGCCCCAAAAATCGTACCAAAAGTCTCTGATAGAAATTTTCATCCTTAGATGTGACAGGAAACCGGATTATGACCACTAGATTACTGCGCTGCCCTTATAGCTTAATACTTCCCTGTGCCTAACCGTTTGAACGTCGTTATTACCTGTAGTACGATTATCTAGACCACATCCTCGAATATTATTTTATCAGGAAAGTTATAGTCTAAACAGAGTTTTTAGGAATTGTGTAGTTTATAGAAACGCTTAGGTTTGACAAAGTTAAATTGAATGAACAACTTTTAGTTTCACTTTATGAAAATATTTTTAGTTTGGGTTAATCCCTGTTGCACTTGATAAAGCAGAAAGCCAATGATCTTGAGAAAGAGAAATCTGCCCTCAAAAGGTTCTGAAGTTGATTAATTTCTATGCGATTTAATGGAAAATGGAGTCCGTGTTGGTGTATCCCAAGTTTCTGGTTATGTGCTATTTATAAAAAAGAAGAGGTTGTTTAGAATATTTTCCACTACAAAAGCACCCTACGTTTCTGAGTATATGCTAGAGCAGGGTGTGTGTGCTTTTATTTAAAAATAACCTTATTAATCATGATATTATCGGAACGCTCCGATTGGTTCGCGCTACTTCCTTGTAATCTCAATTTCATAATCAGTTTTTGAAGTCAGTTCGATATTACCACTAGAAACAAAAATAGCCGCGATCGCTGATTAAACCGTAACTCAGAGTAGAAGAGTTGGCGCGGGTATACTGTTTGTCTGTGCTTCTAATTACATTTTAATAACTCTATCGTTGTGTATGCGCTTTTAGGTTTACCTCATTGCTGGAAACGATTCAGTCTTTCTCGATATTGGAACACGATAATAAGAATTTGGCTTATCTCTTAGGTTCACAGTCCGACAATTCCTTTACTTCGTACGTATAGTTGCAGTTACCATGCGCCATAATCTCTCACACCACCTGTTAATCATGTGGTTAAGATAACTGTTTCGCTTCCTGAATACTTTCTTTATTTTTAATGATAATTATGATGTTTAACCTACAAGAAAAAGACGATATTGGGGGGAAAGAGTAGGAAAATCTTTATTGTATCATTGAAACACTGGTCGTATTCGCCGCAATGTGACGTAACGAAAAACCTGATAAAATATTCCATGTGATTACAGTTACATTTTGAATTTGGAATCATGGGAAATTTTTTTCTTAAATAACACAATGGCTGCGAGAAGCTACAACAGTCGGTGCAACCCGTTTTTAAGCAAACTTCAAATACTGACCAGTTATGTATAGAACGATAATAGGGACAAGGTATACGTTAAGAACTGAAGCAGCAAGAAAGCGTTCAGAACAGTCCTGTCAGTGTTTCTAGGCATCGTGTGGAGGTGTTCACGAGTTATTCTTGTAGCTGCAGATTACTGCAAGGGGGCGCTCCTTCCTAGCATCGCTGTGCCAAGCTATGAGTCCAGTGGGCAGCGAATCCGTGTATTAGTAATTCTCCCTCCCTCCCCATTTGTTTCAGTATGACTACGTTGCTGGTAACTCAACAAAATAAATGTGAAGACTTAAAAAAAAACAACAAGTTTATAAATTTTGTTTCTTTGCTTACAATATTCTCTTTTTCACTTTAGACGTTGGATAGAACAAATACTGAGACCTGAAGCGCTGTCTGTGTGAGTTAGTGAGACACCAGTTTTATAGCAGCAAATAGTAAGGTTACAGCCTGGAGAAGGTAAAAAAAATTTAGCCATAATTTTCACTTTTTTTTCAAGAAACATATTGAAAACTCAGAATTTGAAAGAGTTTTGTTTTATTACGAAAAAAAAAAGAACCAGTAGTACGGAGGATGGAGAGAATTTCTGCGAAGAACTCAGAGGTAGGGATGAGTCGGGCTTAATTTTTGTTCCTTCTAGAAACACTCCACAAAGATGGAAGTTCAAAGTGGTTGTCGGGAAATGTAAAATTGTATTTCTGTTCTCTCACGGTTCCCGCACCATCGGATGGATTAAGTGGTTTCTTATATAAAAACTAATCCATTTTTGTAAAAAGGTAGTAGAAATAATTTTTCCTTATCTCCTCCAATATTCAACTCCATAAAAATTCCTGCATCATAGATAAGCGTAGATCTTGGAATCTGCCAAACATGGACCCTGGAGAAAATTTAGATAGCGGGATGTCTATCCCTTATGCTGAATAATTAAGTTTTACTTGGATACCGGAGATTGCATAACAAGACGTTCGTACCTTTTGTTGACCAATTCAAGTTTTGCTTGAATACTAGAGTTTTTCATAACAAGATTTCATTTTGTTAACCAATCCAAATTTTGCTCCAACTTTTAAAAAATGTGAAAGTGCTAACCTGGATAAATAGTATAAAACATTATCTGCAAGATTAGAAATATAGGGCTGCAACAGCTGAATATGGTCCACACGACATAATGAAATATAGGTTTTAAATGAATTATTCATCCGAAATTATTTTTTCTCATTGTTTTACCTATTTGCAGTATTTTTAGTGCATTATTTATTTTTAAATGGATTTCTTAAAAAAAATTATTCCTTGTTGAATAAAGTATGAAAGATTTTTTTTTTTTACATCAGGGGAGATAATTTCGCTAAATTGAACTATGAATTTTACGTGAATTAATAGCGTATAAAGTTACATTTTTCTAATTTGCACTCTAGGCTCAGCTAACCCGACCTGATAGTATTTATACACAAATCTAGTATCTTTAGCCAGCAGCGAAATAGTCAGTCTCAGCTGACAGTCATGAGAACGATGTTTGATTTTTTAATGAAGCAGTTACTTACCCTGATCATACTGAACGTAATGGCGAGCTTCTGAGGGTGCTATTGCATACTTTCGCATGACGTTGTCATCCATCAACGCGGAAGCCCTAAAAAGACTGAAGCACCCTGGACTACACATCACACAGCCAATCATATGCTCCGTTGCTTTTTGCAACCAATGGCTGATGGCATATTCAAATTTTTGGTACCATACAATCGGTCCTGCAACGAATGAAAGAAACGCTCAAATGTTGAGTTTCATTGATGTTATAGAGTGGAATTTATGGAGTTTTTTTAGTTTAATTAACCAAACAATTTAATCTATCGAAGCCTCGTCTTTGGGTTTATTATGGATTCTTTCAGCCCAATAAAAAACAGTTTATATCTTATTAAGGTTACGCCTAGCCGATATGATTGGTCATATGTGAGGAAAGGAAATTATCGCAGTAAAACGTTCAACTTCTTAATTTTATTATTTAAAATTTGTCTTCGTAATCCTTACCTGAAGTGAAAAAACACTCTCAAAAGAGCCCAACCACTACACGAGTAAATGTTAAAAAGTGCCACTTTAATCTAATAAATATCAATAATGTCACCAACACTAAGGATTTTGAAACCTCTCTCTCTCTCTCTCTCTCTCTCTTCTCTCTCTCTCTCTCTCTCTCTCAAACACGCAAATACATACATACCAGAGCCTTTCGGGTGGATACGTCCACAAGCGGCGGCAACCTTTTCGTTTTTCTTCATTCTATCCACAAGCAACTGTAATGAATATGGCTGGAAATCCACGTCTCCGTCTAGCGCCAGTAGGAACGTGTTGTCCGCCATTGTCTGCTTCCGCCGGGCATCCAGCGGTTGCGCCACCAAGCGGTAGCCAAGAAAGTAATACATGTACATCACCTTAAAGAGAAACGGAAATAAACACGTCTTCTACATACAGCTGAAGGCATAAAACGCAAATATCACTTTACAATACTTTTTCTTTGTTCGTAAAATCTTTCTTGAAAGCTGTGAGCATGATTACATATTTAATTTTAACGTTTTTTTTATTTAGTAGAAGTTTCCTGATAATAACTGCAGCTCGAGTAGTAAGCGGTCTTAATGCAGAATTGTTTACTGTAGTCGGAGAAAGTATCAAGACTCGAGATTATCAGAATTAGACAAACGATATACGTAAATTCGACTATTAGTGACTAATTGCTTTTCGAAGTATTCTACCTTAACTAAAGTAACTG
Organism: Nautilus pompilius; assembly: GCA_018389105.1. Classification (NCBI taxonomy): domain Eukaryota; kingdom Metazoa; phylum Mollusca; class Cephalopoda; order Nautilida; family Nautilidae; genus Nautilus; species Nautilus pompilius. The sequence goes on along the minus strand of JACATO010000311.1, from coordinate 1,340,808 downwards.
CCAGTTAATTTATGTCGAAAAATAATCCATTTCTACGGTTTACTGCGTTTGTTAGAAGTTTTCCGAAAATCTCTTGCAATTTCAAATCCGCTTTATTTCGGTTCATTTTGTTTACCAATTTAGAAATTTTAAACATATTTTCATCGTAAGCATGATATTCCGATATTTCCAATAAGTTTAAGATCCATCCGCCTTCGAAAACTTTAAAATCTTTTTTGCTATGCATTTTTATGTATACTGTTAATATCGGACGGCACTTTTACTTTTGTATATCCAAGGAAGGATAACTATCACCTGGCTCCATCGCTTCCTGTGTCTGATTTTCACTTTGTCCTTCAGGTGAGCAATAAGTTTGTTACCCCCTGGCATCCTCCACTCGAGTCGGCCCCCGTAAGGGGTCGAGTACTTTAACGGAGCCTCTAAATTCACCTTGACCTTATGAACAGCGCTGGAAAAAAGATGTGATTTTTGAAATAACATTAAAAACGATGGTCGACAATTAGTACTACATTTCCAAGCATTCATTCCTAGTTTCGGTTCTTGTAAAAACAAAACAAAGAAACGAAATGTACTCTTTTGTAGTAGATAATGATAATGTACTTTAGTATATATTTGAAAAGGAACGAAAAGGTGATCTTATAGAAAGTTCTCGTACGCCTGAGAAGTTTAATTCTAAATCCATTTGGTGAACAACTGTACCTTACACGGTCTCGTACACCTTTCGCTTACCTGTACGCCAGTACATCGGCTGCTGGTGACGAACCACATAAGATCACTTATACCTCATTCCAATGTGATTTGCTTCTTGGTGCGAATATTTTTACTGGTGTCACTTCTACTCAAATTACCTAATACAATTTTTCTACGTTTACATTCTCAAAAATAAATAACAATTTTAAACATTTAAATAAAATCTTTCTTTACAATAGAAGTTGGGTCGGGTGTGAGACGTACTAAATATCGCGTTACAGCTGGTTTCGGGAAGTGACAGCAGCGGAAAGGCTTCTTTCACACTAGCAGTCGCCCGTCAATCTCTCGGTGAACACGTGATTCAGCTACTCGGTCCATAAGTCTCTCCAAGTAGTGCTTGCAAGATCTGATTGTAAATAGTTTCTAATAGCCAATAAATAATGCCTGATGAGTTGACAATAAAGCTATATATTAATTTTGTTGCTACGTGCCCAAAACAATTCGAGAAAGGAATTCCTCCTGTGCTGATGCTAGGAGGTGTTTTTTTTAAATAAAACGACACATACGCGGCAGCGATATCTAAGGCGACAACCATCTGCTTGACGTAACTGTTCGCGTGATAGTCTTTCTCATCATCGTCATGAATCTCAAAAGCGTCATCGAAAAATATGTGTCCTGAAAATATATTTAAACAGGAAAAAAGTTTTAGAATTTCTTGCGTGTTCTATATAGTTGAAAATGAAATAGGATTTCAGCAGATAATTGCAATGGAGAAGTTAATAAATAACTAATGTTTTCCATCGATGTGTAGTTTCTAAACCACGAATCTTAGCCAATAACCTGCTACCAGTGTAGAAATTTTAATATTTTCTCAAACCAAAATACATATTTAAAATTGTTTCCCTTCCTCTTTCTCTCGGCTAGACAAATTGCGCATGAGAAAAGAAGGTAGAGTGAGATTTTTCCAGACGGAGCGGTTGATATCCTCGTATAATAATGCCACACGTTTAAACAGGTATATGTCTTGAATATTATGCACCATTCCCCATTAGGGGTCGACAGTTCCGGATCCTTCCATGATCCAAAATAAGGAAGAGTACAAACGTGACCGGGGTTCCAAAATCCTTCCATATTATCCAGGAAGGGATCTAACGAAAATCCCTACTACATCTCTTCAATTTCAGATAGATGTGGGAGGATGCCGCTGGAAAAGATGGTCTGTATAGAAGGACAAATTAAACAGAAAGTTTTACGGCTTGGATAGGAAGCAACAGAACGACCGGGCGGAGTTAACAGGTGTGCGGCTGGTTAAATGATAAGAGGGGGAGACAGCTCGTCGCAGGTGAGCAACACCGACTACTGCAGAGTTAGATTATAGCCGTGTAAACCTCAGGTAAAAGGAAGTCCCCCACTCGATAAAAGTAAATAGTTCGATAATATATAATGCTTTTGTGATAGTAAAAGTTCCTCAGAATCTTCTGTTGTTTTTTGGCTCAGATAGAGTTAATATCCTTGGACTCCCCGGAATGCCGCATAAATTTTGGTGTAGTAGGTTGCAATGGATAAAAAGAAATTGATTTTTAATTAAACGGAAACACATTGATGGCGATAGAAAACTACCCTGTCCACTCTGTGCTGGTCCGTGCTCGGGCTAGCAAGAGCAAGAACCCCGAGTGTGCGGTTGGTCTACTTGCCTTCAAACTCGTAGTAATCTGGATCCACGACATCAAAGAACCGCTGTGCATTCCGCCGGGCTGACTGATCCACGTCCATTCTACAAGAGAACGGTAACCTGACAAGAACAGCGACAATGAGCAAAACATTTCTTGGGGTCTGGTGACGGACTGAACGACCGACAAAACCGGTCACACACAGCTCGCTAACTTTGCACTATCAAATTAAGCCGGCTGAGCAGGATCGAGATTAGCAAACAGTGTCATCTTTGGTAGGTAGAGCTGAGTGAGAAGAACAAAGTTTAGCTTAAATTATGTCTACAAACAAGACGAGCAAAAATGGCAGGGATAAGGTTAATCATTGGTTACACAAAATACGTAACGGTGACGGTCTTTTCAGATCTGCGGGAATCTCTCGTTTGAAACGGGCGATTTTTGTCGTCTTTGTTTGTGTTTCGTGATCAATGCTGACAGCAATTAACTTTCCGTTTTGTTGTTACGAGTGGAAACAAGTGTGTGGACGAGCCACTGCGGAAGTCAGAAGTCTGGGAAGGCTGTTACCTGAGCAACGAGGTGAGGATCTGTATCGTCTCGTTTTCTGTTTCGTGCCACATGGTGGCGCAAACGAAAATCATGGGAGTTCTGTCAGTTCTCATAGAGCTGCTGTCAGCCCAGAAGTCGTCTGGGTCGGGGAACGCCGTCTGCATGGGAAACTGGAACTGGTGTCGTCTCTGAAAGCAGACAGCAGATTGGGAAATAGCAATGGCGGCTAGATAGACCGACGCTGCGCGGCTGGTCCTACTTTCGTTTAGCTGCTTCCATTGGCTGAGTAGTGTCCGCGAACGACTGGACTGACGTACTGGCTACTAATGGGTAAATAATAGCAGCAGTTTGCTAAGATGGTCTGGTGGCTGATTACCGAAAGTCCATGATGTTTCTGCATCATTTTAAAATCAATCCAAAAGATATATCTTCTAAAAAAGAGAAAAAAATATACAGTCAATCTTTCTTACCCGCTGGGAGCGTAAATCTATGTCCTTGTCGTCCCTCCTGCGGTTCAGGGTGAGTGACTGCTCTAAGAGGACCGCGCAGTACAGGTTCTGCACAAACAAACTGGAACAGAAGAATATCCTGGTAATTCGTTCGTCTGCCTAACCGGCGCAAATTAACCCTAACCCTGCAGTGCTCAGTAACCTGTACATACTCTTATCAGGTGCAAACTTTAGCCTTTGCTTTTATATGTTTTTGAAAGTTATGAAAGGGAAACCTGAGGCAGGCGTCGTGAAGGTGTAAGATGTCCCACTACAAAAATAAACTGAAAATATGACTAAAATGGAACGACTTTTGGCGCACAATATCTTTGTTTGTTGCAACAACTGGACAGGACAATTAAATACGGTTAGAAGGAACGAGGGGTAGACTAATTGAATATCAATCTAGTTTCTTCCTCATGGTACTGAACGACACTTATCTATCTCTCCATCAGAGGAGAATTCATTTTTAATGATTTCCTAAACACATAAAAGATCACGTTTACATAGCATTTAATTCATATTAAACATTAATTATTTGCGAATGCCACAGAGTTAAACTTTTCGCTTTTACATCAGTTATTAAAGATTAATTTTCTTCAAATTTCGCGTTTTAAATAAGTTGTCGTGTAGTTTAGTTCGTGACTGACCCGACCCGGAAAGATATTTTTGCTTTAATATAACCACCTGGAATCCACTCCACTGGTTGGCCTTCAAAGCCCTAAAAAACGCAACTTTGCTCACCGCTCTGTCTGCACCAGTCGCTCCACCCTTGGAAACCATATATGTGACGTCACCCAGAGAAAAGAAAGCCACCAGGCGAACACAATGGGGAAGTAGTAGTTTACAGTCATCATCGACACGAAGCCGCGAGACGAGCCGTGAATGTCGCAGGTCCAGAACAAGTATGAAGGCAACCAGTTGGTGGAAGGGTTGATTTTCCATGCTTCACAGATCACGATAAAAAAGCCCATGGAGAAGGGCGGTGCTAGTGCCAGTGGCAAAGAGAAGCTGGCTACTTGGAGCATCACTTTGCACGCGGTCTTTGCCATCGTGTAACAGAGAAGCGATGAAAATACCTGTACAACGGCTGTCCAGAACGGGGCCGTGTAGTTGAAAATCTCCACGTTGACGATCTTGTTTTCGAATGGTTGCACAAGGCGCGAGCACGAGGCGTAGTTCTCGTTTAAGAAATACAATAGCTTAAGGCAGTCCTGCTTTCCGTCGCTCATCAAAGTTGTCATTAAGCCGAGGGTAAGAATTATTTTCCACATACTCGCCGCCATGTAAATTTTGGTACGCATGCGCCGGACATTGCGTTTCATTTCTTTCAGCTTGGTGCCCAAGTATCCCATTCCTGTGAACCGGTTTACATAATTTTCCCAAGAGCCCATTGAGATGAGCAGCAAGGAGAGAGGGATGGCCCACGCTAGGTCTTGGTGACCGTACCTCCATTCCAATACCGGCCACACGACCAGCACGGACAGTTGGATCAACATGGCAACCGTGTCCATCAATATCAGAAGCGGTTTTCGTCCAACATCTCTCTGTTTGTCGAAAATCTTCAAGATGGATGGGATGAAAGCGCAGCCAAGCATTAGCGCCACCCCGCGGACCGGATCAACATTCGGCAAAACCAGGAACACCAAAATGGACACGCCTCCTGTGTGAAAACTCTCTAGCATCAGCACCTGCCAAAACAAGACAGAACTTAAGTATTTTTCTTTAACCGTTCACTCTCAGCCTTAAAAAGGGATAAATGAATCTACTCTAAACAGATTTGGCTGCCCAAGTCAGGTGGTCACACACGAAGAACTCTAAGCTCCAAATCTATTTTGGAAACAAGGCTGTCTGATTATTTTATTAAGATTTTGCAAAATTTTATGTAAATTGTACCAATGTGTCAAATTTCCGTTGGATAAAATCCTGTATTTATTTATTGCGTAATGTATTTCCAATGGTACATTTTCTGGAGTTCTACAATAAATGCGAAAACATGGTTCATTAAATAAATGGCGACTCACCAGCGCCATCGGTCCACATGACGGCTTGCGCGTCTTTTTAAAGCAAACTTTCCAGAAACACTTGCAGAAGTTCAGCAGATAAGGCGAGCAGACGACAATGATTAACGCCCACAGCCACCGGACCTCCACTTTCTTCGAGAAACGGTACACCGGGTCCAAGCTGTCGTCTGGATTCACCCGATAACACGTGTAGCGATCGGGTCCTGTCGTATTGCAGCGGAGCGTGGCGTTCTTATAGAGGTTGGATGTGATGAGGAAGAGCGCGCTTTTGCTTACGAGGCTGGCAAACAGAACGCATATCGACAGGAAGAAGGCGACAGTTATTTTGGCCGCTTTCTGCGCCGTGTTGAAGTACATCCCGTTGCTGGTGTCCTCCTCCTTCTGGGGCAGGAAACGAAACACGTCCCACGTCCGCTTCTTCTCTTGGTAACTGAAACACCAACCCAAAACTTTTACATCACAACAAAAGAGTCGGCACCAACTAATTGTTACTACCAAAGTTGGTCTAAAAAAGGGGGGGTTAGGGTACGAACTGAAAATTGGCCTAGTTTTTATTTGAAAAAAATCTGGGAAGGCCGAAACTAAGAACTATTGTCACGCGCACATATATACTTAAATTTTAAGGGTAAGCAACTACTGAAACATATTTTCCACTTCATCTGTCTCATAACCCATAGATCGTTGTGGCACCTCGAGGGGGGTGTCTAAGAGATTTTGCAATCTGGCGGAGCCCATTACTCTCCAGGTTGAGAGTCAAGTTTGTCAGCGTCCAGAGGAGGGTTGTATAGCTGTCTCAGGCTTTTGGCCCTCCTCAGCAGAACTTACCCCCAACCCCAGCGGGGATCGGAACCGCGACACGAGAATTGACGAGCGAACTCGCTATCCACGGCGCTACGATGTCTGAAGTATATTAGGTTTCCTTTAAATACAGCGGTCATGTATAATTATGTTTACTGGCTACTTTCACATGCATACGTGTATTACTGATTGATACAGAGCATCACCACGTTAAGCTCAGCCACTGTTGCGTATGTTTCGGCGGTGTCATGATAGAAGCGTATACAGAAAAAGTGTCGGCCGTTTCCGGGATAATGATGATGATGATGTTAATATAAGTGTTCTTTTGTATTTCATTCTCTCGCCATTTTAAACATAGCCGGGGTTATAGGCGGCTAGAATGACCATAACTGGCGCAGAATCGAGAGAAAGAACAGAAATTAACCGGTAAAGATCCTGATATCAGAGCTGCTACTTTATTTGGTAAAAAAAAACAACAAAAAAAACCATCAATGCCGCATTTTGAACACCTGCAATAAGAGACTGGACACGCTGTGGAATGGTTTTGTTGGTCGGATTCAGATTGTGGTGTATCAGTGTTATGGCAGTAGTAGTGTCAGGTTCAGATGTTTATCTGATTCCATTAGACCAAAGTTGTCCATCCAAGCTGCCAAAGGTCGAAACGATAACCAAACGAAGAGCTTTTCACGGTTTGGATGACGAACTACCAAAGTTAACTTCGCAAGCAAAGTCGTAGAATAACGATCATCTGACAGAAAATACAAGATGACGATCCACAAGCAATTTACTGGTTCTCTCTTAGCACAAAGCCTACAATTTGGGAGTAGATTGAATACAGTATCTTGTCGCTCTCCTGTCAGTAGCGGGTAGCGCCAGTGAAAAGCCGCCTTAAGCCGTCCTGTCGGCTGCTGTGATCGTGCACCATATTTGGACTTTTCCGGGCATCAGAACCTGAAGTTGACAGTTTCGGTTCGAAGTAACTGGGCGCGTCATGTCAGCACTGTTCAATTTCATAAGTAAATCACAAGAATTGTTCTGAACATGTCCGCAATGTTTCCCCAAAGCTGGTATTTGCCAAAATTTATGCTATTATATTGGGGCAATTTAGCTGGTTTGGAGACTTGTATTTTATGATGAGGCTGCCCAAAACTATGTAGAAAGAAAAGCTTTCCAACTCGGTTTCGATCTTGACATCTTGCCATTCAAAGGGATACAAGATGGGGCCGGAGTCAGACATTATTGCAGCCTCTACCTTAAAACAAACAACCGCTATGGTTTTTAAAAATATACATATATAAAACGCGTAAGCCTCGGTGTCTTGTAAAAAATATCATGACAACAAATGTTAATCCTATCTCGATCCCCGCAGACTACTCAGCATGGGAATCGTTTAGGATTCGATCTTCCCCCTCGCCGTCTCAATCTGTACATACATTTTACTCTTTCTAAAAATCTCTGGGTTCTTAATAGAATTAAAAACCAGTTGTTATCTAGCTATTTGGAGGATCGATTGAATGTAAATCCTATTAAAGGCTCTCGGAAGAACTTTTAAAGGTGAGCAAAGGGAAGATTTATTAACAGAACAACGAAACCTATTATTAGTTTTATGAGTAATGACATCATTGACTCCCGCTCAGATTTACTTACGATAGCTACTTTCTCTTATAACTGTTGATTGCAAAGTAAAATAGAATATTAACATCTGATTAGCGATGTGACTTCGTCGTGTTTCATTTGATAAACAACGAATCAGCAAGAAAATCTGTTTTTAATTTTGATATTTTATTATCACTCACTCGCCGTTAGGTTTTCTTTCCCTTTTTTATTATAATTAACATATGTCAGTTTAAATATTAACCAATTCTTTGTCTACATTCAATTTTAAAATATAAATGGTGTTTCTTCCTTCCATTGTTAGAAGACCGCTTGCTTGAATGTAGATAAATGATTAATACTAATATCTTCTCTAACTTTAATCTTCTGTAATATTTCATTATTATTATTGCTTCTCTTTAATTTGACACCCATGTGCCCAGTACAATAACAAATGTATCTCCAGAGTCCTGAAAATCCGCTTGTAACTGGTGCACCAACCATATCTGCCCTTTTCAAGGAATCAAATACAACGAACTAAAAGGGAATTGCCCGTCAAATGAAACACATTTGAGCAAAATAAAATCTTAATTTAGTTTTTTTTCTTCTTTTAACTCATTCAAATACTGCGCGCTACCATCTAGGACAAGAGAGAACTGAAGCTGCTTTGAGAGCCTTTTCTTTACTTTAGTTTTTAACGTGAACTGAAGATTCTTTCTCAGTGAAGATTAATAAACAGAAAACATTATCAGCAACCATTAGCATGGCTGGCGATCAGGAAAAAAACACAACAGAAGCGCCACCTACACAGTTTCTTTCGATTCAGCATGGCTCAGAGGTAAGCGAACCTTTACTATGTCCACTGAGTCTCTGCTAGTACTATGGTCAGCCTGAAGGCTTGATGCCCCCTCGCTTTCCTCTTTTTCATCCGCTAGATACTCTTCTGATTCTGCCATTTGAAAACCGTCCACCTGATGATTTTCAACTGGGGAATCGACAAACGCGGGATTGAGAACTCCCACGCTGCCATCTGAGAACAGAACGCCATCACTTTTCTCCAAAATAAGTTTGTCCTTGTCTGACAGTGACGTCACTTCCGGTAAGCACATGGGGCGATTAAATATATGACCGGAAGAAGGTATATCTGGAGTATGACTCTGAAAAAAATCATAGATAATAAAATAAATATAATAATAAAAACTGACTTTCGGTTCACAGCAAGCTCCCACATACATCCTCTATGAACCAGCCTCCTTAATAACTTTAGATTTTCTCATCTTCATTGAAATCAGTTATAATCTGGCTACATTCAATCTATCAGAAAACTTAAATCTTTAGCGGATAAAGCTTTAAAACTCTCTTTGTATAATGAACCTTTATAATCATTACCCTTCTTTTTCGGAATCAGAAGAAAGCAGCTGAGAAAATTATCACTCCCAAAGTTGGATAGAGCCATAGTCTACCGGGTTTAGCAACAAAAAAGAGACTAAGCGGAACCCGCAACAGTCTTTATAGGTTGCGATAATGGAGAAAGTAAAAAAACCAACAGATGAAGAAAGCTAACATTTAAATATTTTCTTTAAAAAGAGGTTGAACATTCATAATCCCTTTCAAGCGGTTTTACAAGTCAAGTCAATTACGGAAGCTTTATTATGTAGACTTTTTCGATCAATTCTTGTAAATAAATCTTCGAAACGAACAGCTGCCAGAAGCGAGACGACAGGGAGAAGATAAAAGTTGCTTGTCTATTTAATGGTTACCCGACGTTTCAAAGTATTTATTATACTTTTAGTTTTTTCTCAAGAGATGACGGTTTAATTATGAAGAAACTATATTATTAACTTGATGTTTTTGATGCAACAGATTTGTCTATTAGGTACATTTTGGATATTCTTAGAAATAATATTCAACAGTTTCTACCACGATGTAATAGAGGCATGTCGTTAAAGTAACTACTTCTGTCCTATTAATTGGAATTTAGGAGGGGTATTCTGATAATCTGTACATATAGATCCCTTGGGAGCTTGTTAAAGTATCTTTGTACATTTGTTAATTCTAGATTTTTCAAATTCAGGTATGGATTGTTTTCAGATTCAGTTCTGTGTAGATCCTTAATTTTTTTCAGTTGACTTATGCTTTCATGATTTGAAAGTCGATATGGAATAATAATTTAGCAGAAGCTTTGAAAATTTTGTCAACTTCTTCATTGCCTGTTGAACCAACGTATCTCAGTGTCCATTAAAATTTAAATGCTAAACTTCTTTCAGATAGTTCTATTAGCACATTGCGCATTCGTTGCTTTCATTAGTCTAAAGCAGATTTTTTCGGCGTTTTTCGGAGAATGCAGAAGAGACTTTGGCGATATTCACATGGCAGGGTATCTCAGCGGACGCAGAATTCTCAGCTTCTTTAAAAAAAAAAATGCAACTGTCTCTACACAGCATACACTGCAGATAACTACGGCCTTTTTATCTGGCATTATTACATTAACCCCTGCACCACCAAACACAAAACCATCTCTCACACTGCTCCGTCTACACGGTGAGCCTTGAGATAATGTAGCCAATGTTTCATTCGCTAGTTTGGATAAGTATTAAAGGTGGTTTGATTTAGAACATGGCCGGATAAGCTTAAGAACGATATCACAATCATCTATCAATGGCACCAACGTTATGCATTCGTTTAGCAAAGGGTGGGCGTGGTCCGGGATCAGTTTATGAAAGTCAGCGAGACGTTTTAGATAAGCTTGCAGACTAGAGATAACAGTTGGGATGTAATTATAAATGGACAGGTATTCGCTAGACAAGAAGTGTTGCAAAAGCAAACACTAAAGGATGAGAACAGGGATACCAATGGATTCGGAACCCTGCGGATAGCATTTGTTGAAAGTAATCTTAATTATTTGAACTCTCTAGGTAATTCCAATTGTCCATATTTACCTATAGTACATGTTAACGTTTCTGCTCCTTTTAAAATGTGTGTATATTTTAAATATGCGAAAATACTCACACAATCATCGTAAATGGTCTGAAGCCGTTCTAAAGTGGTTATTCTCTTCTTCATTTGCCCGTTGTTTAAGGATAAAATCTCAGCTAAAGACAGCACGATAACTCTCAGCCAGAGAATAGGGAATAATGGCGTCTTAGTGACGAACTTTAGAGATGCTGGGACAGGTTTTACCGTGTTATTGAATATTCCTAAAAAATAATAAGTGTCGGCTTAACAGGGTCGCCGAGTCTTTTCCTCCCTCCCATTTCTCTAAACCAGTGACACATCTTTAACAGCCCTGACGACGAGAAAGAGAAATGAATCATTAGTGTTAGATCGTCTCGGGCGGACGCTCCCTGCTCATTCCGTGGTTTCGTGGCATCCTTCAAAGAAACCTGTTTACACTGCGCTGGCGCGCGAAGCCGGAAAGAACCAGTTCCACCTGAGTTTTCCGCGAGAGCAGAACCAAACGGACGAAGCGTTCGAGACGGGGTGTGAAGCACTAGCTTCTCAAAAATGCTTGTCGTGTACATGGTTACCTTGCGCGACAAACGCCTCGCCTCCTTTACGGAAAGCATCACTAATTAACGAATTGTCATTTTCACGGTCTAATGAAGCAGTCTTGAACAACAGAGGGACACCTAGGAGGCGCTGCGCCCGCACCAACTCTTAAAAAAAACACTAGTACTCTAATTACTGAGCTAATCCGCTCCCAGATTGGAGCAATATTCAGTAAAGATGCGGGGCCCTGATCCAGCTATAATTTTGTCTGTTTTTATTCTTTTATCGATGGATTTATCAAATTATCATTTTAATGGGTAATCACTGTCAACAGTTTTATGCATCAAAATCGTTCATCATAAATGCTACCAGTTAGTATTCATACTCAGCGTAAAATCTAGATTTAAATTGGTTTTCTTGCTTTATAATTGCATTTTGAATGCGAACGCTATAAAAATAATCTAAAGCAGAAATTTCAGAATTCACAAAACTGCATAAACTACCAAGGGCATTTATAAAATAATGTCAACTATTTACATGTACTTTGTACTCTTGGTACCTGAAGAGTATGTATTCTAGCGCTGTCATTATTTTGGAAAATTTTATAAATTCAAATTGAGGTTTTTCTTAGTTTTTTTTTTACATGAGGTATGAAAAGTTTGTCAAATCTATGCAATAGTTTGTGCTAACCATAACTTGCGATGCATGTATAACTATATATAATATAGCAGTAATAAGTAGATAGCTTTAAAGAGAGAGATCAGATACTCACTCACCGGACTTCAAATTAAAATCTGTTTTAACTACGCCAGGTATAGAGAGAGAGAGAGAGAGAGAGAGAGAGAGAGAGAGAGAGAGAGAGAGAGAGAGAGAGAGAGAGAGAGAGAGAGAGAGAGAGAGAGAGAGAGAGATGATGGAGATGGAGAGGGAAAAATGAGAGAGATAGGAGAGAGAGCGAAAGATAGAAGAGAGAGTATAGAGAGATGGGAGAGAGGGATGAGAGACAGAAGAGTTAGAGAGATGAGAGAGATAAAGAGATAGATACAGATAGAAGAATGAGAAAGAGAGTGGTCACTCATTTCAGAGGGAAGAATGGATATCTTTACTGATGCATTATTATTTGATTAAGTGAATTATTCTACTTTTTCCGATTACGAAATACATATTGCTATCCTTTAAACAGCTGATATTTAAATAAAAGAGTTTATTCAGATGAAATCAAAAGGCTTATCATCTTTCTCATCCACACAATGAAAATAAAAAGGACATCTCAGTATGACGCTGCTGTATGTTATCGTTTACAGCTCACTGAGCAAAGCTGCTTAATTTTTATATAAATACATATCATCTTCATTCTTTTAATTTTATAATATCATTTTTTTGGGAGGATAAATGTTTGGTTTTTATAGTAATCTACAAATGATTCTACTACTAGGTGGGGGAGACTGGGACTACTTGTTACAGGGGTAAGTTGTTACAACGCTAGTGACATATAGATGAACTACAACTGACCTCATGCGCTTTGACCTTAAATCCCAACGTCAAATTGTATATCGCCGATTATAACCTCGCTATGTGTTTAATCTAGAATTTCTGGTACTGTAACAACTTACACCTGTAACAGCTAACTCCGGTTTTACCTACTGAAGTGCTATTTCACTATCTTTTCCTATTTCGGAGACAAACTGTCGGAACTTTATTATAACACACGGTAAAAACAGAGTACAAATCTTACCAGTCCAGAAGATAGATTTCTGATGTGATCCAAGGGATATATTGAGTTTGAAGAATCCATGCTTAGAAAGAAAAAAGAAAACAAAAGTTTGGATAGAAACAAAGTCAACTGGAGTAGAATCTGAGCAATGACAAGAAAAAGCCCACTAATTTAGCGGATGCAGGCGAACCAACAGCGTTTCAGAACGTAGAAGATAAGAAGTAAAATGTTACCATGGATTTTCTTGTTTACTTTTGCTTTAGCGTTTCTAACACAATAATGGGGTGGGCGAGGGACAATGTAAATGTATTGAAAAAATAATTTTAAAGAACAGCTTGAGAAAGTGTCAGGAGAGCCAAAATAATTTTAAAAGTAAAACAGATGCTGTATAGTATTTCGAGGAACATCAGTTTACTGCCTTAGGCTTAGGGTGGTTAACATGTCGCTGTTTGAGGTCTGTGAGTTCCTGGTAGTTTATAGCTCTTCGTTCCTTTAACATTCCGAACTCCTCGTGGTCTCGAGAATTAAGTCTCTCGGTCAATTGCGAGTGAATATTTGGTATTTAATGTACAATATATTCACGTTTACAGAGATGTAAAACAATGTATTCAAGTAAGCAAAAGCAAAACGATGAAAAAACGTTTTAAAGATTAAAAAAACTTATAAAATAATGAAAAAATCCTTTGAAACAGCGATGGGCTATCATCTTACCTTTTCAAAGACAGACTTATATCGTCATCGTTGTAAGGTTCCATCAGCTTTTACCCCGTCGAATTTCTGTCTCTTTCTTTGTTCTCCTCAGAAACTCACTTTTGTTTTTTTTTTCCGCTGCTGCTGCTGCTGTTGTTGTTGTTGTTGTTGTTGTTGTTGTTGTTCTGATGTCACTTCCACTGATAATGTCTGCAGTCGGCATGTATGTGTCCCCTCGTCTGCTGCCTCCCTACTTCCCTAAACCGTCCAGGTATGCTGTTTGGGCGCAGCGCCTGTTGACATTGTTTGGCCGCCGCGTGCTCACCCGCCTGGAGATCGGGAAATGTTCCGGTCTCACTTGTGTCTGCCTACCTGGAGGAGCTGCTGCCGTCCCCAGATCATTCGTTTCGGGCGATCTCCATCCAACCTTTTACATCGGAGAAGTTTCGGTGGGAATTATCGCAAATCTGTTTACAATTTCGGGTGTTTTTTGTTGTTGTTGCTATTTCTAGGAGACCAAACTCTGATACAATAGTCTAATGTGTAGCTTGTCTCATTGACGGATGAATTTAAATAGACAAATCTAATTTGTTACTTATCTGGAGTTGTAGACACGTGGGAGTGACAAAACCGTCGGTCGCTATGGTAATGGTCAGTCTTCTGTTTGAAGTTCGTAGATTTACTCATATACTTAAAGCAGTTCTTTGTTTTAGCGGTCAACAGTTAAAGTTTCAGTATCGACTCATTTTATTTATTTTTGATAAAGGAATTGTAAATGAAAGGAAACGTGAATCAGTTTAAAGTCTACTGACCCGCAGCTGTCTTCCCTTGCCGCTTTAATGAGCAATGATGGCTTTCCCCCCTTCTATCGTTAAAATGATCGAAAATGTTTTTTTTCTTTCCTAGTTTATCTTGAGCTGCAGCTCGCCACCGATAATTCAGACTTAAGTTGTTGTCTGGCTGCCTTGTATCCTTAGTGACAACAACTTCAAATGACGACAATGACATTTTTCTTTTTTTTACTCTTTCTACAGAGGAGGAGAGACAACAACAACAAAAACAAAGAAAAAAACATCGGCAGCAGCAACTGCGATGGGCGCGCCGCCTACTGTGGATGACCCCACTCGATTTGGCGACCTCCTGCAGCCCGGTTTCCTGACGCTCTCTTGCACCGGACCGTTTGTGTGGGTTTCTCCCGCAGCTACACAGAGGAGTTTTCGAGTATATTAGATGTAGCTTCCACGGGTAATTATTGACCCCCCCACCACCTCTGACCGTATCCAGGTAACTCGGGTCACAAAAGCTGATGCCCCATGCTTGGAGGTTGTAACTCGCTGCTTTCAGATGTTCTCGAAGTCAGGACAGAAATCCACAAAGAAAGGAGATATTGCAGGGGCAGGGTTAGGGGTAAAAACAGACTGGTGCAGGGCGACAACCCCGACAGCCGTCAGTTCGTGAACAGCGGCGAAAACTGAAGCCTACCGACCATCATCGACAACAAGACCGACCAATAGGGCAACAAAAGCACTCACAACGAAGAAAATCCCTGCAATGAAATAGATAATGACAATACTGAAACAATAACAATAAATAATACCTGATCAATGATAGCTTATATCACATTAACAACTACTATGGCAATTTTTTAAAAAAAGAAATCTCGCGATTTTACTTTATCTAAGACCGCCATCTTGGCTGTCATTTTGTTTTTACACTTACCGTAAGTAAACTAATAATAATAATAATAATAATAATAATAATAATAATAATAATAATAATAATAATAATATGATAGGTATGTGTAACAGTAATTATATTGGTCAGTTTTATATCAAATTTCAGACAGTTTTTTAAGTATTTTTCCTATTCATGTTTAAGAGAAGTTGACACACGTTTGAGTATAAATCTGAGCAAATGTCAACAGAAAATAGCAAAACAACTTTATTATTAACCCTTTGTTCCTTTTATTAGCTGCATCAGATTTCACGCCAGTCTTTACGTTTATTTCATGTCCATGTTCTATGTATTAATTTCTTTGTAAAAGAAAAATAGAACAACTTCAGCAGCATAGATGAAAGACATCTAAAGATTTGAAACCAAAATAGGTTTTATACTTTTATCTATAATCTTAAAAGTTTTATAATATTTACTAAACTTTTTTTGTTTCTCAAGGGCAGTAGAAAAGACAATAGCGGAATGAGATCATTTAATTTATGTCGTTGAATAATTGGATAATTGTCTTTCAGAGAAATGACGAAATCTGCTTTTTAAATCGCAATAATTTGAAGTTACAATTATGAATAAATAAAAATATCACGTTCGTTACTATAGCTTTTCTAAATGTTTTATATTTTAATTAATTTTTAAAAACTATTTTACTTCGTAATGGTGTCGAATTCTGTTTCGAGGGTAATAAATACATCTGGATTTTTTAAAGAAGCGACAAACAGACTTCAACCTGAAATTATTATTTTTTTAAAAAATAGAATCACTTAAAGTCAGTAAGGTTTCGCATACCCTGCGTTCACAATGTGTAAGTTAGGGTTGTCCAGTCAGTGACATCAACCTCCTCGGGTGGACAAGCGGAGTCTGACACGCCCGCCCCTTTCTCTCTGTGACTGACAAAGTAGATACCAATTCACATTCACAACCAAGTCCTCCAGCTCTCTCTCGACCCAAGGATTTTCTTCTGTCTTTCTTTCTTTTAAAATCCCGCGCGGTTTGGAAGATTTTGCTTTTTACCGTTTACTTACTTTTGCATAAACTGTCACATACCAATTTGATGATTATATATAAATTTATGATTCTTAAGATTTTTGCTTAAAATTAAACTGAAATAAGCAAGTTTGTAGAGACAAGAGAAATGTTTCCCATTGGAATATAAGATGGTTTGGGGGAATTATAGTTTATTTAATTATTAAAACAAAATATTTTGTTGTTAGTAATGAATCGCACGCTTACACTGTTTGCTGCAATCAAATTGTGAAAGTCACGTGAACGACGCGTGCTTTATGATTGGCTATTGCTGCCATTTCAGACTCTAGTTTTGGCTGAACTTGCAAGTCTACACAGACATTTAGCTACGGTAATACCTGGACTCCAGCGTATTGTTGAATTACATCTAAGTTCCGAATTACGGTAGCCATAGCGACAACTGCAAGAAGGTATGACATAAGATTTTCTCATCCAGCGTGCAGCAGCGCCAACCGAATTTCCCACCAGTTGAGATAAACCAGTCGAACGTGAAACTTTACAGTTTACGTCGATTCGAGAGACGTTTTGTTGTTGCTGCTACATCCGACCGTCAACGTGGCATGGATTATCACGAGGCAAAGTACGTTATTTGGGTGAAAAATCACTATAGTTAAATTTTCATTACTTGAAAATTTTTTCACCTCATTCAAATCATCCCTGAAGCCACAAACTTTTAAAGTGGGTAATCTGAGCCTAAGCTCGCGCCTGTAATCTTTCTTGTCCTATTCTACGTGTTTATTTAGTGGAAATCAATGTGATTTGGTAAGTTGTGGGTTTTCATTTGTCTGTCTTAGTGGAAGATTTAGTGTTCGTCGGTTTAAAAAGAGACTATTATTTTAAATCTTTCTAATATATCTATCTTTAAAGATATTTATATGAAACCTTTTGGTGCGTGTAAATCAAATTTAAAAACCACAAGATATTTTTACCTGGATCAAACCATTGCCCTGGTAACAGCGGTCATCTTGGATTTTGAGGTGCACGTTTGTTACAATTCCCTAAGATGAAATTTTTTCAGGTGGCGTCACGTTTCAGAAAGCGAAGCTCCTACTGTATTCTCTCTCGAACCAATAATAATAAAATATATAAAGGTTTTCTGTTTAAAATCTAAGCATAAAAACACAACAGTTCCAGAGGTACAGCTGTTCAAAGTTCGCCAAAATTGGAATTACCGTTATCGAGAAAACAGCATCCATAGATGCATACAGGTGCATCTCAAAAAATTAGAATATCTTGGAAAAGTTCAATATTTTTTGTCAGTTATTTCAGAAAGTGAAAATTGTATATATTCTAGATTCATTACATGTAAACTAAAATGTTTCAAGCATTTTTTAATTTTAATTTTGATAATTACGGTCTATAGCTATGCACTCAATACTTGGTCGAGGCTCCTTTTGCACGAATCACTGCATCAATGCGGCATAGCATGGAGGCGATGAACCTGTGGCACTGCTGAGGTGTTAGGGAAGCCTATGTTGCTTTGATAGCGGCCTTCAGCTCGTCTGTATTGTTGGGTCTGGTGTCTCTCATCTTCCTCTTGACAATACCCCATAAATTCTCTATGGGGTTCAGGTCAGGCGAGTTGGCTGGCCAATCAAGCAGAGTAATACCATTGTCAGCAAACCAGTCATTAGTAGTTTTGGCACTGGGGGCAGGTGCCAAGTCCTGCTGGAAAAGGAAATAAGCATCTCCATAAAGCTTGTCAGCAGACAGAAGCATGAAGTGCTCTAAAATCTCCTGGTAGACAGCTGCGTTAATTTTGGACTTGATAAAATACAGTGGACCAACACCAGCAGATGACATGGCACCCCAAATCATCACTGACTGTGGAAACTTCACATTGGACTTCAAGCAACTTGGATTCTGTGCCTCTCCACTCTTCCTCCAGACTGTGGGACCTTGATTTCCAAATGAAATGCAAAATTTACTTTCATCTGAAAAGAGAACTTTGGACCACTGAGCAACGGTCCAGTTCTTTTTCTCCTTAGCCAAGGTAAGACGCTTCTGACCTTGTCTCTGCTTCAGGAGTGGCTTGACACTAGGAATGCGACATTTGTAGTCCATTTCCTGGACACGTCTGTGCGTGGTGGCTCTTGATTCACTGACTCCAGCCTCACTCCATTCCTTGTAAAGCTCCCCCAAGTTCTCGAATCGGCTTTGCTTGACAATCCTCTCAAGGCTGCGGTCATCCCTCTTGCTTGTGCACCTTTTCCTACCACTCTTTTCCCTTCCAGTCAGATTTCCATGAACATGCTTTGATACAGCACTCTGCAAACAGCCAGCCCCTTCAGCAATGACCTTCTGTGGCTTACCCTCCTTGTGGAGGGTGTCAATGAGTGTCTTCCCCATGATTGTGGTTGTGTGTACTGAACCAGACTGAGAGATTCATGGTATTTATACTGCATAAATAGTGATTTACTCAAACTCAAAATGGAATATTCTAATATTTTGAGATAGTGGATTTTTGATTTTCATGAGCTGTAGGCTGTAATCATCAAAATTAAAATTAAAAAATGCATGAAACATTTTAGTTTACATGTAATGAGTCTAGAATATATACAATTTTCATTTTCTGAAATAATTGACAAAAAATATTGAACTCTTCCACGATATTCTAATTTTTTGAGATGCACCTGTATTTCTAACTGGAAAGTTTCTAGAAAGCTCTAGGCTCTTAAAACTCGTCTTCAGAACTTTCTCGCTGTTGGGTCCCGCGTGAACAAACCAGAGCACGAACTCTTGGAGACTTTTTGGCCCAGGTTCCATCTTTAGATCTAGCTCCCCTAGTTTGTTTAGTCTCCTACAACGGGGCAGTCTGCGGTGTTTTCTGGATTGATTGCCATTAATTCCAAAGTCTCTGCGAGTCGAGGCGGAGCCATGCTAACTCCAAAGGCGTATGAAAACCTGCCACATAGCTCAGTTTTTATCTCGCCATTTAAATAATAATAATAATACAATTTAAGTTTATTGCTATCACTTTTTTAATCGTGCATGGATCATTTGTAGAATTTTTACAAAACGCATACGAACAATATACTTAAATTGTAAACAAAATCCTTTATTCGATAATTTGAAATTCAAAAGATATCAGTTAAAAAAAAAGAGAAAGGAAAATATTTTTTAAAAAAATTTTGTGCTATTGTTGAGTACTCAATTGGTTTTTCCTTAAAAAGCAGACAAATAAAAGTATAACGCAGAAGAGCACGTGTATTCTCTTATTGAATGTTTACCTAAACTGATAGGAAGGGTGACTGCGTTATTCAGAGACAACGGCCGTTGAGAAAATACACCACGGATATAATAACACCTTTGTTTTTGGTCTTTCCGGTATTAAATTATCACCAGAGAATAAGGCCAAGAGATATGACGTCATTTCCATCACAACCAACGTAATAGATGTGATTGGTCATTACTCTCTGCTCCTTAAAACCAACCAAACAAACTTATTTTTTAAACTTTTAAGGAAGCACTCCCCCCCCCTATTTTATGTTGCGGTAGATTTTTTAAAAAATCTATTTTTGTTCAAGTGGCCAAAGTCGGTGCATCGGACACTTTCGTAATTTTTCTGCGACTGTGTACCACGTGATGGCGCGGCACGTGCAGAGTTTGGCGTCAGTACTCCCCGAACCGGGGTATTAGAGAAACTATTATACATTACATCACCCTGCACCACCGCTGTAGTTTTACAGTAATGCATATCTAGAAATGGTTTGACTAAATTGTATTCTAAATTTATCCATTGTTGTTACCTGGTTATAAAACGGGAAAAGATCGATAAATTCTACTCAACAAAAAAAAGAAGCTACCAGGTATGTCACAGTCAGGTGAACTTCTCGTCTTATTTCAAGAATAGAGTATTTGTTAGAATTGCAATGACAGCAAGAGTTAACCAGTATAATTATTTCGGAATCTTAAAATGATGGCAAATTGTGAAATTCAAAAAAGGCTCAGTGACTCTCTAAAGCAGTCTTTCTCTAAACTAGTCCGACTGGGAGTCGAACCTACAACCCAAGAGTTCCACATTCTAGCCGACAAACCAACATGGCTAAAGAATACATAAAAGGCTAACGCTTCCTGATATTAAAAGATAAGTAGTTCGACAATTTAAATTACTCGTAGACAAAGTTATATGTATATATGGGTTTTCAGTTTCTTGAGATACTGAAAACACATAAACGCAACACATCATTACACTTGTGACAGAAAAGTACTAACTCAGTTACAGATATTGCAGTGGGATCTGTAGCAAAACATTCATTAGCAATTTTGTTGTTAAAAATGAATTCCTGACGCTAGAATCAAATCGGCAACATGAGCTCATCTGATTTAAATCTGCGCCTGTTTAACTTAACGGAAGAGAGGCTTAAATGAGAAATAAAAACAGAAAGTCGGATAACCGAAGCGACGACGCTTTTAATATTAACCGTGACGTTCAGCTGAAGTAATGGCAGCGATGGTCGCTCACGAGGAATATCGTTCCTCGTGCTCATCGCCCGCCTTCAGTCCAATAGCAGGTTTGGCTAATGCAACATTACGCTGCTTTTCTGAAAGTACCCGCAGTGGCCGCGCTTAGTCATCTCATTGCAGTAGAAACACTTGCCCACCATCTTTGAACGGGTGGCCATGGTGGACATGCGGGCAATGTCCAGACGGTGTTTGTCGACCGACGACTCTCGGAAACGGCGCTGCAGCATCCTCTGGATCGCGTCGTCCTCTCTTAACCCGCTGTACACCGAGTTGAGGAAGCACTTTGTCGGCTTCTGGACCCGCTTGATGATCTCATTGACCTTCTCAGTCGTGACCAGCTCATTGGACGATATCGGGTAGTTGGAATAGTCAATGCAGTTTTTGTGGCAGGTTTGAATTAACGGGTGCAACTTCACCCAGCCGAATTTGTTCCGCTTTGGCCGGGACCGGCTTAGCTGCAGGGAGGCGAATGTGGGTCTTGCGATTCTTTGCAATAATTCTTCCGAGAAAAATGTTTTTTTGTTTTTGGTCCAAAATTGGTCTTCCTCCACAAGTTTGGGTAAGTTGGTTTCATCCTTGGAAGTCATTCTCTGGAGAGGGACGAGATAAGTCTGCAAAGTGTTTAAACAGTAAAAGCAATTCAGTAGGTCCACAAGTAACACAAGACTAAACTGTGCTCCGTAAAATTGTCACCTTGCTTGACACCAAGATGACGATTGTTGCCAAATTATTCAAAGTAAAGTTACGCGACGCAACAACATATAGAAGTTATAAGAATTATTTCCCTTGTTCTTTTTTAAAAAATCTACTTCTGAAATATACAAAGTCAGAAACATAACATTAAAATTTCAAATCTAATTTTATCCACGCTATTAATAAGATGATATTTTTTACTACGAGATACAGTGCATTAGGTAATTATCTTACCTTGTTTATATTTTAGTGTCAGTGAATGTGTTGGTCAGGATACAGCAAGTAAACCCTTAATTAGAAGGCATTGGATACATTAATTAGGACCGTAGTTACAAGAAACTGAAGATCTCATTTTAAGGAACCATTAGTTATTTTAGAGAGTTTTTTAAAGAAATTTTCACACAAATTAACAATTGCAAAAAATTACACAACAGGACAAAATCAGCCTTACAACCATTTACCACTTTACCTAATTTCAGACCAAACCCAAAAAAGATGAACTCTTTCTTGATTTCTAAAAAATTTGGATCTGACTAACAAGAATAAACTGCTATGAACGAAACACAAAATCTCATATCTTCTCATACTGTTAGCAAACTTCAAGACCGATTTCTCCAGTATCACATTTTAATAATTGATGTAGACGGTTCGGATAAAATTAAATAATTTCATCTTCCATTTCGTTAAAAAGTCTACAAAATAAGTAGACACAAGAAATTTTCGGTTGTCTCTTATTTTAGAGTGGTTAATTTTTTATGTATGCACATTAAAGTGTACTGTGATTAGCTGAATTATTTATCAGTCATCTTTAAGCTTTTCCTAACAAGACTGCCACGAATCGTGTATTTATTCTTCGTATCATCAGATTTGTTTTTCGCTTCATAGAGTTTCACTCGAAGTGCAGTCTGAAATAATCTAATAGTGTTTTTAGAATTTATGGAAAAAGCTAATAAAAAATAAAATTAGAAAAAAATTACTATTTTATCGTCATAGAAGGGCCTTCATCAGATTTTAAAGACGTAGACTGAGTCGTAGTTTGGAGAGACATCTGTAGCAAAGCAGAACGAGGTTTAGAAGGAGAGCGCGTGCGTACTCACCGCACTAATCTCGAATACGCCAGTGCTGAGCTCACACTATGCTGATTGTGGTCTCAGCAGGGCGCTGCCTGCTGGTCACTAGGAGTGCACATAATTTGCATAGTGCAGTAGGGGACGGAAAAAGGATTCCGGGGAGAATGCGCGCGCACAAGGAGGGGCTCGTTTTCCGTTTCCGGCGCGACAGCGAGAGTGGCCGCGTGGTGAGGGAGGGATCGAGCGACATCGGGGCGAGCATCGTGGTGAGGTTGGGAATGGATCGATGAGTCCGAGAGGCGAAAGTGGCGCGAACTCTGATTACCGGCCATCTAACCAAACAAAAATGCCTGAAATGCAGTTTGACCTCAAAATGATACCGGAGTTCGACGGTTCTAACGCTGACCCGTCCGTGGTAGAATGGATGGAGAAAGTCTAGCTGGTGTGCAATCTGTGTGCCATCAAGCAGGTCGAGGGGGTCATACCGCTTCATCTGTCGGGTGGTGCTTTCGCCGTGTACCAGCAACTGAGCGATGCTGAAGATCATGGAGACGCTGTACACAGCGTTTGCGGTCGACTCCTTCGTAGCCTACGAACAGTTCGTAGCGAGGCAGCTGCACCCAAGTGAGTCGGTGGACGTGTTCTTGGCGGAGCTGCGCAGACTGTCGCTGCTGTTTGGTGGGGTGTCTGAACGTGCGCTGGCCCGTGCGTTCGTAGCCGGGTTACCGGACAATGTGAAGCAGCTTCTTCGCGCGTCTTCATGTATGGAAACCATGAACGTTGACCAGCTGCTGGCCCGAGCCAGGGCGGTACTGAAGGATGAAGTGAGAGCTGTGGGACTGTCTGCTGCAGCGACTCGAGCCGACAATCTCAGAGGGTCGAGAGCCTGAGCTCACGTGCTACAGGTGTCATGGACCTAACCACAGGGCAAGAGACTGCTTGCTCCGACAAGCGGCAACGATCGTGGACGAGGTACCAGAAGAGGAGTCCGGTGTTTTTGGTGTCGTGAGTTAGGTCACGTGTCTTCAGATTGTCCGGGGAAACGGAATGGGAAGAGAGACATCAGCGCCAGTCTCCTCCCAGGCCGAATGTGAATGCAGCGCTACCTATGATTAAGGTCCAGGTCGATGGAACGCGGTGCACGGCGCTGGTGGATTCTGGATGCTCCCGCTCCATTGTAAGTAAGTCTGTGTGCCGGTCATGGAGAAGGAAGGATGTGGATGTGTTGACTATCAGTGGGAAGGCCCATAAGTACCTCGGAGTGCAAACAGGGGGTTGCGTCAAAGTTGTAGTCGTGGTAGCAGGTGAGAAACCACTGGGATTCGACCTTCTTCTCGGGTTTGATACCATCAAGGCGTTGAGTCGCATACGGATCGACCAACAGGTGCAGTGTGCTTCATCCGGGAAGAAATGCCTGTGTGTGCAGCCATTCGGATCGACGAATCCGACTTCACTTTATGCTTCGATGAGAAACAGAAAGATTGGACGGCAGCATGGAAATGGTCAGGTGATTTTGAGCCAGAGAGACTACGGAATAAGGTTCTCTGGGTACCCTGTGTCCGCACAGGTTAGGGAAGCGTACGAGCATGAGCACCAGGCATGGGTGGACGGGGGCTGGTTGCTACCATACTCGGAGGAGAGATTTGGACCTCCCAAGGGCTTGATTCCATTGATGGCCGTTGTGCAGGAGAACAAGGCGAAGGTGCGCTCTGTAATGGACTTCAGAAAGCTGAATGAACATGTCGAAGCATTCACAGCCAATTCGGATGTCTGTGCGGACAAGTTAAGGGAGTGGCGATGGCAGGGGGAAAATGTCTATCATCGACCTGAGGAAAGCATACCTGCAAGTGCTTGTCGACAAGTCATTGTGGCCATTTCAGACAGTCATGTTCAAAGGAAAACAGTACTGCCTGACAAGGTTAGGGTTTGGTCTCAATGTAGCACCATTGATAATGAGGTCTTGCTGAGTGCCGTTTTGCCGCAAGATGAGGCTATCCGACGGGCAACATCAGCGTACATTAATGACATATTCGTTAATGAGGATATAGTGCTTGCTGCGGATGTTGAGAAGCATTTGTCGAATTTCTGACTGATCAGCAAGGACCCAGAACGACTAGAAGATAGTACCCGAGTTCTTGGATTGGAGGTCTGGGAGGAGCGTGGTGATCTGCGTTGGAAGCGAAGAAGTGAGGCTGCAGAGATCCCCAATGTCATCACGAGACGGAGTGATTTTTCCATGTGTGGGAAACTTGTAGGGCACTTCCCAGTGTGTGGTTGGCTCTGTGTGGCAACAGGGTTCATAAAGCACAGAGTTACTGCAGTCACAAAGCGCTGGGATGATGAGGTACATGATAATCCCCTTAAGAGCATGATAGAGGAGACCATCACCAGGGTAGGCAAAACGACCCCTCCCAGGGGGATTGGTGTGTTAATGGCAAGGAGATGAATGTGTGGGTCGATGCTAGCTCCTTGACGATTGGAGTTGTATTAGAGGCAAGGGGGTCCGTGATTGAGGATGCGTGCTGGTTGCGTCCAGCAAACGATACACAACACATCAACATGGCAGAACTCGATGCCATGTTGAAGGGAGTTAACCTAGCTCTTCAATGGCAAGCAGTGTTGTTGCATCTGAAAACTGATTCCCTCTCTGTGTATCACTGGATACATGGCACCTTGACCGGTAAGGCGAGGTTTAAAACTAAGGCTGCAAGTGAGATGCTGATAAGAAGACGGCTTGACACACTCAGTGCGCTGATAAAGGAATATAGTCTCTCTGTTGACGTGACACTGGTGAGATCTGAACAGAACCTAGCAGATGAGTTGACTAGAGTGCGGCAGAGGTGGCTTGGTGTAGTGAAAAGAGAGATTGAGCCCATAACGCCTGTGTGTGCCGCTGGTGAGGAGTTGAGCCACAGTCAGATAATGGAAATTCATCGACAGAGTGGACACCCTGGAGTGATACGGACACTTGTTCAGTCAGTGGTTAAGGAATGCAGAGCATGTCAGTCAATAGATCCGGCGCCGGTGCGTTGGCAAAAAGGAAAATTGGAGGTGGCAGAACCTGGAGCAGACTGGGGATGGATATAACTCACTATGGTAGCGGGCATTACTTGACCCTCATAGACTGTGGTCCTGCACGTTTCTCATTTTGGCGACCACTGTTTCGGCAGGACTCCGCAAGCGTCATACGCCAGCTTGAGAGTGTGTTCTATGAGAGGGGTCTGCTAGATGAGCTCCTCACAGACAGTTACACCGCATTTCGCAGCAGAATCTTCAGGGATTTCGTTGATAAGTGGAGTATCTGGCTGCGTTTCCGCTGTGCATATGCTCCATCAGGAAATGGAATTGTAGAGAGGTGTCACAGAAGTATCAAGAGAATTGCCACCAGGAAGAGATGCTCCATTCCTGAGGCAGTGTACTGGTACAACGTGACACCAAAGGACGACGATTCCGCTTCAGCTTCACCTGCCAACCAAATATACAGGTACGAGGTTCGGCTGAAAGGTATTGACTCGGTGCCTTCCTCGGAACCCGAGGTGGAACATGACGTGTACAAGGTGGGAGACACTGTGTGGGTGAAGACGACCCCACACTGCTGCACATCTGAGCTGGGGTTGGGGACTGTCAGTGGAATTGAGAGCCCACAGTCCATTGAAGTCGATGGAATCCCGCGTCACATTAGGGATGTTCGACCATGTCACAACTCGGTCAGAGTATTAGAAGACATTGAGGACGCATTCTCTGCAAGTGAAGATGCCATAATGCTGGATCTGGCTGCGTTCCGCGGAGCTCCAGAAGAGAGTGAGGCAGCCAGAGATGAGCCTGAGCTTGCTGGGGTGGAAGAAGCCGCTCCCACGAAGAAGCACCAGGGAGAGAAGGCCACCCCCCACGCTGTAGCTGTGATCAAGAGATCAGGGGGTGTGTGGTCTCATCATTTTCTTTTGTTAACTCGCACTGTCACTTTCGTTTATTGTTTCGTAAATCGAGACTAAAGTTCAAGCCCAAGTCAGATAATAAACCAGGTGCTGGTCGATTCGCGAAAGTTTTACAAAACTGGGTTTAAGAAAAAGCTAAAGTGCTACAATGTTTGTCTGGATCTGTTCTTTTATTAGGACCAAGCTGTCTTAGACCAGATGTCATTAGGTACAAAACATTTACAAATCCTTAGTCTGATCCATTCCGGAGTGTAGAGTACAGTCTATTTCATGAAAGTTATGGACACTTAAAAAGGGTCCAAAGGCATTTCACCTGACTAATCAGCGGTAATGGTATAAATAGAACGCTTCAAACAATGAACACATCCTGTCTGACACCCCACCCGGCTCACTTAAGGATTACCGGATCTTGTCCATGTCAGGACAAGTCCAAGTTTTAAACTCTAGCTGAGTCACGCAGTCAGTCACTGGCTAAACCTCTATAGCCGATTGGATGTTACTAAGATAATCTTGGGCTGCTGGGATATAGGTTAGCGGTAACACCGAGTAAAACTGTCGGAAAATCGATTTAAAACATTATGGGCGAGTAAAACCGCTCCAACTCGTAATTTCCGTATAAACTCCACGTAAAACTCTTTTAATTAAATACTGAACGGAGCGCTGGCAGAATACTGAGATTAAGAGCCCGAGTTCGAATCCCGGTCGAGGCTGACTCGGTCAGTCATGGTTTATTCTGGCCCTTATTCACCAGCCGGCCCTGCAGGTTTCATTCCACGTTTAAAAATAATGATTCCTAGTAGGGTTTTCCGCCTAGTGAATTCGCTAGAAGATAAAATATCTTTAATGCCGGCGTATAAAGAACAAAAAGGCCGACTTTATACGACCTTAAATATGGCAGGTGTCAGCCAATAAAGTAAAGAGGCCACCTGTTCATTCGCTGGTATTAATTATGAGCTGGACAAATTTTCTGAGGTTTTACCGCACAAATGGGATGTAGTGACAAATTCTTAGCACCAGTAAACAAACAAACGGAAGTCGTACGTGCTGCTTGGATTAAGATTCCATGATTTACACTCATACAGTATTGTTACAGTTGTTTATTCATTCCCCCTATCCTCTGGTTTTAAAAAATCCGAATAAGGAGTTTATAAAAGTCGGTGACTGGGACCGCATATCTTCTCACCTACAGCACCAAGCTTATATACTCTGTAGACATCCACGTAAACATACATAACATTCCTGGCAGATAAGTTTCCAGCTTGGAGGAAGTATAGAAAACTAATCAGTAGATTTGAACACCTGGATTGGTTCAGCCTCGAGGTCTCTCAACACACACACATATATATGTGGGACTAGAGAGTTGCTGGTTGTCGATTGGTAGTATGAAAATGACATCATTGCAGGCCTCCGCCCAAGACAAAGTCCAGTCGTGCAGGTATACACCGAATTCTATTCCTGCCCTGAGGTCTGGTCCACATCGCTGTGTTTCCAGCTAAATGCTCGGGTGGGGTGAATGCCAATTGCTACACTCTCGGACCACTGCATTTTTTCTTCCTCCTCACAGGATACCACACACATGCCAGTTTTATGAGCTATACAGACTCTATGCACCTGAAAGTGACTTGCCTGGTTCCTCTTGTCACATAACCCAGAAATTATCAATCTTGTCAAGGGTGTTCAAATCTATTTTTATCACCCTGCCTCCCATATCGCCATGGCTGATTATATAATAGCCAGAATTACTACATGTTGTGTTTTAAAGGTATTTAAGTATATATTCTCATTAGGAGCATGCATGGAATTCTTTTACTATTATTTAACCTGACAATTTGCACACAGAAACCATCCAGTTGGATCTTTAGAGCTCCAAATACACCAACCTAAAACAAACATACTCTTGTTTAAACTGAAGTGTACTCGAGATGATAAAATCAGCAGGCAGAATGTGATATTGGTACTTATACATTCGACAGCAGACAATGACCTGAAATGACAATAACATTTTGTCATAAGGTACAGGTCGAAATGGCAACCTCTATACTTGGCATTTTTGTCCAGCTTACACGCAGTCCACGTTAACAATTTTGGAAAATTTATTGCTGAAAATCTTCAATCATTTTAAACATTTTTGTTGTTGCTTTGTGCCTGTCAATGGCAGGCTTCAAGACCAGCAATATATAGAAGGACAAACATTCTGTCATGTCAATGTTTCCACTCCATTTATTTATCTGACTGCGCACCTAAGTTTTGTATTTGCAGTGTGTCTTCAAATTATTAGTATTATTATTATCATTATCACTAACAAATGCATTGTATCTTTGAGAATGATAGGTTTTATATTGGACAGTAAACAAGTTTTTCTCATATCATTTCATAGGTTCATGTTGATAGGTACAAAGGTCAGGCTAATTTTTCAGTTATATCTTTGGTTCTGCTGCAACAATTTAAATTTGAAAAAAAGACAATAACCACCAGACATTGCTGGATAGATAGATCAGTTACCCAAATGCGGTATATTCAGAGTAATTGTTACAACAAGAGAACCCTGGTGGTGGGTAGCTGTTTGATCTGACGCCACTTGATTGGGTGAGAACTAAAATCTTGCTAAAGTCAAAGAATGCCATTAAATTATGGCTTGTGATAGGAAAAAAAAAGAAAAAGAAGTCTGTTTTAAAGTGATTTTAGCAAAAGCAAATTTAAAAGTCTAGAAACAAAACCAGAAAAATACCTGTTCTTTAAGACAGCTTTGTTTTTGTTTGTTTTTCTGACTTATCTTAAGTGATCCAGCTGCTGTTATTGGGAAGGGCCGATCTCTATTGAAGAACTGGTTTTCCAGTTGCCTAGTAACGTTACGTCACAGCTTTCTTTTTGACAGTAACTAATTCATTTAAAGATAAACATTTATAGTTTCTAAGATTGGATTTAAATCTGACCAAAATATGTAGCAGATTATTTAATAAAACTATAATATGAATTAAGTCATGATATAGTACTAATACACCAGGAAAACTATGGTTTAAGACTTTGTAAATGTAAAATAATGTCGTTCTTTAACTCAATTTGAAACTCGTAGAGGAAAATTATTCCACACATTAATTACCACCCTATTACAAAAAAAAAAATTTTAGTTTTGTTTCTTTTATAAGTATATAATCTATTCCTACATTTTATTAACTTAAGATGTATTCTCAAATGGGGATTATGTACCATTTTGGAGAATGTTCTACTCTTTTTTGTTCTCCAATCAATGAAACATTTTGAACACCATAATAAATTGTCCAGGAATCAATTATCTGTATATCAAACTTAATATCATTCATGAAAGAACTTCTTCCCAGCTTACCTTCAAAAGAAGCCTTCCTTAATTATTTCAATCAACCAGTATTCCACTGCTGCATCCAGTTCTTTGGTAAAATGAGTCTTATCTGGATTTTGAATGCTGTTATTTTCATGGTGACTCACTAGTTTGCTAAATTGTATCTGGAAAAAAACATGCCAGTAATTCCAAACTGTTTTAATTTAGATGAAATCACTTAAATTATACAGGTCACCAGCTAAAAATGGATGAACAGCAGACTGGACTATATATTGGAAAGTGAATTTTTTTTCCCCAGCCTAATTTTTGTAAATTTATGGGATGCTTTAACTGCAAAATTCTTTGAGTCTTGGAATTAGATCATTAAAAAAAAACAAACTTTGCAGTCACTGATTTTTTGAAATGGGGAAGCTATACATAAACTTACTCTTTGACTAATCTTACAGCTATTTCATGATTCTTGTCAATAAGTGGTGTGTGTGTGTGCATGTAAACAAATATTTGCTGTTAATACTTAAACTTCCCAATGCTTCAGCTTTAAATTTTTTCAAATTATTTATATTTTGTATTATGCTTTAATGGAAGAACACAAAAGGAACAGCTGGAGCACAAGAAGATATATATGTTTACAAAGATTTTACAATAAAAGTAACTGTCACGATGAAGCTAGCCATTGGCTAAAGCAACATGGATTAATATTAGATTCCAGCTCATTCAGCAAAAATTTAATCATGTTCATATGTTAGGATAAACCAGTTTAGCAATTAAAATTAGCAGGCACACTTTCTTCCTGGAGATCCTGTAAAAACACATATGGTTTTGTTTAAATCCTTTGCTTACTGAGAATATCATGCAAACAGCCTGATTACAATATTTTTAGACAAAAGAAATTTTGATAAAGATCCAGACATAAATTTTTATTTATTATTTTAGTCTAAAATAACAACAACTGTTTTTTAATAAAGCTAACAGGATGCTAGAAGTGTGAAACAAAACTGAAAATGTTTTTGGTTCCACTATTTCACCGTATCTTAAGTACAGCCTTTATACAGAAACAAATATTGCATAATAAATTAAAACAGGGAAATAAATGCAGAAGCATGATAAAGACAGTAAATATAAAAAAAAAAAACAAAATTAAACATTCATATTTGGAAATAGAGTGGAAATAGGAATTGTTTGTTGTTAAGTGAAGGTTTAAAAGCCAAATTCTTTTAAGAACGTAATCAAATATGGAGAAAATGTCTGATAAAAAAAACCATTCCCATTGTGCAGAACTGTGAATTAAGCAGAGAATGTCATGTGATAATGAGGTGCTCATAAAATCATACTCCAACAGGTAGTTTTTCAATGTACTTGGCATTACATCACTGAAAATTAGATTTATACAACACTCTACATTAACTCATGCATATAAATGTTTTGCAACTGCTACACATTTTTATCTATGTAGGAAACTTTGCCCAAATATGGAAGAGTAACATAAACCTTAGTATAGACTGTACAGTTACATTAAAGTCTTGCATCTTATTTAAAGAATACTTTGTTGAATTTTTTAACTAGATAAACTTTTTAAAAATTTATCTTTTTATTTCTCTATTTATTTTGTGTTTATTTAGTTCTACTTTTTTTCTTTTTTCAATTAAAAAAATTTGGTTATTAATGGGGATCTGGCATAAATTCTGTACAATGTAAACAATTAGATCATTCAGAAAGATAATGCTGCCTTGTTTAATTCATAAATGCTTAGAAGAGCTAATCAGTTCTTACAAATCACTGTCTTGATTTCAACATCTAGGGAAATCTCACAACAGGGAGCATCTGTCCTGGTGACCAAGCAAGTTGCCTGGGTAAGGTTGGTGGTTCTTGAGTGGTAGTCAAGAGTTATCAGCAGAATGTCCACTACAAATACCTTGAAAATCCCTACTAGACCTGTTCTGTTTAGTTGAGAGAAAACTCATGCAGCTGGACTTTACAGAAGAGCAAGAAAAAACTATATTTGCAATAGCATGATAATTTACCATGATGTAATTAAGCCAGGATCACTATTATAGTCAAATTGCACAACTAAGGAAGAGTTTTAAGTTAACCTTCAGTATAAGATAGTGAACAATGCAAACAAATAGCATTCCACTATTTTTGTTTTATTGCTATATTTTATTTAGAATTCTTTGAAAATACAATGGTTGATATACAAAATCTTTTAGAATCTAATACATTTTAAATGAAAATAAAATCAATAAAAATGTTTTAGAATTATTTCACATTACAAGACAATGGAACAAAAATAACAAGTGAAGGCATAATGAAACTAAAAGTAAATTTAAAAAAAAACTTAAAATTTCATGCATAATATTTGAAGCATCTGGAGTCGGTCTAATTTTTTTCTTTTACATCACAATAATTGAAAAATAGATCTTATCTATATAATGCATCAACTGACAAAGCTGTGTAGTTTCCTGATCTTCAAATATATTTTAGAATATGAAATTCCAAACCTAAACTAACAGTATATTAAAAAGAAAATAATAGCTTCTCTTCACACCAGATCAAGCCATTTTTAAAATTAAGCCAAAATCAAATGGCTCTGTCTAGACATAAAAATGTTTCAGCATCTGCACACTACCCAGAAGAAGCAACTTTAAACCCATTATGAACACGATATCAAGGTAACAAAAAATGTAATATAGAAAGTAAAGATACAATGATGTGACACAGGTTGCCACAGATAATTATCTTCTGAAGTAAGTCATCACCAAGAAGCTAAAATTGGAGTTTTGAAATGTAATTAAGATCAATATAGCTGAAAAGCAGGAAATGGATATCTAATAATACAAATCTGATTCTACCTGTTTCACTCCTGTAGTGCTAGCTAAAGAAGAAAATACTGGAGAAAAAGAAAAATAATTAGTGCATTTAATTCATGCCTAGAAATTTTAAAAAGTGAATGGGAATTAACTCTGACAAATCAAACAAACTATGCTGGAGGATAAGACTTCATTTCTAGCATATAGTTCAATTTACAAAAATACAAATTTAGTTTCAATTCTTTGAAGATGACTTTCAATATAAACGTTAACACTTTTTTTAAAAAGCAGCTAAATGCACACATATCCCCCCCAAAAACAATATTTTCAATGTATAAAAGATAAAGAGTCTGTATCTTTTTATTGAAAGTACAACAAGTGTATTTAAGAAAAATGTTTTAATCATTTAAAATTGTTTATCAACCAATAGTTGTCTTGGTAAAGGTGATGGCAATAGAAAAATAAACAATTTTAATAACATATATTCAAATATAAACAATAATTTAGCATAAAGTGTGCATGTAAAATTGTAAAAAATAAGCAAAAACAACAAAATACATAACTTTACCTTATTGGTTATGGTCTTTATAAAATGCAATAATAAAGATTTGTTTGTTGTCTTAGGAAATAATATTAATAACAAAATACATTAACTCTCCCATGTATTCTAGTTGTGCAGGTTTTATCTCCAGAAAACACTCTTGTACAATAAAAAAAAAAAAAAAAACAGACACAGATTGATTTATAAATGTCAATCCTATTATAATTTTTTTATTATTTAAAAAAAAAAAAGAAAAAATTTGTTCATTGCTCTACTGGAGGAGGTAATTCCTCATCAGTTGAATTTGTGGTGTTTTCAGCATCAGCATATGAATTATGTTGGTCAGGTGCTTCATCCTTTTGTTTATGCTGACTGTAGACTCTGGCTGGAACATTTTTGAATCTGGCAGCAAACAAAGAAAAGCAAATTAATTGATAAATTTATTTATTTATGGTGACACGATAATACACTATCAGAATGGAGTAGATAATACAGTATAGCAAACATCACTAAGAAAAGGAGACTATATATTTCAAACTCAACATAATGGTGTGTGGGCAGACTACTCAGGATACAAACTATAAATTAAGGGAGACTACTGCTTTACTCACAACAATTAGTTTTTGAAAAAGTATTAACAATATACTTCAATTAACCTGATCATCGCATCTTATTCTTTAAACAGTTTCAAATTTTTAAAAAAAGACTTGAATGATGAGACTGCTTCACCATTTATGGTACTATTGCTGAATAGCA
The DNA here is from genome assembly GCA_018389105.1 of Nautilus pompilius. NCBI lineage: Eukaryota > Metazoa > Mollusca > Cephalopoda > Nautilida > Nautilidae > Nautilus > Nautilus pompilius. Next base: position 1,306,767 of record JACATO010000311.1, on the reverse strand, counting down.
TCACTAACATATAGAAACAAAAGTTTTACTAACATTCCACTAGTAATAGGTAAATGTGAAAATATCCATCTACAGGAACCTATTGAGCAACACAATGCAATATTGTATATTTTCTTCTTATAATTTCTAATAAACTATTGATGCATCATTTTGAATGAGTTTATTTTCAAAAATTTCTATACTGATTTTTTCTTTTCTGTTCTTATCTATATCAATCATTTGTTTAAAAATATTCATTTATTTTTTGCTTTATAAATATATTTTGCCTCTTCACACCATCATCTCTTAAAGAGAAAAAAAAGATAATTCTCCCTTGCAAGCAAGTACAGTATAATTGCTATTGCTCCTCATTTGTTTGTATAGCATCCAGAAGTCAGAGTAAATATGATCATACAAATCACACCAGTGTGCTGTTAGGTCTGACGAATGAGGCTTACTTGCTCATTTTGAATGGCTCTTTGGGTTCTGTTTGATTTTTTGTTCTAGCACTCTCCCTTGCCCTTCCTGATCCACTTCTGACATCCTTGTCTTTCCTGAAAATGACCAAAATTGTATAATTCTGCTGACATTCTCTTTAGCTATGACATCGCCTTTCAGCAAAGTTTGTTAGTGAACACTTCATCCAGTGGTACATCACCAACCACCAGGTTCTGATACTGTGAAGCAGGATTACTAAGTCAGACAAGAAATAACCCACAAAAGCAGTTTTAACAAAATATTCACACACAATATCCAGTGCTAAATGCATACTATCAACATCCAGTCGGTTACATAGATTCTGATATTGACAATTATAAATCATTAATAAATCTCCAATCAATCTCTTTATCTTAAATATGTTGTTTTTTATTTCCAGATAACAAAAACAATAATTTGATAAAATCGAATTCTTAATTTAGAAGATGAAAAGGAGTTTTAAAATTATATACCACCACCAGATTTTTATCTTACAGTAAATCTTGTGTTATCCCAAAGCTGCTCACCATGAAGAAAGGTTATTATTACCAGTAACACCAACTTGTTCCCCAGTAAACCCATTAAACCCATCTTCTTTTGTTTTTTTCTGGTACCATGTGTCCACTCTGTCATGCCACTCCTTAGCATAGGAGAAGGATAGTAACTTCTGCATGGACAGTTTACTCGTATCCTCTGGTGGGCTGGTAAAAATAGAAACAAAGGCAAAATAATAATAAACAAAAAGTAATATTGGAAAGCAGATAAACGAATAAATAAACAAGTAGTTTCATGATCAGAGTATGTGTAAGACACAAAGTTTCATAACTTCCAAGTGCCTTGTTTATGTAGTGCTCTATTTAGAAAAGGAAAATAAATAATAGCTGCTCCTTAGCTTTTCTTGTTTTATCCAATAAAAACAGATCTAGGGTTGAACAAATATTTCATGCCCTGTGCATTTTCACTTGTGAAATTTTTCCTCAGTAAAACTATAAAGATGCCCAATGACCAATAAATTAATATATACAAAGTAAACATTTTACATTCTGTATACTGCATTAACTTATAAATGTGTGTGAAATGGCTGGCACAGTGGTAGACTACTGTACTGCTCTGACAACCTCAGGTAAGGCCAGCTCAGTGTGGTGTGCTGCTGTAGCATGGTTTCTTCTTGCTTTTCTTTGCCAACTGGTGATGTGGGTTTCCTCTGGGGATTGACTCCAGCTTCCTTCCACAACTGAAGCATGAACTGATTTTGCAGGATATTGTGATTGAGGTTACTCAAGTTAACTCTTGACTGGCTTACACCACTCTAGAATCCCCAGCTGTACCAAGGTCACCTAGGTAGATGGGCCACACCATCCCCTTCTAACTTCTATGAGATGTCCTCAAGACCCTGAAGCTAAGACAGGATTTTGCAAAGCAAGCAAATGTGTAAAATTTCAACTATTCTAGACATGTTGTGTGTTGTGTGGACTTGTTAAAAACAAAGAAACAACTTATTTTTAAATTGCTGCCTTACCTAAGGGGAAAAAAAAAGGTTGAAACTTTTGTGTACATTTCTATATTCTATTTTTGGTAAGGAAAATGAGAAATTAGTTTTAATCAATTCACCAAACAAATATAATTTGTATAATAAATAATAACAGATGTTAAAGTCTTAATTCAATCTATTCAAAATGAAAATGTGCAATGTGTTGTAAAAACCTTGTTTCAATAAATTTCTACTTTAAATTAATTAGTAAGCTTTGAATTAAGGTGCAAATAGTAAATAAAGTGTACTTATTAAGAATAGTCAACACTTCAAATATACCATGAAAAGTTTCTGATCACTGGCATCTTCAACATTAGTTTCCATTAATTAAGAGTACTGAGGAATGCTTATAATTGTTAAAGATGAAGACTGCTATATACTTACATCAGTTTGTTATTTGTGGTGCCATGCCAATCTGCCTTGTGCCGAGCATATTTTGGGCGGATCAGAGGCCTAGTGACTACTTTGCACTGCTTAGTGTTCTTGGCCCTACCCCCATAGTCTCCAGACTTTTTGATGTCAGGCAATCTTACTGATTTGCTAGTGGGATGGCCATCAGTAACTCTAGTTGTCTGCTCATCAAAGGTAAATGGTGGCTTGAGGTGAAGTTTCTCAGAGGTTGACTCTTCAATCAGTACTTCTTTGTCTATTTCATCACCGTCTGGCATACCATGTGCCATATACTCAGGCACTCTGAACTCATATTTTCTGTGGAGAAAAGCAATACTAAAATAAATACTACATGTGGCAATAAAAAGACCATTTTGATAAGTCGAAAACATTGTTTTCCTCACCAGAAATAAAGTAAAAATAAAATGTTCTCTACAAAGAATTTTAGAATTTACAATAAATACAACCGAGTTGTACAGGTGATAGCAAAAGAATCACTCACTCAGCTTTAACTTTTGGCTTAGCATCTTCTTGTGCATTGTCTTCCAGATAGAACCAGTTTACCCGAGGATAAGGTACAGGTTCCTTACTCTTTGGCTGAAATTCTTTATATCTTAACAAATCTGAAAAATGAATGGTAGAAAGAAAAAAATGTCGCAAAATCGATTTTTAAACATGAAACACTATCATGGACATTGATATGACTGTAATGACATTTACTTTTATTGAGAACAAACCTAACAAGAAACTAAAAAAAAAACAATTTACAATTTAAAATATATACAATGGACATATTTTCACTCATGAATAAACCAACACTTACAGAAAATCTCAATGGAATTTATGGGGGACTTTTTAGTACCACCTAAAAATGACCATTTATCAGCATCTCAGTAAACTTTTCCCATAAGTCTTCACAATATTTCTAATAAGGACATGTTTAATCCAACCAATCAAGACAGCAGCAGAAAAAATTCAATAAAATATCAATAAATGAACATTTCCAGATGGTATAAAACCTAAAAAGTTGTCTAATACAGAAAAATTACTTATCTCATTATATTTACATTTCTAAGGCTATAGCTTTATTCCAAAAATAAATTTAACACCTCAGATATGGTAGAAAGCAGAATGGTAAAAATGGATATTATTTCTCACATCATAGTTATACTGTCAAAAAGACAAAAAAAAAATGTGCTCAAAACAGTGCTTTAAAAATGTCTAATACACCATGAGCTGAATGTACTATCAGGTTGAAGATGAAGATGACTTTTGCAGAAGCTCTCTGGTGTTATGCGATGCTTGTTTTGTTTTGTCTTTTGCACTCTGGGCAATGTCGATGCATTAGTCATACTGTGCATCATTCCATCAAAAAAAGGTCTGCTATTCTGTTATTGACTTGTGTGAGCACCTGATTGTCTTAGTAAGAATACTGATGATACAATTTCCATTCAAAACAGTACTTCAAATTTTCTTTAAAAATCACAGCAACAACTTGCATAATGTAACTAGCAATGACATTTCAGTTACAAAAAATCTTTTTTATGATTTTGTGTGCAGCTAAAAATTCTGAAGAGGAAACCCCAGCTTTCAATTTTCTAAACTAAGTGGAGGAGAACATGGAGGAGAGGTTAACCACATACCAAACAGAAAGTCCATACTAGAACATAACACCTTATATTAACTATCATCTAAGAAAGAAAATATACATTTTAGATTAAATGTCTATTAGTATACATGCAGTTATAAAGCCAGTCAGTATAATCAACAGGTAACCAGATTGCAAGCCATGTAAGTGAATGAGTGAAATTATATTCTAGACTCAGCAGTATAAATGTTACATACAGTAAGATTGTGAAACTAGTGATTTCATGAAATTCCTGAAATATTCAGTAAATTTGTGAAATCACTGGTTTCACTCAGGGAATTTAGGAATTTACTGAAATCCCTGAATTAAAGTGCTAGGGATTTCATGAAATTACTATATATTACTACATATATTGTTTTATTCATAAAACCATCACAATACTATATTATTCATGTAAAAGCATCATGATCTCCTAATATTTTATCCATAAAACTATCACAATAATATTTTGTTCATAAGATCAAACAGTGTTCACTTATAAGCAGAAGTGATAAATTCCTGAATTCCTTGTGGAAACCAGTGATTTCGCAAATTTACTGAATATTTCAGGAATTTCATGAAATCACTGGTTTCACAATCTTACTGTAACGTATATAAATGTAAGGTGCAATAATCCATATTTGATATACCATACAAGATAATGACTTATACTAACATCTACGTTTGAAGTAATACAATCAATGAATTCCAGACACAAATTTGAAATGAGGCAAGTATAGGTTTTACATGGTGTAAGCTTTGATGAGCCATAAGAAAACATTTTAATATTGTAAATAAAAGAGAATATATATGACCACATAAAAAAAATTAATGTGTCTCCTTTATTTAGTTCATAAATATTTGAAAAAAATATCTCAAAAGAGCATTTAAAGATCAGGATTTGGGTGATGCTAAATAGTTTTGTTAATTATCAATAACTAAAACCATTCCAAAAAATGTTTAACTATAAAATTAGACGACTCATAATCAGTTGTATAATTTAAAAGAAACAGTTGTCATCCTCCCAACACAATTAAAACAGAAACTAATTCTGTATTTGTTTTGTGGGCAGTTATAATTAGCTAACTGTTTGTAAATTCTTTCTGAATTGAAAACAAGTGGAATGAACTACAGCAAGTTATTATTGAAGAAAGCTGCTGTTGAACTGATGGGCAGGCAGCTTTGAGAGAGAGAGAGAGTTATTGCTTGATCATTTAAAAAATACAAAAGTCCTTTATATCCTGAGACTTCACACTTTCTCTGTATAACATGGACTAATTACTAACTTTTACATAATTATGTAATAATATTAACTCAAGTACTAAAAACTTTTTTAAGAGTTCCTATTAGTAGTATAAATGGTTATTCATAGTCACTCACTACTGTACTAATAGGAGTGGTTTTGATGTCATAGACAGAAAATTTTACACTAAAATTAAGTTTTCTACTGAGAGGAGCAACAACAAACCTGCTTAACCTATTTCAGGGAACACAATATAAATACCATGTCTTCCTCCTTGTTTTGCCAATTGAACATATTTGGTGTCTGTGTCTTTGATGTACAGTTTATGAGTAAAGTCCTGATAATTCCTGTCATCATTCATGTTTCCCAACCCCGGAACCTGTGACACACATGGTGCTACTACAGGGTCTGTAGATTGGTCACTCTTTTTTGTTGGTGGGTGATAAAACCAGCCTAGAAGGTAAATATATCATTAATCTACACAGACATGAACAAAAAAAAAAGTATAGTGCAACACATGTGTTTAAAGATTCATCCATAGCTTGTATGTAGGGCTCAGAAATTCATAAAACTTACATTAAGAAAATTTATCCAATATTTTCTTACAGCCATTACAAAGTTACATTTTTTGATTTGATATAAAATATAATGCTACAGTAACCTTTTCCAAAATAAAGTGAGTTTGAAAATTCATCTGTAAGTCATCTCTCTCACCAATCTGCATACATCTTTGCACAAGGCCCATTACCATTTTTTCCATAAATTGGCCACACATATGAAGCATATCAGTTTAAGAATGCTTATGCATCATTTAGCACAAAATGAGGTAGCTCAGCTCATCAGGATGGTTCAAAGATGAATGACAAAGACTGCTGTTGCTTTGCAGCACAATGTTCAAGAACACTAACAAGATATCAAGTGGTATGCAGTCCAGAATACCACTACTAAATATCTCTCTCTAAACAGTTATGTGTACAATGGACAACACAACATCACGAATGAAGGTTGATCGATTTTTTTCTATTTTATTTTTACTAACAAGCCTAGGTTCTGTCTAAACGTCAACGAAGAATGAGCTACAGTCAAGAGACAACCTGGCAAACAATCTGCTAGGTGTGCCATTCATTACCCAGCTTAATTAATTTGGTGGAAACAGACTGGCATTCAAGTTTGTCAAAGAGCTGATCTTGTCATCTTTATGAGGGATGCCATGACTAGTGTCAAATACTGAGATAAAATCATAACCCCGGTAGTTGTCTCTCTGGCCCAACAGCAAGGTCTCAACATCATCTTTATGGATAACAATGACTGTTTGCACTATGCACATGATTTTCAGATCACCAGAGTTAAATCCAATTAAATAGGTTTTGGCTATAATAGGAAAGACACGTTTATGGTTGCCCAAACTGCCAAAGGTCTCTTGATCAGGTGAGGACCTGGTTGAAGAATAGTGCAACATTCTATAATGACAGCTGGTTCATCTGATTTGATCAATATCTAGATGTGTACAAATTTTTTGCTAGAATCAGTTATAATCACACATACTTTTAAAGCCTTTTCTGCCAATGTCAATTTGTCTGTGATCATTTTGGGACTGGCTTCATTGCCAGCCATTTTGTTTTTACCTAACAAGTTAATTTTCACTGATATAAAGTTTCTTTTATTGAGAAGTTAAATCAATATGCAGATTCTCTTCAATCAGAATATGAATATGTATGAATGAGCCATGCATGTACTACAAGTTTAGAAAATACTTGCTGCTTATTTTTTTTCTGAAGAACAAATTATAAACTTACTTGGAAACTGGAAAAAGATGGTGTCATAAAGATTAAGATGCAAAAAAATAAACTATAATGGGATAAATATCTCCGAATTGGAGTGGATACATAATACTACAGGTTGAGAATCCTTAGGGCCGATTGTATTTTGGATTCCGGATTTTTTCAGATTTTGGAATATAGATATACCAGCATAATTTGGTACTTAACCCACTGGGGAGTGGGGACTGAGCACAAGTTCATTTACAACATTATAATTGCATATGAATACATATAGCCTACAGGTAGTTTTATGCAATATTTTAAAATCAGTTTGTGCGTGAAACCATAAGAAAAAGATGTACATTTAACCATCAGAAAGGTAAGCTATCACTACAGTAGGCCTACTGGTACAGTATGGGTATTTGCAGGCCTTTTCGACGTTTTCAAAGTATATTCACAACAACAATAAAGCACAGAAAAGGCACAAAAATTACAGAGAGTAATGCGCATATGTCAAGCATGTTGGGGATCCGCACATTGCCAAGGAATCTTCCCAGAACCTTCTGGAATTTTTCACTGAAGGTGCACCAAAAATATTCTGAATTTTGGAGCTTTTTGATTTTCAGAATTTCAGATAAGGGATCCTCGACTTGTAATGGGAAATATTAAGCAAGGAAGAAATGTAGGTTACAAAACCAAGCCAAAGATATTTTCACCTGCTCTGTATATTCTAGATGAGGATCCAGAATTAGACTCTTCAGCCATCAGAAATCAGAGTCTAAAAATGCATAAAAACAAAAAGCTGTCCTCTTAAGACAAAAATAAAAACAATTCACTTGACCCTGTATTTTTTCTTTAGTATTTTAGGTTGTGTGTTCATTATTTTCAGTGCTTATGTTTTATTCTTGTTCTTATGTGTTTCATTTGAGTAGGAGGTAAGTGAATTTTGTAATGCTCTTATTAGTTGAATACCACAAAGAGTATTTTGTGTTTTGTTTTTCATATGAAGTTTATTAAGTAGTTTAGTTTACATAGAGGTGGAGAAATGTACAAGTACAAATTAGGGGAAAATATTAAAGATTGCTGTACTTTTTATTAATCTTATCCATAATTTACATACAATATCTTCATTCTGAAATTTGAAAATAAAAAGAAAAAACACATTCTACAGGCATCTATTCTATGTTTGTGGAAGTGTTTTTCTCTCAAGTCCATTTCAATAAAAATGGTTCTTCAAATAAATTAACTGTTTAAAACTTCCAGCAATAATAATAATGTTAACAAGAGAATGACAAAGAACATCAGAAAAACCCCTTGAAAAATCGACATTGCAGAGCTCCAGATAAATCTCTTGCTTGGAACATCCGATATACCAGGGTGGTATCCAGGACCATCGCGAGAAAAAGTACATATAATAATAATAATAATAATAATAATAATAATAATAATAATAATAATAATTGTACTTATTCAAGCAAACAAAATATCTAGAAGAATGACAATTACTCTGATTTATCAGTCCAGTTGTTTCTACTCGCTTTTCAGTAAAAGTGACCAAAAAGAAAATGCAGTCAGCAATTCTTTAAACAATTTACCTATGCTTACCGCATTCACTTTCCTGCGCTTCTATTGGCATCTTATTTATGTAAAAACAGAACGCTGTTAACTGTAAAACGTCTGACTACAAACACACGAACGTTATACCAGCCCAAGTATGGCGCTAGGGAAACGTGTACTGTTGTCATGGCAACAGCAAAGGCTAAATCTTTCAAATGTAGAATAATTACTGGTATAATAACTCGATTTTCAGTCAAGTTATAAACATTGGCTACATTTTTTAAAAAAAAATAACTGTTTACAGTATATTGTGAAAAACAGTTTAATTATATTGTTTTTTTTTAAAAATAAAAATTTTAAAAATAAACGAAGCTAACAAACGACCAGTTTATTACTGTCAAACGGCAGTTAACTGTAGATGCATTTTGACATATTATTAGCAGCAAATTAACTAAAATAAGTTAAATAAAGATATATATTAGTTTTTTGTTTTTTTTTTAAAAAAATATAACGTTTTTTTTTGCACGTTCCCCAATTTACCTATACTAAAAAATGTTTATAATTGCATTCTTTTATATGTATGATAGACCTGCAACATTTCACAGTTTAGTATTAATAATAATAATAATAATAATAATAATAATAATAATAATAATAATAATAATAATAATAATAATAATAATAATTGTACTTATTCAAGCAAACAAAATATCTAGAAGAATGACAATTACTCTGATTTATCAGTCCAGTTGTTTCTACTCGCTTTTCAGTAAAAGTGACCAAAAAGAAAATGCAGTCAGCAATTCTTTAAACAATTTACCTATGCTTACCGCATTCACTTTCCTGCGCTTCTATTGGCATCTTATTTATGTAAAAACAGAACGCTGTTAACTGTAAAACGTCTGACTACAAACACACGAACGTTATACCAGCCCAAGTATGGCGCTAGGGAAACGTGTACTGTTGTCATGGCAACAGCAAAGGCTAAATCTTTCAAATGTAGAATAATTACTGGTATAATAACTCGATTTTCAGTCAAGTTATAAACATTGGCTACATTTTTTAAAAAAAAATAACTGTTTACAGTATATTGTGAAAAACAGTTTAATTATATTGTTTTTTTTTAAAAATAAAAATTTTAAAAATAAACGAAGCTAACAAACGACCAGTTTATTACTGTCAAACGGCAGTTAACTGTAGATGCATTTTGACATATTATTAGCAGCAAATTAACTAAAATAAGTTAAATAAAGATATATATTAGTTTTTTGTTTTTTTTTTTAAAAAAATATAACGTTTTTTTTTGCACGTTCCCCAATTTACCTATACTAAAAAATGTTTATAATTGCATTCTTTTATATGTATGATAGACCTGCAACATTTCACAGTTTAGTATTAATAATAATAATAATAATAATAATAATAATATAATAATAATAATAATTCTTTTTTAAAGTCCAACAAAGATTAGTAATACAGTACTGTTAATTCGAAACTGATTTGCGGTTTCTTGTACCCAGGATAGCAGACGGGCCAACTTTTGGTGTAACACCGGTCTGCATTACGTTTGTTATGGCTGTGATGCGATGTGATGGTTCCTCGTTGTTCGGTTTCTGTTTTTATTCACGTTCTCATTTCTGCTGCAATGAGTGATGCGAGATCAAACCCATGTGTGGACTATGAAAGCCTTTCAAACGAATCGCAGAATGAAGGAGGCATATCGTGCGTTGCAGGCCAGAGAAGCACAGCCCTGGTTGTCTACGATGAACAGACTAACTCGTTGCCTCAGTCTCTGGCTCACCTGCGAATTCCTGTTAGGGAATTTAAGTTTGCTGGCCAGAAACTGACGATCAGACAGGATTGGGAGAAGCTTGGCGTGGCCTCTGTTGTCTGGGACTCTGTATGTGGGCATCTTTTTTCTCTCTCTCTCTCTGTTTTTTTTGTTTTTTTTTTGGTCGCCATCGGTGAAACTGTAGCATTTTTCTGCTGATCTTTTACAAAAGTTTAAATTTCCTTATGCTCGCCAGTGGTCTGCAAACCGCGTCTCTTACAAAAGCTGTTTGTTTGTGCCATCTCATTATTATTCTTAGATCCGAACAATACCGACACATCCGGCCTTTAGTTGTACTAAGCTAAAGAGTTGCCTACTTCAAAAGAAAAACTTAAATTTTTTAGCAGTTGTACTTAGTCGTTCATTGTTTCCTGGGATACTTTCGTATGTCTCTTTGTGCGGATGCTGTAGCATTAAAGAAACAAAGAAAAAAAATTTCTTTTTACTAGTCTCTGTGGATAATAACGTCAAATTGATACAGAATTTGAAATATCTCTGCCGAATTCAAATGCAAAACACTCGCCAAAAAAAAGTAGAATTCTTGATAGTAAGACTGCTGTCCCCAGGTAGCAGGGAGTCAATATCAGTGACCTATCAACATTATTTACTCCACAATAAAGGAAAAACAGAATTGTCTGAAGATGTGAACATTAAAAGGGAATATGTAATATTCTTACTACCCCATTCACTGACTGGAATGGGCAACCAGGGATATTATCCCATCTAAATTTTTGTTCCTTACAATGGATATAAACTAAGACTGAGCTCAGTGGGAAGTTTATTATAAAATATATTTTGTATTCGTTTTATTAATGTCAGCCTTTAAAAATAAAAAAAAAATCCCTTATGCATGTTCTCAAATTCAAAATAAATTTCAGAAAGTGATTTTGTATGTTTTCAACATTGAATAGGTGCAAGTTAGGAAAGCATCATAATTTGCACAATGCTCCCAGGAAAAATAAACACCTATCTACCTGATTTTTAAACTGATTCATGTTATTATATCAACAGTTACTGTTGGTAATTTCCTGTTTGCATTTGTATCACTATAATGTATTTTTGTTTTGTTTGCTTTAATAAAAGTTGAGCTGATATTTTAACCGCATGGCTCATCTAACTGATCAAAGTTTTAGAAATAGGAAGCAGAATATTTTTTGATATTGTAAAGCATATACCTTATATTGACATTGTTTTTTTTTTGGTAATAACAAGTTACAGTATATTTATATGTAAACTAACTAACAGATTTATGTGATTAAGATCAATAAAAAAAATACTTTTAAGGATATCACTTCACTCTGAAAGTTCAATTTCCAGAACATCTTTCTCAGATTTATGCATTTATGAGAGAAATAGATTAATAACAATAGTTTTTAAAAGCTGAATTTCTAAGTAGCGATTTGATATTGCCATATAATTTGATTGAAGAGAGTAAAAACTTCACTGAAATTGTTTGTATCTATTATTATTTTTTTAAATTACTTTATTTATTTGTATTTTCAAAAAACATTGTTTTAATAAAGAATCTAATTTTAATTGTTTCTTTGTTGCTGTATAGTTTTTCAGTATTATTAGATGCAAATAATTACAGGCTTCAGAAATTTCTGTAGTGATAAGGAACCTTAGACTATATCTTGAATATGTTTTCTATCAGCAGTAACTATTTTAATAATGGAAGTATGAAATAAAATTAAGAATCATATTGATAAGCACTCCCTGGCTAAACAAAATTAGATACTTTAAAGTTTCATTTGAGTTTAATATATAGAATATTCAGAACAATTAGAACTTTGGCTCTGTGTACTTTAGTTAATGGAGGTTAGACAAGAATTCATAATAAGAAATATTTAAAGTTATCAGGGAGTTCAAGCTAATGAAATATTAATAGTTTTATCTGAACAAATAAAAATAGTTAGCTTATAGTAAACTAAGAGCTGAACTAGTAATCTGGTTTATTATTGATGAACCTTGAATATATATTATTTCTTATGGTATTTTCAGGTTTTATTTTTAGGCTTCTTTTTCTCAATGCCGTTCTTCTAATGTGCCATTTGCACTTGAACTTAAGACATTTCAAGGCTGATCGCAGTTGTAGAACTGGTATGCTGTGTTTGAAGTAACAAGTATTTCACTATTTTACAGGCAGTAGTACTGTCAGAATATCTGGAGAGAAACAGGCATTTTGTGGATGGAAAGAAAATAATAGAACTTGGAGCTGGAACAGGCCTCGTTGGTATGACTGCCGCATTCTTAGGTAAGAGTTAGTTAGTTATATTATTTTAAGTACCAGGTTCACTTCCATTATTTGGTGCACATCTAAAGGTGTAAGTAAAGCTATTTTTATTTTTTATTATTATTATTATTATTATTATTATTATTATTATTATTATTATTTTAACCCTCAGTTTTGCCAACTATACAGTTGACTTGATATACTTTTAAAGAAAAAAGTAACATGGTGGTGGTTTTTCTTCTATTTCTGAAGAATGTTTTTTAACAAAATCAGAGAATTTAAGATGTAAAAATAAAGGTAATTCATTTTATAATCATGGCTTTTCCAATCTCAAAAAAGATATTCACTAAAATCTCTCTTTATTTGTAAGAAAAAAACTATATATTATGATTTACTTATTGTTAGTATGCTTCTTAATTTAACCATGCTAATTTAGAATTTTAATTAATTAATTAATTTAAATTAAAAGGTGGCATTGTGACTGTGACAGATCGCAAAATGGTGTTTGAACATCTGAAGAATACTGTGGAAGAAAACATCAAGAATCATAACTCTGTTTCTATCTCAGTGCAGCCATTGGATTGGACTGGCAAGATTAATTCTTTTACAGCTGAATATGACTTGATATTGGGAGCTGATATAATCTACATCAAAGAAACCTTTAATGATCTTTTAAAAACGCTTTGTCACCTTAGTAGTTCTACCAGCACTATCTTACTCTCCTGCAGGATTAGGTATGAAAAAGACCAAGATTTTTTAGATCAGATGACATCGCACTTCAGTGTTCAGGAGGAATTTTATGATAGGTGGAGAGACATTCATATTTTTAAGGCTAGTAAGTTGTGCTCATCACACACTTAACTTTAACTCAACCTGTTACAGTTATGCTGAAGGATGTTCAAGGCTTTTCCACATATTGTTTATCTCTTGTTCTTGAGCTTTGCATCTGAAAAATGCATGGTGCATTTATAAAACTTAAAATATTTGCATCAATCTTTGTACATTGTGTAATCATGTTTTTGCTACACAATACAAACAGTTTTTTGTTAAACTATTTTGGTGTTGGGGTTAAGTTTTCTTTTTCTTACCAGTACAGAAATCAGTTAGTGTCTCTGAGTTCTTGGTACAGATTGCCCCAGTTCAGCAGTTTCAAAAACATGCTGGCACTCATTCAGTATTTGTTTTTTTCATGGTGTTGAAATACAAGAATTGTTTGCAATTTATTGGAGGATGGAAAGGTTGTTTATAAATAATGTTCAATTCCACAGCAGATTAAATTGATGAAATTTGATATGTACATCCAGAAGAGCATATCTGATATTTGATTGCTCTGTATCACTACATATTTATGGCCATTTAGCAATGTCTCTAATTTGAAATAATATTTTTAGTTAGCTAGAGTAAAAATATAAAATCATTTTTTTAACATGTATTGCATGTATACATTCCTGTTGTCACTAGAAACCAAATTAGAGAGTTTGGTTCAGTCATTTGTTTTTGGATTAAATACATTTCATTATATGGTTGTACACAGTGACAACCTATTGTATATGACTGACCACTTGTAGATATGTGGATATACATAAGGAAATTGTGACCTTTCCCATATTTTACTGTAAGTTTAAACTTGCCAAAATCATTTATTCTTACAATAAAGTTTATTCTGAAGACCAAAGGATTTTGTTTGTTTTTATTTTATATAGATGTTGATTCTTCTCAAGTGTAGAGGGGAAAAACTTTTTTAAATATCAAAAAAAAAAACTTCTTTACACACAAAGAAGCATGATAGGAGCTTGCTTGTCTAAAAGTTAATTTACATAATGTAGCAAAAAGCAAGTTGCTAAAAATAATACAAACAATAAGAATACACTGCATCATTTCACTCTTTTCTGTTTATGCCGAAATTTTGTTTTCATTTCTGCTAAGTTTACTGTCTATACTCATATACTGTAGGAACAAATATAATTGTAAGGCAATAATAAAAGGAAGTTGCTCAAACTAGAATCTTTGTTGTTATGTTCAAAAGCTGGCTCAAGGAGACAGTGAAGTGTCTACTGGAAATTTAGTTGTCCACAATATCTTAGTTATATCAATCAGTCTTCCTAGAGTTTGTAATGGGGAATGATCAATTAATATATTGGGAAAGCTTCCATCCTTCTTATTCACTTATATTTCAATACCTGTTTTTAATCTTGTCCTGTATTCTAGATCTTACAGCCTGTAGATTATTACTATGTATCTCTCAGGAAAATTGCTCCAGTAGTGATCTGTCAAGTGTGCCACCAGTGGTTTTCTCACAGTATTTCCTGCAACTGATCTAACCTCACTCCGTGCGCACATTTCCAAATGGCTACAGTTGAAACCTTTTTAGGAAATTAAAAAAAAAAACCAACAAAGTGCCTTTGCAGCAGGCTTTTTGGTCCAAACCTGCTGCTGCTTTGTTGATTTCTACCCCTCCAAATATTCTAATTTCTAAGATTACACATGCACTGGCAGTCTTAATTGTGGACTCACCAATGAAATAGTCCATAGTTCATTCAAAATTCAGTGCATTAGTTAAAGTGTATAACTGTTAGAAAATATGTACATGTAAAAAAGAAACCAAACATTTTTGAAGTTTCATCACAGAAGATTTCAGACAGCTGTCCTCTGTACCTTGTAATGTATATTTGATAGGTGAAGCCACATACAAGATTTACCCTTTGTCATTCTTTTATTAGTTATTTATACTCTAGCATGTTTTTTTTTAAAACAAAGTTCCTTTTTGTGCATCCATAAACAAATACTACACATAGATTCATACTTTATACAAATTTAAGTGTAGCTATTTAAACCAGATGCTATTTAGTTTGTTGCTGTCATTTTACTGTAAATGAAAATATGCTAAAAATTTATTTTGTAAGTGAACCAGTACTTCATTGGCTTCATATAGATTAATAATATTTTCATTTTATATAAAATCTTTAAAAATATTTCTCCTCTACAGAATGACAATAAAATGTTTAAAATTTTGAGATGCTTATTTGAATTATATTAAAAATTTTAATAAATTTGTGCATTCATTTTGAAAAAAATATACGCAGGGTCACAGTCAGAAATGTAGTGACAGGAGCATCATGTATTAATATAACTTTAAAATTAAAGACACTATATCAGTGTGGTAAAATAAAAGCATTGATTTTTCTAAAATACTAGAAAGAGATCTGAATGGAATTGTGGAAGTATGTGAGAAAGAAGGGACATGAGTGAAAAGATTAGAAATCATAGGAATGCATAAATGTTTAAAGTAAGCAAACAGCATTTCATATGGTTGCTACTAAAGCATGGAAGGCTACTGACAAAAAAGCAAATATTTCGAGTGCGACCTAATTTTAAAACTTATCACCTAGGCCACCTTGATTTGCTTTAATATCAGTACTTTTAACTGACTCCTCTTAATTTTTTGTTCTTTGCTCTCACATATAGTATCGTTTTTTTTTTTTAATTTCAAGCATAGAAAACAGTAGCATTTGTAGACCATAACAGAATACTTAAGCCAGGGGTATTAAGAATACCAGATAAAAGAAAAGAAAAAAAAAACTATTCTTTCCAAATGACATTTTTGGATATGACTGAAGCCCCCAGCTATGCTGGCTTCTCCATACTATGGTCATTCAGTGAGTTATCTATGGATGCTTTGTCAACATGTTGCTGAATGCATGAAGGTAGATCATCTGAAAAACTGCCATTATTGAGGAAACTCCTTCACCAGATTGATGACTGGATGTAGTCCTTGAGGATTGTTGAATTTTCTCCATTTCACGCCTGGTCTGAAAATCCAATTGCAGCCTGATAGCAATATGGCTCAGAATTTTTATTGAAACATGAAGCTCAGCAGATTGCAAGATTTTTGCAATGTTTACATTAGGATGAAACAACCACTAGGCATGTTTCATAAAAGCTTGCTTGTTTTACTGTTAAGTTTTTATTGATTGTAGTGTTTGCAACTTAGCCCACACCTTTGTAGGATTTTCCAATGTATTTTGAATGCAAAAGTTATGCGCATTTCACTTCAACAAGATCACAATGTTGCTGCTAAAATATTAAAAAACTAATCTTAAATAAATACCAAAAGCTTGAAAGCAGTTGGGGTAGGCACCGACTTTTTTAATGTTTATATTTAAATAACAAAAATAATGAGAACTGAATCTATTCTATTTTACATATGATTAGAATACTGTTTTTGTTATAAATGACTGGGAAATGGTGCAATATGTTATTGAATGGTTTGAAGTCACTTCAAGAAGGCTGATGCATAATTTAAATAGGTCTGAAACATTAAATTCTGAAGAAACATTTATATTGTTCTAAGTTTTGACTTTTATTTCCTTTTTCAAATTTTTTAAAAGTGCGACAGCGCACGCGATAAACCAATAGCATTTGTTGTTGTTTTTTTTTTTAAAAAAAAATCTTAGCATTTACAGAGTTACTTCCCTTCAAGCATTGTACAAACGCCGTTAGTCACCATGACAACATGACGCTTCGGTCAGAGTAGCGTCTGGAAACGGGGCGCCATTTCTTGGGGGAAGAAGGTCTGCTGTCTCACCGCATTGTCAGACTGGTCGGCCTGTAAGAGTCCCGGGAACAGGGAAGGGGCGACGATGGCCGCTTGCGGGATCCAGGAGCACAACGAGGCTCGTAAGCAACAAGAGCACTGCGACCGCAGGTCTTTCTTGAGCAGGCAGCTGGCGGGGGTAAAAACGCTGTTTTCTCGTTTTACTTTAAGAATTAGTGTCGGTCGGCCTCTGGTCTGGGGGTGGGGGAGTGAGTGCTGGAACTGACCAGAACATGGTTTATAATGTAGATTAAAGTTACTTATTATCGGTCTGCTGAGGAGCCAGGATGGGATACACCGCCAGAGAAGAGTCGTGAAGACCTTTGCAGTATTTCGTATGGTATGTAATTCAGCTCGATTATTTTGTATTTCTAAATAATAATAATAATAGTAATAATAATAATAATACTAATTAATCTGGTTTGATTAGAATATTTGTTTAATTTCTTAAAAGTAAGAACAAAAAAAAAACACAAATGAAAGTATATTTTTAAAAATCAAATTTGCATTGCTAATAAAGTATAGCAAATGGTTATTTAAGTTTACACGATATTGTTCATTTCCCACATATTTCAAAAACTGAACAATAATTAACTGTAGATCATAAGCCCACAGTTAACTCTTTCCCATGAGGTTGGCCCAAAACCTATGTGAGATATTGAGTGCTATATTATAATTAACTGACTATTTGATAAATGATGATTTATAAAGTTCTTAAATGCTCTGTGAACTGCTGCATATGCTAAAGATTGGGCTTGTTTAGATATTTTTATGTATGTTCTAATAGAAAGTGTCATTAGTTAGCTTAATAATCATGTATTTCTAATTTAAAAACAATTCTGACATTTAGGAAAACCCAATAATTAAGAGATATGTTTAATTATTCCATCCAAATATGAGGGAGCATTATGAAAATTATTTAATTAAATTGTTTAGCTAACATTTATGCATATTGTAAATTTATTTATTTCAGGTGTACAATTCCAGTTATGGTGCAGTCTGCTGAACATATCTGGATGAATTAAACAAGTAGAAAAAGTGACTGCTTGACAACATACTGGAAACTCTCAGCAGAAAGCTACAGAAGCAAAAGTCTTGTTGTCAAATTACATCCTTGAGGAAGCCACTCCTGCAGGACTCCTTGCAGAGTTTTATGGATCTGCTGCAACAAAACTTGCTGCTATAATTAACTATTAAATGACCCCAGAAATACAGAAATACATGGCCCTGATTTTGGATACTTTCAGGAAGCACATTTTTTCATAGCTGTAGATGTAAGCAGTAATACTACCACAGAAAGCACATTTTTTTCTTTATATGTATATATATCACATTAACAGGGTACAAAGATAATCAGTTTTCTGGCATGTGCTTGGTAGTATTGGTTAGTGTCTCTGGCATTTATTATGCGATTGATGATTAGCCACTAATGCAGCAGACTGCATTACAGTTTATGACAAGGAAAATGTGCAGTGAATACCTTGTAGATCAGAAATATTTTAGCAGATTTCTTTTGTATTTGAACAGTACCAATTTCCTTGGCATAATTTGATTGGATTGAGTGTAAATAATGGTTCTCTATTAATCTGGACAATATAAAGGCCTTTACACACAGTTTACAAAGCAAAATTTTGATGTATGATTGACTTGTTGATCTGTATTATCTGTGATATATGGGATCAGGAAAACTGAAAAAAAACATTGAAATATGAAACCAAATCTGTATAGTCAGGGCACAGTATAAAAGTCTAAAATCTTACTTTCCCAACTATCCAGATGTAATAACCGACCCACAATTAATACTAAAGACCAGCTTTTCAGATCCCATAAATGTGATATATTTTTTATGATGTGATACTGGGTATTTCTGCCAATATAAGCAAGCTGCTGCATTATGAGGAGCCTGAGATCTATGTTATTTATGAGGAATTGAGAAGATTTTTACAAACACTTTTGGTTGCTTCAAGGACAAAGAGTTGGCAGATATGACAGATCCCAAAAACTTTCCCCACAACAAACACATTAGTTTTACTATCAGAATAGTCTTGAAGCAGAATAATCTTTCTGTTGAAGAAAATAAAGTGGCTGAGAGTTGTAGGAGCTTCTTGGTGCAGCCTTTTCTTATGCATTGAAACATTTACCTGTTGATGATGATCTAAAGTGTTCTGTGTATTGAGATTTTGTGAGTGCAAAACTGCAGATTTTATATCAGTTATGTTCTTGGTGAACAAATTCATCTCAGTGAAATCATGCAATGGAGGCAAGACAGATCTTTTGTATGACCAGTTTGTGCAGTACCAGCTACTGAGTTCAGTGATAGGAATGGATGACAACACCAGAACTGATTAAGCTTGGCATGCTATCAGCAATGTCACTGGAGCTGAAGTTAAACTTGCTGTGTAAGGTTCAAAATACATTTTACTTTCACCATTGAGCAGTGATGAGGAGGAATGGATCTTCACTACTGTGAGAAATCAACAAAAAAAAATCTACATATAGAACATATTTCTTATAAAAGTGACAGTTCTTGGACTCAGCTAGTTTGCTTCATGTCTTTGTCCCTCATTTGGTATCAAAGGTGGACTTAAGAAAACTCTGATGCATCACAAAGTTGTTATAGTGTATTTAAATTTTGAAAAAATTTCTAATGCAGTCTCACTGTAATAATTTATAATCCAGCTTCTTAGATACAGTATATAGATGTCTAAGTTTTTTTTGTTGTTCAGTTGAAACCTAGCCAGATACTATTACAGTGATTCTTTTTCAGGTGTGTTTAATTCGAACATTCCTAATCTGTAAAGGAATGATCATTTAGTGTTTTCACTTGTAAAAAAAAATACATTGAAAAAATTTTCTCATCTTTAGGATAGCTTTTGTTATATTCTAAATGCATTTACCTTTAGTATCTTTAAACTCTGTTGAAATAAAACAAAACATTAATACAGTTAGTATAACCAGGTTCTCCTAATTTTTGTAATTGGTTTGTAATTTCAGCTTGAAACTCAAAAACAGATTGAGGAATGCTGCAAGGACAGGTCTATCAACTGGCCCAATCCAGAAAGCAGAAATCAAGTATGAATGTCAGAAATGTCTACTTGGGTAGACATTTAGTCACTTTCTAGGACAGCCAAACTTGTTTCAATAGATTTTTGCTTGTTTGTCTGTTTGAATATACAGGAGATTGGCATGAAGTCCTTTTGGCTTAGATGGTCAACAAGCCATAGAAAATGCAGTTCAGAAACAGGAAAGAAAAAGTTCTTCACACAAAAAAAAAAAGTTTTCAAAATTGTTGCTCAGTGAAGTAGTGACTAGAGTTGCAACAGGAGTGTCATCAATTGCAAACACCTCACCTGGGAAAAAATGAAGCCATATTATAGGTCCAAATGGGGTTCTGCAGTGTTAGTTAAGGACATTTGTATAATATTGATTCTCGTGGCTTGTTCTGGGTTAGTACCAACATTCCACTCTCCATATAGTATAAAATATTGCATGCATACACAATACTTTCATACCATACATAACTTTATGCCAGATATGTATATAAACGTGTATTTTAATGTTTTCTACCGTGTCATTTATTGTTTTATGCTTTAAATGTTACTTTGAGTTCTTGCAGAATGTTGATAAAATTATTTTTTTTTAATGTTATATAGTTATAATTACTATATTTTGTGTTACTTTTTTTGTTTTAATTATAGTGGATGCAGTTACTCAGTGTAACCAAATCTTTTCTGTTTCCCAATACATGCTCAGTATACTCTTAGTCTAGATCACTCAGATACTGCTACTTGTTTTCAGCCAAATTCCAGTTATGACATGACTTGGTGGGAGCAGCAGGCCAAACAGAATGAATTCATGAATCGGTAAGAAAATAAAAAAAGAGCTCTTAAAACTCTAACACACTCATTTAATGAATAGAAATTCTTGATGTTGAGATTAGAAAATGAATTTTCATACGAAACCATTAATTAGCACTGTCTTTACAGTTAATGTTTCCTAAAACTGAAATAATTGAAATTGTTCATTCTTTTTCTTTTTTAAAAATTTTTAGCCTACATAGTTCTTTTTCTTTTTAATTAAAATATGTAAAGTATTACACGTGTTATATATTTGTATAACTATGCATTGGTGTGTCTCATATTTTCTTTATTAATAGCACAACTCATTTCTCAAATTGTATAAACAAACCAGGACTAAGACGTTACTCGGCCAAACTTCCCAACAGATTCAGTGTAAGTATAATGTATAGTCTTCACATTGGTTACCTATCCACCACAAACCCTGCTTGCCATTTCCACCAATCTTCAAGATAATGTATGTGTTTCTTACATTCTATTTATCATGTTACACTACTACATATTAATCAACTGTGATAGTTACACGAAGGACACGTCTGGCTTGTGCTGCCAGTTATTAATGAATCATCAGTGTCTGATTTTTGTTTCCACTCGTAAATGCAGATATTTAATTTTTTTTTTCTCAAAAAGACTTTTCTTTGGTAGTTTGTTAATTTTGTCATGAAAACTGATCCACAGTATATAATCTTTACAGTATTGAGTCATCATATGTTTCAATTTTTACGTTTTTAATCATTGGCATAGGGTACTGATAAGTTGTCTTGCTTCTACAGCAAATTAACATAAACTAGACAGTATATAGACAGATTTTTATGTAGCATTAAAAAAGTATAGTGTAGTACAATGACCAAAACAATATAGGGAGAATTTAATATAAACTGCATGAATTTATTGAGGATAAAACAGTTACACAATTTCAAAATTGACTATAAAGTTTGGCAAATAGAGTGCATCTTTCATAATATCCGAACTTGTTTGATGCATTTTATGTTGTCATAATGATAAATAATAGTCACGACCATTAGTAGTGTGTATAACTGTCTAGGCTTGCACTGCATACATCTAATGCATTCTTGTGACAATGCATTCCACTCTTCTGTCAAGACTTGATGCAGTTCAGGAGTGGTCGCTTTCCACTATACCTAGAGATCTCATCCCAGACATTTATAGGGTTTAGGTTAGGGGAATGAATATTTTTCTGTCTACTTTCAATTCATAGCTTAACTAAGGCTAGGTATTCCTGTTCATTGGTAGGTCATCAAAGCACTACACAGTGTTTGCTAACTTCATTGTGTGAATATTTTTGACAGATTGTGTACTGAACTTGACCATTGTTATGCAAATTTTAAATAGCTGGACAGTGATATGACTTGTGTGTGCAGCTCTTGAAGCACTAGAATTATCAAGACTCAACCCTTGAGATGTAAGATAAGACACTTACAATGGAAAAGACAACTAAATAGCTGTATAAGATGTCTCAGACAAAATATCCCTATTAATACATTGTTAATTGATATTTTTAGTTTATTTTAATTAAATATTTTCTTTTAATTTAAAGATTTTAAATATTACTAATTGAGATTATCTTTAAGAACAAATTTAATAATTCTTACTTACCTCCCTAAAAGGATTCTGTGATGTATCTCTTTAAAATACCATTACTTGTATATTAAGAAAATTGACTGTCTAAATGTGGGTTTGTAAAGTAATTGCATTGTACAGTTTTTGTAAGTGAATTCTTTTGCTGGATTTTTCTAAATTTTAATTTGCTTATTCCTTTATAGAAGATTCTCCAAGAATGTTTATGTATACATATTTTTTGTCTTTTTTTCAGAACTATGATTATTTTAGTCAGTGGTGAACATGACCAGATCATTGTGAACAGAAATGCCACACTAAAGAACGGGATTTTTTTCACTTTTTGTACAAAATAATGACAGAAAACTTAAATGTTAATGGCATCTCTCTCCCTCATGAGCACAGTATTTAGTGGCCCCCCCCAATACTATTAAAAAGATAATGATATAAACTTTTAATGATGTTTGGTTTCCTTTATTTCTTGCAAATGCTTTTTATCAATAATATCATTTCACTTATTTCAACCTTGTGCCTACATTTCAGCAAATTCTGTAATATTTCGAGACAATAATGGTAACTCTGCATACTAGCATCAGGGGCGTAGCTAGCGTTTGTGCCGCCTGGGGCGGTCGTAGAATTTGCCACCCTCTAAATAACGTAGAATTTCAAAACCTCCAAAAAATTCATTTTTTATTTATTTATTTATTGAAAAAAAAGTACTATTAGAAAATAAAAATTATCAAATATATAATGAGAAAATATTGATATTCAATTCAAAATTAATTAGAAGTGACTCACTTCAAGTGAGCAAATTTCTTTTACAGCAAATTTTAGAAAAACTTTCTTCCTTTCAAAAGCTACCATTAAAAATTGAACGAAAAATTCAGGAAAAAAATAATATCTGGAAAAATAGAACAAAAAAATACATTATATATGTAACATACTGTCCTGAACTAAATTTGACAAACGCGCACTTGGACCAAAAAATGCCGCCCCCCAAAACGTGCCGCCCGGGGCGGACCGCCCCTGCCGCCCCCTATTAGCTACGCCCTGACTAGCATATTTCTTTGACTTTTTAAATAAGAAAATAGATGATTCTACTTCTACTAGATGAAGATATCTTTATGATTGTCACAACTTTGTCTGTTGCCTTTCAGCTTTAGGTGAATGTTGTTTACATCTTTGAAGATAGCTGGGTTATTTCGTGAGAAGGATTTGCTTCCTTGAGGTCAGGGTTTTAAGTGGAACCACCAGGCTTTGTACCATACACTGTAATGAAGCATTCAAGGAGGGTGTTTTGATAGCTGGATTTTATCAGCAATTCTGATCCAGAATCTCCCCTTCATTATTCTTATGATTTTCTGAGCTGGAGAAATGTAGCTTTCTAAAGGGGACATGGCCAGTCATCCAACAAGAATTTTAAACTATGAGTAGGACCTTAATACCTTCATGCATTAGCATTCATTGTAGCCAGCTACCTGCTAACAGGGGCCTGGAGAAACAGTAATCCTGCCCAAAAAAACTAATCCTTGTCAGGACAAGGGAAAAATTGCAAAACTAATTTAATAGAAATGATTTGCTACTTATGATGTTTTATTTAATTAATAATAGTTACTAATTAAGAGCCTTGTATGTAGCACTCTTGGTGTTTTTTAAGTCAACTAAATTCTTGGGAGAAACAGTTTTTGTGCCATCTACATCTTCTTTATCAGGACAGACTCTTCATTGATCCTCTAAAATCTGAATAAGAGGGAAAACCCTCTCACAACCCGAATTTCTGTGTGGTATTACAAGGATATACTTCATTACTTCAGAGGGTTTATCATATTTAAAGTTTTCCTGATCATCTTTCATTGTTTTAACAGTATACAAACACTTATCTGCTGGCTCACTTTCATCTACACCAGTCAATGGATCAGTCTGGTAGGTGTGAAATTGCTGTTGAAGACAATTCACTGTATTAGCTCAGGGTGCTAACTAAGTACTCTACCAATTCCAAGGAACAACGTTTTCTGACAGATATATCTACTATTTCTGCATGTTTCAAAGTTGTGTCCTGAAATAGGAACAATGCAGTTTCTAAGTTCTCATTTTTTTAACTGAAGTTTTCTGTTTTTGAAATTCAAATCCAAAATATTTGAACAATTTGGAATTGCATGTGGTGTCACAAGTCTGCTAAACAAATCTTTGAATAAAGCTAACAGGATTCTCTGCAAACAACGGATGAGTGGTCTTCAAACAGTTTTAAATTACATTTGTCAAAGATTTGAATCCAATTCAGAAATAACGCATATACAAAACATCTTGTAAAGTTCTTGCAAATATATGCTTCCTGAAGATTTAGTGCCAGATGTGTGCTGTTCCTTTTCCCTTGTGTTTGCAATTTTGTCTGCTACTTTCATAGAGGAACCTTCCATAGATCTAGATCCTTGTTCAGGAAACGCAATGACAGACTGCCTCTCTTAGAAGTTTTTTTCTTTGAATTCTTTTAAACATTCACTCTTTCTCCACTGATGCTTCTGATTTTCCTGGAACAAACTTTGCCTTCACAATGACTTTTTGTTTTTCTTTTCATGTTTACCTGTAAAGTATTACTTCAAAGGTCTCCACTGCCCAATTAACATCTATAATCATTTTCCAAGTGACAGTCAGCATGTGCACACACACTTCAGAATAGTTTGAGAATCCACATCACACAAACTTTGGAATTCTCTAAGTTGTTTCCTGTTTGCACTCTTGTCCAAATAGTAAAAAATGTCAACAAGAATTTCATCAAACTGATACTGCAACTGCTTTACTTCCTTTGCTGCTGTCAAATGAATGTGAACTGGCATCCTCTAATTACCATTTCAGGGTTGTTTCAGAAGGTAATCTGCAACTCCTTTTTTTCTTTGTATCATCACAAGTTTATTTCCAGAAGCGCTCAACACTTGCTGGTGTTTAGAACTCTTGAAATTTTTTAAATGTCATTTTCACTTCCATAAGAAATTTTGCATAATATATATATCCTTTCAGGATGATACAATATCACTGAACATTGAATACTCTTGTCTAAACTCCTGCTAACTATAAACGTTTTTTCTTTCCTGGATTCATTGAAGATGAAGCAGAACTATGTTTTTCAGCCATTTTTCTCTAATGATTCAGCACACCCTAGAAAGCCTAGATGCTTACTACTGGGTGTATAGAAAAACCAGAATACACCAAAATACTGAAATAGTACATAGGATTATACACATAAAAAGGCATAACTACTTGTTAAAATGCCCTAGTTTACATAACTTACATGCTTTTTTAATCTTTTATTTCAAGTGCTTGTAAGATTGAGATGCAAAGCAGAGAGCAGTGTGTTATTTCCAGAAAATTTTTGGTCACTGAAAAAATTCTGGAATATTGCATAAAATTGTAAAATAGCAAAAATTTGTACAGTTGTAAAAATGAAAAAAAAAAAAAAAGGGAATAATTACACTTAAATCTTATGAGTTGGCAGATCTGTAAATGGCATTCTATAGATCCATTGTCATTATACTCCATAGATTGCTTTAGTTTTGCTTCCATGTGTTGTTGTGGTTCTTGATGCATTATTGGTACATTGTCTTGGGTAATGTCCTCAACCTGAGAAGACTGCAAAAAAAGTCAAAGATTCTTGTTAGCTATCTTCTGTTTGCTTCTGGGTGTGCCATAATTGCACATGTAGTTGAAAAAAAATCCAGATCTCAAAACATTTCAGAACTGTCAGAAAACGCTTTTGGAATAACCATCAGTATAAAGAAATAAGCATTCTTCTAGTCTAAACCATCAGTCATAGACTCAAAAGTGACTATTGACAACTGCAGGCTTATTGCAGTGGAGCACTTTACCTATATTGTAAGTATAGTAGATAGGCAACATTATATGATGAAATTAAATCTAGGATTGCAGTAGCCAGATCAAAGTTAACTATTTGCAAAGCTGTAATCCTGACCTACTCCTATGGAGCTTAGACCTTGTATTGCTGCCATATCAAACATATTCATGTGGCAGTTATGCGATGAGGTAATCTAATAAATATGCCTGTCAGTAAGATACTCTCCACCCTGCTTCAGGTAAATTAATCCATGTGAGGGGAAGCATTATAAGGTGAGGAAGCCATATAAGGAAGCAAAATTCACTGGGGCGGATCACAACATTTGAGAAGAATCTACACTTGTAAATGGCAGCTTGCAATCCCTGAGGACTTCCAAAAGTTTTGAAAAATCCAAATTGGTAGGTTAATAGAAAAAAAAAAAAAAACAGCCTTCTAGCCCAGCAACCATCTGCAAAACACCACTGATATGAGCAGAAAGATATCTGTTAAAGATCAACAGTCAAGAATGACAAAAACTAGGCTGATCTTTGGATTAGAAAGAATGAAGCACAGAACAAAGATCTATCATGGAAATTAATATTTTATTGCATGTCTGCCACTCGATCTAACAAATGGTAAGCCAGAAACCCCAGCCAATTCCAAAACAAAAAGGATAGAAACTGATATTATAGTAGATTTTTTTACTGAGAAGTTATGACTGCTGCTTTGTCAGTTAGTATGGACGTGAGTTAAAGGAGAATCTGTAGTTATTGAAGTTCTAAAATTTCTATGTGAGAATAAAATTAATCTTTCCGATGGGTGTTTTTGCTTTACTGACAATAACATAGTTTCATATGTCCAGCTTTTTCTGTTTTTGATGTCATGCAATTAGTTTCTTGTTTAATTCAGCTTTCTTCACACTGTTATAAGTAATATTGCAAATCCATTTCTAGGAATATCAAGTACTGTTTGAATAATAATAACTTTTTTGAAAGGCTGAAAAATAATATTTTTAAAATTGAAATTGTCAGCATTTTAATGTCACTGTAACCATATTTAATTAGAAAAAATGCATCATCTTTTATCAAAACAGTAAAAGTGTAGAAACTAGGGACACAAATGTGACTAAGCTTCAGTAAGTCATTGAAAAAAAGTATTGTAATGAAAATCTTGCTGTCTGTTCCTTTTTAAGTATCAATCAACAAAAATAAAAAAAAATGATGGGTAAAAAGATATACATTCCATAGTTCTGGTTCCTAGGCTGATCAGCTAATCATCCTCAACTGCAGATCAACTTCTGAATCTAGTAAAATCAATCAACAAGTAAAATGTACATAGGAAACCTGCCTAATTTGTACAATAAACCAAAATAATGTTCTGATATGTGGCAAAGTTCTCATGGCAAAGATGCTGCATGACAATGATATGCTGTACCAGAAGACAACATGACTATATTCAATTCCAAACATTTTACGTTTTTCATCAGCATAAAAATTTTCAGTTGCATAAATTGATCTATATGTGCTAAACATTTTTGGTTTTCATTTTAAGGTTGAATGCCTTGGAAAATTGAAATAAGTTTACTGTTTTATTGAATAAATAATTATGTTCTTTAGCATATTTATTGCTATTAAGTCCTTTCTTAAAAAAATAAAATCATTTTTGGCAGCCATTAGATACTTAATACATGTTCAGGCCAATCATTTCGAATATATAATGAGATTTGTCCAATGGCAAAACAATGTTGCTGTCAGTTGGTAGGCCAACAAGCTGTGTCATGCATAACAGTTGGTAGAATAGACATCTATGCAATTCCTTAATTCCAAATGTAAGAGTATTGGCTGTTTAGAAGATCTATTAGTTATCTGAAATATTTTAAACAGTGGTGTTAACGCTGTTATTCTGAATACTTTGATTTTGTAAAATCTTTTTATTCTTTGAATATTTTATGATAGGCCAGTTTGTGTTATGTGCATACTATAAAATGTATTGTCTTGCTTGGAATCTTGTTGGCTTACATTATTTAGTTCAAAGTTGATATTAGTGAGGAGCTAGCAATGGTTTAGAATTATATTTTTGATGCAGTTATTTCTAACATGGGCTCTGAATGCATCATTAGAGGAATAACACTGACCTTTCCACAATACATTTCACCAGTAGCAGTGGTTGACTGCAACATGATTTTATAGGGCTTTTTTTTCTTTTAAGATATAAAATCTATTGTTGCTGACAACTGCTACAGTACATAAATAGTTTATATCAACTATAAATTCATAATATAGATACAAATATATATTTCAATGAAGCATAAGCAATAGTTAATGATAAGGGCAAGAGTACTATAATATAAAGTGTATAGGCAGAGAAAACTTCTCAGCTGAGTCATCTCAGTAAATTAAGTTACCCCAGCCTAGATGTGGAATAATCTTAATTCACAAGACCATTTTAACTTTAAAATACTTTCATTCTTTGTTTTTCTTCTGTGTAACATTTGATTCCTCTTTCTCTTGTGCAGAGTCTGCTTCTGCTTTCTCCTATGGATTATCCAATACTTTCTCCTGTGGAACATCTGATTCCTCCTTCTGTATATCCGATTCTTTTTTCTCCTGTGGAATGTCCGATTCTTCTTTCTCCTGTGGAACGTCTGGTTCTTCTTTCTCCTGTGGAACGTCTGGTTCTTCTTTCTCCTGTGGAACGTCTGGTTCTTCTTTCTCCTTTGGAACGTCTGGTTCTTCTTTCTCCTGTGGAACGTCTGGTTCTTCTTTCTCCTGTGGAACGTGTGATTCTTCTTTCTCCTGTGGAACGTCTGGTTCTTCTTTCTCCTGTGGAACGTCTGGTTCTTCTTTCTCCTGTGGAACGTCTGGTTTTTCTTTCTCCTGTGGAACGTGTGATTCTTCTTTCTCCTGTGGAACGTCTGGTTCTTCTTTCTCCTGTGAAATGTCTGATTCCTTTTTTTCTAGTGCAGCTTCTGGTTCCTTTTGATCATCTAAAGAAATTAAATGTAAAATAATGAAAAACGACTTTAAAAAAACTTTTTGCTATCTAGGTGACTTGCTAAGAACAACACGTGTGACAGAAAGTTATACCCTTCATGCCCTGTAGTACATTAAACAGACTTGTTTTAGATTAACTTTTTTGTTCAGATTGATAAAAATAAATATATGATCTGGTGTAAAACATGAAGAATTAATTTATAAGATTTGTTTTTACATTAATCATATACAGCGGTGTGCAAAAGCCTTGCATAAAAATTATTTTTCCTGTAAATTAGCTCTCATTTTGTCGAAAGCAGTTGTTATCAAATCTTGTTCATTAAAGTATTTCTATATTACTGTTGTGCATCTCTTCCAATAATATCAAGCATATTGTTTCATCGTAAGAAAAGTTATAATTTTTAGAAAATCATTTGCATCAAATCAACGTGTGCAAAAGTGTTGCATAAAATCCAGACAGCTATCTAATCAATTCCAATTATGCAAAAAGTGATCAGATCTATCAATAATGAGTAGAATATCCAAAATTCTTGATAACTTGTTCACAACAATGAGGCATGCTGGCTACCAAACGCTGATAATTGTCACTACTGAACTCCGACCAAGTTTTCTTGATTTTCCGTTCCAAATCGGTTTTATTTTTCAGTTTTTTGGCACTAACGCTGAGTTTAATCAAGTGCCAAATGTTTTCGATTGGATTGAGATCCGGGCTTTGAGCCGGCCAGTCGAGGAGGGGGATTCGCAACTCTGCCATCAAGGCCTCGACACTCCTAGCTGTGTGGATGGTGGTGTTGTCCTGCTGATAGATGGCTGTCAGGGGCATGTGGTCACACATATATGGTTTGACAATGTCCGAGACAATCTTAGCATAGTCATGAGCATTCATTCAACCCTCCACGTGATGCAATGGACCGACACCGGATGATTGAAAACAGCCCCAAACCATGGCCGAATCTCCCCCTGCTTGCAGAGTCGGTCGAGTGCAACTAGGATAGTATTTCTCAGACACCGATCGCCGAACATACACCCAATTCATCAGAAAACAACACTCCGGACCACTGGGCCATGAGCCCACTACAGTCGCTTTTGATGATTGTCCAGACTGATGAATGGCTTCTGTGCCGATCACCCGAACAGTCCCATATGGATCAAACGCCGTCTGATGGTGCAAGAGGCCAACTGGATCCCATGGTGCCTTGACAAGGTGGTCTGGATGTCGGTAGAAGTGTGGAATCGGTCCGAGTTCAACATGCAGGCGATTAGATGATCCTGTCGAGCCATTGTTTTCTGTGGTCTGCCAGCTCTGTGTTTCGAAATTAGGCTCCCATCAACTTTCCAACGTTTCAAGGTGCGAGATATCATCGACTGATTGCAACCTATACAATCTGCAATGACCCACTTAGTTTCACCATCTTCTTTCATGCGAACGATTGTGGCCCACTGTTCGGGGGTCAAATATCAGGCTCTCGGCATCACTATATTGAACAAAAATGAATCAGAATAGTGGAAAATGACAGTTTTTTTCATATTTATCTTCTACTATCCTAAACTATTATAGCACAAAATATATATTCTAATTTTTTGTAATTTATGCAACACTTTTGCACATGCTGATTTCATGAAAATTATTTTATTAATATTTAAATTTTGACTGTGCAATTACAAAATGGATCTTAGTGTTATAAATCGTTTAAAGACACTGATACCTTTCAATTAAAACAAAACATACAATAGTTACTAATTTCTACAAAATAAGAACCCATTTTCTAAGTCTAGTCATTTCTATGCAAGACTCTTGCACACTGCTGTAGTGCATACATTTCATGTTCATTTTTCCAAACATATAAGTTCCTTTTCTGAAAAGATCTAAGCACTGACTGCTGAAGAACTTGTTTTTATTTATAAGTACTTTTATCTTTAAGTGTTATACTATGCATATCCTGCTGTTTTGCTACTTTTTTTTTGAACAAGAAGGTTGTAAAAAAGAGAGGCAAATCTAACACAAAAACTAATTTAACATTACTGCCACCATTAGAAATGAGAAAGTTTTGCCTTACTCTGGTTTTTGTTTACAGTATTTAAAAAAAGGGAGTTTCTATTTTAATGTTTCGTATGATGTTAATGTTAACTTGCAATGGCAAAAGTGGATCATTATAACAGTATTCATTGCTGGAGACTGTCTTGGCCGAAATTAAAGTCAATAGTATAACTATAGCTACACTGAGTAACAAAAGTAACTTTTGAGGATACTATAACATACACCCAGAAGCTTCATTTTACCGTGGCTATAACTACAACAAAACTACCACAGTGGCTGAAGTTGTACCTACTTTTTAACTGAAAACACTTTGTTTGCTAATAAAAAGCAGTGAGATGGGTTGAAACCATTCAGCAATACAGAGATTATTAGTGAATACAAAAAAATTAATTAAACATGGAATTTCAGAATCTTACAAAACTGCAGTAATGGACCAGAAACAAGATTTTGATTTAGTAAAAGGCTTAACCTTCAGCCATCTCTTCAAAAGCTTGTTTTTGCTGTTTGTGAGATGCTTTATCATCAGTAAGCATTGCCTTGTTGGTCTTCAGTGCTGTGTTGATTTCTTTCTTTTCTTTAGGTTTGGGATCCCTGCTGGTTCTCTCTGATTTCTTACTAGAATCCACTGGTTCAAGCTACAGTTGAACATCCTCACCCTCTGCCATTTCACTTTGAACAACAAAACCTTTACTTATACCTTCAGTATACAAAATTTATACCTGAAACATTTATCAACTAAGTGCAATTTTTTTTTCTATTTATAACATATATACAGGGTGTCCGTAAAGTTACTATACAGTCTTACAAGTTACTGGTCGTTGTTTCAATGCCGGTACGATGACATTTCTCAGTTTGTCCAGGTACCTTTCTCCTGTAACAGTTCCGTCGAAGAACTGTGGACCCACAATTCCATCAGACGATATTCCTGCCCAGACAGTTATTCCAGGCTGGTTCAATTGGGACGTGATCGTAAACTGGTAAGACTGTATAGTAACTTTACGGACACCCTGTATATTAATTTTCAGAAAACTAAGTCAGTGAAAAATTATCACTGGCATACCTATACTTTTTATTTCTCACTTGTATTTGCTTTTTAACTGATGTTCTTGATCATCCATCTATAATTCATAAAAAGTGATAAGATTTTACCTCCTTCCTCTTCTCTTTGTTTCTCCCTTTGTTCAGCAGCTGTTTCTCCACCTTCAGTCTCTGTACCTTTAATAGGAGAATGTGATGTTTTAAACATGTATACTTCAGATACCAGTTTTATTTATTTTTAAACAGAATAAGCAATAACTACTTCATAGGCAGATGGAAAGATTTGACAGGTGAATATTCACCTAACACACTGTGACTACCCTTGAAATCTTGTTGTATAGGTCTGTGAGAGGAGTTAAGGCCATGCTACTATTCTCTTTCTAGTACAACATCAATGTCCTTTGCTAATCAGTTTGAATTTCTTAATATCCAATAGTGTTTCTAGAAATTCATTTCCTAGATCATCCATCTATTAATATAATTATAAAAAGTGATAAGATTTTACCTCCTTCCTCTTCTCTTTGTTCCTCCCTTTGTTCAGCAGCTGTTCCTTCACCTTCAGTCTCTGTACCTTTAATAGGAGAATGTGATGTTTTAAACATGTATACTTCAGACACCAGTTTTATTTATATTTAAACAGAACAAGCAATAACTACTTCATAGGCAGATGGAAAGATTTGACAGGTATTTTATTATATATATATATATATATATACAATTGTCCCCCGGTATTCGCGGGGGTTACGTTCCTAGAGCTCCCGCGAAGAGTGAAAAACCGCGAATATTGGATGTGGTCCATAAAAATGCCTATAAACGTCAAAATATAACGTAAAATATATAAGTAAATATATAATAATAATTTAATAAAAAATACAACACTCAGAGAAACACTCGAGATAGCTACATGCGGTAAACTGGGATGATGCTGGGCTGCATCTGCCTGAGACAGCGCCTCATGGGCAGCAGCCAATCAGCAGCGAGGAGAAATGAATAACGCACTCGGATTGGCTACTTCCAAACCTCCAGCCAATAGCGTTTATTTTATATTGATATTTTGCTGAATTTACGTTAGTATTAATATTACAAAATTAGTAAATTATATTGTTATTAATAATTTAGCATTAAAAAGCGTGAAAAAATATATATTGCCACGAAAAAAGCCATAAAAAATTGCGGAAGATATTTGCGATTCCGCGAATATGCGGGGGTTTCCACGGACAATTATTAGTTGGGTTCTAAGGAAAATTACGCGAATAACCGGGGCCGCGATTACGCGGGGGTCAACTGTATATATATTCACCTAACCCACTGTGACCACCCTTTAAATCAAGTTGTATAGGTCTGAGAGTTAAGGTCACACTACTATTCTCTTTCCAGTACAGCATCAATGTCCTTTGTTAATCAGTTTGAATTTATTACCATATGTAATAACACAATCAGAGAACAAATATTCCTAGACAGATAATATTCAACAATGTTGCTAGAAATTCATTTCCTAGATAATCCATCTATAATTCATAAAAAGTGATAACATTTTACCTCCTTCCTCTCCTTGTTCCTCCCTTTGTTCAGCAGCTGTCTCTTCACCTTCAGTTTCTATACCTTCAATAGGAGAATACGATGTTTTGACCATGCATATTTCAGATAGCTTTATTTATATATTTTTAAAAAATTAGCAGATATAAAAGACAAATAATGTGATAGAATCACATTTCATGTTTAAAATTATATGCTTTACAGTACAGCCATCTAGTTGGACAGAAGAGGTGTTTTAGTAATCAAGTAGAATCTACCTGGAATGTTGTGCTGAGAGAGTTGAAGAGAAAACAGTAAATATAGTAAAAAAAAAAAAAAAATAGATATGATTGGTACTTCAGCAAACAGGGCTTTTAAAAATCTCCTGTAATTCTGATTATCTATATCTAATACAGTTACTAGTCTTCTGAAGGTAAAAACATTTGATTGTTGATTAATGTTGTATTGTGTTTTGCTATGTTAACTTTTCTTCAGTTTGATTTGGGTTTTAAATCTCCATTCTTTGATGGTTAGCTTCCTTTATGAACATTTGTAACACCACCAGAATATTAACATCACTAGGAATTGTTCTCTATTCAAGATCATTTTGCTCAGGGTTTCTTTTATGGGGAAGGCTGCTGCAACCTTCTGCAAGAACAGGGTTGGGCATGCCATTGTGGAATGCGTTACTTTCCATTTTTACTAAATTATCTGAAATACAGCTGTACAGTCTTGTGTGATGGTAAAATACAAAGCAAACTTCCTGTTTTTATGACATCTTCTTTCCCTGTTGCTAATAAACTAAAATTCCATTATTCTATGCAGTCTTTTTGGCAATTATTTGGAGAAGGTATTTATGAATCAACCATAAAACGTTTTATGATGCACCACAGATTTGAGCATTACCAATGGCATTGTGCAGTTCTTCAACTGCATCTTGGCTTTATGTTCTCTTCATGTTTTTGTTTTTTTTTGTTCTGAAAACCAGTAGTAATCAAAGCTTGAATGTTACCCGGTCAGGTCAGTACTTTACAGTTTAGGTAAGTCTTGTACACATGACCAAAACAGTTCTATCTTATTGTCACATGGTGTCTCTTGGAAATGTGTGAAAAAGTGATCAACTCACTCAATCCATAAACTATTAGAGAAGCATTTTCATGTATTATGCTAAATGTAGATTCATTTTAATTTGAACAAATACATGATTTTGAGATATTTCCCTACCCAAATCTGCCTCTTTTTGAGAACAGGTACTTTTTTTTATTTTTTAAATGGTTATATATTTTTATTATGCAAAGAGTTTAAAAGGACACAATATAATAAAATTCAAACATAAATTTTGAATTTCCTGTGCCTAATAAATTAAATTGGGGGAATCTTTTTACTAACATACATAAAAATTAATGTATAATTCACAAGTTATTTCTCCTTTTAAAATTGTAACTGCATGTTAAACTGAGTTAGCTGTCTCAGATGTAATATTTCAATTAGAAACATAAGAAAGACTTTTAAATAAATAATTTTAGCAGTCAAGTGGATTTTTTTCTTTAAACCTAATCTATTATAAACTTCCAACTGATTTTTCCATGCATAAAAACCAGTTTTTACACAGGATTTCATTACTTAGTGAAGGCTTCTTTAATAAAGCTATAAGATCTCTTTTCAGATATTTAACAGAAAATTTGATATTTTCATGATAGAACTTTCTTTAACAAATCTTATAATTTGAATTGTTTTATTTTATAATAATGTGGCTGGATTGGAATAGAATTTAGATATTATTTTCTTTGTTAAGTCTAGTTAGTTTGGTATGCAATTTGTAATGCTTTTTTTTTAAATACAATTTTAGATGTAATGTTTTGAAAAAGAAAATGTTCATAATTAATCTTCATGTATGGCCAAACATGTTTCTAAGCTGACAGATAACATTTACAAACATGACTAAACAATCATTAAAATAATATACTCTAAAACAAATTATTCTACAATGTTAAACAAGAGAATCTGGCAATGCACAACCCTGATAGACTGATCATTAGATGCTGAATAAACTTTTGAATTACTGAAAAGTGAACAATACTGACATCAAAGGCATTAACATACAGTAATATAGCCTTTTAAGAAGCAGGTCACGTTTTACCTTAACTAAGCAAGATTTTTTCCTGTTTTTGTTTTTTATGGAATAATAAATTATCCTTTTAAGATGCTTATCAGTACATAATTGATTCTGATCCCAGTATAATAACAAAAAAGCCATCCATATTCCTTACCTTCAACACCTAATGCTATCTGTTCGTCTTGAGCACCCTCATCCTCTTTCTCTGCTCTAAAGTGCAATTCTGATAGTAGTGCAGCATCATCATCTTAAAGAAGTGATAAGCATCTTGATAGAAATGTTGCTGCATAGTTGATTTAGAGAAATATAATTACTAACTCAAATGCGTATCAGTGACTTGCATAAATATATATACACAATGAAATCCATACAGGTGAATGTACTAAACATTTGTTAATACATACAAGGTACAGTCTTTTGGGTTTACATGACTGGGTGATTGGAGCTTCTCAGCTCATACAGACAAAGGAAGTCTGAACACACATCACATAACACAAATACATGACAGCTGATTATTGATGATATCAGATATTAGAAAAGAAAATATTCATAATAATTTGTTTAAAGTTAAATTTAAATAGCAAAGGGAAAACCATCTCTTTAAAACATACTCCATCATTAGATGAAATACTATATAATTTAATGTTAAACAATTTTTAACAAGCTATGAATTATGTTTAAGAAAAATAAAAGCTGACAGAAGAAACTGAATACAATTAGATGTGTATTCACATGAATATTAATGAGGCATGCATAATACTGAAATTTAGATAGTTGTATAGTGGGGCAAATGATCTGCTTCAGAGAAATAGCAACATCAGAATATCATATTAGAATTATATGTCCAATTCTACTGCTCAAATATAAAACATGTACATGTAATCCTTATTTTGAATAATGCAATCAGCCTTAATTTTCTCTGATCTACCAGTTCTCTTAATTGTTTGTGGAACATCATTTCATCTCTCTATCCTCTTATCAGTATTATTTAATTAATTATTTGTTTCTTTAATTTTTATATGTGCTATACAGCAAAAACATCTTTTCTCCTTCTTTCACTATCTTAATTTAAATAATTTTGTTTCTTCTTTTTGCTTTCTTTATTGTGAGTATATTTAGTTAATGTAGGAAATCGGTATGCCTTTATGCTGAGTATTCTGTAGTTATACAAAGAAAGAGAAACAGCATACTAAATAGAGACAAGATGGTTTTCTTTGCATGTTCCATTGATGAACTGCCATGGACAGCATTTTTCAGTACATCTTCGCCATACATGGCACGTATTCTAAAATAAAATCAAAAACAACACAAAGTGAAAAACATTTGTACAAGAAAACATTACAGTTTTAACCATATTTTTTTGTCAAAGACATCTTTCTGATAACTAATTATAGATGTATAGTTAACTACTGCTATTTATTGCCAAAAAGAACCATTATTATAAATAAAGGTAAGGACCTAAACTATGACATTACTGATATAAAATCAGATTGGTTTCTAAATAAGTATGAATAAATTAAAAGGAATTTTCCTTGCTTGCAGTAATCTTTTCAACTGAGATAAAAAAGTATTAATTTAGATTAATTTTTTTAAATGACAAAATGGAACTTTGTAGTGAATATTATTAAAATGTTTTATATAGGATTGGTAAGAATACATCTGCAATTTTTAAAAATATTATAATAAATAAATCAAAACAACAAGTAGTTAAAATGCAATGTGAACGGAAGATAACCTGTTTTTAACATATTTTATAGGATACCTAACAAAAAATAACAACATTACATTTTAATATTTAGATAGAAGTTTAAGTTAAAAAACATTACATTAAAAGTTTACTTTAGAAAATTACACATCCATCTTATGATTATAAAATTTGGAGGAAAAGATCCTCACGTTTCTGGAACTTCCAACTTTGCTATTTCAGGGTCAGTTGGGCCTATTGTGTTCCTCCAACCTTGTATAGCATCTTCACGTGAAAGCACCATAAACATAGTGGGTCCACTACAAAAAGGTATTAGAATGGTATGAAGATTTGCATTTATAGTGGCTAGCTAAATACGTTACCCACCTATCCAGTTTTGCAGAGACTAACAGAGCTTCTAAAAACAACATTTTACTTACTTATTCTTTTAGTTTAGAGAATTTAATTGTGTAAAATGTATCATAAATTTTAAAAAAAATTTCCTTGCTTCAGATATGTATCACAAAGCTGCAAAAATCCAAAAGAAGCACAACAAAATTAATAAAGACAAATAATGATAAAACTGACTGGAATGAATAACTAAATAATTACTACATAAATGTTTGAAACTATGCTTATCCCATCTTTAATAAAACTAAATCTACAACAGAGATGTAGAAGTTTGAATTATCAATTAATTTTTATTGTAAATATTTAATAAATATTTTAAAAAGAAATACGTTGTAGGTCTGCCTGAAATAAAATTTGAGACTGGAATTCACTGAAAAATGCAAAAAAAAAAAAAAAAAGCTATAGTAAATGCTTCTTTTCATAAAGATCTATCTACCCCCTGTAGGTAAATCTCATATACACTGGATTGATTGTTCATTGAATTTAACCAAACCTAACTAACACTGTATGCATCTATGTAGACCTATAGAAACAGGATAATTAACTTACCTTGTCATATGGTGCACCAAGTCATCAAAATATTCTTTATCTCTGTGCTCTTCATAGAAACTCTCCGCAATATCCTTACTAAGAATGGTTTCCTTTTGTGCTGCTATTCGAAAACCAGCATTGTGAATCTTCTCAATTATTTCATCTAGAGTACAGGCAAAAGGAAATTAGAAAAAAAAGTTAAAAATAAAAACGTAGCTGTCAGTGTGTTTCTATTTTACAGGAAATCTGTAAATAAAAGAATCTATACAATCCCTAAAATGTTCAGAATAGTTACATGTTCCCTGGTTCAGTTTGGGAATGTGCACATTCCACAAAAATGACAGTAAATCTACATATTCCCTAGTTTAGCTGCCAGATAATTTGATAGGAACTATGAATTAAATTTTAAATAAGAAATCAAATGTAAAATTATGTTAACTGTATACAGCAGTGTTACAAAATATCGCAACTTTTAATAAATGAATTGATTTTGCAAGTCAGTGATTGAAATTACTAGGTATGTTCTACAAATGATCATAGAACTTGACATACAGAGTATGCAGTATTTATTGACTTGTGAATTTAATGAACATTTCCATTTTGCTGCTTCAAATGTGTGCTTAAATGGTTAGTAAAAATCTGTATACAGCAATTTAGGTTAACATCTCTATACTAATGGTTAGCTATTAGCCAATTAAGAAAGCACAAAGCCAATAAAAATGGTACACATATTTCAGTATAGGTATAAAATATAGTGATTAATAAAGAGACCATCTTATGCATCCAATGGAAGGAATAGAAGAGTGCAGTACTGAGAGGAGAAAAGTATAGAATGAAGAAAATTACCAAGAAAAACTGTAGTTTCACAAATTAATGTCAGCAAAATTTTAAAGAAATTACAGGAAACCATTTCTGTTGACAACAAATCAGGTCAAGAAAGAATATTATTTTCAAAATCTTACAGTATCTGAGGGTAATTTCTGCCAGATAGCATTCAAGTAAGCAACTAGTGAGTAACCTAGCACAGAGTATGTGGTGTGTGCAAGTCTGGTAAGGAAAATACTGTACAAAAATGGACTGAGTGGCTTCTAGAAAACATTTCTGTGCAGAGGAAAATGGGCTTAAGATGCAACTTATTAAAAACCAAAAAAAATGGAGGGCTGAAGACTGGAATAAGGTGTGCATTTCTGATAATTCAAAGTTTGAGAATTCAATAGTGTTTTGGGGTGGATCTCATGAAATGGAGTGCACAAACTGATCAAGATTGATGGATAACTGAATGCTCAGATGCACAGAGATACTTAAAAATTATGGTGGTCTGTCAGGTTTACATTTGGCAGGCTTCAGATTCATCTTTCAACAAACAAAGACACAAAAAACACAAGACACTGGAGTCCTTAGAATCATAAATTAGCTATCACAAGGTCTAGCAGTTATGGCAAGCTGTGCAGGACACTGGTATTTTATTCCACAACAGTTACTTTACAACCTTAATGCAGTTGGAGGTGCTAATGGGTCCTAAACCAAATACTGACACTGGACAGCATGTTATCACAATACACCTGCATGCACTCTACATTTCCACTTTATGAATAGATCCTTGTTTTGTTTCTCTGGTGTTTATATTGTGCATGCTCAGTTAATTTTTTAGCTATTTCATAATTTTTAGCACTACTGCCCAATTAACATACAGGCTGCTGTATTGGCTCAATGCTGGTCTAATGCTGGACCAATATAGTTTGTGAAAAACTCACATCGTAATGGTAGATAGGTAATGGCCCAGCATTGGCCCAATGACCTGTGTAACAGGCCAACGGTGCCAGTACAAAATGGTATATCACCAGCATTGGCCCAATACAGGCATGTTTGTTGGGTGTAGATGTGCCACAGTTATAGTAAATCAGTTGCTTTCTCTCTCCAGACCAATAGAAAGTATTTCTTTTCCTGATATGGCTATATCACACAAATAAAATACATAAACACTAGATGAAAATTCTTTACTTCATCATTATTGGATAACAGTAGGAACCAAAAGGCCATCCTTTTGTGCCATTTTTAGCTGCTGCTACTTATCCCATGATTTCAAGTATCAGCACATATTGCCTTTCAAAGACCAGGTAATTCAGGAAATGATTTCATAACTTTGATGATGTTCTCATTTGCAAGACTGGGACATTTGCTATCCTTCATAACTTGAGTTTTCAAGAATGTTAGTTTGAGACAGATCACTACCTCATTTTAGACAAGAAGGATAGGTGACCCATTTACAAATCATAAATCTACTCTGTGTCAACATCTCAATTAAGACAGGAATACTTGTATTTACTGCTTACTGTCTTGGAATTAAAAGAAAGAGATTCACTGGGTTTAAGGTAAAATTGATTGTACCAATCAGGAAGGTGGTCTGAATTTCACTTGTTCAGTAGCTTCTGCTTTGCATAGGTTATGAAATCTACTAGAACAGTTTCTCTAGTCTGCTTGACATGGTATTCTATTTCACAAGATGGTCCACCTGCTCATTTCCAGAGATTTTCACATGTGAAGAAATCCAACTGAACTTAGTCTGATATAGAGTTGCTTAAAACTGCTGCTGGACTTTGTGCACAATGGTGTTTGTAGCATCAATCCCCTGGAGTGATACAGAGAACATGACTGGTGGCCAAAAGCTTAGCAATGAAGTTGAAGCATGCTTTCCTTCTATAATGAGTACAGTCAGTGTCTGCTTGTTGAGAAAGATATCATAGATATCAAAGCCTCCATTCTATCAATTTTCTTCAGAACTATCCATGTAAACTTTGATTCAGGAGTCACTGGCTTCTATTGCAAGAGACTTCAAGATGGTGACACTATTACCCTTTCCAGCATACAACAGACAGGTGCAAGTCAAATGAAGGCAGGCACACTTGATCAAGAGTTGACATTCATCTGTAGTAGTTATGCAGAGAGGAGAATGCTTGGTGATCCTCTCCTTCAATGTCCAATCAAGGATGGTTAGTTTAAAGAGTTAACTGTTGTCTGTACTGGACTTGTTGATTTTAAATTTTAAGTTTATATCATCTGATTTGAAAAGAAATGAAAAACGTTTTTTCAAACTTAACTAGTGTTTTTGTATCAAACTAACACACCCTATGGTTCAAGCGGTGTCTAACTGAACATTATCCAGCTTTCCAAGTGTTAATAGGTTTGTAGCTTTCCAAGCAACTGAAGCATATTTGAGGTGTCTTTAGTGTTGGTGGATTGGCTTTGTTGCTAATGTTTGATATTCATGTTAAATGAGAGTCAATTGTTCAAGGTGTCACCAAAATATGTTTTGCAGTGATCATTAGATTTTTCTTGTAGAGTTTGGTGTTGCTGATGAAAACTGTTGCAGTTATCTTAGATTGGTTGTTGCAAAGTTTTATTTCTTTAGCCCAAATGATTAGGTCTGTGCTTACAGAGGTAAGGGTCTTGTTTCACTTTTGGGTGATTTACATATGATGTGACTATAACTTCATAAAGAAGTTGTTCCTGTGGGCCTCCCTTGAGGGACTCCTCTCATTAAGTTTTGATTTAGATGTCTCACTTGAATGTATTTGTTCTTCAGGAAGTCGTTGATCCATACCAATGCTTTCTCTGTGATTTTTAAATTAGCCAAGATCTCCAGAAGCTTAGTTTTCCATGATTTGTTAAATGCAGCTAAGCAATACACAAAGATAGCTAGTGTGACATCAGTAAGCTTCTGTTCAAATCCATTTTTAGGACTGATCATATCAAAAAAGCTGACCAAATGTTGAATGGTCTCAGCATTATGCAGCTTGGTTAGGATTAAGCTTGTTCTTCTGCTTCACCTACCAGTACAGACAACTATGCATCATTCTCTCCAAAATTCCACCTGTATTCCTTGTCAAAGTGGCAGAGCTGAGGAAATCAGTATCAGCTGTGAAGGACAAAGTTATACTGGTTTGGATCTAATGTCTGGTACCACTTCACAAGTCAGGCAGGTCTGTGCAGAGGTATTGAAAGTTGAAATCAGAACATGAGGTTGGCAACCTATCTGCTCACTCTGTGAAGACCTATGTGGTATATACGTGACATCACATATGAAATATAGTATATGTAGATATTCTTTAATCACCGTAAAAACTACATAAAAATGTATTTTCATCTATTGTATTCTGGTGAAGTGGGTATATATTGTATACAAATATAGTCTGTTACTTATTTTATTTTCTCTAAAAATGGTAGACAGAAAAACCTTAAAATTATGTTGAACTTAATATTTTGTTTTTCAGTAAAAGACTGAAACTGTAACTAAAGAAAGAACATAGCATATAATAGCTAAAGGGTAACATTTAAAAAGAGGGTAATATTTTGAGACTTTTAAAATCATTAGTCTTTTGCTTGCAATCATTTTAGCTTTGCTTAAGGTCATTGTGAGTGAAATTTAATAATTTAAAGAAAATTGTGCTTTTTTACTTTTCCATTTAAAATTTTATTCTTTGTCGTGCTACATTGGAAAAAAAGAAAAACATTCATAAT
This sequence comes from Nautilus pompilius, assembly GCA_018389105.1. Taxonomy (NCBI): domain Eukaryota; kingdom Metazoa; phylum Mollusca; class Cephalopoda; order Nautilida; family Nautilidae; genus Nautilus; species Nautilus pompilius. Next base: position 1,263,440 of record JACATO010000311.1, on the reverse strand, counting down.
TTTATTGTAATTCCAAGGTGACTTTACCTTTAGTAGCATAGCCATCTGGTTTTATCACAGCAACTGTCTCTTCAACAGGGAAAAAGAAGTTCAGTTCATTCTCTGCATCCGTTGGTGAGTCAGAGCCATGAAGCAGATTGATACCAACCTCATCCATGCTGTACATAGCTCGAAAGCTGGGAAAAAAAAACACCCACACACACACACACATGCACCATACATGGGCATGAAATAACTAACAACAAAATACATAGAGCATAGAGAAAAAAATATTATATTTCACTGTGTCACTTATGATGTTAGTTTTAGCCTTTGGAAAACATTACCTGCTAATGTCTTCTGGAATATTCCCAAAAGTATTCCAGAAATAAAATTTGATGTAGGAACCATCTCCATGATAAACTCAAAGTTACTTAATTAGTTAGTTTCGCAACCAAACAGTCTTTATCAGGACCATCCTAAAGATGGCAAAAAAGAAACAAGTGATAAAATGAAGTTCATTTAAAATGTTTTATTTTAAAATAGCTAATATCCTCAGATGCTCATCATAAAAACAGAATATCCTCAAACAGACAGGACATGTTACTTCAACTACTGCTGTAAACTGTGCAATTTCTATTCAGTTTACAACACTATCAACTTTACTTTGATCAGTCAAATTATCAAAAATTACTCTTTCTCTACAGCCTAGAAAGAAACTCATAAAATGAAATTAAAGTTGTATTCTCAATATTATGAATAAATCTTATCTCATCATCATTAAATGAACTTATGGACTTCATTCCTTAACATCCTTATCTTGCATTAAAGTTATTTTTGACAAAAAAAAAGCATAAATTTTCAATTGGCAAGTAAAATATTAAATGTTAAAACAGTATGATCTTGTTTATCCAAAATGCTGAGAACCAAGAGAATTTCAGATAATCAGTATTTATTGGACATCATATAGGTCAGGATTCAGACCTTATTTTTCTCCCCTAACCTACTTTAGCATTTACATATTATACAAATACTAACGAATAAAATACATTTTAAAATTTCAAAATTAAATCACATAATTTACATAAATAAAATCAACAATTTTAAAGAAAATATAATTTTAACTTACTAAAGAATTCTTTATGTCTCTGCTTGCAAATGGAAGAATGTAAGCACATTAGTAGCAAGAATTAAACAGTGATATCTGTTACAAAAGATGTTGAGGCAACACAAGAATACATAACAGAGTCAGGGGTGACAGAAGTATAGACTACAGGAGACTATAAGGCATTTGATTAAGTGTAGGCATAGGATGGTCACCATCTATGTCACTTAATGTACAGTAAGGTAATTCCAGTTCTGTAACATAAAGTAATTGGTTAGGGGAAGAGCCTGGAGAAACAAGACTGCTGGGCACAAGCTCTTGATTTTTTCTTTTAAAGAACTGGCAGGGTTATTTTTTTTTAAGTTAGGTTTTTCCAGAATGAACCTATCCTGAATGTGGCAATGTTTCATTATTTCTTGTTGAGTTATAAATGACTTTTGCTCTAAAAAGGTTAAATGGCTTGCTAGAGCTATTACCACATCTATAGTTATTTTTTCTGGAGTGGCCGTGACCGTTTCATTATCATGACTAACTTCCCTTTCCACCAAATGCACATTCATCACAACATCAATAATTTTTGCATCCATAAAAGTTTGATAAACTGGTGCATTACTATCACACTGAATCAATTTTACTACATTATCTTCTCTTAACTCTTGATAGACTACACTACTCATTCCATTTGTTTAACTACTTTACATATAAATTCTCTTCAATAGTTATGCTTTAGGGTTTTAAGTATGTGCCAAAAACATTCACAGAAACACAGAAACCAATTACTCTGCATCTGGGTGAGTAGAACAATTATCTAGCACCAAAATCTGGAACAAAGTCAATGGTAGGATCCTGCATAAGCCATGCCCACTTATTTGAATGGTAATGTACTGGGAAAATACTTTTACCCCCTTGAAGGTGCAAGGCCAAATTTATACTTGTGAATTCTGACAACATGAGCACAGGTCAGTCCAGTGAGCCTTTTATTGGACACTTTCAAGCCAGATACCCAATACTTCTCACTAGTCATCAGAGTATTATGTAGAAGGCATCAGCAAAAGAATCCTATCTCATCAGTTATAAATTTGCTCTGTAGTGAGGTTGTGATCAGTCATCAACTTAACAAATTCCTCAACATATTTATTTGCAGCCTCACTGCTGATAGACAACTTTTCCAGAATATAAAAGGGAAGAATCATAAATTTTTTTTGTTATTTCAAATTCTACACAAACAAAATCATATTGTAATTATTTTGCAACAATTTTTATGCTGCAATAAACACAAGGTAAATAGCATATGAAAGCAATGATATCCACAACACTTCTTTTCCTAATTATATTTGTTATATATAGAAACCAGGTGATGGATGCATGTAAACTTATTTCAACAAACAGCTTTGTCAAATACTGTATACTCCATGATGGTTGAATACTTTTTTTGGATTCACTGTACTTTTAATCTCTACATAGATGCAACACATGTTTAACCATATCTAAAGCATATTAGGATGAAATGGTGAATAGGGAAATGGATGGATGTTGCTCTTCCGTACAGAAATGCTGACTAGTAGAGAGTGCAATAGAATTAGATACTATTTTTCTGTGTACATACCTTTCTGGGGCTTCTTCCTTGGCTTTTTCCACCACAGTTGGTCCCAATAGTTCTCTCCAACCTTGTATAGCATCTTCTCTTGCAAGTCCCAGAGCCAAAAGAGGACCACTAAACAAACATTTTAATGTTAAATTTAAAGCAACATTTTTAAATTAAATTTTAGATAATTTATTTTAATAGATAATCATTATGAAAGGCAATTTAAAAATTGAAAGAAAGAAAATGAAATTCAAAGTTTACAAGAAAACATATTTAGTATTTGTCTTACAGTATTTTATAATAGTTTCTGTATAATTATAGGTATTAGATCGTTACAAAAGTTTTGTCAGTTTTTATATATTAACTTGGGATTTATTTTTTGCATGCTTGTGAAGGTGTATGTAGATAAGTTATATACCGTTTTGTAGTATGTGCTTTGGCATACATTATGCAAGACCTACCTGTATAAAAATCATTAAATGGATATTTGTTTCAGGATTCTGAGTGAAGTATGGATAGAAAAGCTTTTTGTGCCATTTTGCTTCATGAGTTCAAACTAGGCCACAGAGTGAGTGAGCACAGGGTGAGGACACAGCAAATGAGCGCACAGTACAGCGATGGTTTGTAAAGTTTCGATCAGGAGATGTGAGCCTCAAAGATAAGGAAGGTAGTGGACATCTTTCCAGCTCTGATGTTGACTGTCTGAAAGCAGTTGAAGCCGATCCAACAAAAACAGTGCGAAAAATTGCTGGAGAGCTTGATGTAAACACTGCAACTGTTTCCCTGCATCTTGATGCAATCAGCCAGGTGAAAGGGCTTGACAAGTGGGAGCCTCACAATTTGAATGAACAACAACAAAATCATCAATTGAAGATCTGCTCTTCGCTTGTCATAGGAAACAAAAACGACCCATTTCTTAACCGAATCATTATGTGCGATGAAAAATGGATCCTTTACAACAATCACAATGATCAGCACAGTGGCTCAACAGAGGCAAGACACCTAACCATATCCCAAAACCCAGCCTCCACCCAAAGAAGGTCATGGTCACTGTCTGGTGGACTGCAACTGGTGTCATTTGCTGTAACTTCTTGCAAAACCTGGTGAAACCATCACAGCTGAAAGGTACTGTCGTGAATTAAACGTTGTTCATCAGAAACTCTCCAAACAACAGCCGACATTGGTGAATAGAAGAGGCCCAATCCTGCTTCACGATGATGCTTGTCCTCATGTTACGAAAGTGACTCTTCAGAAACTGAACACTTTGGAGTATGAAGTTCTCCATTACCCAGCCTATTCACCAGACCTTTCTCCCACAGACTACCACTATTTCAAACACCTCGACAACTTCCTCCATATGAAATTCTTCTCCAACTAGCAGCAATTGAAACTGCCTTCCAACAGCTAATGGACTCCAGAAATTCAGATTTTTTTCAAAATGGTATAAATGCACTTGTAACTTGTTGGTAGAAGTGTATGTTTGTAATGGAACTTACTTTGGTTAATAAACTTCATGTTCAGCAGCGATATGAAGTCCTATTGTTGCAGTAAAAAAAAACACCGACAAAACTTTTGTAACAACCTAATATTTTAAGTTCTCAATTATTATTTTATGTACAAATACAGAATAATGGAGTTGATAAAGTAAAGCCATTAGATGTGATAGTATTCGTTAATCTGCCTCTTGTGTTCCAAAGTTTCAAAATGTCACACTTAGTTCCCCAAACATATAAAAATAGCTGCTGTTAAAAAAAAAAAAAAGATAAAAAATAAAATAAATAAAAAGGTGCTAAAGGACTACAGATTAGGGCTAGTACATAGTATGAAAGCTAAAATTGGTGAGACCATAACTGAAAAAATTAAGATTTTTGGAAAGAAGCCCAATGATATAAGAAGTTATATACCTGCTTAGAAACCTCGTCATATGATCAGGACTTACTTTTTCAAAATATAGGGGATTGGTTAGAACCCATAGGAGCTGAGCTCTGTGAAGGCCCCTAACCTTTCAAGAGATAAAACACTGTTAGAAAATTAAATAAGATAAATCCCCAGAAAGTGATACATTACACCCAAATTCTATAAATGTCTTGGATACTTGTTGGTAGAAGCTGGCAGAGGTAACTAATCCCTAGAGTGTAAGGAAATAGGCTATCAAAAGTAAGGAATAATAATCACACCTACTCAGTTCGAGGCCAGTCCATAGAGAACTCTCCCCAAAATAAGAGAAATGTTACACAGACTAAACACTAATATAGCATTGGCTTTATTAGCTTTAGATCAATTTAAAACATTTGAAAGTTAAAGTGGAATTATCTGTTTAAACACTTCAAGGAAAAGAAAACTCCAACCCATGTGTAAAACTATGCTATACTAATTCTGGACAAATGTTAGTCGGAATGGATGTCTGCATACTTTAATCCACCCCTTCACCAACGTGTATCAGGCAGGAGTTCCCAATAAGCACTAAATAAACTAGAGTTTAGCCTCATCACAATCACAGTAATTCCAGGAATACTGACAGTTTTTTTTCCTAAGCTGCATCTGTTGTCCAAATAAACCTACCAAAACTGAGATCCCTCAAAGGTCTTGATATTAAACCTGATAGTAACCACTTAAAATTGAATAATGATAAAAATAAAAATTCTGGGTAATTTTTTCCTAAATACAAAGATTAACACAGAGAGAAATAATTTTCAATAGCTACTAGAGACCTGTAAAAATAAAATAAAGGGATAGCATAGACACAGCTTTAGATTCATTGGTAAAGAGATGGTAATAAGTAACAGAGCAACCCTGACCTTGAGTCACAGAGATGGCAGAGTGGGTCTGTTATGCCACTGTAGATAAAATAATTGACTGTTTGGCAGTTATGGCCCAGCTTTCCCAGGACCTCAGAGAGGACAAGGAGTATAAATATTGAAACAAAACTTTAAAAAATGGCAAATATCGTATCCAAAAAAGGTTAAAATATCTCTTAAAACTAATAATGCTATGCTTGTAATTAGAAATAAAACTGGTAACCACTTAAAGTGGTTAATTTCTTTCAGTGTATATCATACATACAATTTTCAGTTCATCTTTTCTCACTAGTGTTCCAGAATGAAACCCAAGGAAAGGTATTGGAATTTAGATATCCTCACCAAGTGGTATAATAGTTTAGGATACTAAAAGCATGGTGTTTGCCATTTAATTAAAAATTTCATCATTGTTTTTTGTTTTTTAAATTAAGATTAAGGTTACTGAGTTCCCACTATGAATTATTTTACTGTGACCCAAGCAGACCCTGGTTGGAAGTGAGTATCATGAGGGAGAAGCTGTAGTTTAAAGTGCAAGACTTCATGTAAGCAAACAGATTATTACACTAATTACTAATTACTATGTTCCCAAAGTGGATGTCATGTATGAGAGGCATTTGATTTGTAAAATGATGCAGCTAGAGGAAGAAACGATAAGCTAGTACATCACTAGGCTGTAGGAAAGGGGAGCACATTGTTATTCTACGAACAGAGATGAACAAATAAGAGGTTGATCATTCAGACATGCCTCTCTACCTAACTATGTTGTAAATTATTTGAACAGGGCCATGAATTGACATTGCAAGAATTGCAGAAACAAGCCTGTGTAGCTGAAGCTGTTGAACAGCAGAAGCAGGGTATGCACATCTAGGAAAAGGAAGAAGTACTTAGATTTTCAAGTAGGCATCAGACCCCATCAAGAGGAGGTTGCCAGTTTCTGAGGAGGCCCATCATATTGGCATGGCAATAAAGAAAGACAAAGAGATGAGGTTAGCCAAGTTGGAATGGCAGCATGTCTAGAGACCATAGTAGAGGCAGAGGACTATGTAACAAACATTTATGTTACAGCTGTGGTTAGGAAGAAAACAGCAAAAAACCTGAGATTTCATAGTAACTGTAAAAAATGTGGCCAGAGAGAACATTTTGCAAGCAGGTGAAAGACCAAGAACAATATATACTTACTCAGAATGATACCAGGGATGTTGTGGAGTCAGGTGAGCATACAATTTTTGTGTCTTTTGTGCAAAACATTCAGCTTTTAATTTTAGTAAAGGTAAAGATTGGTGACATTGATAATATCAAAATGAATACTGACTCTGGTGCAAATACATATAATAAATAAGTATCTACAAAAACAGATGAAAAGCAAGGAAATAAAGTGCAAGTCAAAAAAAGTTCTGAGCAACTCTGTGTCTGCATTCCAAAACATCATTATCCCTTAGAGGGACCTTCACAGTCATGACTGAATTTTATGATAACAGCGTGAAAACAGAGTTTATGGCCATTGATGTAGAAGGTGAGCCTTTGCTGGATAAGAAAAGAACTACAAAATTAGGAGTTTTAAAGACTGATGTTCCAGTGAATTTAGTAATGTCACAAAAAGTCTGACAAAATATAAGATTTTTGTAGATGTTGGTAATAAAAAGATAGACATTCACATCAACAAAGATGTGCCTAGTGTAGCTCGACCTTTTACATATACAGCATTCAGCTTTTAAAAAAGAGAGATACAAGCCAAATTAGATGAGTATCTAGCAATGGATATAATAAAGTCCAGAATAAGTCTAACAACTTAGATAAGCCATGTTGTGGTGGTTTCCCAATAGCAAATGTTAAAATCCAGAAGCCAGGACAAACTACTTTTAACAAAAATAGAGTTATTCTGATTTAAGAGATTAATTTTGGAAATAAGTGCAGTTTCCAAAACATATCAGAAAATAACCTAAGATGTACTTCAAGGTTGTGAATGTGTCCAGGATATATCTCATGAGATAAGGATGCATGGTTGTTCATAACAGAAGTGCACACGACTGAAGACTTGAAAGTGTACTAATGAGAAGGCAAGATAAAGTAAGCCCTTACATTGAACAGATGCATTAATTCTATCGAAGAAAGAGTGAAAGATCAAAGGTACTTGAGAACCTGAAAATGCAGAAGTGAGAAGTTTTCTTGGTTCTGTAAACTTTTTGGCATGGTTCATTCTGAATTTAGCTACAGAATGAGTCTCCAAGAAGGCTCACTAAGAAAGGTGTGTGCCGTTTGTATTTGGAAAAAAAGTGCCTTCATTGAAATGAAGTAGAAACTTGCTGATGCCAAAATTTTAGCATATTTCCAGCTAGGAGTCAAGACGAGTCTAATAGCAGATGCTAGAGCAGTAGGACATGGTGCTGTGTTGATCCAAGAAGAAGATGAGAAAGAGAGAATTATCGGTTGTGCAAATTGTGGCCTCATGGATGTAGAGAGATATTTATAGACTGTGAAAAGGGTGCTAACTCTGGTGTGGACCTGTGGAAAGTTCCACATCTACTTTTATGGCACTGAATTTGATTTAACAGACTATATGCCTGCCACTTGGACTATCTATTTGCTATGGTTAAAGCCTTTTGCAAGGATAGAGAGATGCATACTTAGACTCTTACCTTAGTCCTTCACAGTTAAACATATCTCAGGGCCAAATAACATAGCAGACTCAGTTTCAAGATTATTGGGACAGAAATCTAACTTAGTAGCACTCTCTTATAGCAGAGTGCTCAAAAAGTGCATCAGATTTACAGTGGAGCAAATGTCAAAAAATAGTATCAATTCATGAAGTTTGGGAGATATCAGCAAATGATTGAGAAATGAAGAAGGTCCAAAGTTGTCTCAGTTCTGACAAGTGAAATAAGATTACATACAGAAAATGCTTGCTTAACAACAATGAGTTGTGTGTGCAATTGGGCAAGATAAGAACTGAGGTCCAAGAAAAACTTAGGCAACATTACAGGACTTGCACATGAAGGGCTTATGGAGATAATCTATACCAAACAATGACTGAGAAGCAAAATCTGGTGATCTAGAATTTATAAGAATGCTGAGAAACATTGCAAATTCTGCAATGGCTGTCAAGGTGCAGAAGGGTGTGGCATACTGGAACCAATTACCAAAACTGAGAGAAAGATCTGGTAGTGTAGCAAGTTCTGGCAGTGGACTATCTTGGATCATTGCCATATAGTCATTGTATCCTTGCTGTAGTAGATTACTATAACAGATACTATAAAATTGGAGTAATGAAGTCCACTAGCATCAAGAAAACCAAAGAATACCTTGAGAATATATTTGTTGTCCATGGCCTGCTATACACACTAAGAGTGACAATGATCCACAGTTTACTGTGATAAAATTTTAATAGTTTCTGAATGAACAAGAAATGAGCCATCGAAGAGTGACTCCATATTAGGCCAAGGCTAATAGAAATTTGGAATGGCAGAACCTTTCTATTCTCACTCAAACATCACAAGATTGCATAAGCAGAGAAGAAAGATTTGAGAAAAGAAATGCAGTTAGATCATACAAAACTATATGCAACTATTTGAGTTAGTATGGCTGAAATATTTGGCCATATAATAAAAACCAAGCTAACAGAGTTGCATGACAATGAGTGTGACACTGAAGTAAAGGAAAGAGACAGTGAAATGAAGTCTAGAGAGAACCTGTATGCTAATAAGAAAAGAGGTGCTGAAGCAAATGATATTGCAGTTAGTGATAAAGTCCTTTTGGAACAGAAGAGAGAGAACAAACTGTTTCCATCTTAGGATGTAGCAGAGAAAAAGAAAAAGAAACAATGTGACTGATGGCATAGAATACAAAGAGTTCTACGCATGAGAGAATAAAGTGAACAAGCTGAACCTGTGCATATACCTGAAAAATGTATCACTGAGACTGACAAATCTTGTCAAAGATTATCACAAGAGGATCAGAGTCATGCCAAGTAAATCTAAAGACTATGTGCTAATCTCAGGAAGTGTCAGGTTGAAACTGCATATTACTTAAAAGTATAATTTTGAAAGGTGATTTCCACACAGCCAGAGAACATGCTTTTCATATAACCATTTCTCTTAGCCTAGACTAACATTTTATAAAATTAGAATTATGACCACAGATTAATATGATTTCATCCTTTAATTCAGTAACTAGATTATAATCCATAGTACAGATGGACTATCAACACTTATAGAACTTTCAGTTATCTCATTTAAAAGAAAAAAGAAATGGAATAGGTTTGTGAAAGTCCATCAGAAACAAAGAAATAATGCCATTATAGACCTATTAAACATAAGCTCACAGACATGATTATCACACGTGTTTGATTTACAATGAATTGTCCTTTCAGTTCTGTGGTAATTTTAAAAAAAAACTAAAGTGTAGTATTATCACAGAGACCTATTAAAATTAATTAATTTTTCTTTAAATCCAACTGTCAAAATTCTAAGATTTACTATTTTCTTTATTTTGGAAAGAATGATGAAGTATGATGCAATTCTACCATTTTAGTGAACTGCCATGTGAATTTGCCTTTAATATGAACTGATGTATTGTATGATGATGTAGGTTAATAAAGATGGCTGAAGCAAGCATGTTGTGTCTTTCTTATATTGTGGATGAATCTGTGTGCATCTTAAAGTACACAGAAGGGAAAAACATTAATTAAACTAACCTTACTTGTAAGCAGCTGTAATCATTAAATGTGTAACCAATCTATTTACACTATATAACCTCCTTTCAAAACACTCAAACTTTTTTATTAAAATTCAAGAAAATAAAATAATTCTTCATGATCTCTAAGGACCAGCCAACATTATCATCATCAAAAAAATTTTTTAAAAACTGTTTAGAACATCACAACAAACTTTGGCCCAACCTGGAAGATATTGCTTTACTCCTCTCTCCTCACCCCAAAAAGAGGCACTTACATGATCCCATAGTAGATTCACGATAACTCAAACAAACCTAGACATCTCTGTGGTCAACTCTTCAAAGTATTCCTGGTCTTTGTGCTCTTTGTAGAACTCTTCAGCTTGCTCTTTAGTCAGCTGCATCTCCTTACTCAGGGCCACTTGGAAGCCAGCTTCTTCAATCTTTTCCATGATCTCATCTAGTGATAAGGTTATACAGCAGATAAAGAAAGCAACCATAAATGGATTTAAGTAACAGTACACATCAGTGCCAATCTAAAATGTTTGAGCATCTTTAACAATTACTACCTGGTAGCACTGCAATTTAACTATATCTAATCTGGATAATGTCACTGAGTTTACTCAGAGTCTCAGATTTATAATTTGTTTTAAAGTCCTTAAGCAAAGAGACTACTTTACAAATTTCTCAATGCACTTAGCAAACAATCTGTTTTTTTTTTAAATTGTTCTTATTATATTCTATTCTGTATATTTTTTAACTTCTGTAAGTTTAGAGTGTCTTTTGTGTAATTATGCATAGCAAAGATGCTAAGATTATGATACTAGTTTCACTGTATGACAAACATATGCTCAACAAGGATGCCTCTGGTAGTTGGAGAGGAAGAGAAAGAACATGGAAAAACCAATTCACCTTGCAAATGAACTTAATGCAATACAGCTGTACTAATAACAAGCATATCCATAGAGAATAGCTTCATCAATGACTCAGATGTGGAAAAAAACTTTGAATATAATGTAATGCAAAGATTAACAAGGCAGAGAAAAGAAATATAGGTTCATTAAACTGAACCTTTAAAGTACCTGAAGAACAAACAGTGTCTTTATCAAGAGTTAAAAACCTAAAGCAGACCAGGATATTTTTAATGATATTGATTATAAAATATCGTGTTTGAAGATTTTCTGTTCCTTTGCAGATATTCAGGATTCTAATAAACACCAGTGACATAAAGAACTTGTGCTGAAGAGTTACCAGCTCACAACAATTTATGATTGTAACTTTTACCAACCTGCATACAATCTGAATGCATCTGGTCTGATGAGAGCCAGTGTTCGCTCTAATGGTTTCACTTCACGCATAACTTTGGGTACCACAAAGTCAGGGAAAAAAAATGCTAGCTCACTGAAATAAAAAAGAAACATCAAAACCATCATGCATTTAAAATTAAAGAAAAGTCACCTTTAAATAATACTGCATTTAAAAATGAAAGCAAAATAGAAGAATGACTTCTCTAAACACACTTGCTTATATCTCCCAAATTGTAACACATGTTAACGAGAGTGGGGTCATGGAGAATGCATTCCTGAGTTGGAAGAATTTGCCACTAGAGGGGAGGTGATCACATGCTATGTGACATCATGCTGAAACAATCACGTCCATGAAAAAATAAGTTGCTCTGAAATCAATCTGTAAGTGTAAAAGAAAACAGTAAAAAACTGAGTTACCAAAACTACATTATTGAAACATAAACTGGTTTAATCCATTACAATAGGTGTTGACAATGTCTGCTACATTGTAACACATGATACTGTAAACATCTCTGACTTCTGTAAATGGCAAGAATGCATCAAAAAAGGCTGATCTTAAGACTAATCTGCAGATGGTCAAGTTATACCAATATTCTTAGATAGCCCAATAACCAAAAATCTGCATCATATAAAATCTTTTGTTATGCAATCTTGAAAAAAAAAAGTCTGTCTGCAGATATCACTGCTAGAAAACTGACACATCTGACAGTTTTGAGGCTATATGTATGTGGTACCTCCTGCAAGTATGGAAAATGGGAGAAATTCTCCATGCCCCTCTGTAAAGCATCTTAGTCCCATTTTTTTTTGTTTAATATTTGTATGAGAAACCTTTGCACAAACAAGTCTGTTTTTAAATATTATTATTTAAAGTTTTACAAAAATCAGCCTATGTTTTTTTTTGTTTGGATATTTAATTAAAAAAAAAATAACAACAATACTATGTTAGCAGAAAGATGAGTGGATAAACAAACAGAAGGAGAACAAACACCCACTTGGCAGCAATATCAGAATTTTCACTTCCATGAACAGCATTCATATAGTTCCCAGTACCAAACTGGGCACGTAAGCTGTAAAGAAAACATAGCTAATATTACAAAAAAATTACATTCTGAAAAACTAGTAAGTTGTTTTTTTTCAACTTCACTTCTCATAACTATAAAAAAGAAGCCTTCTAGCATCTAGTGTTTACACAGTGAATCTTTCACAGCAGGTACCACATTAATGTTTGTTTTTTTTGCGTTTTATTATTTATTGCATTAAATAATTTTGTGGAAAATATATTTTTAAAAAATTAAACTTAAAACCTTAGATTCTGTAGTTGTTATTCTTCCTAAGCAGGTTTTACAATTTTTTTTTCAGACTTAATAATAAGACAACCACTTATATCTATAAAATCTTTCATTTTAGCATAGTTAATCTATAAAATTTGAGGCTTTGGATCTAAAAGCAAATGTGCTTCTCAAAAAATATTTTTAAACATTGATGAAACATTAAAAATTTTATCATTAAACAGTTATCCTTGGTAGAACATTTATTATATACATGCAACAACCAAATGAGACAACAACAGCAACAGAAAAAAAGAAAAGCCAAAGAGATATACTATGCATAGTGTGGCCATAAATTCTCTGATCTTAGAAACTCCTAGAAAACTACTATTAATACAAGCAAACTCACACACCCAGGTGTATGCATGTAATTTGTGAACAGTTGTCTTTGGTTACAGGGGGTGACCATAATTATTATACTATGCATGATTCATAATGAAAGCAATAAATAAATATTAACAACACATTAGTGACTTTGAAAAACTATTAAAATACCCTATCTGCATGTCTTTAATCAGCCCTCTGTTACCAGAACAACTGGTCAAGTCAAAGAAAAAAGATTAATTTATTCTTGAAAGAATTGGAGAAAGAAACTCTTATACTGGTGGTTCTATAATGCTTTTGAACATGTATTCTTTAAAAGATATAACATGCATCACAGAGCCCATTGCATACTTGGTATTTTTGATATTCTATGTAAAACATGACATTTCCTACACCAATTTCTAATATACATGTCAACACTATAAAGCACCTGTCTTTAAAATACAGATATCCACACACCATAGATAAATTATGATATTATTTAAAAAAAAACTATTTTGTGTTGTTGTTGCTGTTAATTGACAATATATTTCAGGTATTCCCTTTTTGCATATAGCACCTACAAGCCAAAGATATCGAAGAATAAAGGAAGTGACTGATCTATTGTAATTAGGGAAATGAGCTCCCATTCCTGATTCACTCAAAGTGATAAATAATTATTTATGTTAGAAGAGTTGACAAGCCTAACCTTGCAGGTGCTTCTTCTTTTGCAGTTTCTACCATAGTGGGACCGATCATATTGCGCCATTCATTGACAATGTTATTTGCAGTCCCTGCTTTAGAAACCACTAAGATGTAGCTTGGACCCTGACTCATAAACTGTACCAGCTCTTCAAAATACTCCTAATTAGTTTAAAAAAAAAAAAAAAAAACGTTCATGTAACTAAAAAAATTTTTTTCATGCAACTTGAAAAGTAAGATTATATAATAAGTCAAAATTGAACAAATATTAAAGAAAAATTTTAGAAGTTAAGTAGTATTTATTTTCTTTGCACAAGTTTACATCTGTATAGTAATGTTAAAAATTGTAAAAACATCAGAATTTCAAAGCATGTTAAAATGAAACTGATCATGTGGTGCTTTTCTTTAGAAGAAAAATCTCTCAAGCAAAGTTGTTTGAAAATAATTATAAAACACAAACCTCTTCAGACAGATGGGCATAAAATTCTTTAGCTTCTCCTTCTGTCAACTGTCGCTCTTCTTGGGTCAAAATTTCCAATCCTGAACTTGTCATCTGTTTTGACAATTAGCAAGTAAATTTATAATATCTCAGACACTCCTCTACTACTCTGATATTTAAATCAATATTTCTACTTTTACAGTGAAATTATAAAACTTCAAACAATCTTTACCTCTACATAGATTTAATTTTCTTTTAAATTATAAATTGCTTATTTTGTGGCACAAAGCTAGAAAATAGTTGATGTTTAGAAATCATTTTTATAAAATAAGCATTTATAAAAACCAATATTTAAAATGACAGACACTTTTTCTTTCAGTTGCCTGCAGCTGTACTGTCAATGTATTATAAAATTTTTTAGTGGTCTGCTGCCTAACTTTTAAAATGTATCTGTCTTGGAAGGTCCTAGTACTATTCAAAGCCTAAGAAGCAACACCAAGAACATTCATATCTTTTCAATGTCCATGATGGCTCATAGTGAATTACACAACTTACAGAACAGACAAAATGTATGCACAGTATTGAAATCTCTTCATAATTAACATATATGTATGTAACCACTTACCAAATTAGTTTACTACTGTTATAGTAATAATTATGGGGCACAAACAACATTTATTTATATAGGAATTACTAACACAACTTGCTTTTGTCAACAAAAATTCATTTCATTACAAAATCGCTTAAGTTCAGTCAAGAATGGCTAGAATTTTCACACAAAAATGATTTTGTGGGCAAATGCCTTTTATTGGGTGAAAGTAAACTTTATGGACAAAATGTTTTTCTAAAGAATAATAATAAAAAAATTTATTATAAGTTTAGAAAATTATGTAGCTGAAAAGTTGAAATCTCCAAGTTGCTTTTCTTTAGATTAATCCACTCACACCAGCTAAAACTTTATAAAATCAACTGAATATCAGGAGATGGTTAATCAATCATTGTAATATAAATTCCTGAAATAAATGCATTACTAGTAAAATTTTTTGACACTGTGAGTCAAAATCTAATAAAAGCATACTTGTAAATAAAGGGGCTTTTTTAAAGCTTGCTCTACTTTGTCCTATTTATAACATTAAATTTAGCTTACTTGCTTAAGAATCTCTTCAACTTTGCCAGCCTTCACAGCATCTGGTTTAATAATGGCAACAGTAACTTGCTTTGGCACTTCTGTTAAAACAACCATATGTGTATATATATATATATGTATGAATTTTACTTGCATCTGCATGAAAATATAATTTTCAAATTGAAATCTGTTACTGTTATCTCTTTATGATAAGTACTATACACATAAGTAAATAGAATAAGTAAGCAAATGTACTTTATCAAGAACATACCTATAGTATATAGGAAGTATGTGCACCTACTGAATGTTTCGTACTCTGTACTTATCTAAACTTGTATAACCTATCCTAACAAAAATTATCTTATTATGTATGGATGTAGAATGACATTTTTATACATTATAAGATACATAACATAAAGCTATCATTTTTTCTTCACATTCAGAAAAGTCAATGCTTTGTTAAAAAGCAAATAGTACCAGGCATTGAATGTATATGAGACATGAAAACTCTGCCCATCTCAATTTTTGCATACTTCATGAGAACTACCACATAGCTATTTACAATTTGATAATATATGAATATATAATATACTATTTGTCATGAGTTGCTCTTAGAATATATTGTAGTTAAAAAAACAAGTCACCTCGACCTTTTTCATTTTGGAAGTCAATGAAAAACAGCCCCACCATCAGTAGCAGTAGACTTTTATATTAAATTTACTATATACTAGAAATATTCACCACACACTCTTAGTTAAGATCATTTTGAATTTAATTTTTAAAATGTAAACTTTAAGAATTTGTAAAATATAACATTTGAATTCTGCATCAACATAGTTTAGTGAAAATAATAACTTAAATTTCCATGCACAGATTTTATTTTGCATTAGAACATAAAATCTGCAGTAGTTTGCTCCCCTGCAGTAATTCATGCATTCTAAGGAAACAATCATCAGACGCCAGTCAGTAGCTATAGATGAAAAGAAAAAAGTAAACCCACATTCTATGACTAGGATGTTGGTTACTGCTTCACTAAACATAAAAAAAGATAACAGTGCCCGTCTACTTGAAGCCCTGAATCCCTAACATCCTAATATCATTCACCCAGACAAGGAAAAATTGGACTGATTCGTAGTAATTTATTTTCAATTACAAGAAAACAAGTTCTCTATGTATACAGAAAATGAGGCACAGGATACAACAATACACTTTTGTGTGTTGTCAACAAAGGCATGTGTATATATAATCAATCATACCTTGGTGAAATATTATGCAATTTCCAACTTCAAACACAGGAAATGAAAATCTCACAAAACAATCATAACAGCCCATCCTGTAAATTTCTTTACTTGGAGAATTATAAAAATGCCTATCTTAGGACAATTAAAAAAACAACAAAAACTCTATATTGCTAAATCCTGCTCTAACCTCAACAGTTAAGTCAAAACTTTCCATCTGATGTTATATTCAAAGAATATCTTGAGGTGAACCTTTTTCATATGCATATAAACCCAAGTTTTCCTCACACGGCCCATACCTGATCATGATTTCATTGATCAAAAATGACTGTATGAATGACTAACTTAAAGGGTTGGACTGTTATCTTAACATTTTACCTTTTATAAAAGATGCTGCAATTTTCATTAAGTAGACTTCATTTTACACTTTAGAGTAAACATAAAAAGTCCAAATTATTTTATCGATTTTCTTTGTGTGCGAAAGAAACTAAGTGCATTTTGGGTATAAGATATATTATTTTTTGTGGCAAAACAGTTTTAATTTTTAGAGTAAATGCTTTGCTATCAGAAATCAAATCAACACAAAACCTGGGGTGGAAGAAACCAGTTTAGAAAGTGAAAAGATACTGCAGAGCTGTACATTTTATGGCTTTTTTCCCTTCATTAACCTGAAACAGTAACAACTGCAGACCATAAAAATAAAGCTTACTTTGGATTCACTAATGAAAAATAAATCTTAGAAAGCATAAAGAACAGTATATTCTTTATTTGCTATCACTTGTAAAATAATATCTATAAAAAAATTACCAAGTACTGGATAACTAGAAGCTAGCATTTTAAAAATAAACTAATTTCAGTTTCATTTATTTGTATTTTTAAATCACTTTGAGTGTTTTATGAAAAGAATAATATGTGAGAATCAATCCTATCTAGAAAGGTAAAACAAGTTACAAAGTAATTATCAGATGAATGTACAATGTAATAACCATTAGCAATAATGAGAATTAATAAAAATCTGTGGTAGACAGATGAACAGATTACCGGCTTGTGTATTGTTGTTAACACCAGCTGGAGAGAGAGAGAGCTCCAGTTTAACTTATTTTCCACTTTTTATGCTGCACCATACAAACTTTGTAACTACTGGTCTTTAAGATTTTTTTCAAGATTTGATATGAACACAGCAAGACAGAATCATATTGATGAAAACCTTTTTTAAAAGTCTCCCCCCATTATTTGTGTAAAATGGAATGTTTTGAATGGATGAGGTAAGCACAACTAAAGTGGAGTATTTTATCAGTTAACTACTAGTTTTCTTTATACCAGTTTATTCTAAGATCTAAAAAGCTTCCAAAACACCATGTTGTCAATCAGTCTGCGACGTGTTGGGGTATTTGTTTATAACCATTGTGTTAGTTGCACGCAGAAAGTTGTTTGTTTACATATCCTGGAAACTTTTGATTGCTTACCCTGATCTATATTTTAACAGCACTATCTGAACAAAACCTATTGTTTTCTCTAATCAGCACTAAAGAAATACTTAGCATTTTTTCTTTTAGTCATTTCAACGAGAAAGTAATAGTATGTATGGGTTAGGAATAAGTTGCCTAAATGTCTTATTAGCAAAACTGATGACACCTCATTAGAGCTGGAGAATACATCAACAATGCAATTAGCAACTGCAGCAAGAGAAATCAATGCCACAACAATGGCAGTGAGGAAGAACTGACCATAACTACAGTCACATTCAGTGTGTTTAAATAATAGGGATACCTTGAATGAGTGTGGGTAATGTATCATCAAAATTAACATGTTCTATCTGAAACATCATAACTCTCTGTACCTGTAAAATATCAATGAAAATACAAAACAAATGGCTGCAAATAAATGATTTCTTCTTTATAAAATCACAGCATTGTGAATGAGGTGCTTTGTAAACAAAAAAATCTGGATGCAAAGTGTGTGTGTGTGTAATATATTCAGCCATCTAGTTGGACAGCATAAACATTTTATTTCATTTCATATATTGAACATTTCCAGAATATATAACATTTCCTGCTATTTTTTTTATTATTATAAAATTTTAAAAAAATAATATGACAAACATTTACACATTTTAAGCATAAAATTCAACTCTGAAGAACTGTACTCCAAAATATCTCAAATGATGGAAGTCAGTAGCATGCAAGTTGATAGATAAATGACAAAGCAATAGGAAATTTTAGTATACACATATTTGGATAAAATTTCTGAATTTCTGATGTTTTATCAGTTCATTTCTCCATACAGAAAAAATAAATCGTTCATTCATGCTTCATGGGCATTAAATGTGCTAAATGTAATTTCATATTTTTAAATATTCTAAATATCAAAATTCCATGATAGATTGCATATTCATTCCATAAATTACTAGATTTGATAGACCACAAAACTGACGTGTGAAACCCTCCTGCACCTGCACATGTATATTTAGAAGGCTTATAGAAAAAAAATTATTAAATAAATTGTTATCAGTCATAAAACAATGCTTACTCAATTTTTCCAATTCTTCTGCTTCACGTTGAAGTCTTTCCATTTCCTCCATCTTGGCTATAACAGGATCAGTAATCTGATAAAGAAACAGAGGAGGATTGTTTGTTTGCATGTGTACACAAGATCAAAACCTTAAAAAGTCTGAATGACCAGCTAGTAAGCTTACCTCCTTTCTCTCAGATTCTCCTTTTAGAACTTTGTGCTCTTGTTTAAGCTGCTGTACTATCATTTTTAGCAACAATGGAGAATTTGCACCCCTGATCACAGCTACTAAGAAGCCACTCTATCAAAACAAAACAGCAAAAAAAAAAAAAACAGATGAAAATATTAAGCTTACATTTAGCAAGAAATGAAAGACTAATGAAAGAAAAAAGAGAGAGAGAAATAAGGAAATTATCAGTGTTACTTGTAATAAATAGCTTTTCTATCCAATCCATTTTTTAATGTATTGCTTGTGTCACATTAAACAACTGCATTAGGCAGACTATTTCATGCATTATGCACTTTATTACTGAAAAGAAAAAAAGTTATGGATGTCCAGCCTGTTATGCTGCTTATAAAGTTTAAATTATAACCTGTTGTACGTGAGAGCTCCAAATAACAAAACAGTGAAACCTGTCTACCTCTTAGAATTGTAATTGTCTTCAGTGCTATAGATCCCCATGTAATCTTTGCTATGTTAGACTAGAAAGTTTAATTTTTGCTTATCACTCAGAATAATTTAAAATTCCCAAATTATTCGGACAGAAAATTTTTGCATCCCTTACAGTCTCAATATTCCTAAAAGATAAAGACATCAAGCCTGGACCATCTACTTCAGATGAGATCTAACCAAACTATTAAATAAAACAAAAAGAATGCCCAGTGTCTTCATTTTAAGTTTGGTTAAATGAATCTTGCCTTACTTAACAATGAATTTCACTGCTTATGTTTTAGGTTATACTGAATAATTACTCTGTGATCTTGTTCTTCATTATTATTATTGATGACCATTTTCCAAGCAATAAATATTCGATTAACATATAAATACATTCACACACAGAAAGATTAAAACCCTTTTGGCATTATTTATTTACTGTATTTAAATCTTCCTAGAGTTGACTGATGTTTTCATGAGAATAAATCTTACCATATGAATAGACTATGTCAGCAAACCTATTTAATTTACATTCTACTGCAATATCACTGTCATCTACATAATCAGAAATAAGATTGGTTCAAACCAAAGGTTTGGGACAGTTTCTTTTAGCAAAATACAGCACCTTTTAAAATGATTAATGATCTAAAGCAATAAATTCCCACAATGTCAATATTTAAAAGATCATGAGAAACAGTTTCAAATGCTTTCCTAAAGTTTTGGTCAATAACATCAACTGCATTAAGTTTCTCATAAACTTTAGTTACATCTAAATTCATCAAAGTCCTGAAAATGATTTGGCTAATTCCTATTATATTTTCAGTTTTCATAAAATCAATGTTAATTTTTAAAGATTAATTCTACAAATCTTACAAACAAGTTTGAAAAACATATTGCAGATAATGTAGAAATTTATTCAAATCAGGAATTGTACAGAGTAGCTCATTACTTTAACTGCAATCTCTTTTTTCATGATATACACAAGTACAAATGCCAAACATTTAGTTGTTTTGAGACAAATCTGTACAAAGTACTGGTATAAAACTACACTTCTTCAGATGTTCAACAGTCTTCAATGCTGTTTATTTTCTGAAGACTAATACTTAACAGACCTTTTTATATAGCATAAATCCAATGCATCCATCAAAAACTTTGTCTCAAGTTTTGCAAACAAGTATGTACAGTACACATGCTTACTGGTAAAATTAAAGACAAATGATTTAAAATGATTTATTTTACATTTTTAATTAGTAAATAATTTTAATTCACTATGTAGATGCAATTTTGACTAGCATTCATCTGTCAAAGAATTAGACTGGTTTTGCATAAATTTTATAGTTTAAATGTGAAGGAATAATAAATACTGAAAACTGTCTGCTACAATATGTTGTTTTTTCATAAAAAAATAAACAAACTTACTGCAAAAAACAAATAACATGGTTCACATTTTCCTCTGTACTTTTCTAATGCATCAATTCTATCTGATTTAGCCTGTTCAGAGAAAGAAAGAAAAAATAATCTTATAAACAGCATTCATACATGCAATGCAAAATATGTAACATAAAATCATGTTTACAGAATTTCCTGAAATTTTTCCACTATCATATCAAACTATTGAATTGTCAGATTTTAAATTAGATTACTGATAAAGTTTTAGCATATCATTACATTAACAACATACTATACTATACTGTAGCTTTCAAAAAACATCCACATTGCAATAAACAATTCAATTTCTCTCTTGTTACAGCTGCTAATTAGAGTTAATAAAGTTTTTATCACCAAATTTCTTTATTTCAATTTTTTTTACAAATATCAATTAGTTTGTCAGTCCTTTATAGTTAGTTGATGACTTTGATCTTTGAAGCATCAGTATCTATACATCAAAATTAACTTATCGACAAATGACTTCCTTATTCCCCTCCACTTTTATTGTTTTATTTTTATTTTTTGAAAACAGCAACCTTACTTCCTTATTTAAAAACTAACAAAGTATCATCTAAATAGCCAACAATAAGTATGTTTAGATTACTTTATTTTAGTTAACCCAACAAGGAAAGAAGCCATTGTGGCATATACAAGTCATCCAGGGAAGAGAAGTATCTGTCAGTGAGATTTTTAAAATCGATTTACACTCTTACTATTGACAACCAATACCAGGATTTTACTACATTTATTTTTTTTTCCCTAATGTCTGCATGATGAATTCTTTACCAATTTGTTATTGTGATCTTTAACCTTACTAACTATAGAAAATCTGTGAAGTCTGCTGCTGTTCACACACACTCATAATTCTTAATTATTTTAAAAACCAGTATCAGGTCTCCTCCTAAATGTTTAAAACCTAAACCAGATAAACACATATTTCTAGTTTTTCAGTATATTATAAAAGTTTAAAGTCTGGAAACATTCAGGTAAATCTATGCTGACCCTTTCTAGAGGTCGCCATGCCTATGCTATCCAAGTTTATATTGAAAATATTGACTTCAGTATTTTTATAAAGTTAAAATTAAACAAAAATTAAAAAGTACAAAGCAAACTAATCGGAAAAAAATTTAAAAAAATAATAATAAAATTCATTTTTCTGGGACAATGTAAGAAAAAAAAATTTTTTTTTAAAATTTGCATGTGCTAAAAAACATTTCCATAGATGTTATCTGTTATTTCCTGAAGGAAGCAAACAAAATGCCTCGGTAATATGGCACTTACAGCAGCGAACCGCAAAAGATCGTCAGAAAGTTCATTTTTCAACCTTCTAAAATTACTCAACATAGCTGTACATGGACCTGACCATTCCTGGTATACATCTACCACTGCAAACAAACAAAGGTACGTTAAAAGCATATCTTTAAAAAAAAATAAAATAATTATATGTTCACTGTTTACAAATATTGATACTAAAATAATTATGATGAAACAATTTTGAACATAGATTTTGATGCAAGGTAGAGGATGAATTCTGCTATAATTAGAAGATTTCACATGTTTAAAAAACTGTATATTCAACCAAGTTAAATCTATGGATGCACTGTTAGAAAAATAAGCAATTGAAATTAAAAGTTAATTAAATAATTTTCTCCTTCAAGTACACCTATTAAATTAATACCAAAACCAAGAAAATAGTTATTAAATTTTTTTAAAAGAAACAATTAATTTTTATACAGATGGAAAAAAGCAAGCATACTGATACAGATTTATAGTATTTTTTATAAAAACATTTGCAAGAGCAAAATAAATTAGTATTCAGTAAAATAAAACAAATAAAATACTAGTTGTTATACAAACTCATAAACTATATATGTAAATGTTCTACAATACAGATTTTAAAAAATAATTCAACTTTACCCAGTAAACCTTCTTTTGACAGCATCTCTTCCCACTCTTCTTGAGTTTCTAGTTCTCTCTGCAATTGGACTTCTTGCTTGCGGCGAGCCATTTCTTGAGCTACACGCTTCTGCTTCTATTGGTCTTTCGGTGACTAAAGAAATTAAAATCAACCTATAGCAACAAATGTGTGGGGGTTTAAGATTTCTGATGATTACAATATTGATATGTAGAGTTGTTTTTTAAAAGGTAAACCTATGCATTTTTTAAAAATCTCAGAGCAAATCTAACATATTAAGTGATCAACTAGTGTGGGTAATGTCCTGCTAAAAGTTAAGCTTTTTTCCTTTATTCTGAAATGCATATAATTTCTCTTATTTTTTCTTTTTTTTACAGAAGTTATTGCTAGGTTCCTACAGAGTAGCCAAGTATATAAATTGACTTCCAGGAAGTATCATCCACTATACATTCTGCTGCTTAAATCTGCTTGCCAATTACTTGTGCCTGCATGTGCATGTGTTTTGCTTTTATTAGGGTAATGCTGGTACATTTGAATGAGGTAGTTTTAAGTCCCTTCTACATTTGCTCAACTAGAAATTATAATATTTCTCCAATCATGTAGAACACCTAGAATCTCAGACAGCTCATTTAAAATAGTTTTTCAGCTGTTTAGTTTCTACTTTCCAAAACTGTAAAAAGAAGTTCTAAAGATATATATCTATATGTCATCTACCTATATGAATATGCATTGCAATTGCAATGTTACACTATATAGTACTTGACCAAAATAGACTGCACTAAATGCAGATATTTATCAGCAGTACAGAATGTTGAAATAAATACACAGGTAAGGTTTGGGGTAGAAAATCATGCATGTGAAAATTATTATCTAAAAACTCAAAAATTTATAGACATATTATTGATAATCAATAAAGAAAAATCCAAATGACATAATCTTTCTGATATCATCACTGCCTTATTTGTATTTATCTATTTATTCATTTATTTCATTTTAAAGAAAGGTTTATTTGGCATTGCTATTTAAGAGTCATAAAAATGGCATTTTAAAATTTCAAAAAACAGAGTCAATTTTACATGGAGTGAAAATTGTATTTAATGTTTCCAATCAGTAGAAATGCATTTAAAAAAATACACACACACATACAAACAAAATCTTTGTAATTTCAAAATAATGCTGTGAGCATTAAAAACAATATTTTTGTATACCTCATTTTATTATTTGAAAACAAAAATTTATACAAAACATGCAAGTGCATATTTATAGACTAAATATACTCAACAGCAGGTTTATTATTATATTTTTAAAACCAGGCCACAACAAACTACAACATAATGAGCTCAAAATAGCCAATAGTTAGTTGTACATGCTCAATACACATTCTAAACTAATCATATGTAATATTACTAAAGCATTTCATTTTAAATTATAAAATATGTTTTAAAACAATTGTTTTCAGTACAATTAAGTAGACCTACAGCCACAATAAAATACAATTTTATAAAACATTATGTTACCTTCTTCTTGGGATAAAAGTGCTGCATGACAAGTAGAGATTTTCTATATGCCTTCGATGTCCCTTATGGTCTCATTTTCTAACAGTCAGAAGGATATGACATATCATGAAATCATTAGTTAACTTTAATTAATAACTGTAAAGCTGTAATTTATTTTATAAATATATATTTCCAATGTTTTACAATTAACATTTCACTCTCAGTGGAACCATAAATACTCCAGATGGATATAGCTGTAACCAGTGGTGGGATTCAGCCAGTTCGTGAAAACCTGTTCTTGGAATTTCATGAGTTCTGCGAACCAGTTGTTAGCCCTTAACTTATTTTATCATCAAAATATAAGGCATGAATCCAATTATTCTTGGTTTTAGAAATATCTATGGTAACTTTCTACAGCTGCAGAAAATAGATAAAACATCCCTTATTAGTAAGTGAAATGTTCTATAATTATGCACAGCCAGTAGCGGACCTGAGGGGGGGGGGTGGCCAGGTGGGCTTCCTCCCCAATTGGTCCATAAGGAGGGGGCAGCCCCCCAATTAGTCTTCGAATATGAAATGAAAAATAAATGAAAAAATCAAATTTTGACCACATAATCAATGGTCAGCTGCTTTATATGGGCCATTTCAAATGAGTTTATCATCTGCTAATTATATTTAGCATTGGTTTGCTGCAGAAAATCTGTTAGTATATCCAATACTTTTGAGTACATTGGACTTTTAAAGCACTTAGAGCTAAAACAGTTGACTTAGTATTTTAAAACATACAGTATTTTTTTAATTTTCAAAAATATGGAGTTTTATTATTTTAAAAGTTACAGTATTTTTTATGCTGAACAATGGAGAAAATTAGTTTTGAGCTTGTAATTTGCCATTGTATCTGCTGGTTCGACGTTGCAGATTGAGCAGTTCTTGTGTGATAAACTGTAAGAAATTATTAATTCTTATAATTTCAAGACTTTAAATGTTAAAAAGTATTGTGTTATATAATTATGAAATAATTACGTGAACTGGTGAACACTACCAGTTACACTTACAAATGTTTTCATTACCCGCATTATAGTACTAGACCATTAATAATAATTTTTTTAGATATTCATTTTTTCACATTTAATTTGTAATTCCTACTCCTTTACAAGAGGTATCTAAAATAATATTTGTTAGATATGGTTGTAGATGTTTTTATGCTACTACCTTCTGATTATGAAAATTATTCTCGTAATTACCATTGAAAAAAAACACTGTATTTTACATTGCACAGTGAAAATATTGTAGCAATCCCAGTATCTAGTGAAACAATTTTTTACATTTCAGACTTCAGCCCTTAAAATGAAGCGGCAACAAAATATACTAGAGTTCATGCGAAAAATCCCAAGAACTGAAAGTTCAAAGGAAGTGGCCAGTGAGGACGTAACAGTAACACAACCATCTTTGATGAGTGATACTGATGAAACTTCTGCTTCTGATACTGTGCCACCTACAGATGAGGCAGATGCCGCATCATCTCTTCCAGACTGCTGGAGTATGAAGCAATATGAGGGGTTCCAAAAAAAATATGATGAATTGATTGTTCATAGCAAGAAACTTGGTTGTGATCACTGTGCCAAATTTGATTCCTTAAACATGAAGGGAATTCATGTGTCAGTTGAATGGGGAAGCTACAGTGTTGAAGCCTCATGGAAGGATAAAACCATCCAGCAAGCATCTCTCAGGAAAAAAATGAAAGAGCATTTTTCATCAAAGGCACATAGTGTTTGTGTAAAGCAACTACAGGATCATGCATATGATGCAATTACAAAATGCATTGATAAAATGAACCAGAAACATTTTGCCTCTACATACAGAGTTTTAAATACAGTCTACAGTTTAGCAAAAAGAAGCAGGCCATTTTCTGATGTTGAAGATGAGATTGAGCTTCAAATAAAAAATGGAGTTGACATGGGTGTTGGACTTCATTCTCGCAAAACTGCTGTGAAAATAGTTGATCACATTGCAAAGGAGATAAAAAATGAAATATTTACCAAAATTATTGAACAAAATTTAAAATTCTGTCATCGTGGATAAAGCTTCAACCATATCTAGTAAGCCTGTGGTTATAATTATTTTGAAGATTGAAGATTGTGATCTATCACCAACAATTTTCTTTTGATTTGGCCGAATTGGAAGGACAGGGAGAAGAAACAATATATGCATCTTTGTTAAGGAGTTTGCACGATGGTGGATTTGATAATGAATATTTGAGAAATAATTTGATTGCTTTCTGTTCAGATGGGGCAAGTGTAATGCTTGGCCGCAATTCTGGGGTAGGCATTAGACTTAAAAATGATTTTCCTAACATTGTCATTTGGCATTGTTTAAATCATCGTTTGCAACTTATTTTGGACAATTCTGTCAATGATATAAAACAAGTGAATCACTTCAAAATATTCATGGATAAAATCTACACAATCTTTCACCAATCAAACAAAAATCAAATGCAACTCTTCAAAATTTCAGAAAAACATGGACAACAAATTCTGAAGATAGGTAGAGTTCTGAGATCAAGATGGGCTGCTTGCAGTCTAAGATCTGCACTTGCCGTGTGACATGCTTATCTAGCATTGTACAAATATTTCTCTAATGAGACAAAACATTCAGGGATAGGTGCCCGTCTTTGCAAAAAGCATTTCTTGGATGATTTGGCACTGATGATAGACATACTGCAAGAAATTTCCTTACTTTCTAATGCCCTTCAAGCTAGAAGTTTAACTTTGCCAAGAGTTGAAAAACTAATAAAAAGGTCCATTAAGGCATTTGAAATGCTCAAAGAAAGTAAGGGAACCTTTGAAAAGGAAATTGATGTCAGAGTTGCTTCAGATGCCTTTAAGGATATTTAGTTCGTTGAAAACAACAAAGTTGTTAGCCTTCCTTGTCAAAAGCTACTGGAGACAGTGATAGAAAATATGAAAAACAGGTTGATGGACTGTGATCATTTAACATTAAAGAACAATGAACAAGAAAATGACAACAAAATTCATGAACTGATAAACTTGCTTGAGCCAAATTCGTGGAACATTGAGGAATTTGTTGTACCCTGGAAAGCTGCAGAAGAAAAACTGAGTGAATTCAGTGAAGTTTTCCATCATGAAATCAGTATTAATGATTTCCGTGACAATGTGGAAAATGTCCTACAAAATTCCCACAACCCTGCAATTCCTCAAAGTGTACAAAAGGCTAAAAATATTGTCAATACTGTTGCTGTCAGTTCTGCAGAGGCAGAAAAAGGGTTTTCAAGAATGAATATTATATATTCATTTAAAAGAAGCCGCCTTACAGTTGAGAATGTAGCAAACTTTATGACAATTAATCTGATTGGCCTCCCATTGGACTCATGGGATGCCACTCCTTCGGTCAAAACATGGCTTAGAAAAAACACTCTGCTGATGACAACAGGGTCAAACAAAAGAAAGCTAAAGACATTGATGACAATAAAGTGGCTATTTGGAAATTTTTGATATTATTTTTTTTGCCAAAATGGTAACAATCAATGGAAATGCAGCAAACACTATAGTAAAGTATTTTTAATTTTACCTAGCTCAGAAAACTGAAGAATACATAAAATCATAAAATTTATAAACAGTAATATTTATAAGTAATAATAATAGTAATAATAATTCAAAAAGCACAAACAATCAAACATGTATATATATATATATCTTCGTATTACTTAGTTCATTAACTATATAGTCTAATATAGAGTCTCTTCGATGTTACTATAGTGATGCTTTAACCATTGTTTAGACATTTTTTTAATTTGGGAAATAATTATAATTAATAATTTGAGAACGGGGCAGCCCAAAGATCAGCCTTTGGACCTATATGGGGCCATACTGGCAACATGCTGTTTGTGAGCGAACCGGTTGTTAAAATATCTGTAATCCCACCACTGGTTGTAACTGTAAAGAAAGAAAGAAGGAAAAAACACTAACCAAACAAGGTGTTATTATATAATAGTAATTTTCTGCATGGATGCCTTCGTGTTTTTATGGGAAATGTAGAATTATAAATAAGACAAGTTATTTGGGGGGTTGATTTTGGAATATTGAACCGAAGGAACGTTCAAATAAAACCTGGCCGAATACCATTACGGAAATGCCATTTGCAGCTGGTTTTCATTTGAACAACATCCCTAGTAGACGGTATAGTATATACTGTAGCATTTATTATTGCTTTATTTACTACACAAATGCTACACCAAGGGTGGTAATTTTAAACAATGAAAGAAAATAAAATAAGTTAATAGTAATTCTTTAGAAAATTGTGATAAAATACCCTGGCAAGCCTACCTTTTTTTTTTCTACGATAAACAAACTATTTACTCTATCTTGTCACCCCGCTTCTAGTTACCAAGGCTCCCAGAACGTCCGGCGTGTACTGATTGGATGAGATTTCTACCCACAATTCTCTGGGCGAGTAACATGGCAGATGGCGAAGTGAGCAGGTTGGAGTCTTTTTGTGTAGAGGATAAATTAGACAACAGTCTTGAAGAGGTAAAGAAGTATTACGCATTTCTGCCGTGAAACAGACTGGAATGCTAATGTAGCGATGGCTGTTATATGCTTTTCTGTTAAAAAGCAAAACCTGGCAGTTAGTCAGTCGGGATTAGTATAGCGCACGACTTGGTTCACCATCACTGTCGCAGTCCCCACCCCACCCCTCGCCCGCTCTGCTCCTAAAGTTTAAACATTAATTCTTAATCTGTGCTGCAATCTCTCTTTTAGCCCTCTTGTCATGTATGGGCGAATTATATCATTCGAAGCTTTATCACTACACCTACAGCTATGCATTAACGGAATGCCACAACATAGAACCGAATACTACTACTATGAAATAGAAAATCAGTTTACTCTGCAATTTAAATATTACTAAACTTTATTATCTTCTGAAGCGGGTTTATAAACTTGGAGCTTTTTTAATTATTAAATATACTACATAAGGAAATTTATAAGTACCATTGTTTAGTAGTTTAATAAGGAAAACAAATTTAATAACTGAAATAGGTTGTCAAAAAGAAAATGTTGCACAATTAAAAAAAAATTCTTCTAATGGCTGATTATTGTACAGGATATATATTTTTTCTCCTAACAAATTTACCAAAAAAAGAAAGAATAATAATTAAATAATTTAAAAGATGAAATTTGTAGTAAATATTTTAAAATAATATTTCGAATATAAAATTATTCATATCTTCATAAATAAAATCCAGTTAATCAGTATATTAGCACTTAGTCAGTTTATATTTAAAAAGTTGTTTGCCTGAAGAATCCCAACTTCCAAAAGGTTTTTAAATTAATTGAGCAATTCCATTTATATTTACACGGTTAATGGCTTATGCTATATAAATATTATTAATAAGGGACTTTACTAATTAGCTCAGTATTAGGATGGGTTGTTTTTTTTTTAAGATTATCATTACTATTATCTGTGCATAAACAGGTTTAAATTATTTTTATTTTTGTCTTTAGCTTGATGATACAGAATATGATTTACCACCTGTTGATACACCACCTACACTGGAGAGTATTTTGAATGCAGTAAGTAAAAATATAAAAAAATACCTTTAAAAAATTCGTTAGTGAAGACAAATTATTACTACTTAAAAGTGTTATGGACAGGCTTATATTTTGTCAGTAGGAATTTTTTGTATGCTACATTTATTATATAGTGTTTATGAAAGATCTGACAAAACCCATAGAATCAAACTTACACTGGTAAATTTACTAGGATTGTTGTATCTTTTGCTACACTTAGGTAGCTGTAGTTTATCCAATCCAACATTTACTTCTGACTAATTTGTATGTGTGTTACAAGACTCCTGGGTCATTATTTATCTGAATCTGGATGGATTACTGATGGGTTTTGGTGACTGATTATAATTTTCAAAGGATGTTATCCTGGATGTTGTATTTTATGCTAACTTTGTCTTTCAATTTTTATCTGAGCTAATTCAAACTTGGAGCATTGAAGTTTTCCTAGAAGCAGATCACATGTTACAAAACTACACATTAAAAAAAATATTATTTCTGACTACTGCATACTAAGCAATTACCATATTTAATTATAGGTTATTAACATAACAGGATATATTATAAAGAAATTGAGAGATCTCAGGGTTAAAAAAAATATTTTTTGTTATTATTTTTGTCAAATGCTGGAGAAAGGATAGTTTTAGTTGTTTTATTAACATGAACATTTTGAGATAAGGATACTACTGTAGGCTGCTTTTTTAAAATTTTCAAATATTCGACACTTTTTTTTTTTAAATAACAGCCTGATGATGAGTCTGTTCTTGATGAAGAAGAGCTTGCATCACTTCAACTGTATAAAGGTGATTCAGTGGAAACGTCGTCATTGTCCAGTCAGGATAGTCTGCACATAGACAGACCCAGAAGAAGAGATGAGCAGGGGTTAGTAGAACCTAATTAATCTATTCAGTAGTTTCTGTTAGCCATGTCTGGACTGGAAGTATAAATAGCAGAACTTTGTATTAAAATTGGTAAAGTAGCTCTGGTTTTGCAGAGTAGAATAATAACTGGTCAAGCATTTGAGGGCTCTAATTGAGCATGAGATTTATTTACTACAAATATTTATGATTATTTACTTTTTAAACGATTTGGAACAAAATGTTTGACTGATTATGCTATCTTTAGCTAATAGAAAAGAATTAGAAGGTATAGAGGAAACAAAATGTGATATTCAAAAAGAAAATGACCTCTCTCTAAATTGTGTAATTAGCTGCAGCACTATTGTACAGACATGGCTTAACTACTTTTTGGGGGGTGTGTGGTGCAATTGTTGGGGGGTGTGTGTGTGTGAAGTTGCAATTGTGTGGTGGGAGCTGGGTCTGTTCCACGACCGGCCGCCTCAGCTGTTTATAATTGAGGCCTTATTTCGACCTGTATTATTTTTTTAGTATTAGTGTACCTCATCCTAGTGAGAGCAGCGGGCTACCCAACTCCTTCATAATCTAATATGCTCAGGAGAGGTAGGTTTATCCAGGCTGAACCCTCTAGAACAGAGTTTTCTCTCTGTATGTCCTTAAGATGCTATGAGGGGTAAGGAAGCTTAGGCCAGTTTTTATTTTTATTAAATCCAACCAGTGTGGGAGGATAGGGGGGGGGTATTCTGTTTTGATTTTGATTTTGTTGAAGCTTTTATTTGTAAATGGATGGAGACATGTTCTCCCTCCGTCTACCGTTGAAATAATACTTGTTGACAGCTGGTAATTGGTGTTGTTACTTTATCTCTCCCGTTGGAGAGCCAGAGGCTCCCGTTGCAGTGATTAATGAGGGGAAGTAGCCTGAACTACTTACTTATATTTACTCTAAAATATAAAACCATATTTATTCTATTAAATTTTCTTTTTTAATAATCATTCAGTACCACCTCTGTCTTTGAAAAACTTTTAGTTAAAGGTGAGTTTTGTCAAAAATGTGTGATATTTTAATTAGCTAAGCTCAGTTTGTATGTGAGGAAAAATATGAGAGCACAGGTAAATATGAAATTTAAAACAGATTTTTTAGTTTGTTTTTTTTGGGGGGGTTTTTTGGCTAAAAATGGATTATAACACAATGAAGTATAAATGCCAAATATTTATAAAATATGGAAGTCTTCCTAAATTGATGTGAATTAGGAGTCCTTTTTAGTAAAGGTATTTAGTAAGAGATGAGTCTCATCATTTACTTTATTTGAACTCTACTACTTTCTGAAGCCGACTACTTCTATGAAACCTCTTGAATTCTTTTACTTTATTAATGTTTTCCTTACTTTTGCACTTTTTAGTTTCGTTTCTTTAACCTACATTATTTCATTGGAAGATATATAACTCTTCCAGCTTAGGGTCTCTCCTCAACAACAATTCCAGCAATGAGATGTGCATCAGATTTTTTATTTCAGGTTACTTTTTAAATTCTGAATATATAATTTCTGATGGGCTTAAACTTTTTTTCAAGCACTAGTCAGCAGAGTAAAATAAAAATATATAAAAACATGATGTTGCAATAAAAATAAATACAACCTTTATCTTTTAAATTTCAGTACTTATCAATTAAAATTAATGCAAAGGTAAGTTAAAGAGATGGTATACGTAGGTATTATTTCATAACTATGATTGGCTTAGTATATTTGCTTTACACATTGTATTCAGTGAAAGAAGACTGACTGACTATTACTTTTGTGTGTTTGTTATTCTTAGTCCAGGCTCTTCAGGATATAAGAACTTTGCTGCTGATAAAAAAAAAAAAAACAGAGAAAATGGAAAACTGCAATGATTGATTCAATGGAACATAGTGAATGTGTTGGAATTTTGGGTGGAGGCCATGGGTAGTAAATGAATGCAACAAACTGCTGGCTTTTCTTCCTGCTAGAACTTAATTGCTTTGGTTTTACTAGAGTCATTTATATCAGATCTGATAAATCAAAAAAAAAAGGAAAATAGATAAATCATGGGATTTGTGGCTAAGTAGAATTATTAAAGTTTTATCTTTAGATAATTTTATAAACATGTTGGATGGTCCATTTTGGGGAAAGGGAGTTACATAAATTGCAAATTTCTGCCTTTTTGACTGCTGTGTAACCATTTCTCTAAGAAAGAAAAAAGTATAGAGATCTAGTCACTTTGGTTTCAAGTCACGTGTAGTCTGTATTATAAAACTAATTAGTTACTTTATAAGGAGAATTGCCACTGAGATGTGTTTAAAGCATTCAATTTCATTTTTGGTGTATATGTATGGTTTCAAATCAGAGTGTGATCTTCTAATTCTGTTACCAGCAGTTGGTAGATTTTTGAGATATGATTTAGAGAAGTCTTCATTGATGCTTTCCTTAAGATGGGGCAGTAACCAGTCCAGTTTGGATTATTCATAAAAACAAGATGAATTGAGTAAAATTGAACTCATGCACCAAAATCTCCCTGATACACAACTGGCTGGATGTCAGTATTACAGAACACATCAGTCATATAGAGCTGATTGTACAACTAGAAACCTGTTAAAATACTAGTGAACTTTTCAGGATTTTAAAAATATTGTTCCTACTTTGCAACAGCACAGTGGGTTGCTTTTTTGTTTTTAATCAAATAAAGAGTTCAGATGAAAATCACTTTCAAACAGACAGTTGAATTTTTTTAAAGAAAATAATTTTGTACCTTTAATACTTTTAAGTATGTCATTTTTTATAGAACATAATTATTAGCTTTTAAGTTTCTTATTATACTCTTCCTTAATTTGTATTAGCTATTAGTTATATTCTTGCTTGTTTTTATTTTTTTAGGAATAGGCAGTGTATTTTCTATGAGGAACATGGATCTGTTCTGAGGCCCAGCAAACTGAAGAACATTTCTGCCCAGCTCAAATCAGCAGCTGTAAGTTTGAAGATGCTTGTGTTTTAGTTAAATAGCCAGCAAGTGTAGAGGTAAAGAAAACCTTTGTCATCTAGGGCTGATTACTTACAATAGCAGTGGGTAATTTTAGAAGATGGAAAGACCATGGTTAATTAATTTCAGCTGTGGATACTGGTTTGGTGATGTTTTCTGGACACAAGTTGCTGTAACCCAACGATAGTAAACTATAGTTGTCATGCTGGTAGCTGTAGTTTGCTTGGTTCTCGGAAGATTCAGGTTGTATTTTTATATCAATATATGGTACAGCTAGTGTGGGTTAATCTTGTTTTTAATCAGAAGCATTCTAGTGGATTCTTTTGTTAAGGCAGCTAATGTCTGCGCAAATCTTTTCCTATTGAGCTTCTGTTTGGGTATTTCAGTGAGCTGACACATGACAGTGACATTAGAGGATAGATGAAAAACAACTAT
This sequence comes from Nautilus pompilius, assembly GCA_018389105.1. Taxonomy (NCBI): domain Eukaryota; kingdom Metazoa; phylum Mollusca; class Cephalopoda; order Nautilida; family Nautilidae; genus Nautilus; species Nautilus pompilius. The sequence goes on along the minus strand of JACATO010000311.1, from coordinate 1,228,992 downwards.
TCTTTTTTAACCAGCTCATTTTTTCCTTTTTTTTTTTCAAATAACTTTTAGTTACTTATTATTTGGTTAGTAAGGTTTATAATAATCTAGATATCTTTTTCTTGCTGTCTTAATTTTATATATTCTACTTATCCTGCTTAATGAGTTTCTGCTTCTGTTCATAAGCAGAGATTACACTAGGTGACAAACCCACCGTACCATATTTATTCATGAGAACCATTCATATGTGTCTTCAAAGAACAAAATAGGTATGTTGGTGTAATAATAATATAATTTATTTCACAGAACAGAGTTGATGCTGGAAAGCCTACAGCAATAGTAAGTATAGTCTTACATATACGCATGACTGACTGTTAACTTCATGATATGATTTGATGCCTTAAATGGCTACCCCTTCAAATTCTTCTAAATTAATTTTATCTGCATGGTGTAATTCATTCTCACTGAAAGAGTATTGAAATTGCAGACAAATTCCAGGATAGTAAAACACTTTCACTTTTATTGCTGTAAATATTGATGTCAACAGATAATGTGAAAGTAAGTGTATTAATAATCAGAAAAAAGTGCATTGTAACTTTGGAAACATTTTTAAGATGTTATTGTTCATTTCCTTGTATACTAATTTAATCCTTTGACTTTATTGGGTTTACAAAATTTTTATTTTTTAAAAATATTTGGATGTATAAACATTTTTGCAGGCAGTTTCCAGTTTGATAGCCATAGGAACGTCTCATGGACTTGTTTTGGTGTTTGGTAAGTGTCCACAGCCAGGATTTCTCAGTAAAATCTGCTGCTGCTCTGCCATTGTACCACCATAAAGCTAATGAAATAAGACTGTTGTTTAAATGTCAAATTTTGAGTTTTGTCGCATTACTTATTTGTAGCTGTAAGATAAGATATTTAAAAGACAGGTTTTTTTTTTTTAGGTTTCTAAACAAAAAATAATCAATCATATTATGTAGATTATGATTTAAAATTCCTAATTTCAATATTTTTTTTAATTTGTGGGTGCTTTAAAAATTTTAATTTTTTAAATTGCATAATTGGTACCATTTTATTATCACCATTAAATGTCATGGCTAGAGTCTTTGCTGGATACTATTCTTGCTTTGTTCTGTGAGTAAAGTTTATTCTATCTTCAATCTGAACAGATCCCCGCCAGGTTTTAAAATGGTGCCTAGGCAGCACAGCAGTGGGGTCTCAGTATGGCTCTGTCTCTGCACTCAGTTTTAATAGAGATTGTTCTCGACTGCTCAGTGGATTTGCCAAAGGACAGGTGAGCCCTTGTAGTAGTTATTACTGTTACTAATGTTTTACTAAGGTGAATGTTGTCCAGAGTATGCACTTTTTTCAATTAAACTTCAGCAAGAGAACCACTATGAGTTTTATTTTTGTAGAACTGAGTATAGAGGGCTGAACTTTAACTGATGCTGGTAAATTAACTTCAGGAACATTGCCTGACCATTTATGCCAGTTTCCTGCACAAGGCTGCTCATACCAGATATATCTTAATTCAAAACTTTGTTCCAATTGTTTATCTGAAACATTTTGTAACATTCACCAGAATGTTTTAAATATCTAAAAAAAAAAATCTGCTGGCTCTTTTTACTTTTATAACAGTCTATCAAGACAAGATCTCTCACTTCAGTTATCACAGTAATTTTTTTTGTTTTTAAAGAAAGGTCCCGAGTTTCATGTTATTTCAGTTTTTGATTTTTTAAAAATCTTTAACAAGCTGGAAATTAAAAAGACATCTTTTTCACCTTCTTTATTTGAACAACAGTAGGATATCTATTAATGAAGGATATGTGACAGCCTTGTGAAGCCTTGTACATCGCACACTTTTCTTTTCTTTTTGTCAGATTACTATGTGGGACCTCACTAATGGCAAGCTTTTAAGAACAATCACTGATGCACATCCTCCAGGTACTGCAGTGCTTCATGTCAAGGCAAGTGTATTCTAAATATACTTGAATTTTAATTAATAGAAAGATTTTATTTTTATCTTGAATCTATGAAGTTGTAGAAAAGCGTTTTCTGTCCTGGTGTATGAACTGGTTAGATACCTGGCATAAGGTATAGATTTTGACATCTTGGAACTTATATGGTGACCTAGGTTAATTAAAAAATTCTACAAAGATGGCTTCCATCACATATGTCAGCATTTATACTAATACTCCAGTGATTAAACTAAATACTAAAAACTTTAAATGTATATTAATGGACTCATTGTAGAAACAAAATAAGTAATGCAGTTATTGCCAAAAGATGCTATTTGTGATGCAGATGAAATATGAAGCAGATTTGTGGTATTCAGAAAACTGACTGGCTACCCCTTGTCTGGTATGATAATATTGAACTCAGGTTGATCAAAGCCTTGAACACTTGCTCATACTAGTTCAAGATTGTTTTTCTATTTATAGACACTTCTACATGTGATTAATCTTTGCTCAAAATGACTTTTGCATCAGCTGAATGGCAACCACTTAAGCAAACCAATTTTAGTTGAAAAACAAACAAAAAATCTTTGAGACTCATTTATTTGTCTTGCAGCAGCATATTTAATGATTTTTTTGCTTGTAGTTCACTGACAGCCCAGTGATAGCTGTGTGCAGTGACAGTGGTGGATCAGTGTTTGAGCTGGAGTTCAAGTGAGTTGATGCTGGTCTCTCATATAAACAGCAAATTATGAATCAATGCTTATATACAACTACTACTGCCTTTTATGTTTTTAAAATTAAAAATACATTTGTAGTGAAGAGAATTAGTTTTAGCTTTGAATGTGGATATTTTGTAAGCAAACGTTTTGTTTCATGCTTTTGTGGTTTTTTTAAATCCCTGCTTTGAAGATATCCCTTTTCTCTCCCATTTCTTCATTGTCTGACTATCTTGAATATATCAACTGTCTTTTAGTCTTAATTTTATACCCTTTCTGACTTGGGTCAGAAATTGGCTCTTGATAATTTGAGCAGCAGCTGCTTGTCCTAATCTAGCATTGATGGCTTCAAAATCTCCTGGGTTAGTTTGTTTCAGGAACATTAACTGTAACCTAGCAAATGGTTTAGAACTTAACAAATTTTTCCCTAATCTCTCATTTTATTATCTATTCAGAGAAAAGCAAAAATAATTTTGATGCTGATTGACATGCTGCTTAATGTTTGAATCCTTTAATGCTTTTAAATATTACTATTTATTTTGCAGAAGACTTATTGGAGTGAGGACATGTGAGTCAAAATGCTTATTCTCAGGAAGGTAAACAGAACTACCATGTTTCTAGTTTTCTTTGTTCTTTCTTTAAAAAAATGGTTCATCTTGGCAGATGGGAGAACTGTATTATGACCTGGTTTCACTTTGTTTCTATTAGTCGTGGTGAGGTTTGCGTGATTGAACCATTGCACATGAACTACACCATTCAGGATCATCCAATGCAGGATGTCATGGTGCTGGCTATGGCCTCTTTATCCAAGGTAGGTATGGCATGTCAGGATACTTTTATGTGCTTAGACATTTACTCTTCACATCCATAAAAAGTCCATTATCATTGTTTTTCATTCCTGCTACTGATCTTTCTACATTTATGATGCCCCACTGTAGGTTAGACTTATAACATGTAAGCTCTTTTCCTAAATAGATAAATAGTAAATGCTCTCACAGCTGCAGCTGATGTTCGTGATGAGACAGTCTTGATAATATCTTGCTGTCTTACAAATTAATCAAAACTTTTGTTACTTAGAATCCATGTTATTTGTGAATGGGGATAATGTACCATACTTCATGTTTATGTGGCAGATTATTGGTTTCCTTGGTGCATTATCATTTGAAACTCAACAGTGAAAAACGAATTAAGTTTTATTTATTTTTATAGAAAAGACATTTTATCACCAGACACTGCGTGAGATTTGTTTTAGTGTTGGTCATTTGTTTGCGCACAGATCTATGAATTTTGGACTTGCAAAATGAGTGGGAGAGATTGGCTCAGAAACTACAATAAATATGAGTTCTTCAAACAACTTTTAAAATTTAACTCTACATTGTTACATATGTATTGTGGTGACCTGATTGATGTGGTTTGTACAGTACATCATTTAGTGCCCTATTTCATTACTTTACTCTGGTTCCAAAATTATTTCGATGCTGCTTGCTACTCATTTAAAAACAGTTCCTGTTTTGAATTTAGATGTATCATGCAAAGTGTCTACTTCTGCTTAGGTATTACAGACTGACTTGATCACTAGCCTGATATCAGGTACCAGAATCACACTGAAAGCCATTCTGATTGGTTAGAATAAGGACACCCCCTCTTTTAACTGTATGTGTTGTTTTTACTTTTCTCACTATAGCATGCTTCTCTTTATGTATAGATGTAGTGCACACACTCCTGTGTGCTCCTATTTAAGTTTCATAATTCTTTCTACATCATTTTTCAGGTTTTAATTGTTACTCTGAGACCTCAACTGAAAGTTATGTTCACACATCCACTTAAAGTAAGTTGATATAGCCTTTATTCTTTGATAACTGGTATGCAGTTGTGCTGGCCTTGAAGTCTGGTATCAGCATCATGTGCATTTGAACAGCATCTATTCACAATGCTGACAACATGGGTCACCTGCATCTTTGACAGAAAGAGCATCTTAAGCTTTTTTTTTGTTTTTTGTGCAATTTAGAAATTCTCATTTGTTTGTTTTGTTGCTGCATAGTACACTGTGAGAAAAAAAAGTTTGAAATCTACTTTAATTTAAAAAAAGATTGTTGCTTGGGAGACTACTTTGTGATACAAACAAGTCAATCACCCTATACTCATTAACTTTTCCATTATTAAGCTAAACTATGATCTTATACTAAAGGATAATACCTTACCTGTTATTACTATATTATTAACTGTATGCACCCTATATAGGTGCTCAATAGGAAGTCAATCCATAAAGCAGTCAATTGTTTAGCTGTGTTGTTCCTTATTTTTGTAAGGAAAATTTATTAAAGTCTGCTTAATATTAGTTGTAATTAAAAAAAACAAACATTCATTTAGTGGATATCTGAGGATTAGCTTAGCCACAAGACTTTTCCATATGTGAGGTAATTTTCTGTTTTAAATTAATCTGCTGTGTTTTACAAATTTAAAGACTGTACATTTTCATTGTATGCTGTTTTTTACAGGGCAGTCCAAATACATTGCCACTTTTAGCCTGGCAGTTTGTCATCATCCAAATTTCTGAGAGTGACAGAGTGATTGATCCTGTTTTAGCCTTTGCCAGGGATACTACAATTTATTTTTATCAGGTCAGTGTTGTCTCTTGTAAGGCTTACTTGGTATTCAGCATTAGTTACTATAAAAGTTTTTTTGTTTTTTTATCAAAGGTTGACTTGGCATGAAATCTTTCTAGTATTACATTAGAAATTTGTTTGTGAATTTTCCAGGTGATCTGCAACAGTGCACAAGATATCAGATGTTCAGGTCTGCAGAAGATTGAGCTACCATACAAGCTGTTGTCAATAACGGTTTGTACCAGTATCTTTGTCAGTTTCAATGCTAATGAAACAATGGTACTATGGTCTTGTTTGGTATTTGGTTTGTTAGTACTTTTTTAATCATATGCATATAGATTTACATTTGACATTTCAGTTTTTTAAAAATGTAAAACACCAATTTGAAGATAGAGATAAAATAACCAAGCCTTATAGCTTTGTAGTCTTTAATGTCAGTTAAGTTGAGGAATCAAAAACAAATGTATCACAGTATGGAAAGAGAACTTATTTCCTTTCAAGTTTGCAAAGGAGGCTACATCAACTGATGCATTTTGATTGAAAATTTATACTTCTGAAACCAAAATAAATTAATCTGTTTATTTATAGTGGATGAATTCTCGCACCTTGGTTACTGTGGACACATCTGAGCGAATGCATGTGATTGATGTGAAGACAGAAGAAGAACTTGAGGTAGGAATCCTGAGACTTGTACAATTATTGCAGCAAAAATAAGAACACACAAGTTAATGTGACTTTGTATTCATGATGTTGGTACAGATTTTAAAATCGTGCTTTAAATTTTAAAAAAATCAAATGTGTGGAATTTTTGTCAACAAAATCATTGTTGACTGACCAAAATTTTTAAATTCCTTTCAGGATAGCATGTAAAGAAAAACTTTGTACTTTAACCTTAATAAAATAAACATTTGTATTCACATTGAATAGTTTTATTGAGCAGCTGATAGTGTATAAAGTACAAAGGATGGGCCTTGATTTTTTTTTTGTGGTTTTTTGTTTTTTTAACTTACTAATTACCATTTAAAAATGTTCTTGATTTATTATTTTCTTCATTTCAGACTTAAAATATTCATGAATTAAAGCAGATTATTTTACCACAGTATACAATATCAGAATGTGTTTTGGGCACAAAAATGCAAACAAGTTTTTTTAAATAGAAGAAATGTTCTGATTAAACAATTTCTGTTGAGGCTCACTGAATAATAGAAGCAAGATTTATTGCTTTCAAAATTAAATATGACATCAACTTCCAAACCTGGGGTGAACTTCTTTCCCCAAGGACTTCACAAATTTGTGCCTGAAATTTATTTCACTGGTTTTAACTGATAATGAAATTTCACATTTTTAAATCTGAAAATATGTTTTCCTTGTTACTGTTTAACATGCTGCTTTTTCTATCATCTAGTATATGATCTAGCCAGATGTTCCCAAAGTTTATCATTAAAATTCCAGTATTTCTAATAGATTTCTTTACATATTTTAGAAATAATAATAATCTTTTTAAAGTGGATTAATTTGAGATTTTCACCTTTCTTAACAGAGAAACTGATAATTTATGTCAGTTTGGCAAATAAACTGAAATTTATCTAATTCTCTTTTACCTAAATTATCTACAGTGTGAATGACAGTACTTGTTTCTACTGGAGATGTAGTGTTGCCGGTTCTATTTATTTATTTATTGATGTCTTGCTGTTGTTTCAGGTAATCGATATTGCTGATGTACAGCTAGTGTATGGTTCAAGTCACTTCAAATCTTTGGCTACAGGAGGCAATGTCAGCCAGGCTCTGGTAACTATCTCACCATTGCATTACAATTTTCCTCAACTGAAAATGAGCAGATGGTTTACTCAATATTGGGTTTAGCTATATAGTATGTTTAGCACCTGTGTTTACATTTGACCATCCATGGGTTTAACACATTATGATATTGTTTTGTTTTGCAGGCATGTGCTGGAGAGCAAGCATGTTACCAGTCAATTGTCAGTTATGGAGGACAGTTAGTTCTTTTGGGAACCGAGTGTGTGTCTGTTTTTACCCTTCGGTCGTGGCTAGAAGTAAGTTAGGGGGTTCTCAGGGCTGCTTTATTATTCCCAAAATCTCTTTTCTAAACATTAAAAGTTACTTTATTTTCTTCCGTTGTTGGCATGTCTGTTAATTGCAATATTATCAACCATGTTTTCAAAATTGTCTAGCACAGAATTTTACATTGATGGGGTAATTTTATAATTTACGTGTTAGCAAGATCAGGGCAAGAATCTTTTCTTACCTGATGCCAGCTACACACACAGGCGCATAATGCATTTTTCTGGGTTTTTCTTTGTTGTTGTTGTATCCTGTTGAACAGAAGTTTCAAAGTGGCACCTAGAACACACATCAAGAAAAGGAAAGGGGCTGTGCATCACTAGAGGGTCTGCTGCAAAGTGCCCCCAATTACTGTGGCATCAGCTAAATTAAAGAACTTTCCTAATGAGGACTGGCAGGAAAAGTGAGGAGATACTGCATGAGACAGGCTACCCAGATCTCGACATTTGTCGTCATGGCCAGAAATCACCTACACTAACCTATCATTATTAAATCTCTGAATGTCTGTCTGTTCTGTTTTAAATAAATTCCCAAAAAAAATTTTTGGAAAAGAATGTCCTGCAGGTGAGAAGTGCAGCTTTGGTTTAACATTTCAGAGGATTGAGGTGTTGGTGAAGCAAAACAAGCATCAGGAAGCATTGGCCCTGGCACTGTCCTTCTATGAGGGTAAGGCAAAGGCTGTAGTTGGCCTGATGGGCTCCAGCAGGAAAAAGAAGAACACTGTAAAGGAGTTGGTAGGTACTGTCTGCCGGTTAACTGGCCATAATGATAATGAATTAAAAGTTTTATAAATTTTGCATTTACACAAACTGTATCGGAACTGATTTTATTTTTGTTTTACCTGCCCCATGAAAGTGTATGAATGGCTAATAGATTAACCATGGGTACAAATTAATTTTTCTTTTTGCAGTTGTCAAAATTGCAATTTAATCTAAATGTTATTCCTTTGCCTATAAAAGAAAAATTTAGATAGGTATTGATTTTCCATTTATTGGTTTGTGGTTAGGTCAGTTGGTTTAAATGTTTTTCATTTTGATGAATGTTACCATACTCATGTGCATTTATTTAATAAAAATTCTTCTAGATTTTTTTTTCTGTTCAGTTACATAGTTGTTTTCCCTTTGTGTAATGTCAACATTTTGTTACTTTTAAATATTTTCTTGTAAAGTTAATACAAACACTCATCAGACTTCATGATGCTGTTTAGATGGAATATTATTTATGATTCAGCTTACCTGTCTCCAGGCAAGGTCATATAACCTCAGCAATGTTTTCTGTCCAAGTTCATACCTACTTTGTCATTTGTTTCAGATGTTGAATTTGTTGTTTGAGTTTGTTGACTTGTCGATGATGCAGTTTTGTCCAGAGAAGGGAAAGATTGAACAGCTAGAAGATTATTATCAGGTTTGATGTGCTTAGAAAACCACTTTTAATTCTCAACAGCTATCCTTTCATAATTGTTTTCAGAATAATCCTAAAATATTTTAATTTTTCTATTGATTTTTTTTAATTATCATATTTCTGTGTCGTAGGTCATAGAAGAAATTTTATTTAAAATTTATCAATTGACAGAAAAAACTACTGGATTTTGGGCATTACATATGACTCGCTATTCTTATGGATTTAGTTTGGATGAAAGTTAATCATGCTCTCATTCATGAAAATGAAATAGAAAAGATTGTTTCTATATTTACAGGGTATTGTACCAGTGTGTGTGGATTACAGCCTACATCTTGAGTGCATGTGAGTTAACAGGTTTCTAAAAGAAAAAAAAAAGCTGAAAAGAAAAGGATCAAGATGTTATCCTTTATTTTTTAAAACATTTTCATTAATTTTGTCTGAAATTGTTTCCCAGCAGGCTTTTTCTTCAATTTTTATACCCCACTATATTGCCTAGAGGAAATTGAACATAGTCTGGCTAGATAGTTGGTTGGCATTCCTGTGTTGCATTATCCATTCCCTCCCACTCCAGAATTTTTAAACATTTCACTACCTGTTATGGAGTATGAGTGCAGCTTCTAAAAATGTAATAATGTAATATTGCTGAAGATTAATTGATTTTTATGGCCTACTGAACAAAAGGCTGGTATATAAACAGGCAACAATCTTTGTTCATTGGAAAAAAAAAACAGGATAAGCCATTTAGTCTATAAAGAAATGGTTATTTCAGGCTTTAGCTAATAAACCTAAGTTTTGGAGATCATTGCCTGTTGCTATCATTGGGGTCAGTTTTAAGGTGAAGTGTTTTTGGTATGCAAATATTCTTACACTGGTGCAAAGTCATTTGATGTCTCATTGATTTTGGCCAACTGTTTAAGCTGCTTAGCCAATCTGCTAAGAGCAGTTTTCATAAATATGATGACAACAGGGAATGATTTCTGAAATGTAGGTTTATTAGCTAGTTTTATTACTAATATTAATTGCTGATAAAAGCCCAAAATTGTCTTGTTTATGACTAACACATCTCATTCTTAATGGTCTCTAAAATAAGATGATTGTGCTTTTGTCAGTTTGCTATTTTATTCAGAAACAGATAGATGACTCATACCAAATGACTAAACACTTCACAACAAATTCATTCCAACAAGCAGTATTGTTGTTGAGTTTAAATAAGCAGAACTAGTGCTGGGTACATATGGCACCCTGAGTTTTAGGGTCAGTACTGCAGCTGTGTATCGTATGACTTGCCTTGGATCACTACATTGATGTTACTGAACCAAACACACTGCCTGCTACTCTTGAATAAACCTAATTGGCAAGCAACATTTAAATGTTCAGGTTACCATCAACACATCTTATGGACTGAAGGAATAGAAACTTATCTGAATTCAAAGTAAATTTCTTAATTTTTACAAAATAAATTTGATGAGCATGGTTGGTTCGTGACGCCTGCAAAGGAACATTTTGTTATGGCTCACTACTAAGATTGTCTTAATTTTTCCATTTAAAATGTCTGCTTTAGTGAAAGTAAATTTATTAAAAATAGACAATAAATAACAAATGTGTATAATTTATTGTGGAACAAAATAATAGTAGTGATGTACTATATAGCAGGTTTTTATTACATCATAATGCATCATAATGTTTCTTTATAATCAGGTATTTGTTAAAGACTGAAACCAGAAGTTGTAGATGCTTGATATAAATAATCAACTGGAGATTAACCAGTTATATATTTTTTGCTTATAATCATGCTATGGAAACTTAAAATGATAGTATTGTTGATATAGGAAGGTGTCTCTAACTCTCTAATTCTTTATTTCATCAGTTAATATGAGTCTGATGTGGTTCTTTCCAGAGACATACTGTTTGGCAGAATCTATGATAGGTTTGGGATGGATATAATTGCGAAAGGAACTTTTCTAGAATGTTTGGAGCCCTACATTTTGAATGACAAGCTTAATTCGATCCCACCTATTGTCATGAAAGATTTTGTGGACCATTATGAGAACAAAGGCATGTTGGAGAATGTGGAAGCTTGCATAGTGCACCTTGAAGTCACCAGTCTGGACATCCATCAGGTAAAATTTAGTGACTTGTACAGGTTTCAAGAATTAAGAAATATCTATTAATAAAGTTTTCAAATTATTCACTGTAATCTAATTACTGGCAGCAGTTTATTTTACATCTCAGCTACTAAAACATCTTTTCATTAATAAATTCAAAGCTGCAGCATTATCTAAAAAAAACTTGTTTAATTCTCAGATTGTGAACCTTTGCTGGACTCATGGGTTGTATGATGCCATAATCTATGTGTACAACAAAGGGATGAATGACTATACAACCCCACTAGAGGAGTTGCTGGTTGTGCTGCAGTCAGCAATCAGCACTGGCAAACAATTAACAGGTAAATTTTTTCTCTCTCCTAATGCACAGCGATGGACTGATTTTTTTAACAGTTTGTATTCCAAACCCAACATCAGTCGTGTTATTTTTCTGATCTTATAGAATCTGACTAGCGCAATGGGCATCACCTGGATCAGAGGTGTTAGTCTCATATGATGCAAGAATGCACTTGGCTTCTGATTAATAACCCAGTTGCAGCTTGATAACTTATGATTTGTCTGCTTTAGGCAAATTGATAATTCCAAGAGGCAGGATACCTCTGCAAACTGGTCTTATGAGTAGCTGGATCAGGTTGAAACTACTTGAACTGCTCCTGTGGCAAACTAGTATTTTGTTCTCATTAACCCCTGTAATGTCAGAAAGAGCATTACTTGCATGATTGCTGATCAGTGTAAAGTCACAGTACACCTCATTGATATTTAAAAATTGTACTTGTACAGTGAATTAAGCTTTACAAAATGAAACTTTATACAACTTGATGCTTTAAAATAATTACTTGAGTTGTCAATCCTTTACTATTCAAGTTGGCCAACAACATCTGGAGCAAACCACCTGAAAATGGCTGAATACTGAGTCATTTAATAACCATCTGTTTATATAGATCAGGTGTGGGCAATAATAAAAGTTACTTTCACAAAAATACAATTATTATTCATACAACTGTATTATTTAGTACACAACGAAAGTAACAGATAAAACTGAATTTAATGTTATGTTGCTTCATAAATGTTCCTGAACAGTTAAACTCTTAATGAGATGCAATTGCACACAATCCTGCACAAGTTTGTTGTAGTCAGGATTCAGCATGCTTGTAGTTATATGCAAGAGAGAGTGCAAAATTGAGTCTGTTAGAAGAGACCTGTTCTTTGAATTGTTAATGTTCATGCATGAGAAAGTCTTTTCACAAATATAGGTTGAAGCAAAGAATACACACATTTTTCTGGCAAAATTTTTCAAATTACCAAACTACTTTGTACTGAATGATGCATAGAATGCAGTCAGTTTCATATTCTTAAAACTCTCCTTCAGAGTATTTTCTGCTTGGAGATCATTTGATGCTGCTTCAATATTAAATGAAAAGGGGTACTTCAGCAGATCGAACTGATCTTCCATAGATTTAAAATCAGCAAACTGCCTTGAAAACTCATCTTTTAAAGCAGATACCTGCTGACTGTATTTCTCTGAACAGACTTGTGGGACAGTCTGTGTCTGTAACAAGGGAAAATGCACAAAGTTGTTTGGAAAAGAGTGCAAGTTTCACTTGAAATAATATAATTTCCACAAACAATTCATGTGCAAAAACACCTTTGCCTTGTAACTTAATGTTCAGTTCATTCAATTTGTCAAAAATGTCAACTGTGAACGCTAACTTGCACACTCATTGTCTTTTTCATGTTACTTAAAAATTCACAACTAATGTTCTTCATTTCAAGAAAGAGCAAAATTTCTTTTCTCAGGTTCCACACTTCTCAAAACATTTCCCAAGCTTAACCAACTTACATTGCTATGATACAGTACATCTGAATATTCGAACTCCATATCATCCAGCAGATTTCTGAACTGTCTGTGATTTAGCCCCCTGGCTCAGATTAAATTAATGACACTTACCATAGGATCAATCACATGTTTGAAATCCAGGACAGATTTACACATCCTTTCCTGGTGGAAATGCAATGGAATGATAACAGAGTGAAGTGGATGCTCACCTTTCACTCTGTCATTAAGCAGCTTTATAAAGGCCAACGTGTTTTCCTGTTAATGCAGGTGCACCATCTGTTGTAATGCTTGCCAACTTGTTCCAAGGTAAACCAGATCTATCCAAGCAGTTTTTAACACATTCATACAAATCTTGGCCAGTTGTGGTGTCCTTTGCATCTTGTATGTCACTGCTCATCTAGTGCCAGTGAGTACCACTCGAATGACTTGCCAGCCTCAAGTAGCTGTTCTGACAGATTCTGCGAAATGGCATCAGTACGACAAACTACAGTTCTCCTTGACAAAGGTAGCTTCAATTTTTGTTCTGACTTCTGGGCATGCAATATCAACAGCATCAAGCATACAGGCCTTTAAAAATTCTGCTTCAGAAAACACTGTTATGTTTGGCAATTTTATAAGCAAACACACAACTGGCCTTTGTGGCAGCCTCTTGTATGACTGTTTGTTGTTGTTTAAAACTTCTCAACACGTCATTGACTATTCGCTGTAGTTCACTTTATGATAAATTACTTCCAAAGTTTCTGTGCTTAGTCTGAAAATGTCTCTTCAAATTATACTCCTTAAAAACAGCAAAGCAACACTGTTATGGTATATTAGGCACACTGCTTCACTTCTAATATTTGTACATCCATTCCTTGTTAAACATATGGCATTCATCTTCAATTTTCCGTTTTTTTTTTTTTTGTAGTTTTTGTAGCACTCATTGTTAGGATGACAAAATTTGAAATTTATGTTAATATAAATATTAAAAGACTAAAATAATACTATGTCCATCGCTATCGTCCGTTTCTGTTTAAACATAGCTGCGAAATCGCATTGTAGTCTCATTAAGTGCGTTATTCTGTGCAAGAACATTTGCGGGCCACACAAATAGACCTGGTGGGCCGTAGTTTTCCCACCCCTGATATAGATAGTATATAATAGAATGATGCTGGTCCACATTGTCTCATTTTTCAGCTATTTATGTCACTTCATTTTTCTGCAAAAGTGATTTTATTCTTGAAGCTACTAGCATGAACCACATGTGTTACCTAGTTTATTTACTTGCTAAGTGATGTAATTCAACATTGAATCCTTTTCTTCTGGTGATGTGTTCAAGTGTTCATACCTTGGATCTCTCCTCATCTAACTGGTTGGAGAGAGAGAGCAGGGCTGTCGAATGGAGTTTGAGTCATATTTGGCCTATTGACATTCCAGTGCTTTTGAGGTCTGTAGGCTTGAAGATTGATAACATGAGGCCAGAAGATTTCCCAATGTGGCTGAGGAGATGAACTGCTACTATGCCACAGACTCCAGGAGGCAGGCAGAGCTGACAACACCTGGATAGACCCCACCAGGGAGGAGATGAAAACATCTATATTGGTAAACTCACCTATAATTCTGTGCTGACCATTGATTATTTGGAGTGAGAATGACAGATTTAGTGTCAGAAGTAATGACACTGAAGAGATTCAAGAAATCGAACAGTATTGACATCTTTGACAACAGTTTGGTGATTTTACTCTACATTTTTTACTTTCTGAAATATAAATAGAATTTTTCTTTGTTTTCCGAACATTTCTTTTTTATTTGGATTACTGAACTGCATGATATTTTATTTGTTTCATGATTTTTTTTTTGTTTTTAATATCAGGTTGGTGCATTTTGTGCAGCTGTCTGTTGGATTGAATGTTTGTGAATAATAAATATTGCATTTCCTGACAGGAATTGGTTAAAGGCTTTCAAATATAGAATAAACCAGTAAGGACAGCACAACAGAATGCAAGGCCCAATTAAATGTCTGTACATTTGTTATGTGCATTTAATAAGAACAGAAAATAAGCTGACACTTTATTTTTACTACCATTATAAAGTTTTTGGCAATTAGCTGAGAGATTCTGGTATATACTTTGTGTTGGTAGATGCATAATTATGCACTCAAACCACAATCTGTGTGATTAAGATTTCTGTGTATGAAAAAATTATTTTTTACACTGACTTTGTGAATAAAACTATTTACTGTATGTCTAGCTTGTTTTAGCAGTATCTTTATAAAAAGACTGATACCAATCAGTGTACAGAGAAAAAAATTAAGCTTTCTGAAGCTTCATTAAACTACTTTAATGTTTACTTGTCTTGCTTCACAGAATCATAAAGCCAGTTAAAGTCTGTTTATTTTGAATGACTTTTTCAGATGACCAGATCAAGCTGGGGAATAAACTCTTAGTGTATATCAGGTTAGTGTGAGTTTGTATGTGAAAAGTCATTCTAGAACTTTGATTATTCATCTTTAATCAGATAAATCAGTTGGTCCTGATAACATCCAGCTTATTAACCCTTTTTGTGCTTAATTCAATTTTGGGCTGGAAAGTTTCAATTATTCACCAAAAAAATGAAATTAAGAATTTGATCAGAGAATTTGTGGGGCTTTCAAAGGTGTGAAGATATTTCTATTTATTGCAATAGAGGGGAAAGTTTTTGAAGCTGTGGGGTAAATCTGCTTCCAGCATCAAATGGCTATAAATGTTAGTGTACATGCATTATCTGCTTTCAGCATTGTATGGGTTAATAAAATTAACATTTTTACATAATCCAAATAAATTTGTGTGTGTGTGTGTATATATACCCATATTGTAAATGAAAATTTGGATTTATTTCATGATTTTGTAAACAAGACCATCTTGTGTTTTTTTAATTTTCACAGTTACAGTAGACCTAGGTGGACCAATTAGAGTGGCTTTGTTTTGTAATATTCTGCTGGTGTTGCCAAAAATTTGAACAGTGGAAAAGATTGATTTAATGGGTATAAAAAGTTAAAGGTGACTGGTGACACGCGTCTTTTTCATTTCTTATTCCACATTTTAATAGAATATATCGGCTTGTTCTAGTGTTAGTAGCGTTTTTGTTCTTTTGATAGATGAGCTAACTCTGTAAGACTCATGTACTGTTATTAGATGTTTAAAAAAAAGCCAAAGGTTCACTGCTGTTTCAATTTTATGTTGTAAAGTTATTTTGTTAAAATAGAATTTGAGAATAAACTTTTTTATGCTGAAATTGATTTTGTGTAACATATTGGATATTTCGTTGGTAGGCCACATTTATAGTCTGTGTACATACATTTGGTGATGTATAGTAGTTAGCTATAGCACTGGTACTGAAGATACTCAGTATTGTGGTAAATGTTGACTTTAACAAAAAAAAATATTGATAGATATCCGCCAATTGTTTGGTTTGTAAAAGATGTTAAAGCAGAAACAGTGGAAGGAACTAACAGATCAGAAGAAAGTTTTGGCATTGTTCATCCATGAAATTGGATGTTAAGAATGTTCCAAGATTGCACTGTGTGTAAAGTATTGAAATAAGTGCATGGGTAAAATCTGTTGCCAGTAAAAACCCATGGGTGAAGTACATAGGTATATTATTAAGAATCTTTATTTGAAGCCCATATTAAAGGTGGAGTTAAATAAACAAACTATAATTTTGTTCTTATTAGTCTAACTGCTAAAAATATTTTTGAATTATGTGCATTTGAATTAACTTGTGGGAGACAACTAATAAATATTTAGTTTCTTAACATTTTAAATAAAAGTACTGTTTTTTTTTTTCAATTGTATGACTATTTTATAGAGTTTTAATATATGAATTTTAACATGTATTATTAAATAGATTGATTGAATTGAGAGGGGCTGTTCAGGTGTCAGTTGATCTATTCTACCTCAGCAGTAGAGTATACATAGTAAACAGACATCTGGCAGTGTAGACAGTATTGTAGTCATCCATATCTTATAATGGTAGCTTCAATCTTTTTAAAATCTACAATTTCCCACCAATCAACTAATTCATGAGAACTAGTCATGAGTTTAATACTTCCCAAATTTTAGCTCTGATGGCTGAAATTAATTGGAAATGTCACATACAAAATTATTTAGGAAACAGGAAAGGAAGACAACATTTATTTGAAGATTAAGCACACACATGAGGTTGGGAGTTGTGGCTTGCATTAGCTTTTTTTTGTTTTGTTTTTACAAATATAAACTTTCTTCTTTTTGTAGAGACACAACTATACAATCTTTCCACATTTGTCTTTTTTTAATTATTATTATTATTATTATTATTATTATTATTATTCATTTACTCTTTTTTTATAGTTGCTGTCTTGCTGGAAGAGCCTACCCACTTGGTGATGTTCCAGAAAAATACATTGCAGATGTGAAAGGACAGGTAGGTAAATGATTTCTGTTGAATTGTTGGGTAACGATTTTTAACCCTGCTAACATCAAAGCAGTTATAAAATAAATGCAGTATGGCAGCATTGGGTATTGTGTGTGTTATTTGATAGTGGAAGCAGTGAATCCACCTAAATTTTAGTCTGTTTTCTGTTGGGCTTACACGGGAAGTTTTTGAGAAACTGACCTAGTAACTTAAATGTTTTTTGTCAAAGTGTTTAGTGTCACTATATGCTTAGTTCTTCTGTTTTTGTTTCCTAATGTCTAGGTGTTCAAAAGTGTCACCTGTCTGCACACACAGGATGCAGATGAAAGTAAGTTAATATTTTTATTTTTGAAATAGTTAAATTTTTTATGTAAGATGGTGATATATTTATGAATTAAAAGTTGTTTGCAATCTGCCAGTATTCTACTACTCATGGAGCTAGTTTAAAATTAGAAAGAGGGCTTTTTAAGTATAACATGGGAAAACTCTCAATTTTAAACTTTGGAAGTCTAGAACTCATAATAGCTAAAAGTTTTTAAAAAATTGTAGTTACTTAATGAATTAAGCTGGAAATTTACCTCTTACTTTTTAATCAAAATGAGTGGGCAGGAGCCACATCAGTAATGTGTTGCTGCACATGCTGAGTGATCAGACTATTTTAATGTTAACTTTTGACTTTATGCTCATATTTTGTATACTTGTATCAACTGCCAGGCATAGGTAACATTGATATTGTTTGCAAAGGTCCTATCCAGGACAGTAGCAATGGATTTTTTTGATTATAGATTTCTGTGTATTTGAAAGCGAGAGAGAAGTGCTACCTTAATGGAGAAGGAATGTCAGACAAACTTGTGCTTTTATTCTCTGCCCTCCTCGAGTTAGCCAAACTGTTGGGTGTTTGTCTTGTTCCACTGATATTCTACCTTATCATCATCATCATCGCCTTTATTGTTATTTCAGGTGAAGCTGCTTATCCACACTTAAGAATTTTGCTGCAGTTTGACACAAGAGAGTTCTTGAATGTTCTAGCATTAGTAAGTAGCTCTCATTCTGTAATATTTTTTTTCTTTTCTTTTTTTCACTTTTTTTGTTTCAACTTTAATTTGCATTACAAATGTCTTGATTTTTCTTTTTAGGCCTTTGAAGAATCTGAATTCAACACAGATGAAGGGTGAGGAGTCTGGCTTTGATTTTCATCTCTTCCTTGTGAAGATTTCCAGTTACTGCCTTTAACTAATATATTCCAATTAATTCATTACCACAGAGGCTATTTCATTAATTGGCTGCTTATTATTTATTAATGCATCTCCCTACCTATGTACGTGCATTGTATCCCCACAGTGTTCACAAGATTGCCTGTGGTAACATTCTAGAAAGTGCTCCATGTTTGGGCATGTGACTGTCACATTGCTGATCTCTCTCTCTCTCTCTTTCTCTCTGATTGATTGTAACAGGTCATTACTTTCTGTGCCAACGTGTAGAACATTGATTAAGATGATGACAAATTGGAGTTTCCAGGATTTCAAGGTGTCAGATGCAGTGTGAGAAGTGGCTACACATGATATACCTGAGCATCTTTATCTTAAAATCACCAAAATTCAGCATTTTAAACTTTTTTTTTCTTCAAAATCTTTGAACCATAGGCATGAGAACTCTGTTCCTGATGTGTTACATGGTTTGACTTCTACAGGATTTTCCTCTTTAACATTTTTTTTTTTAGATGTTTGCTTCTCTGCTAAAGAGAACTAACAGGATAGAAACCATCCTTCCAAAAACATTTTTGACTTAAAAATCAAATTTTTTATTTTATAGAATTGCAAAGAGGCAGCGAGTGATTGACATTTTACTGCAGGTGATGGTTGAGAGCACTGGTTTCACTGTAAGTGTTCTGTTCTTTTGTTAGTTAACTGTCGATATTTCTCTGAAGGAAAAGGGAGACTTGAATGCGTTACTAGAGACTGTTTTTTTAATTTTTTCTCTCTCCTGATTGTTTAACATTTATTCTGTGTAAGGGTAGATAGAGCCCAGCCTGCTGCCTGAATATCATGTCTTGAAGGATTAGTTGGTTTAGCTGAGATATATTTATAGATTGATGACTATGTCAAGTACCTGTGGTATTTTTATAAAAGTCTACGTAAATTTCTAGTACTTTCCTGTATTTCACTGATGAGTGACAAAACATTTAATTGTTGATGTTTGCTTCAACCTTTGACTGAAACCAGCTTCCAGCAAACTTGAGAGCAGCTACTTTTTTATTTTGATTTTGTTGCATTGTAATGGTTCATAATAACTGTTCATTGTCTAACATTAGACTTCTCTGTGTGAAACCGCTTTGTTTTTTTTTTCTTGTTAACAAAATACTACAATTAAACACGTAGTAGTTTGCATGATATTGCATGTAAACCTATTCAACAGTTCTGCATAAGAAATTATATTTCTTGGTTGACACTGATAGGTGCAAATGTATAAAATATCACCAGACTACAATAAAAAGTAAAATTTCTGATGTTGCATTTATAAAATGGTTCAGATGTACTTACTATGTACCTCAGATTTATTTTCTTTTTTAGCCTTCCCAGATTGGCACCTTGTTTACCTTTCTCGCTCGACAGATGGCACGACACGAAAACACAATTTTGGTAAACAGAGTTCTTTTTGAGCAGGTAAGCTAATGGTAAAACTGTCTTAGCATTCTTCTTTTTAGCTGGTTTTTCAGTTGGAATTTGGTTGCTGATAAACTAGGATGGGAATGCCAAAGTTTATATTATAGCTGGTGTTTGTCTGTGAATTGTAGGTACTAGAGTTTCTGTCAAACCCTGATGATGAGACGAGACATGAGGAACGACAGCAGGCATTGATGGAGCTGTTACTGGCTGGTGGGCTACAACAATTTGATGAAAAAAGACTGCTTCAGTTGGCAGAGAATGCAAAATTGTGAGTTGGATTAAATCACTTTTGATGATAATCAGCCCAAAGCTTAATAACTTAATGTTGGGCATGAAAATATGGCAGATTTGTGCACAGTGGCAGCACCAGAGATTTTTTCTTGCTGGTGCTACAGTGTGGCTGAATTATTCAGTGATGGTGCTGAGGAATGTACTGTATAGTAATATGTATTCACAAGGCCAGACGCGTGATGTTCATAAGTCATTTTCAAGCATTATGTGCCTGCTTAGATGCCTCTATTGATTCACAAGCAACAGCAATTGATAGAAGTTTCCCCTATTGCCAGATCCATCATCCTTCCAGTGTTCTCGCTGGGCAATGCCTTGACATGCAGTATAGCGTAGAGACTCAACCATTGTTCTCATATACTCACGATTTTCTTGGACGATCTCTGCATGTCCTTCATCAAGCATATTTCCCAATCTTGAACTGTCTTGTTTTCTCGATCTGAATTTGGCCCATGCCTTCATAGCAAACTTATGAGCTGCACTTACATGGTGGGTTTTGAAAGCTGTTGTAGCTTTGTGACAGTGAAGGTAGGCTCAGAATGGAACCCGTGTCTTCCACACAGGAAATGCCTGCATGCGAAGCAGAACGTAGTATCTTTCATGATTGAATATTCCAACCAGGAGTACAGGTCAAACCAGCTACGAATAAAACTCCTTTGCTGATTGCCAAACTGTTGCGAAGAGTACTTTTCCAATGCTGGCCAACGTGGTCTTTCCTCAGGTTGCTGCCTAACATCGCTAACAGTATTCTCACTAGCACTAAGAGCAGCTTCATCCACATTCTCTTCCTGCTCCATTTCTTGTTCCTCTACTTTGCCCTCACACTCCTTCGATGAACTGCTGTCGTCCTCATCCCCACTTACATCTTTCTGCATGTCACTTTCAATTAAGACAGGCTCAGGCTGAGACACCACTGATTCCTCTGGATGAGGTTGTTTTCTCACTCAAAATCGATCCATTTTTCATGCCGGCCAAAATAATGCACACTAGCTTGTAAAAGCAAAATGTGTGTATACTATAAATCTCTTGCATGAGTGAGAATGAATGACATTATAGCCACCTGCCGCCCCGCAGGCTTGTCTCCCACGGCAGGCACTCCCAGTTGTGTCACAGGCCTCTGTGGTAACTCTCACTGGCATCACTGCCCCCCTTTCCCCGCAGCTTCCTGTCATTCCACCACCCTAATGGAAGCACGGACAATACACACTGGTGACGGGAGCTGGAACTTGACTGTTACTGCGGTGGGACTGATGTAATCGAACTGCGCTCCCATTGGGGCCAGCAGCTAAAAGACACTAACAACAACAACTGCAGGCAGCACGCGGCAAGGACTGGACAGTGACTTTGGCCCGGATACACACTAGCCAGCTCGGCTCTAGGCCAAATTGGGCACCAACATCATCACCACCTTTAGTGATCTTAGATCAACTTAAATGATCTCAGGACAGCAATGGCAAAACATTGACAATGAACGAACTGACACAAAAAAGCAGAAGTGTAGAGTGGATCTGATCTTAGAACGCACAGAGTTTAACTTTATTGCTGCATGAGTGCTATGGTAATTGTGGGCACTGTTTCACTAGATCAACTGGAGAAAGCAGCTGCAATTTGTATGTCAAATTTCAGTTAATTTCTTGGTGGTGCTACTGTAATTTCTGCTGGTACTATAGCACCGGCAAGCACAATCTAGCGCTGCCACTGTTTGTGCAGCTTCAAAAGTTTAAGCAGATGTATTAAATTAATCAATTTTAAATTTTGCTGACTTTATATTTACTGTTTTTTTTCTCTTTTTAGCTATCGAGTTTGTGAATTTTTGTATGAGAAAAGGCGAAAATATGACAAAATATTGATTTGTTACCTTAATGATTTTGCCAGAAGGGTAAGTCATATTGGGATGTCTGTCTTGAAAATTAGAGGAGTATTTTCTGTTCTAAATGTTAAAACATTTCTTGAAGAGGATTTTAAAAATTGTATAATTGAATATTAATGAGATATAATGTGTATGAATATTTAATATATATATATATAAAACTTTAGCAGCATTGATATGAGAGATTGTTTAGTATAGTAGCTAATGATTCAGAAAGCTATCAAAGCTTATGCAAAGCCTTTCAGAGAAGAGAACCAGTCATCAGTATGACTCTTAGATTGATTAATACTGCCAGTAATTTATTCCTTACCAATTATATTACTTATTTATTTTCCATTATCTAACCCTGATAGAATCTTAGTTAAAAACTGTAGAGGGCTGACAAAATTTGTCCCTATCCAGGTAGAAATACACAGACAATAAATTTGTTTACTTTCATGACATTTTGCATATGGTGACAGAGACAGCTGAGTCAATTGCTAATTCAGCTGAAAATTACAGAACTTTAAATACAAGTTTGTTAGTTTGTTTTTGGAATATCTGTGGATATGGATTGTCTGTAAACGTGTTTATTTACTAATTTATAATTAGTTTATAACTATCAATTTTTAGGAAAAAAGGGAAATAACTTGAAATTTTTTTTGTTTAATAGGAAGAAAATTTCTCTCTCAGAAAGTTATTTACCCTGGAGGTTTAAGCGCATAGATTTAGACTTTCCTCGTTATCCTTTGTGCTCAGTGAGCAGCAGAGTTATTTAAAATTATGTTTTTCCTTATATCCAGCACCTAGTGTTTGCTTACATCAACCGGATCCTGCAGGGTGATGAGTTCAGGGTGGCAGAGAAGCAGTGTGTGCAGATAGAAGCCTTGAAGAACCTCAAGGTATACTGCTGACAGCCTCACCCCAATTATTCTTTTGCTAGAACTAGTCACTATACACCAATCCATTGGAAAGGGTTTAAAATTTTGTATTATTGGCTATTACTGATCAGATGCTATTAACATTGCTGATTTGTATTTCTTGGTCCATTTTTTTTTCCAACTCATTTCCTTTTGTATTTTGTTTTCAAAATGTTTTATCTCTCAAATCTTAACTCTTAATCCCCCCTCCTCTTGCATTTTTGAAGTTAATTCCATCCCCAGAGCAGAATACTGAGAATAAAGGTTTATAATGGGGGAAATAACCTCAAAATAATGGTCATTATTAAAAATATCTTGTGCAATGCAGAAATAATCTAAAAGGGAAAATTATTAATTATATCAAAACATAAAGGTCACTTTAAGAATTCTCTGCATAATCTGAGTCCTTAAAAGGGCTGATTAGTTTTTTTGAGATAGGAGCTATATATGATGCTGGACTTACTAATGCAGACAAATCCGCATAATGTTACTTGATGCGGATGAAACAGATGAGTGTCCCTCTAGCATGTGGACTACATCCTTTAAAGATTCGTTCTTGCTGCACTGTCTGTATTCATTTTTTTTGCACTTCTGACTGGCAAGTGAGCACAGATTTTCTGTTTGCTAGTTTCTCTCATTTCCTCGATAGGACAGCTTCATGATATTCTGTCATGAGTTGTATAGAAAGTGAACCATTTGAGTCTGCCTGATCTCGAGGTCTTTTGCTGGTTGTTAGATTTCTGTATCAAAGCAAGTGTATTTAGCATATACCAGAAGATGCACTGCCACTATTTTTTGCATTTGTAGCCTACATTGAGATTTTCTTCTCCATTCAGGAACTGCTAGTAGCTTGAGATAGCAGCTGGATAAGGCACCTGTTGAGTTGTTCCATCTTGATTTTGCCTTCTCACTTCTAAATATCTATTTTGGGGCTGAATTTGTGGAGAAAATGTATGCTGCTGCTTATCTTTCCAGATACCAGCACAGAGGCTTGGTGTACTAGACTCCTGGTTAAGATGTGTCAGGGGAAATCTTTTAGTGTGAGGTCAAACTGCACCATTTGCATAAATTCCATTTTTCAGCCGACCATGAAAAAAAGGAGTAATTACAGAAGAAAAAAAAAAGGTTCATAAAAGCATGATTACCTTAAATTTAAAGACCTGCATCATATTCATTAGAACTTTCTCCAAACTCTGGTTAAGGATATTTTCTATGCAAATTTGTAAATCTGAAATTTGCTTTATACCCATTGGGGGAATGAGCTCAGACTGACTTTAATGCTCTGCTTGAGACTTCATGGAACAAAATTGCTTCTGCCCTTAAAACCTATCATTGCTTCATCAATATAGTTGATATTTAAAACACTACATTTCTCAACAGCAGTAGTTTATCAACAGTATTCCAACATTAAAATACTGCTCAAGTGTTCATAGTATATTTGTACTTTCAGAAGGGTAATCTTCATATGACATAAAAAGTAATACCTGTTTTATTTTCTAGTGAATATTTTGGTTACACTACATCTATAAAATCCATTATCACTGTCACATCAAAGGGGTCCAGTCTCCATAGTCCACATCAAGTTCAGATTCACCTTTTCAACTCTTCCCAATAAAGCATTACTATCTCTGTTTAAAATATTACAAGGGAAAAGTCCTCCATACCATGAGCCATGTTGTAGGTTACTGCATTCTCACTGTTCACTAGACCACATGTAAAAAAGATTGCTGATTCACCATGTAATAAGCAGCTTAAACTAAGGTAGTATTTGTAAGATATCTTTTTATTGGTTTCTTGTCTCATGTACCTCGTATACAAACAAATCACTAAAACTGTAGTCAGTTTTGCTTCAGAGAAGTAGTGGTAAGAACTGATGTTGTCTTATGTCAGCTTTGAAGCTTAACAGTTGAATCAGATGAGTAATTTCCTCTTTATCTGCTTGACCTGCACAGGTAGAGAAGTGTTAATGTGCTCCTGTGTGCTTACTGCTGGTGGTATCTTCACAAACTAAATTGTATAAACTTGTCACTGCAATTTATTGTACCCTGAAAGTTTTAGTTCTACAGTACTAACTGTAGTGCATTGGTGAGAATGTTTCTGCTTTGCTTTCTAGGGATTAGTAGCTATTGACTGTAAAAAGGCAGCCAAGATGGTGATATCTGGATTGTCCAGCAGCCTCATTGAGGTTGTTCAGCAGCTGAAGGATCAGCCACAGATCCTTTTTGATTTTCTTCAGGGAGTCCTGTTCTACAAGTAAGGATTACTCAGGCTTTGTTTTGTTTGTTTTTTTTTTTAAGGTGGCCTCAGTATAAGTAATGAATTATTTCACCAGTGATAGTCTGATTGGGTTCCTGTAGTTTTTTTAACACCTGTGTTTACAAAGTAGATGACACTAGTGAGGAGCACAGTGCTGTAATTGTCTACTAGGAAGGGATGCCATCTGGGGCCAGGAGCCCTTCATTTTTAGATGGAGGAAGCCCTTGTAGCTATGTGGAAGTATACCAAATCAAGCTGTTCCCATAGGAAGTAAACTTTGGCTCTTGCTATTAGCAGTCTATCATCTATGCCCATTGCCCATTTTTGCTATTGATTTCTCGTCCTTATGTAAATCACCTGCATGTCATGCAATTTTCCTTCTGTTTTGTTTTAGAGAGTCTACTGGTAGTGCCATCCACATGGACCGGCAGGTCAACATTGAACCCCAAATCTATGAGCTGTACATTGACTTGCTGTGTCAGTTCCGTGCTCATGCTGTCTACAATTACATCAAAGGAATTGAAGGTTATCGGCTTCAGGAAACTCTTGAAGTACGTGCTAGATGGCCCCATTAAAAATATTCCAGTACCCTCAAATCGTTTCTTGTAGCATAACTGTTTATTTTATATTATAATGTAATCCTTATTAAACACTAATACCAGACTGATACAGTAAGATCTGATTTCTGGTGCTGCATACTAAAGAATTTAACAAAAAAAAATGATTAGTGCTCACTTTCCCAATTTAATCTTTAACACAACATTTAAAGTTGATTACATGTACTGTTCAAAAAAAGAATCAAAATTTACTGCAGTTGTGTTGTTAATTAACTTTATACAGTTTTTGCCAGCTTTATACAGTACAAATTAAATGTAGTGTGTATTTAGCTTAGCTTTTACATTAAATGTTTATAAAAGACTCTTATATTCAGATGACTGATTTACTTCCTGTTAGGATCCAAAGTACGAGCAAATGGTATTAAGGGAAAGCAAACTATAATAGTTTTGTCTAATTATATTTTTTTTGTAGTGTTTCACCTAAAAAAAGATAGAGATTTATCATTTTCTTCTTTGCTATGATGCATACATTTGTGACAAACTTTCAAGAAATAAACCACACACACCTACTGTGCCATCAACATTCGCAGGTTATACAAATTACATATACAGTACCAAAGATTGGTCTTTCGATGAATACATGAAATTTACTGCATATATGCATCACATCATTATTTCAAGGTGAGACAATCAAATTTTTTTGTAGTTAAAAAATATAATTGAAATCATTTTCATCTTTCAGCATTGCCTTGCTTTTTCTAGGCAACAAACTTTAAAATTTTTGGCTTTTTTGATAAGAACATTTTTCTCTGCATAAGCTACTTGATTTCTTAATGAAATATGCAAGAATATACGATGTACACATTGTTTTTCCTTGATATATGTAGTAGTTGACTACATCATTATGGCTTTTTACTGCAAAACTAAAAAATGAATCAACTTCATATTAATTATTCAGGTAATTGTGGTTACTTTACCAGCTAGTGGCTCTGGCTTATGTATTTCTGCTTATCTTCAGTTGTCTTGTTTTTCCAGATTTGTCGCAAATACAGAGTATCTGATGCAGTTGCATATTTGTTAGAGAAGGCAGGCGATATACAGGGAGCTTTTGACATTATGCTTGAAGTGAGTTTGGGTGAAGCCTATCTGTGGGGGTTGCAGGACTTAATGTTGATCACAAAAAAAGGAAAAAGCCCATCACCTTGATAAATACAAAAATGTTAGCTGGTCATCAAAATAACCTCTGACTTTAACAGCAGGGATCCAAAATAATACCCAGGTGAACAGACTTGCTAGCTGAGTTGGTACTAAGTAAAACAAAGGAGATATTGATTTTTTTTTCCCAAACATTTGAATATGCTGTCTGCTTGCCTACCTTATCACCCACATGGTAACTTAGCTACTTCAGCTAGTTCTCAGCATTAAGTTAATTGAAAGAAGAACCAAATTTCATTTTAAACAACAACTTATTGCATCTTGTGCTGCTTAAGAATTGTAAAAGTACTAAACATTATTTCCTAGTTATATTTGCTTGTGCCCATACATATTGCAGTAGCATCTTTAATGCAGCACACTAAAAAGAAACAGGTGAAGATGGTTTGTTACCAAAGAAGCTGATTAGTTGTTTGAAAATAGTGTTCCATATTAACTTGCTATAAGGTGTAGTTTTCTAATTAGTAGTGAAAATGTTACATAACATGAGATTCTGGTCTTTAAATTGTTGGAAAAACAGAATATCTATGTATATACGTTTTTTTCCAGGCATTACATACAAAGGTAAAGAAGATGACAGAGTGTATATTGAATGAAG
Organism: Nautilus pompilius; assembly: GCA_018389105.1. Classification (NCBI taxonomy): domain Eukaryota; kingdom Metazoa; phylum Mollusca; class Cephalopoda; order Nautilida; family Nautilidae; genus Nautilus; species Nautilus pompilius. The sequence goes on along the minus strand of JACATO010000311.1, from coordinate 1,201,549 downwards.
ATTTAACAAAGGCTGGTGTGTACAGATTTTTTCAATCTAAATTCCCAGTATCTTGCTGAGCAATTAATAATTCATAATATATGAAGATTTCACTCCCTCTCCTTTGCTCAGGTTGTGAATTTCTCACAAACACAGAAATCTACAGTTATCTTTCTAATGGATATTACTTATTGCTGTGGACAATTGTGAATGTGTTTCTGTTTTTACCTTGAATGCCAGGGTTGGAAGACAAGGAGTGAAACTGCCTAACTAGAAGTGGAAAGAAAGAAAACTGCTGTTTTTTTTTTTCTTTAAAGACAGGTTCTGTAGTTTAAAAATTATCTAAAACTTATTGATTTTTAATGGATTGTTGCTGTATACTCCTAAAAGAAAGTGCTTGGATGAGTACTGCATGCTGGAGGTGATCATGACTAGAACTTTAAAGGAATCACAGTAAAGAAGTCTAATAATTGATGTCATAAACAGAAGAACCCTGGGATATTGTAACACCGCAATTATTTTTGACTGATAGCAGATTTCATCCTTTTCTTTTTGGATTAACATCTAAGCAAATGTCACTAAAGAACTGGTAAGACAGTCTCTCTTACTAACAGATTCAGCTGGCAGTGGAGCTAAACTTTTTAACTGATTTTGTTACTCCTTTTTAAAAATGGTAGTTACTGTATCAACATCTATCCATTCTAGGGTAACTGTCTGGTAAAAGGAATTGACGAAAAAAAAAAAAGTACTTGCTTGATAAATTCCAGTTTAATTTATTGTTGAATCAATTATGGCATCAGATATTTCTCCTAGACTATTTGCAACCCACTTTCCACCTAGGATTTCTTTGTCCTATTTATTGTTGCTGTGTACTAAAGCTAAATGGTAGTTTTAACTTTTTGAAAATACATTTGCATATTTCCTATCAAACTACCTGCTAATATTACCTAATCTTGCTTGTCTGAGTTTGTATCTGTCATGGATAAAAACTGAGTGAAGAAAAATTAGTTTCATGCTAATGTTTCACATTGTGATTATAATAAAAAAAGAATTTAATTGAGCTTTGTGTGGTAATGATGACAGCTTGTTATGTTCCAGATGTGACCATTCAGCTGCAAGACATCCAGGCAAGTCTGCTGGTTGTCATCCAACTGTGCCAGAGAAATTCTAGCAAAATAGATGAATCTGCAAGAGAGGTAAATGATGCTTTTTACAACTGAATTGTTTCATTCAACCAGCCAGCATACATTATTGAGCACAACTCTCCTCTCATCTTCAGAACAAACATCAGCTTTTAATTACTATACTTTTAACTCATTTATCATACATTGTATCTTGCCAGAGAACTCTCTTTTTTTTATTTTGTCAGTTTTACTTGCAGAAACTTGGTTTTGAAAGAGTAAGATGCTTGAAATTGATTTGCATGTGGACATGCTCAGAGTTAATAATGTATAATCACTACCTGAAATTTTCTTGTTTGTTCACTGCAGAAATAAACCATCTGAGATGTTAGTCTCGAGTGTACTTGCTGCACTGGCAGGTGACATTCAAAATGCATCTGTGAATAATAGCTTGGCCAGGGTAGAGTGGGGATGCTTTGTTGCTGTACATTAGCTGTTTTTTTTCCTCATGATTTGCAAAGGAACCAACCACTAAACCATTATTTTGATCGATCAAGTCGCACACGCCCATTAATCAGGATTGTATGGGAATTGTTGTGTTGACCTAAGAAAAGAATGTTAGAATTTTATATTCTCCCACTGTGGATAACTGCTAGTGTGTGTAGGATGCAGTAAGACTAGATGTAGAAGAAATTTTGATTTGTCATTGACCGCTGTTACCTTGTAGGCCCTGTGGTTCCCATTGCTTGAAGCCATGATGACCCCACAAAGAAAACTGAAGGACATAAGTGACAAGGACATACTTTCAAGTAAGTGACAATTGTCAGTCCTGGACTGTACAACTATATTGTAAATTAAAAAGAAATTTCCAACTTTACAAACAATGGTGAAAGTGCATGGAGTTTGGTAATGAAGCTTTCAAGGTAATTGTTTCTCTTTTGTAGATGTTAAAGAATTGACTCACCATGTGTTGAACAGCATGATGGGTTATATTGCTTTGCCGGCCATATTGCAGAAGATAATGCAAGTAAGAATAGACAGATATTTTCCCTTAAAGCAATCATGAGTTAACCAACCTTGCAAGAAATTTTTGTTTAAAAATAAAAATGATTGCATTGTTAAACAAGGGTCGTTCAATGTTATTCACTGAAAAGATTTAAATCATGTCTCAAAAAATCTGGACTATAGGGGAAAGGTTAAACTCTTTGGCTGTATTTATCATGTGATGCTGTCATTTGTGCATTAATGGTTTCCCCACAAACTGGATGTTCCAAAGGCTACTGCCATAATCTTTCCAGCATTTAAATTTTTGGTAATGGAGATGCCACTTGACTCAGGTAAAATGGTGAATAAGGATCCATATCTCAGCACCATTTTTTTCTTTGGTGACATTGCAAGGAATCCACAATTGCCTTCCAATAAAGAAAGTTATTTTTGGGAACCCATCCTGCACTTTATTGAATTTCAAACATTTTCTTGTTGCTACCATCTTGGAAATTTCCAGACTGCTTTGTTACCACTTCCTTTTCAGTTTGAGCTACTTGAAATAGCATTTGTTAAAAAAGTGTATTTAGTTTATAAACTGAGGAAAGAAGAAGTATGCTAGTATTATTAACATAATATTGTTTGAAACAGGATCCTGCCTATAACACTGGAAAGTTTGGAGAAGTGAAAGAGTTAGTGCTGGGAATGTTGGAGACTTACAATTATGAGCAGGTAGGATGGATGTTAGAGTTCCTTGATTTGACTAAATGTTAAAGACATACATGGTTCAAAAAAAAAAAAATACTAAGTACTGCTATTTTATCATGTTAAGATTTTCATTGACAGTAAAGGGAGGGATTTAAAAACAATTTGTTTCTCTACTTGAATAAGAACCTTTGAGCTCATCAAAAGGCATGAACCCTTAGGGAGCACAGACAATGTACAGGTTACTTAATGAAGAAATACAATACTGACATTTTCCTTGTTTTTTGCAGACACTCATGCAAACATGCAAGAACTTGCTGAATCATGATCTTCACATGCACTTACGGAGTCTGACTGCTGCTGCTGTCAAAGGCTTCATACCCCGGAATGAAAGTTGTAGCTTGTGTAACAAGCAGTTTGCTATGGCCAGTGATGTGGATATGGTCGTTATTTTTAGGTACTGTTCAGCAACTGTCAACATATGTTGTTTCTTGCATTTTACTACAATCTGTTAGGTAGAGGAAAGATGTGATGGTTTCTAGGGTTAAGTTTAATGCCTCATTGAGGTAGATTTTTTTCATATGATCCATTAATTTATATCAGATGTGGCCACAGTTACCACACCAGCTGCCTGAGAGGTGTTGGATTGGTTCATGTCATCGATGGAGAAGAGAACTGGGGCTGTTACCTTTGCAGCAACTCAAAACATGGGCATCCTCAGAGCACAAGGTTTCATAGAGCTGTGTCAGTGACTGGACACTCAGTCAGCCAGAACCATAGGGACCAAGTAGGCATATCCAGAGAGGTTTGTCATTGTAAATGGTATTACAAAAACAATTCTTTCGTCATTCTTTACCTGTGGCTAATTGTGAGGTGGAGAGAATGTGTTGAAGTTGTGGTATTCTTCCTGTCCCTACCTGCCTAGGTATAACATTTAAAATCATTTCAGTCTACAGTACATAACCTATGCTTTAATGAGTTTATAGGAGACCCCTGAAAATCAAAGCTAAACAAATGCTACATCTATTTATTTATTGAATAATTGCAAATAAAGGGTGTATGGCATAAGAACTATGCAAGAACTACATTGTCCATTCTAAGGTTTTTGATAGCACCTTGCTCCTTTTGTTTAGGTGCAAGGACTAGCTAGCAGGCAATTAATTAACTGCTCTAAGTTCAATGCATCAAGAAAGCTCCAAATGTTTTGGATGGGTACTTGCCAAGCCATCACTTAAGGTTCCCCATCCCACTGGAGCAACTCCCACATTTGTAGTCTAGGAAATTTCCAGCTGGCCCTGGCATTTATACTGACAAGGTAAAATCCTTGTTTTTTGTTATCAGCTGCTGCAACTACAGCAGTTTCAAAGTCTGCCATCTGATGTTGAAAACATTGAAAAACCAGTTTGAGTTTTGATGTTTACTAGAATGCTTGGCCAGATCAGGAATAGGACATAACTGAACAAAGGCTTATTCAGTTTGGATACTACCTGACTATATTGCAACTTCATCTCTGATCACCTTTTGTATGACATAGTTGTAACCAGACTGAGCATTCTACCTGGAGCATTGGGCCTGTTTTGAGGCAATTGTATTATTTTAAAATTTGTTTTCTTTCTAGTGTTAACTACAATGTAAAACCACACTAATAGTATAGCCTACTTTATTTTTAAATGTTTACCACAGAAAATAAAAATTATGATCTGTAAGTTGATGATGAAATTTTTGTGAACTGAGTTACATAAATAATCACCTGTCAGTTCTTGTTATGCAAGTGTTTATACATTTCTCCTTTTGAGCTACAGTAGACCTGACATCTGCTGCTTCCTTTCTCCAGGAATATGTTGATCCTCAGCACGCTCAGATTTTTGAGAATTTAAGAAAATCTATGAAGACTCCATCAAGGGTAAGAAATTACTAGAGGCCCTATGAATATTTATCAACTGAAACAGATGTTAAATTTGTTTACATTATAATTAAAAAAATGTTTTTTCTTTTCAGCTTGCCATCCTCATGGAATTGTCTAAGACATCTGAGTCTCACACCAAACTACGACGGGGCACAAGTGTTCTTCAAAATGAGAAGTTTGAGCTTTGCTTAGCACCACCCCGATGTGATGTATCGTGAAGGAGAGAATGCCTTGCTGTCAACAAACTGAAAATTCACCCTTAACCAGCTAAAAGATATTTGATAAACAGCTTTTTTTATTTCTCAATCTTAAATTTAGAAATGCTTAATTTTCATACCAGTAGGTTACAAGCAGATGGCATAAGTGCATTGTAGTATGTCTTTTATCATAAACCTCACCGGAAATATAACTTTTTCCTCAAAGTGAAAACTGGAGCTGGCACTTGCTTGAAATGTATACCTTCTATTGGGGCAATGGCAGAAGCGACGACTTCATTTACTTTCAGCAGTATGGTCATCAAGTCTTGGCTAGAAAAAAAAAATATGTAGTCAAATGACTATAGTAAATGCAAACTTCAATGTTTACAAAAATTTTGGATACTGACCTGCTTGCATACTTATTCAACATGTCAACAAGTGCCTTGATGAACCAGGACCCACAAGATTTGCTCCTAAATGACACGTAGCCTGGAACTGTTGCATAGGCAATCAAGAAATCAGCTTCATTGGGAATTGTCAGAGGCTGGAGTTGGCTAGGTGGATCATCCATTTCAATATCTACTCCTGGTAAAGAAAAATGAAACTTGTGATTATCCTTCCAAAGGCATGAAACTATTTTCCCTTTCTAGCAGTCTTAATATTTTGAGAGGGCTCTGATCACAAAGAATTTTTTTAGTCAACATGTATTTAATTTTTGTCATTACTAATGAAAAATCAAATCAAATCAGATCTTCCTTTTCCTCTATGGGTTGAGAACAAAGCTGTTTTGTTTTCCATTTACATAATCCTATTCCACCTCACTGTTACTATGAACTACCATGTTTTGGAAAATGGGAGAAAACTTACAAAATAAGATTGAAAATGATTCTACTATAGTATTTTAAATGTTGACTTCAAGCCTTGGACCAAAAATTGTTACTGATTTCTAGGTAGAATAATCATACCTGTTTCAATAAAATGGTATTGTTTTGAGGATTTCAAGCATGTCTCTCTTAGCAAGAAAATGATAGTGGAATTGTTATTTGCTGGTTTTTTTTTTCAGTGGCAAGAGGATATTTAATGAAAAAACGTTTTGCACGATCAGTTCCAACTTCTGTTTATGTATGTATTTTCTGCAGGGACCTTCCAGGTTGAGGCCACACCAGTAGTAAAAGATGCATCCCAAATCTAGACTAGTTACCTGGTAATATTGCTTTTGACAATTACAAAAAAAAACAGTTGTATGACTAAATAAACTAAAGTAAAATGTAATCTACGAATTTCTGTTTCTGGTGACATTTGACTAAAGCAGCAAATAGTCAACCATTCATGACAAGTAAGAGGAAATCTTTATATGATGAGACATGCATTGATAACCTCAGCAAAGATTTCTACTCCATGTGAAATGGCATGGAATAAATGTACCTATCTTCTGTGATAGCTGATGAGAACCTGTTGTGGTGAGCAAATCTACAATCCCTATAGAGTTACTTAGCTGTGCTAATGCTCATTTTGAAAAGCCAGCATCCAAGATGCTTTAAGGGGGTGAGGACTTTCCCTGTCTATTATTTTGCCGACAGAGCATGAATAACGCATCCAGTTTTTCAGGACTTTGTCCCTGAAGTTTACATAAGAAGTGTAAAATTATATTGCTGCTGGGTAATTGCTTGGCTCACCCAGATGCTGAGTTTAACGTTTTTGTAATCTACTTACCCACTATCAATAATACAGCTGATAAAGATATTCTATGCTTAATGACAAGTAAATATAAAGATAAATTTATGCAACTGAGGATTGAAGGCCTTTGGGTTGCTGCTAACATCACTAAAGTTACATCAATCAAGAGAAGAAAAGTAGAAATGTGGAGATGGTGTTACATCCTGAGAAGCAAAATGGATGATGAAAAAGTGTCCATCGATAAAGGCATATATATATATATATGAGAATCTAATCAACGGAGCTTTATTTCAGAACAGGAAATAATGCAAGTGTGAGATCCAAGAAAACCCAATTTTCATAATGCATCCCAGAAGAATGCTAGTGACCTTCAACCTATCCTGGCTTCTTCACTAGAAAATCTTGTAGCTGGCTGCCCTTCAAGTACCCCAGATGTAATCCACCTGTATTTGGCAGCAGATACAGGAAGAAATCTTTGGTAAGTGCAAAAAAAAACAATCTCTTTTAGTTATTCTTTTTCATGCTCTTAGGCTATGGATTTGGTCTCAACAACCTGTAGGTTTAAGTTGATATGCTTCAGTAGCTATGAGTGATGAAAATAAATTAAGATTCGTATGTATATAATATGATATTTGAATGGGAAAAAAAAAAGCTAGCACTGCATGCACACAATACTTTCATACATACCTCTCTGTCGCTTTTCTCCCTGGCATGCTTGAATAAAAAAGAGTTTGGGTTTCCCAACCAGAGATTTACAAAATGTTCCTTTAAAATTTCTCGTCAAGTCCAAGATCTCTACTTTCTCGCAATTAGTTCCAAAGATATAATCTTTTGTACCATGACTCAAGATGCAGCACACAAAACAGTCATAGTTGCTGTGGTCCTTCTGGCCAACATTGAGCAGGATCCTAACCATCTGGGTTTCAGTCAAGTTTTTATGGTTCTCAATTTCAAAGTTTAGGTTTTCAAATGTTTTGGTTAATGATTCTGCAAATTAGAAATCTTGGTGTAATTTCCCTGCCAGTACACACAAATGTGAAATTCTGAGATAAAAGGCTACAGTGCTTGGCAAACATGTGAAAGCAGCCTACCTGTGTGATTATTGATGTTAGACCAAAGTGATTAATTCTATTTGTCAGCTTCTAAGGAAATATAAATTTTTGCTCTATTGAACTATACTATTCATTAAACAGTCAAAATAATTTGGAAAATATGTGAGTATGCCCAATTATTTTTCTTTTACAGTTGCAAATAGTTCTCAAATAAGAGTTGTATCTGCTTCTTGATGAATTCAAGGTTTAAGGGCACCTCACAGTAGTGAGCTTTGGGATACAAGACAGTCAAGAGTTACCCACTGAACCTCTATTAGAACTTTTCATTTTTAGATGTGTGAAGAAAACAAGTCAGCAAGACACTCCAAACTAAAGTGGTCCCAACCTCTCTACCACAGCACCTGTTTGCTTAGATATTTAATTATCCTGTGTAAGTAAAATATTAATTTTTGACCAAATAAACTCACTAGCTGGACACATTGCACTCACACACATCAAATATTATATATAAATATATAAACCTGCATCAATATCTGAACCTATTCGGTCTGGCATATCTGCACCACCACCAGCTGGCTTGCTGAAATTCACATTGTTTATGATGACACAGATACCTGCAAATGATGGTTAAATAAATAAATATTCCACATTTTTACATGCACAACTGCTTCATATTTAAGTAGGCATTTTTCTTTTTTAAAATAGACAAAAAAAAGCCTGAATCAACTTCCTATTCCTTAGTCTGGCCACCTATGTAGGCAATGCAGGTCAGTCTGAATTCTAGAATCCTTATTCAGAAAATATTTGAGTTTATGTAATTAGATGTAGTGGCACAGACATTGAACTTACATAAATATTTGTTGTTTTTTTAGGTACTTTAGTTAGCCTCCTAATGAGTGTTTGAAGTGTAGATATGTTCAGTGTATCCATTACTATCTGCTTTGGTGTACCTAATTTTGGGTTTATTCCTATTAAATATAAATGAATAATCTACTTCACTTTTCCTCTAAACAAATAAGAATCCTTGTTAAATGAAGTGTTTAATAAATATTTGTTCTTGAGTGGTTAGATTTCCTTTTAAACTGGACTAGGTAGGTATAAATGAAATAATTGTTTAATCTATGTTGAACTCTGCGGATCATATTGGTCAGTTAATATAATGCCAAGAGCTTTTAAAAAGTTGTGAAAATTTCTACTCCCATTTCAACTTATCATTTACATAGGTGAGAAAAAAAAACAGCCTAACAATACCATTTTACACTTTAGCTTGTTTATGTACTCAACCATTTCCTTTCAGTCTTTGCTACAATCTCACAAGAAACAAATAACATATTAGCATATGAATCTAGTTTATTTAGATGTTAATATGTAAGAACCATCCTGGCAAAAGATTCCCAGCATTAATTCCATTCTGAAACTAGTTTATTATTTTAATAAGCTTCTGCCATACAAATTTAAACATGTACATATATTACAGAATAACTTAAAAAAAAAAGTCACTTTAATTATTTGGTAGGAGCACATACTGTATCAGATTATCAGTGGTGGCCTGGTCCATGTGTAATGTTTACAGCTATTTCTTCAATTTCTGATGACATTTTACTGTATGGCCCTCGGCTATCTAACGAGATGCTGGATGAAATTCATATCCATTGTGGAGCTTAGAGGCACTATCTTCCAGCAGGATCCTTTGAAAGATATGTAACCAGCAAGATGTGTTTCATCTCCATATCAAGTGCCTGCTCACTGCTTATAAACACAAAGGTCAAAAGCCTCAACCAACATTTTTCTCCAGACTCCTGCAAACCAACAACATGCTTATTCTTACATCTAAAATGATGCCAGATTAATTCAATTCCCCTCTGCCAACTGAGCTACAAGTAGATCAAGATGTCACCAAAAATATATACTTTGTTCAATAATGCTTTAAAGTGGAAAATGACATCAGTTTCCTGAAATTCATGAAAACCACCTCTAGAAAGATGTTACATTCATAACAAATTCAAACTCTGCTGACATGATCATGTAATTAGAAATATACAAGCGTTATGGTGTAACATTTAAAAGAAAAAGAAACTGGTTTTACCTTTGGGATTGGCTATCATTTTGTAACAAGGAAAGTTGTATTTAGTTGGCAAGTGTTGCCTCAAGTCTTGGTCAACTTTCAACTGAGCAGCATCTAATGGAAAAATTCCAATATAGTGAAAATAACAGCATAAATTAGCCAACTTTATTTTCGAGGGATTACAATGACAGTTTTAACACCTAAGGATTCTGAAGTGTTATGAAGATAAAACTTTTTTCTTAGATGTCTTTTTAAACCCATATTACAACTCAGTACCTGCTACATCCTGGCTGTTCTAATGATAAAATAGCATCCCTTGTCAGCCATTTAAATGCAGCATCTGTTCAGGTTTACAACTCCTATATAAAGCAACACTTGCACCAGAACCCACTTTTTTTATTTTCAAATAAAATGAACAAGTCCTGGTAATTGAATTGCAGACATCTGAAGCTTTGCTGGAGTTTTTCAGATGACACTAGTCCATTAAATGATGCAAAAATGGATAATGGCAGTGATTAGTGAGTACAATGTGTTTTACTGATTTTCTGTAAGAATTCTAGAGTCACTCTTGTTGAATCTATGAAGAACCTAAATTATATCCATTTAGACATACGCTGAATCAAAACACCAGCTATTTTTCCTTGAATGAGAACTAGCTAGGTATCTCTTATTACAGCACCATATTGCTATATAGTAGTAAAATTGTTCAACATATCTGTGATGTCAGATCCTGCCTGAACTGAACAAGGAAAATCATGGCTCCTACTCAGTGGTAGCATTAGCAAGTCATTAATGGGCTACTCTCCATTAACTGCCCAACATTCAAGGTATAGTTTATTTTTAATATTCTCAGTATTTGAAATTTTATTTCAGAACACTAATTAAAAACAAAAGTTAACATAATGACTAACATCTAATCTTTCTATGTGCATTCACAAACTAAGCACCACCAAACTTTCCTGCAGAATCTGTGCAGGGTGGTTCTTCATCCCTAACTAACAGAGAGAGCCCTTGCTCTAAAAAGACAGTAGTCCATTTCAAAATGATGTGAATCCTACAAAACAAATTTGTTTTGTCATGTAAATGCAATGTACTGAATGTTTGTACTTCCATCCTTGCACCACATACATTTTATGCAAATCTGATTGTTAAATTCATGTTTTTCCAGCCATGGAAATGACCCTGACTAGTCATTGCAGAGTTTCCATACTGCCAATTGAATGGAAGTTTATTTTCTTCACCTAGTAGTGGATGAGATGCTGCATTTGTCAATGTTTCATCAGCCAGTTTGCTTACATCCTCCAAAAAAAAAAAAAAAAATGGTTGGTTGATTATTTATTTAATCAGGTGATCAGCAGCTTGTTGCAACCTGATTTCTTCACATCTGCTGTGATTATAACAGTTAATATTTATTCAGGGCTTGGTAGGATTAAAACTAAAACACAGCAAGTGATATAAAATCGTTTTATGCACCACAACTAAAAAATTAACAAGAGTCTGAAGAGACCATGGTAATGTACACTAATGCACTTAAAATCAGATTTACTGTCATGTGACCTGAAACCTTGATATCCTTAAGATCCCTGAGTGTAAAATGTATTTCTAATTAAAAAGTCATCTAATGTGACAAGGTACCAATATTTAAGAAAAAAGATGATTAAATGATGAAATTTGTTCTATTCTGGTATTATACAGTACTTTGTCAAATGGCATGAAGTAGAAAGTGTCCAGTGAAAAAGTACATTGTATTAGATGCATCACAAATTTTTTTTAAAATGAGAACATTACTTACATGCTTGGGCTCCCAGGTCATTATTTTATGCCAGTAGCATGTACCCACCCTTTGCACAGATGATTTTCTTAACTCATCTACTCGTTGTCCACACGATCCAATATGTGCCTGTGGTTTTCTTTATCACTCATTCAAAAATCTAGACCAGTTCAGAGATATTCTCAACAGGATTCCACTTCATATTGAACAAAATTTGATTTCAAAATTGCTCAACAAAATTCAAAACTAGATTCATAGAAGCCCAGGAAAAGGACTTATTTGCATTACCCCAGAGATGCTGCAGTAGATATGGCAGTCATTGATAAATACTGGTTTAGTAGTGAGCAAGTGATGAAAATGAGGGATAACATGCTCAAGAATGGTTTTACATGTTGGCCTTTAGTGTTCCAGGTACAACACTAAGATCAAGCTAAAAGTCATAGATATGCATCCCCACACCAACATTGATCACCCACCAGTCCAAGCAATGTTTACTTGGTTTTATCTTGTCATATGGTGCCAAATTTCATTTGTACATTGACAGTGCAGGAAAAATGGACATTTATAGTGGAATTTGAAGATGTGAAAAATCCTTTGTATCCTCAAGTTCCACTGGCCTGTTGATCAGGCAACCTTGCCAATGTTGTTCACTGAACAGTTCCGTAGACACCCTATGGTTTTCCAGAGGTTCCTCTGCTGAGTGCTGCTGGCAAAGGGATTGTGGCACAACAGGGGGGCAGTGTCTCTTCAGGAAAGCCCAGCATTTTTCATTGTAATTATCTGCTATTATGTAGTATCTCAGTGCCATACTTGCAGACAGACACCACCACGTTTAAGTTGTGATGTTATACTCCATTTTCCCAAAGTCACCACATGCAACACAGAGCTTTGATATTTCCGTGTTAGAGTGAGATGTTTTATTGGTTCAGGGTTTTTAGTTAATACGAAGGAAACAAAAAATCTGGTGGTGCTTGTTTATGTTGAAGAACTACACTGGTATACACAAGTAGAAAAAAATATATCACCACCAGTCAGAGGGAAGGAAAATACTCTAAAAATGTATTTCTGGATAATTTTATTTTGGCTGAATAAACTGTTTTCTGACTATAATGACAGAATGAAGTCAAAATTTCATAGTAACAGTTGTCAGTTATCACTGCCACTGTTTCAGTAACACCGATCAATTACTGAGTAACTAGTTTCATCCTGTTTTAGCTACACTTTTATAATTAAAGTATTTTAAATTTCAACATTATGTACAATAAAAATGCAAAGGGGATATGTGATAACAAAAGAAATTAATGGTTTTTAATATTATATTACTGGAAAACAAATACCGTAGATGATAAACCAAGGTCACTAATAAGTTGCTACTTGATTTTGAGTTTTCTGCACAGTATACAATGGTTTTCAAATTATGCACACTTAAATGTGAAATTTAAGATGTTCTTACTTAATGAATATACTGCTGCCTCCATTTCACAGTGAGCCCCTTCAACATGGTCCATAACTTTTGCTTCAGCTACAGTAAAAGAAAGAATATGGCAGTGAAGTGTGTTATCATAGTTTTCTTATTATTGTCTTTATTCAATTATAAGAAGAATGGGAGGGAAGAGTTTATTTTAATTAAGGATTATATCTTCTGAATCACTCATTTCCTTATTGCTGTCCAAAATCCCATTACAATTTGTCCACTATTCCAAGCAATTTGACAGGCAGCCTATTTAATTGCTTTCACCATTTCTTCAGATTTAACAAACTTCTAAGTGTCCTCAAACCATTCTGCTAGCTCAATTAACAACACTCAAATTTCTCCATCAATGTGAATTCATGTCTATCAAGATCATGCATAATTTCTCTTGAATGGCCTGTAAAGTCATCTCATCTGGAATAACAAGTCAAGTCAAGTCTTATGGTCTTGCAGAAGCTTCTCCATAAAGCATCAAGCTCCAGCATGGAGTTTTGACTCAAATGGGATCTGGAGGTAAATAAGCCACAGTTAGCAATCGGTTGTGCACAAGTTTGTCATTCACCAAACATTTTTATTTGCTCTCTCCATAATGCCTTATATATGGTGGCAGCATCAAACTGCCAGTAACACAACACCACACCACAGTTACATAATGCTCGTTGTAACCAAAGAAGGAACTGAACAGGTTGCATCAATAAAAAGACCTATCCTGAGTTCAGTGATAATCAATTACACCAAAAAATGTTAAAAAATGATTATTTATTCTGTTCCAGATTATGAACCAACATCATCAGTGCAGAATGAAGCACACAAACGATGTGGTGCTGGCAAATAGCATTTCTAAAATTAACTCATGCAATAAACAAAACTAGTCAGTTCTGGTCCACTGAATGGATAGTACAGTGCATCTATCAATTCATAAAATTCATCATAAGATTCACCGATTCTCCTCAGAGGTATATAAATAAAAATTTTTACGTAAACAAATGCAGCATAAATGATCAAGAATATTAAAATAAAAGCATAAACTTGTCATCAGCTTGTATCACTTACTCTGCCTCAGTGTCAAATTGTTTTGCACATCCAAGGTGTTCATCATAGAATAGTTCCTTTCCTCAGGTTTTATGATTGAATGACTCAATGGATTGGAAGCTGAGCAATTTTCATTGTTTTGCTGGGTTAAATTTACTGAAGAAGAAAAATATTGCAAAGTATAAATATTCGTGAACATAAGTAAAGAAAGGACAGTGGTTAAAGACATTTTCTTCTCATAATCTTTGTTAACAAAGTTAATAAAACCGACAACAAAACGTGTTTTCAAGTAAATCTTTACTCTCAAATGCTTTTGCGCTCTCCCTTGGGGAAACCTCTCCAACCTTTTGGGGTCTAAAGATATCTCACAGCAGTGAGTCAGCGGGTGGGAGGTGCAGGGTATCAGCCTCACTGACCAAGCAAGTAGTTACCCATGGAATGTACCTGGAAAACCCCACAAGAACTCTTCATTTTTAGATTAGAGAAGCAACTGGTTTAAACCCATGCAGCCAACAGTGAAAGTGAAATGGGAAGAAATCAAGCCACCTCCAGCAAATTTAAAATTTAAAAGTCATTAAATGGTTACCTCTGACAGGCAGTGAGCATAACTTCTTTAGCCAAAGATTGTTCAGCAAAGGTAAAATGACAGACAGACAAACATTGTGCACTCTACCAGTATCACCATTGTTGAGGGATTTATAAACAATTGAAAAATAAAATGACAAAAGGGCATAATTTAAAAAGCTTTTTATTTGGCCACTGACAAAGAAAGAACATTTTCTTAGTTTGGTTGAAAACTAGGCTTATGGAAACCCAAGAACTGGAAGTTAAATAGCAAACAAATTCCTCACCTAGAACTATTTTTTCTATAGCTTTCCCTAATATGAACATTATACTTTCTTTTTACTTTACTAGCAAAAAAGATAGCTCTGCCTACCTAACACTAGAATTCTAAAATCACCTTTTAAATTTAAAACTCAACTAGTATACATAAAACAAACAAAATAAGCAAAGATGATAAAGGCTGTCATAATTAGGTACAACAAATTGAATGTTCTAGCTCCATTCTACAAAACCAGTTACACCATCCTGAAGAAGTATGCATTCCAGACATGGAAATGTTGCTACTAAAAAGATGCTGCTTCTCTGCAAAGATTAAAGAAAAAAGATTTAATAGAATAACTGGAGTTCTGAGCAATTAGAATTATCAAGAAAGACTAAAAACTACAAAAACTCTGGCAATGCACTGATCTAGTGGTAAGGTACTGGACTAAGGATGTGAGTTCAAATCACAGTTAGGACTGGCTGGTTTGACATATGTAGTACTTCCCTGGCATGTTTCTTCTTGTTCTCCTTTACCAAATGGCTTTGAGAGTTTCCAATGGGCACTCCAGCCTATTCCCACATCTTAAAATGTAGAATTCTAATAAAACATCTCCACACCTTAACCCCTGCCAGCCACTGGAGTAAAGGAAGTGAGCAAATGTGCATGCATGAACAGTGCAACTAAAGCCATCACCACTATAAACAATTCATACAAAACTTCTGCCATAAAAAAATGTCAGAGTCATCTTCAGTTGACTTTTGTCATTGAATTGTCCTTTGTGACTGAAGATGATTGTCTAGTTCAAGTTATCACTTTAGGGAGGGGCTGATCCAAATGAAGTTGATATTCAAACATTTTTCAGATAAGGACAAAACTAACTACAGGCATATTCTTCGAGGTAAATGATACACCTTCTCAAGTCCTTATGATCACCTATGCAAAACGAACACACTAAATTAGATTGTTTGTAAACACTTGACTGCAATTGTTGACTGTAACTTATACATCTAAGAAAAGCAGCTACTCACTGTACTGGCCTAGAAGCTCACACAGGTCTGCTCTGCTGATTTCTTTCAACAGTCCACTCAGGTAATCAACATTGCTAGAAGACAACCTGTTCATTTTGAAAAGCAGATTAAAGACATCCAACCCAGAGTGGACTCCTTTTATAACACTTCTTGAAAACTCTCTGTTGCTAATGAGCAAAAATTTTATTTTTTCAATTTCTTCTTGCAGCATTTCTTCTGACACTTTAATTAAAACTTTTCTGAAAGAAAAAATTTGCAAACTTGAAAAGCTGTTGAAGGAAATTACAGCAATGAAAATAATTATGGAAACTAAGTAAATACAGAGTATAAAATGCAAATAACACATTAGAATCACATCTCATGCGTAAAAATGAAATGTGCCACAGTAGAATCGTCTGTTGATGTAGTACACTGACTGTTTATCATGCAAGCAACTAGGAAAGGCCACACCAGCAGGACATCAATGAAATGTGGTTTGTGTTTGGTGAATACTATGATTCCCAGAAAGGAAATATTAAATGACAAAGTGTTTTAGAAATCAAAGTCTTAGTTGGTGGAGGGTAATACAAGTAGCAGTTTGCAGCCCAACTTTGTTTCAAAAGGAGCTGTATGCAAGACTGAGGAGGATATGTGAAACTGGTACTAATGACAATAGATGAAGTTGAAGAAAAAAAAAACTAAACTCTCCAAAAGTGATATTGTCTATAACAGAGAGAATGTACCAAGGTACCTAACAAGTCAAGAGAAATCTTCAAATGACCTAGCTGTGAGTATGAGGGTTAATGTCTCTTCAAGAATAGTAAGATACAACATTAGTGCAAAGTGGTTTCAGTGGATGTGTTTCTGACTGAAAACTTTTGCTAATGAAAGGAAACCAAACAGGAAGGCTGAAATGGAAAACAGAAATGAAAAAATTGGATGAACAAATCTGGAAGAAGGTGGCAGCCAAATGTTTTGGAAATACAGTATGCATAAAATCGAAGATATACTGACTGCCTACAGATAAAGGTAGTTTCACATCCATCATGCTGTTCCTTCAGTAAGACATCTTATTGGATGGGTATTCATCTTCTAAAATGACAATGATCCCAAGCATATAATCAGTGTGGCAAAAAACAATCTTAAATGTAAAGCTGATGGAACACATACCCACAAAATCCTGATATAAAGATCATTGAAACTATATGGGGCTACATGGCTATGGAGTAAGTCAAATAGCAACCAAAACCTTGGATGAATTGTGGAAAGTGCTACAGAATATTTGAAACAACATTCCATGGTCACCCATTAATAACCTGTATAGGAGCATGTAAAGTAAGGTGTCATGCTCTAAAGCAAAGGGCTCACTTAAATACTAATGCACTGTACAACTTATTCATTTTATTTTGTATATTTTCTGTAAGAATGAATTCTGTGGGTGGGTGGGGGGTATATACATCTCTCAGTTGCAGTTATTCATTATTTTGTGCTTATCCTGAGTATGTTTCCATAATTATTTCCAATACTGTATATATATTCAACAACAGTGATAGTTGGCTGGTGAAAAGCTACATCAGAAGCTCTACTGATTGACCAGGCTAATCACTACACCAGATTAAGAACTAGGCCTTGGACCACAACCACCATGCTGCCCAAAAAGATTTTATTTTAGCTTCTTCAATTCCAGAAAGAAAAAAATCAGTCAAAAACCTTAAAAGTAAATTGAAAAGAGCTAATGAAAACCTCTGCTCTTAACTCCACACTGCTTCCATAATTGATTATCTACCACTAATCATTAAGGGCAACAGAAAACTTTTCTTTTACTGAATTTATCATCTAAAAAAAAAATCAACTAGTATTCTACATGAGACCAAACTTACTTACCTGAACTCTGACACTTGTACAAAAGAACTGGCATTAGCATCATAGTCCACCAGCTTCAGTAAGTCCAGCCTTCCAATCACTTTTAAACACTCTACCAAAAATTGCATATTGTCTTTACTTATGACTCTCCTTTGTTGAAGAATATCAAACAGCTCCAGGCTATTTTTCAAGTTTTCCAGCTTTGATGCTGACACAAATTCTTGACAAATAAACTTGAGTTTTTCAACATCTCTGCATACCAGTTCTTCACTCAAACTCACCAAACATGAGTTTACCTTTACGGAATCCGCCTGCATTGTTCTAGGTATGTTTTTGTTTCCGAATCACCTAGAAATTAAGATAATGAAAATCAAAAAGAAATGAACATGCAGATATATAGTTTTACTAAAATTAAGTGCAAAATTGCAATGCATTTAAATTTACAGAAAAGAAAGATATTGCAGACTTATTCAAAAATGGTCCAAATCTCATTAATAAATTAATTTTCTGAACAAATTACAAACAATAAAAAAAGTAATTAAGCAGGACTTACAGCTAATCCTTTAACTTAAAAATGTAACAGCATCTGAAAAACTAGAAAAAGAATAATTCAAAATTATTTAAAATTTTTTTTTTTTTAAAAAACGTTTTGTATCAATAGATCAATCCTGGGGTGTGTAACAGGTACACTTACATCTCCAATATATTTTTAGGTTGTACAAAATATACCTTTTTTCACCCCAAAATGAATGCTATTTTAAATATTTTCTTTAAAATCATAAGTATCAGACTCATTTCTCAGCACTAGCAAGTTTTGTATGCTCTCAAGTTTTCTTATAACATACATACAGTTATCTCCCTTCCTGCTGCTGACATTGTTATGGCATTGTTGTTATTCTCTGGTGTTGCAGCATCTTAGAAGGTAAGGTTATTGGGCAACAGTGTAGGGGTTGGTCAAGAATGAAAAATGGAGGCAGAGGTGGTCATTGTCCAAATAACCCTGGGCCATGCAGGTGTGAAACAAACTAATGTGTATAAGACCAGTACAGAGAGTAAGAACCAAGAGCTTCAGTGGTAGCAGCAGACAAGTGTAGAAGAATGGCGTCACTTCAGGTTCCACTCTACAGCCATCAAACACTGACTGTGTGGAAAAAAGACCAAACTAGAGATCATCAGGCTTTAGTGACATCCAATTACCCTGCTGAAGATAACCCTACCAAACCACTGAGATGGACCAAAACCAATCAGCTTCCTTCCTCAACGGCCCACAGGCATCCAAACTATCTTCTTGCTGCCATTCAGCGTGAATTATAGCCTCATTAACATTTGATAGACACTGTACTTCTATGGGCTATGGTTAACCTGCCCGCTGATCTTGTAATCATACTACACCTGTATTTTTTGTGTTGCATAATAACATTGGTGATTTATTCAAACTGTTCTGTTTTTATTTAATGAATATCAAATTTAACATCACATATGAAACAACTTGTTTTCTCCTTTAGAATTTTTTAGAAAAAAACATTCAATTGCTCCACAAAAATTTTCTAAAATTTTAAAAAGTTCAGAAGTACCTCTTTTTTTCACCTTCTATTTTATTGATGCTATATATGAATTTGAGTGCCTGGTGTCAAATGTGAATATTTGCTATCAGCTAAGCTCACAACATGAATCCAAAAGAAAACTTGCAAAAAAGTGCCTACAATTTCTTGCAAAAGAAGGAACATCCATTCAAAATAGAAATGAATGCTGCTGATTCAAATTTCAGACAGTTACTCAAACTCAGCAGTCATGATAATGGTGATTTGATGTACTGGCTAAATAAGACAACTTGAAGTTCACCAGAAATTCAGGGAACTTATTACTCATTCATTATTACAAAAATTTGTCACAATTATCAAAGGAAAGTACTATTCCAAGATGGCAGATGAAACAACAGATATAATGTGTATTGAACAGATGTACATTACAGTGAGACTGTTTCTCAGAATTTGAAAAGGGACAAGAACATGCTAGAACATCATGCCCTTAAAAGATATGCAAAAATCAACACTGACAATTCTGGACATTATTCAACATCTAAATTTAGGTGCATATATTCGTAAAGAATGTTACGATGATGAATTAACTGAGTGTACAGTCGAGTAAGGTGTCAAAGTGAAATCAAGACATGGAGCCTCAAGTTTTGGCAAGTCAGATGCACTCACTCAACCTCACAGTTAAAAGTACTGTTTCCAAAATTCAAGTAATGCAAGACTTCTTAGTTCTTGTCAATGATTTTGATTAACTTTCTGAGATAGCCTTAAGTGCTATGCAAATGTGCAAAAAGTTTCCAAAAAACTTAACTTCTTCCAAGATCATATAACGCCACTGTGCCATGCTAAATTTACACTGCAATTCCACTCATTAGTTGATATTCAAAAACAAATAAATGTGTTACCAGCTGACTTATCTGAAGTTAAAGATGAATCAACTGATAAAGTAAAATTGACAGCAGATGGCTACCTCAAGCAATTCAGTACATTCAAATCTAAAAATGAGATGCAAAAATGCATTTTTCTGATTACTCTGAAAACTGAAAAAAATTCTACAAAAATACAATTTTGTCTGCTAAAAGCATGAATAATGTTAATATTATTTTTCACATACAAATATAACTATTTGTTAGTCATTAATAAAAAATAATTTACTATGGTGTAAAAAGAAAATATACTCCCAATAATAATAATAATAACAACAACAACAGACTTAGGCCTGTGTTTTGTACCACAACTATTTTCTTTCAGTTTTAGGCTTAACTTGTATTAAATCTCACTGTCATCGCCACTATATCAAAGATCTGGAGAGAGAGCTTTAAATAAATTCACCGCCCCCATACCTGCAGCAGAGTGAAGATTAAGAAATTATGGCCGGCCAGCCGTCTGTCTACCCCGGCACGAAAACAAGCACCCAGAACAGAAGGTTCCCCCCGAGCTAAAGCCACATTCAGGCATATTTATACATTTTTTACAAACTGGCGAAGAGATTTTCCTTCTACGAACTTGGCAGATGATAACGCCAGCTTACATGAAGAATACGCACCTGCCTAAAAACCAAGCTCACCTGTAAACTGCCAAATCTCTGAGAGAGAGAGAGAGACACACACACACCACCTGATCGCCTCCAAAGATGGCGGGGCCCTGGCTACTACCTGGGGAGTAACCGCCAGGGTTTTTCTTCTCGTCTTCTTTTTTACCTGGCCGACCTGAGCAGTTGTTGTTGTTTTTCTTTTCTTTTTTACCGGAGAAGAGAGAACAAAAATAATCTGGAATTTGCTAATTTGCTAATCCGCTCCTCCCGACGACACCTTCCAGGTGAAATATCCCTCAGATGACCAAAAATAGACGGCGGGATTTCCCACGCTACCCACCCCACCCCACCAGCCAGAGGTAGAGGTAAAGGTAAAGGTGGCTGGCTTACCTCACCACAGCCGCTCCCGTCTCGTCTCTTCCTCATCCCGTCTCGTGTCTGTTTGTGCGTTCTTACTTTCACTATCCCCCAAATAATCTCATATCGGCCGTCGGTTGCGATATAAAAAAGAAAATAGACTGTAAAAACTGAACCTTCTCCCTCCCAGCAGACGACACCGGCGACGAAGTACAGGTGAGAGCGGACCGGACCGGACCGGACCTACCTGCGTGCGGCCTCTCTCTCTCGGACAGCTCAGCGGAAGTGCCGCAGTTACCTCCCTCCAGCTCGAAATATGCTTCCTACTCGTCTTCCGTACAGTCTTTAAAGAAAACTAACAGAGCAGTTCCATTTTCGAAATTATTACCTTCGGTTGTTGTTGTTGTTGTTGTTGTTTAACTCTTTAATTTGTTTTTGTTTTTTTTAAATTAAGGTCGATTTGTTTGTTTGTTTGTTTGTTTTTTTTTTATAACAAACGCGGGGAGTTGTGGTCCCTTAATGTAGGTGGCGCCGCAGTCGTCTTTCTCTCAGTTTTGCAACGTAGCAGTATCCTTAGGTGGTATTTTTTCTTGGCAAGCTTATCGTCGGACCTGCTGCGTTATGGTGAGTCTTTTTACCCCTCCCCCCAACCCTCCTCCTCCTCTACCCGCCCTGCAGGGAGTAGCGAAGTTTCTCAGCCCAAGAACGAGCCCAGTTCCGGATGGTGGGAGGCGATGAAGCCCGTGTCAGGTCGCCCCTAGAGACTCGGCGGGGCAGCCTCAGCAGTAACCTGTAACACCAGGTTTGCAGACAATTCCAAGAGAGATTAGCGATCAGGCAGGGCACAGACAATTCCAAGAGAGATTAGCGATCAGGCAGGGCACAGACAATTCCAAGAGAGATTAGCGATCAGGCAGGGCACAGACATTCCAAGAGGGATTAGCGATCAGGCAGGGCACAGACAATTCCAAGAGAGATTAGCGATCAGGCAGGGCACAGACAATTCCAAGAGGGATTAGCGATCAGGCAGGGCACAGACAATTCCAAGAGAGATTAGCGATCAGGCAGGGCACAGACAATTCCAAGAGGGATTAGCGATCAGGCAGGGCACAGACAATTCCAAGAGAGATTAGCGATCAGGCAGGGCACAGACAATTCCAAGAGAGATTAGCGATCAGGCAGGGCACAGACAATTCCAAGAGGATTAGCGATCAGGCAGGGCACAGACAATTCCAAGAGAGATTAGCGATCAGGCAGGGCACAGACAATTCCAAGAGGGATTAGCGATCAGGCAGGGCACAGACAATTCCAAGGGATTAGCGATCAGGCAGGGCACAGACAATTCCAAGAGAGATTAGCGATCAGGCAGGGCACAGACAATTCCAAGAGGGATTAGCGATCAGGCAGGGCACAGACAATTCCAAGAGGGATTAGCGATCAGGCAGGGCACAGACAATTCCAAGAGAGATTAGCGATCAGGCAGGGCACAGACAATTCCAAGAGGGATTAGCGATCAGGCAGGGCACAGACAATTCCAAGAGAGATTAGCGATCAGGCAGGACACAGACAATTCCAAGAGAGATTAGCGATCAGGCAGGGCACAGACAATTCCAAGAGAGATTAGCGATCAGGCAGGGCACAGACAATTCCAAGAGAGATTAGCGATCAGGCAGGGCACAGACAATTCCAAGAGGGATTAGCGATCAGGCAGGGCACAGACAATTCCAAGAGAGATTAGCGATCAGGCAGGGCACAGACAATTCCAAGAGAGATTAGCGATCAGGCAGGGCACAGACAATTCCAAGAGAGATTAGCGATCAGGCAGGGCACAGACAATTCCAAGAGAGATTAGCGATCAGGCAGGGCACAGACAATTCCAAGAGGGATTAGCGATCAGGCAGGGCACAGACAATTCCAAGAGAGATTAGCGATCAGGCAGGGCACAGACAATTCCAAGAGAGATTAGCGATCGGGTAGGGCACAGACAATTGCGTTTAAATTCAAATGCTTTCTAGGTGCGAAATTTGTAAGTCTCGGAGAATGGCCTGCGGTGGGGGGGGGCGCACTGTACGAAGAGGGATGTGAACTTTGTCGTCGTCATGCCGTTTTAAAATCGAATAATCTGTGTCATACAGCTGTCAGTGAAGCTGCTAAGGTATGATAACTATCAAGGATGAAAGTAAAGAAATGGAAACTGGAGAATTTAACTAAGCAAAATAAATAGACAAGTTAGATGGAGGGGAGACGCGCCAGTTGAACCAAATTGCGACCCTACATAGGTATGCTTAAGGATGTTGTCTTGACAGCTGTTTTGGCTCTGCGCTGACTGTTGGTTGTAAAACAGCTATTTTTACCAATGTGACAACTTTATCTTTTTTGTCTTAATTGCAAAGTACGAGGTGCCACCTTTTATTTGTATAAACAAAATGAAAGCAGGCATACATCACACAATCTGATATTGCATAAGTTGCTATGAAGCTACAGCTATTTAGAAACAATTAGGGATAATTGTTTCTGTTTTGTGTACAATGAACAGAAATTTTTTTTTTTTTACAATTTTGAAAATAGTAGTGAATATGTTTGGAAATAAAATTTGATGGAACTTAATTCCTTTATCATTTCAGAATGATCATTGATTATATTTGTTCCCTGAATTAATATTTTTAATTAATCACTCTGTTAAAAGAAAATTTGAGAAAGACATAATTACAAGTCTTAAAGAATGAAATTCTATATCACTATTTGTGAAAACAATTCAATATTTTTTTTTTTCAGTTATTGGTATTTACCAAAATATTTTTTCCTATCTGATCTTTATATGATTAACTTTTGGTGGGGGGAATAGTATACATAAACATGAAATATTTAAGGATTCATTGGTGACCTTTCTGCGTATTTTCTGTTACATTTTTCTCAAATATGGTAGGTAATCTGACCATGGCATGTCAGATGAAAATTGTGTTAACTGCATGTTTTGGATGAATATGTCAAATTTTATAAATATGCAAAATTTCTTATGGCATTCTTTTCAAACAAGTATTATCTTGAAATTAAAAAAACAGAAAATAATTACTCACCTGTTGATTTGGTTTAAGAAAATATGGTGGGAGGTGTGTTCTTTGGTGATGCCTTATGTCCTGACATTGGTGCACAGGTTTGAAGAAGAAATAAATAAGGAAAAAAATTTGTCTGTTTTAGCACATTTAGTAAGTTTTGATTTTTACTATAGCAACTGTAACAAATATATCTTTGAAAATGGAATATATTGTAAAACTTTTCTAAATTGGTTTGAAGTATCAGATTTGAGAGTTTGTCCAGAAGACTTGTATAGAATAAACTAATTTGTAAACTGCTAGATGGATGTTTTAGTTTAGCTTGCTTCACTCTGAATGGCTACTAACTCAGCCATTTTTAAGTCTTCAGTGTGTTTCTTTACCCAAAATGTCTGAGATTGTGTGAGTAAAGTGACATTTAGCCGCTTTAAAAATTTTATTGGTGAATCAGAAATCTGTCTGACACAAATGACTTTTTTATTGGAGACCCGCATGTGCTAAAATTATACTGATTTTTAACAATGTACAAAAGTGCTTAGAGAGGGTTTTTTTTTGTTTTTTTTTACTTTATAAATAATGTAAGAGTGTTAGAAAGAAACTATCAATGTAAAATAGTTCAACCTTATTCATAAATAGAGAACTGCTGCTGCTTATACTTCCAAATGACAATGTTAACACTTATCTATCTTCTTTACATTTGTTGTCTACTTCTGTTGTCACTAACTAACATTTAAATGAAGTAATCTTTATCTTAGGCTGTATTTTAAAGAATGGTTTATCTATGAAATATACTATGAATTGTCATTTTATTTATTTTTTTTTTCTTAATCCTAACAGCCAGCAGCTCCAAGTTCCACAAATGTTGGTGCTGGACGAAGTCCTTCATCAAAGTCAGTTACTCCAAGGTCTGGAGGAGGCACCACTGTAAGGCAGAGGTGCAGTACTTTATCTTATACACTTCTAAATATGTTGAACTAATTTTGTTACCTTAGTTATTATTCCAACCTCCCAGACAGAATAAGACCAGTGCAAGTCTTAAAGAGGAGAAATACAGTAGTAGTTGGTATAAAAGCAAATTCCAAGATTAAATGAATTTATGGTAATGCTTTATTTTTTTAAAATTAATTGTCATTGTAAAGAGAATCTGAACTACAGTAGCACCAGCACAGCTAGCTAGATTTGTGGTAGAACTGTAGACTTTAATAAATCTTTTTTTTTTTTTTTTTTTTTTTAATATACACATGTGAAGACTCGTATTAGTTTGATCTTTATAAAATGTTTTTATCTTGTGTTTAGATGAATTTGATGTTAGTATTCATTCAAATACACTTTTTTAAAATTAGGAAACATCTTAAGGTTTTTTGTTATATTTTCTTCACTTTAACGAATAGCTTATTTGCTGATCATTTTTGGTAGATAAATCTAATGCAATTTTTCTCTCTGCTAATTTGGCACTTTCTACTAAAGATATTCCATGTTTTGTCTTAGAAATGTTATTAATTAGTTTACAAAGGAATTAGACATTTACCAAAATTTTTACTTTTTGTAACTTAAAAATTATGTACTTACTGAAATTAAAAATTAATTCAGATTATTATAAAGAAATTCTGTGTGATTGAAAATTTTATGAATTTATCTTTATTCTTTCAGAACACACAAAAGTCTAAAATGTTTGATACCTCTGCTGTTTCCAATGAAAATCAGTCTTAGTTTAAGTCTGTTATTTGGTGTTCCATAATGCACTGCTGTGTTTTTCAGCATGGGCACCAGAATAGAAAAAATGCTACTTGTGCCTTCATGTTGTAGTGGTTACTTGCTGCTATCATAAATGTACACAGATACCAAAACAAAACTACTTATGAACTGTTTTTAAGGCATTCATGATGAAAAAGAGATCAGGATTAAAGCTAAATAGTTAACTTATTCAAGTGGTACATGGATAGAAACTATACATTGGTTTGCACTGAGTGTACAGATTTAACCAATTTTTGTATTCAAGCAATATGTTGGTTTTGCAGCATAATCTAGTGTTGCCAAGTTATTTTCCATGATCTACAACTATTGAACTATAGATTTTTTAAAAAATCTATTCCTTTTCAAAGAAATCTAAAGCAAATATGTTAGTAAATTTTATATCAGCACCTGTTAATCATTCAAGGTAGCAGACAAGCACTGCATTGTGAGAACAACATTGATGACCTCCTCAAAAACCCTTTATAAAACTATGGAGAAATTTGTGAACCTTAATGGAATGGACTAAATGGGTTGAAGAAGGAAACTGAAAAATAGTATCTCTGAATTCTCTAAGCATTATTTGGAAATTACTTGTACAGACAGTTATTCATGAGGATGTTTAGGTCAAATTTGGGTGATCTCCCTTGGAACCCTTTGCACTCTATGTATGAAGACTAGGACTAATTTTTCTATTATTTTATATTTATTATTTTATTTTAGGAAAACTGCTTCATCTGGAACTTCAAGAAAAGCTACTGGTGGTGGTGGAGCTGGAATGTGGAGATTTTATACTGAGGATTCACCAGGAATTAAAGTGTAAGTCTGCTTTTAGCCTAGATACCTGGAGTTTGAAAGTCATTGCAGTAATCTGACTTTCTCTCCAGTGGTTTGTCTGTCTAATTGATTTGTTTTGGAAAAAAGTTTCGAGTTCAATATGTTTGTTGTTAATATTTTAAAGATGAATTACAACAATTGCAGCATATGTGCAAATGTTCAAACAATTTTTAAGATGGTTGCACAAATGTGCTTACCTAATTTAAATTATTAAAGAAGCATTAAAAATTCATGGAATGACTTAGCACCCAGTTCACTAATCCAAATGAAATGGAGATATGTCCAGAAAATGAGATGAAAAAATCATTAAAAAATGTAAAGTAAAATCACTCAACTGTTGCCACAGAAGAACCAATACTGATTCAGTTTTTTAAAATCTCACTGCTGTTATTACTTCTGACACCCCTGCAACACTAAGTTTGTCATTCTCATTTTAATAATCTTTAATGAACAACAAAATGGAGACCATAGTTACGTTTACTGCTACAAAAACTTTCATCTACTTCCTGATGCTATCCGTCCAGGTGTCATCTGCTCTGCTCACCTACACCTGGGTTTGTGTGGCATAGTGGTTAGTGTCCTCAGCCTTGTGGCTGAAGAAATCCACTGGTCTTGCATCATCAGGCTAATGGACTGCAAAAACACCAGCGCGTTGATTGGTCACAGATGACTTTAACTCTACTCAACAACTTTGCCATTTTCATTGTTTTCTGGCTCTGATACAATTCTTGATATCTCTCTATTGCTTTCCAACTAGCTGAATGATGATAAATTTGGTGTATGGACACTCAAAACCTCCACATCACCAAATGGAAAGAATTCAGTGACAAATTCCATCACATAGGAAGTAAATAAAGCAACTAGATAACATGTTGTCACACAAGTACCTTGACTAGTAAAGTCACTTTCACAACAAAGCAAAACACTAAACATAGAAGGAAGTGTTAATGTGGACCAGTATCTTTCTACATGTACCCTCTATAGCATAGATGGAAGTGATCATTAAATGACTTGTCAATGCCCAAATGTTTTTTGGGAATTTTGCATGGGAAAGGGTTAAATGAAGACTTAGTTGTATATTTGAAGTTAAGATGCATCAGATTTTTACATTTATTCTATGCATACATATTCCTCACAATAAAATAAGCAACGAGTGTTTCCAAGCCTGTAGAGCTTGTATGATACATTGTTTGTGTGCTAATTTTCTAGTTAAAGAGGACCTGTATATTCATCTAAAAAGAATGTCAGTATAAGTCATTTTTACTTTAAATTGTTGAGCGAAAACAAAATGTCTATCTGAAATGAGCAAGCAAGGTGGCAACAATGCCAGTTTTTAAAATAATCAGACAAATTGACATAGCAGAAAAGTTTTTAATGACGTGACCACCATTTACCCCAATACAATCTTTTACATGTCTTGGTATTGATGAAATCATGATCCAGCTGTCGTTGTGGAACACACCATTCTTTGACTTCGGCCACATTCAGCTGATCAAAGACTCTGGGCAGACTTGGCTACTGCAAATGTGCCTCTCTGGGATCTTCCAAATATATTAACTCAGATTTAAGTCAGGAGACGATGCAGATGCCACTATGTGAGTGATGCTGTGAATCTAATGCAGTAATAACTGGTGGGGCATTGTCATTATTAATAAAGACGAAGTTGGAACCTTCAGGCATAATGATCTAATTCCTGTATCATCCCTCCAATTGATGATAAAATCAATTCCTCTAACTTGAATACCAGCCATATAATCAGATTGACCTTACCAAATCAGTCATGGCTATGTAATGACATGGTTAATAGTTCATTCTCCATCTTGTCTCCAGAATCTAGACTTGTCATTTAATAGAACACTGACCTAACTTTTCACCTTCCATTTGTGATGGTGCTTCCCATTGCATATATACCTGTTAATGGTTCAGTGTTAGAGGGACATGCAGCAGGATATTTATTCTAAATTGCATGCTACTAGCTTGAAACTTGTTGCAAACAGTCTATCAAAATTCTATTGTTTGCTCTCTGGAAGTCATTTTGGAAAGATCATGCTTTTGAAAATGATTTCTTATAATAGTAACAAGATAATTAGCCCCGTAGGGAAATTGTAACCCTTGAACAATCTGAACAAGGTCTGGCCAGTTCATGGAAAATCTGAGAGTACCTTTTTAGTGCCCAAGAAATGACATTTCAATAAACATTGTACTGGTAACCAATAGCAGTCTGTTATCTCCCCTTGAACTATCTCAATGGTATGAGTCATCTCTATCGATGATAAATGACATCTAGGCATTTTTAAACTGACTTACACAGGATTTGCACAGTTCTGAAAAGTTCTTGAATCTACAAATAACGTTGAGAAGTTTATGAATTATGGCAAAATGTCTTGAAAAGCCCTTGAATTTTCTTATTCATTCTCAAGAATAAAATTGATTTCATGATCAGTTTTCCCAATCAAGTGAAATAAAACAATTGTAAATATAAATGTAGCATGTACCTACAGCTTTGCTTCTATATCAGGTAATTATGTAGGGGAGGACCCTTCACATGCAACTTTCTATAAGTTAAATTATTTTCACTTGTTTGCGACCACATGGTGGTTATTCTTTATGCTAATGAAACTAACATCAACTGTTTGTTCTGAATATCCTGTTGACTACCTTTAGCGGAGACCTGGACAGAACACTAGGTAAATGGGTGGCACCAGAAGCTACAGTCAGCTTTGACCTAACTTCTCATTTTTAGATGTGAGAGGAAAATATGAAGACAGTATCAACATTATAGTAGACCAATTAAAGAAAATAAGATTTTTTAATACTGGATAAATGCATCTTCAATAGAAAATGGCTGAGCTGTCCTGAGTATTACTAGATAAAAGAAATTAAAGGAAACAGAGATAAGGCTAGTTCATTCATTAGTCAGACTTAGTGACTACAGTCCTCCAATATAAAATGACTATTATAAATGTAATGAAGAATAAACACATTTTTATAGTGAAATAATGTACAAATTAATGAAAGTTATCCTGAGCATGCTGAAACAAATTCAATAGCTGTATATTTAAGGGAAACTTAATTTCTTACCGTAAATTCCGGCATATAAGTCGAGGTTATAAGTTTGGCCTAAAAATCCTGATTTTGAGATGTACCTGCCGTATAAGTCGACCTCCTTCTCTGGCTCAAATCGCTTGGTCGGAATATTTCAATAATCAACTGCGATATTTTCGCTGACTCATTTTTGCGCCTCGCCGTGCTTTCACTCACGTGATGTTCACGCTGACTTATTCGTTTCGCCAGCATAACATGCTTGCTTGACAAATAAGGCTTTCACTAGAAGAAGAAGTGTCACGTTTTATGCACTTTACGGTTCCTGTCTAGATTATTTATTGATTTATTGATTTATTGTCTAGAAATTTATTGATTTTCTTTTATCCGGTGTGTCTAACCTTGCTACGCTTAGCTAGGAAATTTCAATTTACAAATTTCAGTGACAAATTTTCAAATAATTATAAATCGTTGAACAAGCAAGATGTCCGGTCAACCACGAAGAAGGATGAAATATGATGCAGCATTCAAGATAAAAGTCGTTCAAGCAGCCAAAGACAGTAACAACAGCGCAACAGCTCGGCATTATTGCATAAGTGAAAAATTGGTCAGAGATTGGAGGAAGGCAGAAAACGGTATCAAAGAAATGGCTTCAACCAAATGTGCGAATCGTGGTCAAAATCAAGAAAAATGGCCAAGATTAGAGAAGGAAATAGCGACATGGGTGTTATCTGAACGTCATTGTGGCAGAATCGTAACAAGAGCCCTTATCCGACTGAAAGCTTTACAATGGGCAGCTAAGAATAAAGAAGACAGCATGGATTTCAAGGCAACAGTCAGTTGGTGTACCCGTTTTATGCATCGTCATGATCTGGTCATTCGTCAAAAGACAAAAATTGCTCAAAAGCTACCGAAAGATTTACTAGAATTCATGTCATAAAAAACGTCACCACCATATAAGTTGAGGGTGGATTTTTAAACTTGAAATTTGGTGTCAAATTTTCGACTTATACACCGGAATTTATGGTAATTGTTTACTTGAAGGAACTGGGCTTTAGTACAAAATATGGTGTATGAATATCATGAGATAATTTAATCCCAAAAATATGTTTTAATTATGATGTACTTTAATTATATTTATAATCCACTATGGATCTAAAAGCTATTTGGATTTATGTTACGACATGTCTCCTAATTTTGTGATGTTTAAAAATTGAAATTTTTTGAAAAGTCTTTGGATTTTTGTTGGCCAAGTTTGTACGAATGCTGCTTTTACCACGTGCATGACCATTTTATAGACGAAATAGAAATGAATCATGTGCAAACGTGCAGATTAAGTGGGAGAAGTGATTTGTCTGTGAGTTTCTAAGGTTGCTCAATTCCAAAAAAGATTGGTGTTTTCCTCAATATTCAGGTTCTGTTTAACTAGAATATGAACAGTTCTGAATGAAACACAGCACTGCAGACTTAGAAATGCTCAGGTCTCCATAAATTTTTATAAAATTGAGAGCCAGCAACATTTTTTTAGATGCCAGCTAAAACAGGGTCACAATTGAGCAATCAGATGAATTTCGTTTTTATCTTCTAGTTCATTATTGCATGTATATTTTGTGTAAGTGAAGCCTCATGTATCTTCTGAGAATGCTTTTGGTTGGAGTGGGTTTGTTCTCTTAAGCCCTGTTGCTTCAGGAAGTTTGAAAGACTTTTTTTGTTTATTGGGTATGAACAAAAGGTTCACTGATTCACATTGAGTCTCTGCTGACAACTTTTAATTCCTTGAATTTTTATGCTGCAAAGATCACTTCATTTCTTTGTTCTGCTCCTACTCACATTCTCCATAACTGTTCTTGTGTTTGTGGTGTGTGTGTGCATCACTTCCGCTCATTATGCATTGCCACTTGCTCAATCCTTCAAACAAGATGTTGTGATTAAAATTGTGGCTTTCTTGCTGTATGAGATCATAAATCAAGAGTACATCACTATAATGAATCTTTTATTTGTCTATAATTTGTAAGATAATGGCCCATACAGGTCAACTTATGTCCATGGAGGTTTAGTAGGACCCTCTAGCCTGGTCATGGTTTTTACTATTGTTATCAATGATGGTTACCAGAAAAGATTTTTTTCTTTGGTTGCCAGTGGAAACCTGATGATTATTTTTGGTAGTCCTGGAAATGCTTGTTGCTTATTTTTTGTGAGGTTTATGGGTGGATCAGGGTTAGCTTTCACAGTTGCAGCACATCTATCTGGCATCGATAGTATCACTTATTGGAGGATTCCATTGGGAATTTCTTATGATTTCCTTTTTCAGTGTTTTAATGTTGGCTGGTTTCTCTTTGACCACTTGGATCTGAAGATGTTGCCATAAATGTTCAATTGACATCATTTCAGGAGAGAGCTACACCATCATTTTAAGGTTATCAGCTGGTTTCCTTTGCATAGGTTCTACAACACAGTGTTTGGGGTTATTGTCATGTTGGAATTTAAATCCATTATGGAGTAAACAATAACCATTATGTATTAGATGGTGGGTCAGGATTTTATGGCACTGCCTCCCTCCCTCCCTCTCTCTTTTTTTTTTTTCAATTTACACAAGGCATTTTTTTTCTGCAACACATCCTAGTCACTTGACCAGTTAATACTTGATGTTTGCAGATGATATGTGTGGTTTCCTAGCAACAATTTTTCCATAAGACCACCACCACCTATGAATCTGTTCCTCATAAACATGTCATTCACATTCTCCATGACGTTTCTCTGCCTCAGCATTAATTTCTTGTGAAGTTTTTAACATATTCGATAAATAAATTCTTAAAAATGTGATCCTCATGCTTGGCTGTCTTTTTAGCATTCCCTCTCTTGCAGTGGAACACAGTTGCCCTAAATCTCCCGGTGGTTCACCGAAGAGAAATATTCCTGCTATGGATCTTTAGCAGAGTTTTATTTTTAGGCAATTTCAGAATGTTTTTGACTGTAATTTATTATTTTTTTGCATTGGCCATTTTATTCACTATACTAGATTATAATATTTTGTTTATGATTGTCTGTCTTCAATACTGTATTAATTAATAGTGTTTATAAACTTATTAGAATATCACCTTATAGAAAGAATAAGCATACAAAATAATATATAGCAATCCGAGCTGGGGCCACTTAAGTCATAACTGCAAGACAAAACATTGAGATAATAAGTCCCACACACTCTACTGACATATTTGGTGTTTTTCACACATTTCCTAATAAGTAACTGTGATTACCAGACACTTGAAGCCCTCTGATTTTATGGTAATTTTTTTTCAGTTTGGACTCTACTATGTGCATGTCCCACACCACTGGAATCTTAGTAGTAACCAGAACTCACTGTGCGTTTGGCCATATAACTTTCCATTTGTTTTTATAGACTAGCATGCACAACTCTTGCTGCTCGGGTAAGGAAGTACACAAGTAAGAGGTGGTGGTGGTGTCCAGGGACATCTGAGGTGGCTTGGTGCAGCAGATTAATAAAACTATATCGAAGACTTTACCTAATCTGCTTGTGACACTTGTCTTAGTGTTAATTGTTTCATGACTTAGTCTTTCTTTTTTTTAAAAAAACAACAAAATTTTATTACTATGTTAGGAAATATATTTTCAGATTGCTGTGCTTTAACCTGTTGATTTTGTTTTTGATTTAATGTTCCATTCTTTAAACTTGTGATATTTGAAACTATAAAGTAGAGATCTGGTTTAGGATTGTTTTTCCTTGATCATGGTGGGCATGAAATATTTAACCTTTTAATTGTTGTGTTATAAGGAAATGTTAAAATTCAGCAGAAGAAAAATTGGCTTTTGATTTTAAAGTTTAATTTTTTTGTCTAATGGTTATCCTTTTTGTCCACGTAAAAAAATATATTGCTTAAAGGAAATCTGGATTACCTCCCTTAGATTGTATCACAAAAATTGTCAGGTCATTAAAAATTAAATTATGATTTCATGGTATGTTAAGTGATATAGGCTTGTATGTTACTAGTTAGTACCCGTTTTCTTTGTAAATCTTCAGGCAAAAGTTTAATAATTAGTTCCTCCTTGATTTTATTACATTTTTTTTGTGTGGAAATTGTGATAGATCTTGTTTTCTATTCATCAAACCTGTATCACCTAAATTTATTAAGCATTTATCAAAGCTATAATTTCATGAAGGTTTTTAAATTTTTAAAACAAAGTAAGTTAATAAGAGAAGATTAAAGAATGAATAAATGTTTCTGAACACCAATAAAATAAATTACAACTGTTAATAAAGAACATTTTAGTGACCGGGTCATGCATCTGTAAATATTGTAGTTGAGGCACAGAGAGAGAGAAAATCTGAAAACATGCTCTACCAATGTAAGTCTCCATTAAATGATTGCCCAGTGCTTTTAACAGAATTAGATTGTGTATGTATTTATTTTTTTAAATTCTAATTAGCTTTCTGAGGTCTGAGTAAATTCCACTTCTGCACACTGACTTTATATGAAAAATACAGAAGTTTTTGCATCTTGAATCTTTTCATGGCTATGATATCTGAATGGTGTATGCCATGATAATGATTCTAAATTATTTGCATGACTGTTGAATGAAAGGGCATCATTGTTTAACTAACAGCTGAATGTTGCTTATCTCTGAGCAGCATAGCAGGTCTGTGTTTTTTTACACCCACTGTGTCTGGGTGTTTCTGTGAAAGAAAGTGATGAAGGATTGGCTTTAGACCTGGTATCCTGCGGAGACAGGTGCAAGCACCCCTGACTTGTTGAGTATCCTCACAGCAGTATTGGTATTGAAAAACATTTTTTGTATAGAAATGTTTGAAAGGCTGATCTGCACACAAACTGTATAGATAAATGGACAAAAATCACCAAAGTAAAAAATAAACCAAAGCAAAGTAAATAATACTAATTTTTAAAAATGAAATCATTACTTACCATAAAAAAGAGAAAAAAACAAGCTCAGGACAGCAAAAAACTGATGTCTCTTCATTTGTGTGAGTAAACAAAAATCTCTCCTTACAATGAAAAATGTATAGAGTTAATTTTTTTTTTTAAAAAAAAAAGTTTAAAGCATCCTAACCTGCAAGTTACACACCTGAGTATACTCATTTTACTGTATAAAAAGAAATATCTTGCCAAATTTACCATTTTCATTTTAGCAGACCCATTAAAATTATGGCTTGCATTGTAGAAAGTGTCAGCTGGACAGCATTAAAATATCAGCTAAAGAATTGATTTACAGAAGTATTAGTTATAAATCTATTCCATTATGTAGAACTTGCATAATTAAGGATTATCCATTGTTTGAACTTGTAACTATTGCCAACAAATTTTTTCAGATTATACAGTAAAACGTCCATTTTATGAACGTCAATTTTGCGAATCGTCAGTTTTACGTAATGACTTACGAAATCGATGATGTCATCAACGAATGAATTAAAGGTCAATAAATCAGATTTACATACCCATTCACTCACTCGATTGTTTACTGCTAGCCTAGCTGCTCGCGCGCGCGCTTCGACGATTTGAAACATGACGCTTGTCACGCATCGGTAAACATCATTTGCATACTCCGAGTTTTTATGTGAACGGTTTTGCAATTAACGTGCATAGCGAACTCACGATGTCTTGTTCGTAAAATCTTATATGAACCCGCCTATTCATTCACTTATTCAGCAAAATAATTTCACTGTCCGTGTCACGATGCCGAAAACTACTAGAAAGCGAACTAGTATCGGTATAGACCTAAAACTTAAAGTGATCGAGGCAAGGAAAACGAAATCTCTCGCAGCAGTAGCCCTTCAGTTTGGCCTGCCAAAATCAACGGTTTCTACAATCTGGAATAAGCGGGATGTAATACAAAAAAAAAGTTGAAACGTCAGATGCTCCAGGAAATTATGTAAAAAAAGTCTTATATATCAACGCCAAAATATGAAAAGGTAGATATAGCATGCTATAAATGGATGGTTCAACAATGATCAAAGGGAGCTTCAATAAGTGGACCGATTCTGATGGAAAAGGCAAAATTATACGCAAAAGAATTGTATCCTGAGACCCATGAGAAATTTCAAGCAAGTATGGGATGGCTGAAGTGTTTCAAAACACGACATGGTATAGAAGCTATGAACTTACAAGGTGAATCCCTTTCAGCTGATTTAACAGCAGTTTTGCCATTTCAAGAAAAGCTGAGGAAGATAATCACAGATGAAGGGCTTACCCGTGACCAACTTTTCAATGCTGACGAGACCAGTTTATGGTGGAAACTAATGCCATCCAGAACACTTGTCCTGCATGGGGAAAACTCCGCCAAGAACTTTAAAACATCTAAGGATCGCGTTACGTTGATGGGCTGTGCTAACGCCAGTGGCAAATGCAAGATCCCATTGACTTTCGTACATAAGCCAAAGAGATCTCGTTGCTTTAAAAATGACAACCTCAATGATCTACCAGTGCACTGTTTTTCGCAGGTGAATGCATGGATGGATGCCTATATTTTCAAGAAATGGTTTTTTGATTATTTTGTCCCCATTGTAAGAAAGTACTGTCGTGAAAACAATGTGCCATGTAAGATCATCTTACTGTTAGACAATGCCCCTGCTCATCCATCTGAAGATGAATTGATAACGGAGGACGGAGCCATATGTGTTGTTTTTTTTGCCTGCCAATACTACTTCTGTAATCCAGCTGATGGATCAAGGTGTGTTGGAACCTCTCAAGAGGCGGTACAGGAAGCATCTTTTGAGACACATCTTGGGCGCCCCAGACGATACTCCGATCCCAGACAGAGTGAAGTCCGTGACCATAAAAGACTGTGTGTATTGGATCGCCGATGCATGGGCAAATGCGACTGAAGAAAATTTGTCAAGATCTTGGAGGAAAGTGTTGGGCAACATATTTGACGACGAAGAACAAGCCATGCATGAGCAAGAACAGGTTGATACTGAAGAGGTGGAAGACAGGAACATTTTTAATATAATGTTCGGAGAGCTGGGATACGAACCTGAGAAGGAGGGATGGGCAGACCCTGATACTTGGATTAACGAGGATGCCGGCGACCCTGGCCACCAGTGGCTGACAGATGAGGAGATTGTAACAGAGGCAAACAAAGTTGACCAGGTGAGTTTATTTAATATCATTCAATCATGTACGTACAATATTTACATATTTGAAACAGAATTAGTAAAATAATTGTGATAAAATCAGTTAATTACACACTCTTATCTTTCAGGTGAGCGAAGATGACGACAACGACGATGATGATAATGATGATGTGAAACCACAAGAGGCATTCCGAGCAGCAGAAGTTATGATGAAATGGATGACGCAGAGAGGCATGGACCCCCATTATATCAACTTACAGGGGAAAATTACATCATTTTTTCATAACCCAGAACCAGAAACCATGGAAATCGATAACGATATTTGATTATTTAGATTTCTTCTTTTTTCATTCAGCAATTCTGTTTTTACAAACTAAACTAGTGTATGTATATTAACATTGAATGTTTACTTTACTGAACAAATAAAAAAAATATTTCATTTACTGTATTGAGTTTTTTTATTGTTACGATACATATCAGCAGTCTACGACTCAACCGTCTGCTTCAAACAAGATACTTAAACACTAACAACATAAAAAGTACATGAAATATATGCATGATCTAGTTTACGAAATTTTCAATTTGCGAACCAAGGGGTACGTAAAATGGACGTTTTACTGTATATTGTAAGTAAATTGAGTTATTCCTAATTCTTTCCTTAAATGATATATTTACCAACACTACGTTCCAGAAGTTTTTATCTTCTGTCAGAAAATGGATACTTAAAACTCAAAATGTTTGCTTTGGTGGTGGTATGGTACAACAGTAATGGAAGTGTTCTTAACTGATCTTTTTAGTTTGACTGTTGATAATGTAGTTTATTGGGATTTGTTTTTGTTCACGTGCACTATACTTATTTAAATTAGCTGCTTGAAAAATGTACCTGCTTGTGCGTGTGTGTATGTATATAAAAACTTTTTTTTCTTCTGCAGAGGTCCAGTTCCAGTTCTGGTGATGAGTTTACTGTTTATAGCCTCTGTGTTCATGTTACACATATGGGGCAAGTACACACGGGGATAACTGACTGCTTAAGATGTGGCTGAAGAGTGGGAAGAGACTCTAATTGTGCCAACTCCAATCCATTCCATAAAGTTCTGGACATATTCTTCAATCTGGCCAATAAATTTCTTGAAAAATTAATCACTAAGAATTTGTTTTAGTAAAGGATATTTATTAGTGCAAACTCTTAACAGTAAACAAGAGCTTTAAAAAGTGTTTTCTAAATAAAATTATGCAAAGATGGTAGTTGTTAGTTAGGGGGAAAAAATAAATGTATGTTTGTGCAGTATCTTGGCCTAGCTGGTGGTCAGGGGTCAGCGATACAATTTGCTGCTGTGTGCTGGATAGTCGTAGAATCTTGTATTTTGGTTGAAGAGGCTATAGTACACACAACACTATTTTCATTCTTTTTTAATACTACAGTAATGTAAAGTATAAGAAGACAATCGGTGTTTGCATGTTATCTGGCAAAATGAATTTTTAAATACTTAATTGTTTTCATTCTGATTGCATTTTAAGTTTTGATAAAACCAGATCCCTCCTCCAATACTGTTTTACAGTATTACCAAGTGGTGCACATGTGTACCATTAAAACTGTCTTGAATGATAGTCTGGATTTTTGTTCATTAAAATTTGCATTGTAGAAATAGTATAAATTCGTGATTTTTCCTTCTCACTGCGAAATAGAAAGTCTCTTTTTTAATGTAGAGCTCTTGACTACAGCACCCATCACACAGCAGCTGAAGTAGCATCATAAGAGGTAACGCACAGTATCCAACCATCCAACCACCCTCAGTGAGCCTGTTATCAACAGTGTTGCATAAACAATGCTGTTATGCCCTCTTCCCACCAGCCTGTGTAGGTGACCCTTTTTTTCCATATTTTTTAACCTATGACTTGTATTCTGTGTAGAAGAAAAAAGTTGTTTATTTTCAATAGACTGACTTTTAAGGTGGTTTGTGTTCAGGAATGGCATACTTGGCAACAATAGTAGCAATGTCTGTCAGATTTCCAGTGAGAGATAACAAGTCTTGTATTTAATGTTTATCAAGTGTTCAGTAGTTTTAAGCTAACTGTAGCTTATTCCCAAATTTTAATATAAACATGCCTGCTGCATGTATTTATATATTAATTTCTGTAACTAATACTGGCCCAATTATTTAAATAATTAAACAAAAAAAAATTCCAAGCACAGACTTTTTTAAAAAAATTAGAAAATAAATTAGTCTTCAGTAAAATAGTATTAAATAAATTGTTTAACTTTGTTTTGATTTTTACCTCTGCCATTTTGAAAGTTTAACTTTTTCCAACTGAGTTTAGACAAAACAAAAAGAAACTATCACAATTAGAAAATCTTTTTGGAAATAAATCTTCTAACTTGATATGAACAGTGTGCCTTTTGTTGAAGTAATTAAAACCCATTATAATATTTCACTGTTACATGTGAGCTACTGAAGATTGCTGCTGTTAATTTGGTGCTGTGCTCTAATCACAAGAAAGAAAGATGGGGTTATGAACAAACTTTTGTTTAGAGCTGTAAGCAAACTACCTCATGTAAAGCACTAGCCATTTAAACAATAACTGCCTTTGTTTCATGCCCAAAATATAAAATATAATTTTCCATCATAAAACTAAATGAATTGGCAATTATTTGTATTATATTTATATGTAATATATTTATTGAAAGCTGTACATCTTATGTAAAAGTAAATATAACTTTAAAGCAATGAAATGAGCGAAGAGCAGAATTATCTTTCAAATAGTTGGGGTGGCCAGCTAAAACTTGTTACCATGTGAATGATGTTTAAGTTGGGACCACAAGTAGTGTTTTTTTGCTACTGTCAGATTGTCTTGATTGTACGGAGAAGCTACAAAATGCTGAGTAGGTAAACTGCTATAACAGTACTTGAAACTAACAATAGTTGGGTACAAATGACAAAACCAACTCTCAACCAATCATTCAGAATATTTTTAAAAAATTGAAACTTCAGATTTAAGATCTGCAATGAATATTCTGGTGTGTGTAGTTTTCAGCTTCTGTCATAAAATCATTTTGAAAAATTAAGTATATTACTAGTATCATTTAGCTGACAACAGGCTGGATACAATTATGGTGATTCTGTTTACAATCTGATTTCATTTTAGTGACTGGATAAACATTCTGAACTTAAACGTTTCATTCACAAATTTTTCTGTTTAAAATTTTTGCTCTAACCCACTGTATACCATGTCGGGGTTTTACCCTGCTTATTCATACCCAAGGGAGGTATATTTGCCCTCCAGTCTACGAGCTCAGTCAGCATTTGTGTTGAACTGAGATTATAATAACAAGGTACTGACTGTATCACAGCCTCTCTGGCTCAACCTGCATAGGTGTACATGTAGGGTTTCTTATGCAGGTGCATCTCAAAAAATTAGAATATCATGGAATATTTTTTGTCAGTTATTTCAGAAAATGAAAATTGTATATATTCTAGACTCATTACATGTAAACTAAAATGTTTCAAGCATTTTTTATTTTAATTTTGATAATTACGGCCTATAGCTCAAGAAAATCAAAAATCCACTACCTCAAAATATTAGAATATTCCATTTCGAGTTTGAGTAAATCACTATTTATGCAGTATAAATACCACAAATCTCTCAGTCTGGTTCAGTACACAACCACAATCATGGGGAAGACTGCTGACTTAACATTTGTCCAGAAGACACTCATTGACACCCCCCACAAGGAGGGTAAGCCACAGAAGGTCATTGCTGAAAGGGCTGGCTGTTTGCAGAGTGCTGTATCAAAGCATATTCATGGAAAGTTGACTGGAAGGGAAAAGTGTGGTAGGAAAAGGTGCACAAGCAAGAGGGATGACTGCAGCCTTGAGAGGATTGTCAGGCAAAGCCGATTCAAGAACTTGGGGGAGCTTCACAAGGAGTGGACTGAGGCTGGAGTCAGTGCATCAAGAGCCACCACGCACAGACGTGTCCAGGAAATGGGCTACAAGTGTCGCATTCCTAGTGTCAAGCCACTCCTGAAGCAGAGGCAACATCAGAAGCGTCTTACCTGGGCTAAGGAGAAAAAGAACTGGACCGTTGCTCAGTGGTCCAACATCCTCTTTTCCGATGAAAGTAAATTTTGCATTTCATTTGAAAATCAAGGTCCCACAGTCTTCAGGCACAAAATCCACCAAGTTGCTTGAAGTCCAGTGTGAAGTTTCCACAGTCAGTGATGATTTTGGGTGCCATGTCATCTGCTGGTGTTGGTCCACTGTGTTTTATCAAGTCCAAAGTCAACGCAGCCGACTACCAGGAGATTTTAGAGCACTTCATGCTTCTGTCTGCTGACAAGCTTTATGGAGATGCTGATTTCCTTTTCCAGCAGGACTTGGCACCTGCCCCCAGTGCCAAAACTACTAATGACTGGTTTGCTGACCATGGTATTACTGTGCTTGATTGGCCAGCCAACTCTCCTGACCTGAACCCCATAGAGAATTTATGGGATATTGTCAAGAGGAAGATGAGAGACACCAGACCCAACAATACAGACGAGCTGAAGGCTGCTATCAAAGCAACCTGGGCTTCCATAACACCTCAGCAGTGCCACAGGTTCATCGCCTCCATGTCACACCACATTGATGCAGTGATTCGTGCAAAAGGAGCCCAGACCAAGTATTGAGTGCATAAATGAACATACTTTTCAGAAGTTCAACATTTCTATATTATAAATCCTTTTTTTTAATTGATCTTATGAAATATTCTAATATTTTGAGATAGTGGATTTCTGATATTCATGAGCTGTAAGCTGTAATCATCAAAATTAAAACAAAAAAAGGCTTGCAATATTTCACTTTGTGTGTAATGAATCTAGAATATATGAAAGTTTCAATTACGGAAAAAAATGAACTCTTCCACAATATTCTAATTTTCTAAGATGCACCTGTAAATTGAAATCTGATGTCTGAAGAAAGTTCCAGGTGCCATTTCTGTTTCCAGTAACAAATATTCTTCAAAGCGTGCTGACATTTTTTTAGTGGACTATACATGTTATTAATTTTGAGATTTTTCACCACCTGAGGCCGAAGAAAAACTTGAATGTTGGCTCCGACTTCCTCAGCGGCTCTAATGGAACGATAATTCAGTCTTTCAAGTAACTGGTTTTCAGAAAATAAAAAAAAATAAATAAATAATTATGAAAACACAGGAAATGCACAAAACAAAAAAATGAATAAATGCAACTGAGAGAGACTTAAACAGAGAGTATTATTATTATTACGGAAACTGAACAGAAACAAAAATGCATTAGTGTTTGGTGTGTGAGCCCTTTGCTTTATTCAGAACCCTTGCCGGTTTTCAAAATACCCTGCTAAAACGTATCCACAGTGACTGGTGGTTTTCTTAGTTGTCATAATATCCCATATAGCCTCCATGATGTTTGTAACAGGACTTTGTGAAGGTTAAGGCATCTTTGTTCCAGATAGTTATTCACCACATTGTGGGTATGTCTGGGGTTCCTGATGATGAACCCTGCCTATGGGCAGTAAGGCTTCTTTTGGTTTTATGCTAACCTCCAACATTCCTGGGCTGATGTGCCCCCTCCCTGCCCACCACCACCACCACACTTGTATTGAGTTCCACTGTAGCTGTTGTACTCCCTGTTATACCCTTCCCTGGTCTCTCCTCAAACAAACTGCTGCTGATTATTTTCAAACAGGAACTCATCTGTAAAGAGCTTTTCCATGTTTATTCATTCCACTGTTTCACTATTTCAGCCTTGAGACCACTTTGCGCTAATGTATATCTTACCAGTCTTGAAGAAACCTTAACACTCCACTTGCAATTAGGTCATTCTCAAGATCTTTTCTGGTTTGTAGTATATTACATTGAGAACACACCAGAGTTTTTACCATCATCACTTTTGGAGTGTTTTAACTCCCTGTATCTATTGCCAACAGTACCAGTTTTGCATTGTTCTTCTAAGTCTTTTGGATCTGTTTTAAATATTTCACAACTAGTGGTAAATTCTTTTTAAAATGAGACAATATAAATATACAATATAACAAAGTTGTAAATTTTATTAGACAAAATATTTCAGTAAACACTGTTGTATTGAGTTATTTGACAATCTCTTCCATTAATTAACAAATGCTATAGAAAAATTCAAATTAGAAATATGCTATCTAATTGATGAAGGCATTATGCAGATAAAACACTGAGCAGTGCCATGATTTGGTGGCCATCACTTTCAAGACTGGACTTAAAAAGTTAATTTAGTATCATCTGCAAATTTTATATGGTTTGTTGTTTTGATTGTAGCTTAGCTTAAATACAGTGTGAAAAGGATAGGTTCCACAACCAAATTCAGGAATCTCTCCTCACTATTAACATGTCTCTGAAAACATCTGGTGTGA
This sequence comes from Nautilus pompilius, assembly GCA_018389105.1. Lineage (NCBI taxonomy): Eukaryota > Metazoa > Mollusca > Cephalopoda > Nautilida > Nautilidae > Nautilus > Nautilus pompilius. Next base: position 1,158,301 of record JACATO010000311.1, on the reverse strand, counting down.
CACCTCTTAAAATGTCATCTTACCCAAGAATGTGGTGGCCAAATCTAAAAGTCAACATACAAAAATACATCTGGAAAAACAGCCAACCCTTTTGAAATGGTAGTTTCTGGGAAAACTGACAGATCTTTGGCAAACATCATTTAATGATATTTTATAGCAAAAGGTTGCCTACCCTTTTTACCAAAGCCACTGTGTTTATATGAAGCTGGATCAAATGATTTATGAAAATCTAGATAAATGCATACACTTTTTTTCATCTGTGTACTGTAAATTACTAAAGACAACTTCAAGGAATTCATTAATTAACAAGATATTTTACACCAAAATCTCTGCAGTTTTTTGGCTTATTAAAACTATATAACCAGTTAATCACACCTCATGGTATATTTTAAAAATGAGACTGATCTTACTAATTGAACTATAATTTTATATTAGAGTATAATTGACTTGTTTCTGTACTTTTCCCATAGTAATTTAATACATTGATCAGACTTTAATTGTGTTCAGTTCTGGCAATTGGCTGATTTATTTTCTTTGGTTAAAACATTTGCAAGTACATTAGTCATTTTCTGGATCTTATCAGTTACATTACTCAAGCCGCCTTTATGCCTCCTACTCCAACTTTTCAGTATTAATTTTCTACTGCTGAGAATTTTTTTTAGCTATAACAGTTTTATTAGCAAATTCTTTCTGAAGTAATTTTTTTTTAATGTGAGAAACCTTCACATAGGCCAGTGAATACTTTGGTGGGGCATGGGGTCAAGAATCTTTTAGTGAATTATAAGAATATTTTAGGAAATAATTAAAAAGTTGGTTTGAAAAATAAACTTGTTATTTTGGTGTTATGGGAAGTGTAGATACAGGAAACAGTTGCCAATGTTACATAATCATGTCCAATGTCCATTCATTCTCTCAGTGGCAGCATACACTCCCAGAGGCCAGTATGTGGACCAGCTTGGTGCCCAAGATACACAGACATTCCATCATGAACAGCTGGGCCCCTGACACAGCCAATCCTTGTGGTTGGGGTCTATTGTTTTCAGGAGGTTGAGCAGGGTACAAAAAGGGCTGCAACAAAGAAGACACAATTGCTAGGGACCACTCCACACTCCAACCCACAGCTCTGTCCACTACAAAGTTTAATGACTCAACTGGCACCAAGGGAGTTCAAGGATGTTGAGTTATTAAATTGCTATTGGCTTGGGAGTGTCAAGTGTGCTTCTGGAGTTTTTTATAGAGTTCGTTGATTGGATATAAATATGGATAGTTCTGTGCGAGCTGTCAGTTCAGTTTCTGTTTTGAGTGCAGCTTACACAGATGAATTACTAAAGTGCATCAGTTGTTGGCAGTTTAACTGAAGGTAAGTTTTAATTACAGTTACGGAGATCACAAACTTCTAGTGCAGATTTGTTTTCATTGTTGAAATATTGTTAATATTATAAATAAAGTTTCTGTTGCCACTGTTATGGTAAGATCGCTTTACTGAGAAACGCAACAGTTGGTGTGAAAGATGTGATTTGCCAACACCATCAGTATAACACAATTGTGGTAACTTTCAAGTAAAATCAGTTTATGCATTTTATTTTCATAACATGTTTTTGCTCTAACTATAGGATTAGCAGATTTATACATTCTGAACAGTACATTACTAATTGCAATCCCTCGTCTTTTTTACAGATTTTCTTAACCCATATTGTTCAAAATGAGCAAACCAAGCAAGCAAAACGTTCGTCAATACTCAATGGAGTTCTTGAAGATTGGGTTTATACCTGCTGTACATAATTAACGTGCACCTTTCTGCCTATTATGCCAACATACTTTGACAAATATGAGTCAATGAAAGTAGGCCATCTTGAAGCTCATTTGAGGGTAAAACATCCTAACCATGTCAATTCAAAATTGGAATATTTTAAATCACTGAAAGAGAAGTTTGAAAATAGATAAAAAATCACTTCATTATTCACTGCGCAAACTACAGTCCTAAATCGTACCCTTGAAGCTAGCTATGAAATTTCTCTCCTGATAGCAAAACATGGAAAGAATCATACAATTGGGGAGGAACTGATTAAACCCGCAATATCAATGTTTCTCAAAACAGTTCTGCAAATGGATGACAAAGATGTCCGAGTAATGCCATTGAGTAATAGTACTGTCTGCAACAGAATAGATGACACGGGTCGAGGTGTTGAAAAACAGCTTATTGAGAAGTTGAAATCACGAAAGTTCTCAATACAAATGGATGAATCTACTGTACGTGATACTGAGGCTCTGTTATTGGCATACGTGAGATATATTGATCTGGAAGAGTTTCAAGAAGAGATATTGTTTTGTGAATCATTAAAAACAACTACTACTGCAGTTGATATCTACAGCAAGCTCAAAAATTATTTGGATGAAAATGAAATAACAAAAGAAAACATTGTATCTTGTGCTGCAGATGGGGCACCTGCTATGATGGGTAAAAAAACGGGATGTTTAAAATTAATGAAGGAGGAAAATCCAAACATGTTGCTTGTGCATTGTGTCGTCCACCGAGAAAACTTAGTTGCCAAAAAAATTTCCCCTATTTTACACGAAATACTGCATGCTGTGATCAAGTGTATCAATGCCGTCAAAGCCAATGCCAAATGTGAACGTCTGTTTAAGCAGTTTTGTGTTGATAAAAATGCAGAATATGTGAGATTGAACTGTTTGATAGCCTCAGTGAGTTTTTGAAAGAGAGACCTGAGACGAAGCTCCTGTTAACAACCAATGGAAAAGGTTATGTGAGTTATTTAACAGACATTTTTGAAAAACTAAGTACATTGAACAAGGGGCAAATATGATGCTCGTTGATGCAAAAACAAAGATATTTGGATTCACAGCACTTCTAGAATTATGCCAGAGGAATATTTCTGCAAGAAATCTCAGTCACTTCTATTGGTTAAATAAGTGTGAGGTAACTAATGATGCTACAAAAGTCATTGTTGACCATTGAAAATGTTAGTTACCGACTTCAATGATAGATTTTGTGATTTTCCCTCTTGGTTAACTCAACCATTGCTGGTGAACTTATCTGAAGTCCCGGTGCAATACCAAGGGGAGTTATCTGAGTTGCAGTATGATGAATCTGTGAAAACTCTGTTTAAAGTGACAGGAACCATGATGTGGCTCTCTAATGAGATTGATAAAAATACCCAAACTCAACTACTTCAGCAAGGGAACTATTGATACATTTTCCATCGTCTTATTTAGTTGAATGTGGCTTCAGTGCTGTTAGTGATTTACTACTAGCTAAGAGAAATTGACTGGAAATTACAAAACATGGAGATTTAAGGTTGAAACTTACAAAATTAGCCCCCTGAATAAAAAAAAAATTGGCAGCCAGCATCAGAGGCAAGGTTCCCACTGAAGTGATGACAATAGTTGAATGCATTTGAGATAGTTGACACATTGAAGTAGTAGCAGAATATGAAATATGTCTTCTGGTTCATTCAATATCTTAAATGCATTGAGATACAATTGCAAGTAAAATAAAATCATTTAATTAAAACTTTTGAAATTGTAATGTTGGGCCTAGGGCAAAAAAGGTTGAGAACCCCTAACATAGGCTGAGCCCTTTTAAAGACAATTTTTCAAATGCGAATTGAATGAAACACATCTTAGATTAACCATCTTGCCAATTTATGCATTTTCCAAAATTAAAAGGCAGGTGAAAATTTATGTTCTTGATTAATGTCATTGTTTGTTAGTGCAATAAGATTTTATTATACATTAAATAATAAAGTATAATACATTACTTCTCTACATTATGAATATCCTGTGCAGTCTTCATTCTAAGAAAGTAAAGTTGATGAGTGAAAGTATTTTTCTGCTGGCCTTAGTTTCTCGTGTAATATGACTTCAACTATATATGGAGTTTTGATTACTCTGTTTCACAATAATTACTATTATAAGATTGAAATAAAAACTAAAATGACACTTAAAATGCTAGCAGTACAGTACCTCAACAATTTGACAGTATATGTAGTATTGGTCTTGTTTCAGAATTGTTGCTGTCATCTGGATAATTAAAATTACTACTATAACTATGTAATTTTTGGTTTTAAGTTGTCATTGAATAGAATTTTAAAACAAACTTATATTGTGAAACAAAGATAAATGGTTAGCTAGAAACTTCAGCTTTTACCCTGTTACTTTCATGGTCAGATTTTGTGGCTTATGTGAAGTATTAACTAAATATATAGAACTGGCAACATTCAGTATTAGTACAGCTGTGCTTTAGTAAAAGCTGATAGTACTCAATAAATAGTCATCATCTATAACAATGATTTGTTCCCACATTTTATTTAATAAACTAAAGTTCTTGGTTCTGTAATCTTATGTTTTATAGTCTTATTTACTACCATTAGTCAGTAACATTTAGATCTTTCTACTTCATGATTTTTCAATATGAACCTGAAGCCTACAGTGCAAAAAGAAAGAAAAATTGAATTGATTGATGTTAGCCATTAGCTACAGAATTTCAAGTGTTGATAAAGACAAGATCTGAAAAATACAGCTAAAAATCATGGCTAACATAATTTTAAAATTGCCTTAAATGTTGTTGTTTTTTATTACCCTTATACAAATTATAAGATTTAAACAGAAGAGCATTATTTCCTCTTTTAATAAATATAACCATTTCTATTTAAAATGAGTTTTCTTCACAAATATTTTCAGTTCATCTGGGGAATACATGGTCATTTAGGTTTGTTTTAGATGTTCACGTAAGTGCATTAGACATCCAGGAACCTTAATTTTATGGATACTAAAACAAGATGGAACTTCAGATTTAAACAAAGTTCACCAAGAATGCTTAAATTTTTTTTCTAATTTGCTGGAAAAATCTTTTGATCTATCTATAATGGAGATGCAGGCATGTGGAATTATCTCCACAGAATATTAATTAAAAGGTAATCTGAAAATACTCCTTAAAAAAAAAAATCAAAAGAAATTTTTTTTAAATAATGACATTCGAAGAAATTGAGATTATCATGAAAGTGAGATTATGCATGTTAGGTTATTAGAATGCCTAGAAGAACATTATCCTACCACACAACTTCCATGTGAATCTGGATGTGTGATGATGTGGAAACGACAGTAAATAGTGAAACTGAATTTACTTTGACTTGATTCAAGAGGCAGGAACCTTCCATGATGAGGGCCAGTCATTACCAAATGTCTGCTGAACATCTGTGCCAGATTTTTAAACATGACATCTTAGGTCTGCCTTTGATAAAGCAAGTAACTCTTATGTTTAGCTTCATTATCTTGGATAGCTTTGGTTAGTTAATGGGTTCAATGAAAATTATGGCACAGATCCATAATGACTTGTTTTCATTTAGTGTTAGAGTTAAGCTAATCTTTAATTTCTAATCTAGAGCCAGTAGCATTTTAAAAATATATAATGATATGGTTTGATAAAATGTTCAGGAATGTATTTGCAAATCAAAACTCAGTTAAATTGGATTTGACATAATGATAAAACTGTTAACATGCTGAGATGAAATTGATGAGGATTACAAAATCTAGTTTTGAGGTCATTACGGCAAATCTTTTGACAATATGTAAATTGAAAAACCACTTTTCTCTTTATATTTAGATGTATAAATTCAAATTTTACAATATTAAAAAAAAAGAAAATGCTACATATTCTTAAGCATATTATACATTCCTGTGTAATTTTAAAATTTCATTTCATAAAATCATTGAATTGGCAAAAATGGATGGCTTGTTTACATTATTAAATTTATTCTGGACTGAATAAATAAAACTGAAATCACCACAGACATTGAACGTTATTACTCTTCAGGGCATTTAAACCATTTTGAAATATTTTCACAATTAAATTTAATGCAAAATCAATTAAATTACGCAAAAGAAAATAATGTGTTCAGTAAATTAATTTATCAGAAAATTGTTTACAGAACTAACTTTCATTGCTGTGAGCTCTCGTCCTGACTTTGAGGTCTTGATGACATCTCATAGCAAGAAACTGGAAAGGACGGGTATGGATTATCAGCCTTGGCAATCAAGTGAGTTACCTGGATGGATACATTTGGAAGATCTCAAGCGTGGTCAGAGTGCTAGCTAGTTAATGGTTGCTCATGGAACATCTTCCACAACTATCTGGAAAATTCCTACTATTCCTGTTTAGCTATGGAAGGAAACTTATGCGGATGGATTGGCATAGAGGAGCTAGAAGAAATCCTGCTGTGACTGGTCAGCAATTCTTGATGGTGACCAAACTAGGCCCCATTCTCAGCCGTCTTTTTATGGTTAAAATGTTTCAGTTTCACTTGTAGACAAATTTAAATATATAATGAGTGGATTCAGGATCTAATGATTTGTGGGGGGAGGCAGGGTGCAAAGTCACCAACATAAGAAAACTGAAATAGAAATAGATTTGACACAGTCTCACTCTGAGACCTTAAAGTTTTTAGTACTTTTGCTTTTGAGGCATTCTGAGAAAGCACTTCCCATAACAATGGCATTGTATTTTTGTGATGTTCTATGTACATCAAATGGTGTTCTAATATCAACAGTGGCACATCATTCACGTTTTGTCATTATCTATTTTGTAGGTTTAAATAAGTGAATGGCTGTTGATGTTGTTTGCAGGAGAAACAAAGGTATAAATCAAATAGATAATTGAAAATTGGTGACTTCTGCAAAGTGTTTTTCAATTTTAGTCATACTAAAGTTATTACTTATAAAAAAATAAGTGATTATCATAGGCCAATTTTTGTGTCAGTGAACTTAATTTGTAATTGTGGTATAAAACTCGAGATTAATATCAATAGTTTATCAAGGTGGAATTAAGATTGTCTTGAGTATCCTTATGCAATAATTCAGTAACATTTTGAAACATATTTTTAATTCATTGTTGTATATCTAGTAGGAACACAGTATATTAGTACCTTCCTATTTTCCTTGAATTCTGCTGGTTGATTGATCATAGAATTTTGTCAAGAGTAATCCATTAAGGATTTATTTTCTGATGCTGCAACACTGATGGCTTCTAGAAACAGAAGATGAGGTCTGCTGCGAATTTTCCTGTAGACTGTGCCTTGTACTGTTGTTGATGCAGGATGAGGATTACTTTCCATGACTTCACTGCCTAACGTAATGTATTGTTTGCATCACTAAAAATAAAATCAATTCATGATAAAATGTGCGTTAATAATCAAACTCCAACCCCCTTTGTAGTTATGCATTCATTGGTAATTTCATAGGGCAAATCCAACGATTGTGTGTATTAAATAGATGTTTGTTTCAAATGATTTTAGATGACAGCTGGGAATTTGGTATTTTGAAACTCATGATCAGCTGCTGATCATGTGGTCTGTCTGATGTTTTGGGGTAAAATAATATAAAGAAAAATTTTGCCAAATATGCCAATGACCGCTGCTGTGGTGCAAGGATAATTGTGTTTAGTCTTATTACGATTTATTTTTGAATCCTTGTAACTTTGAAAACCCAGCAAGTCTGCTGAATTTTTTTCTCTTGCATTTCAATTTGTTGTCACGCTAACTTTCGATCCATGTTAAGAAAACCTGAAACAGATAAAATTAAGTCCTAAAAGTATTTTTTAAAAAATGTTAAAATAAGGAAATGCCTAGTCTCTAAGCAGTCAGATTTTAGTAACATATGCTACTTACCTCTCAAGGTCATGGGAGCAAAGTTGACTAATGAGTAGCAAGCATCTTCATGCATCAAACTAATCTTGAAGGATATTTTGTAAATCATGTCACAACTGCTTTGTTAACTAAAAACTGCCTTAACTTTTCTTAGCTATTAAGCAGTTAGTCTCATCGTGGGCATTGCCAAAAAACAAACCATGGTTCAAACAAACTTGCTTTGAAATTTTCTCCGAACTGCCCAATATATGTAATGCCCCAGATCGATCACTGTAAGCTTTTCCATTAAATAAGGATAGCAGTGGGTATGTACTGAGGACAAATGAAGTGACTGAATGGAATCTGTTGTGTGCAAAAGACCACTTTGAATTTTTCTTAAAGATAAAACATTTCTTTTAATTGTATAAGTCTGACTTTATAATAAACTAAAAATAAAATCAAATCTGTTTTTAAGTATTAACGTGGCAGATTCCAGAAACTTCGTTTTTGCTTGGCATACTTATCTGCTATAACTCGCTCAACATATTTAAGTGTGCAGATAAAATAGAGGCTTCATAAATATCAGGAGACTGCTTGATCCACTTTTCTCTACAGATGATGGTTCCAGAAAATTTAAAATTGGATGATGACTGTTGCTGCTTGTTACATTCTTGTCAACATGGCAGACAACAGGGTCTGGACTACCAGACATTGTTCTTTGCAGCCATTGTTGCAAGAGTTTAGAGAATATTTTGTTTTCCAAGAGGATAAATGCTCAAGAGTAGTAAATTACCAAGTCCTTACCATAGCCACCCCATCCCTATACCTTCTTGCTGCTATTTCAATAAATCTTAATATTTGTCAGGTGGAAGGTGACTTGTATATTATTGTTATCTAAAAATAAATATCCCCATATTTTTAGTATAATAGATTACTTAGTATCTCCATGTTAAAAATAAACTTAAAAGAAATGCCATAACAGCATCTTTAAACATCTTTGAAAAGGGACTAAATATTGTATATTATAAAATGAAAAACATTAACAATTTTTTATAGTAAATATGACAGCCCATTTCTATCTAGCTATTTCATTCTGACAATGAGTTTCATTAAAAGTTAAGGGTTTAACCCTAACCAACAACTTGTCCTATTTCTCCATATTTACTTACAGAATTTCTCCTTTTTTGATCTGCAGGTAATTTAGACTGAGATAGTGCAATGCCAGTACCCAGATATGAAGAGAATAGATAATGGTCCCGAATTCATGTTGTCTGCAGTGAAAGCAAGAGAGAGAGAGTGTGTGTGTGTGTGCATTTCTGTCAGTAATGCCATGGGCTATGATAGTCAGGCTTAAATAAGCCACTGTTGTGTTTCACACTGCTCTCATCCAAAACAATTTTCATTTGTTTTTTATAACCTATCAACACTGAAACAATCAGAAATAGAAAGAAACATTGGGATCTCCTTTAGAAAACATTGCGATCCACTGGGTTTTAAGTGGTTGTACATTCATACTTTAGAGTTTAATGTGGCTATGAAATGGTCTTTAATAGGTTATTTAACATGAGATCATGATACAAAAATACACCTTCGGATAAGTTAAGCACAACTAGTTTTCCATAAATAAATCTGCCGTAATAATCTAGAATACATTTCGAACTAAAGAATGAGCCAATAGACTATGTAGCACTTTTTAATGGAAAAAGATTAAATGATGACATTTTCTGTTATTATACAGCACTTTATAAAATGACACAAAGAAGTAGAAGCTGGTTACTGGAAAAATGTATATAAAGCTCATGCATCATTAGTATTTCACAATGAAACTGCCACTTGATACCTTGGAAGCTCAGCTTTGATATTTAATGTCAATATCAAGTGCAACCTTCCCTCATGTTGTTCACAAGAAATCGAATGTGTACCTGCAGAAATCTTTGCTACTTTCATGCAAAGTCTGATTCAGTTGGCATCTATCTGAAACAGACCCGGCAGGAGAAACAAATTCCTGGACAGGCATTAAATTTTCTCGTGGGGGCACAATGATTTTTTAATGCAACATAAGTAAAATCAGAATAGAAAGACAGGGGCCAGAATTCGAACTGTTACCACATTAGCCAATGGAGCCTGCATTAAAAGACTCGGACCATGACCCCTGTGGTAGCACACTACAAGGAGGACTGAACAGTGACTTCGGCCAAACCGGGCCAGGCCGCTTTGCATAAAATAAGGGGGTTGTTACATTGAGGGCAGACATAGATGACTCATTGAACAGGCCTGGACCCACATTGCCTGCCCATGCCTCCAGAACTGATCTGAAAAGGAAGATTCGTTTTCATATGACACTATTTTGAACCAAAAAGGTTCTAACCATGGCTCTGTATGCCAGGCTAGGGTCTCGGCCACTCTGCTTTGAAGATGTTTTTCACAGTACCTGTTGGCATCTAAACGGTTCCAGCCACAGTAATAAGATCACATTTACAGTCATCACAGACACTTTCGGTGACTGACCTTCCATTACAACAATTCAAAAAAATGTTTCTTTGTTGTAAACTCATCTTCTATGTTGCCAATGCACCATTGTATACTATTTCATGTCTTTGAATTCCACTGGAAATAGATTTGCCCTGTTAAGTAGTTTAGCTTGTTTATGTTGAACTGACATGTTGGATGTTTCAAAGGACATTGGTATTGTAACCAAGGTTATTCAGTCTTCAGTACATCCTGTTGGTTATTGAAAGGTCAGTAGATTTGATGAAGGGGATTATTGGTGCATGTTATGAATAACTGTCCTGTCTTTAGGAGTCATAGGGATAACCACTGTGTGCTTTATCAACAAGAGTGTTGGATTAATGACAGTTGTGCTGGGCAGGCCAAGTTTCTGCAGGAAAGTCCAGTATTTTTCATTTAATTATCTGCCACATCTGCATTTTTTTATCATTGCCATGCCATTCACGTATACAGTTGCAGTTGTAGGCATGCAACACCTCAAATTGATGCTGCTTAGTGCATTTATAGATTTGATGTGATATACTTATTTTACAAAAGATAATACTGAGTGTATGTGTGATCAAAATGTCCAGATACTCATGGCCTGTGTGAGTTACACAATCAAATCTGGACATGAGCACTCAATCGTGAAAAAGTTTGGTTGTTGCAGGCTTTTGCTTTTGGTCAACATGTAGAAAATTCTGGTGGTGTTTAACTTTTGTTGAGGTGTATATTACTTTGTAAAGAATAGTAGATCCAGAATATTACTCAATGACCACTACAGATAGGTGAAAAACTATAAAATCTAGTTTTCTGTATGCTATGAATATTATCCAGTATAAAACCGCAAGCAAACAAGTTGAAATCAAAATCTATTGGGACTTGAATTTTTGGGTTTTGTCTTATCAAAGGCTGTAAAATGCTTTAATTGGTAAAACAGTTCTACTTTATGTACAAATAACATTAAACTGCTTTGGTTTGTAAGCTGAACTCTGTGACTTTTCAACTTATTAGCTCAATAATGCAAGACAGCTCCAGCAATTTGTTTTGTTGCTTTTGAATTGACACCAGGAAATGGGAAGTTTAGTGTATACATGGCTGTTATGACTTGACCTCACTGATACTGTTTGCCAAGATAGTGAACTGAAGAGTGCCTTTCATATAGTGTGTAAAGGTAAGGTTTTGTGCAAGCTTCTCTTGGGTGGGTTTCTTAATAAACAATGTGCAAATTTACTCTGATTCTATAGAAAATTATACAATTGTACTGATTAATTTTGTTAGATACTGATCATCATATTAACTAATAAAATTAAACAGTGATGTATATTACTAAAATAATATGATGATGATGATGATTTTGGTATGCTTTCATATATGTATTATCCAGACACCAATAACTCATTAACATATATTTTTTTTAATATTAACTAACTGGTAGAGTTTTTTTTAAAAAACATTTCAGTAAAACATCTTAATATAATAAAAAAGAATGTGTACAAGACCCTAAAAAATGTGGCTCTGATGGAAATGAGGATAAAAACAACGCCAAGCCATCATCTTTAAGGAAATGCTAAGATGTTCATTACTTAAAACAGTTTTATTATCTAGTAAAAAAATAATACTCTGTAAAGTCTAGCATTAGAGTGTAATTACAAACAATTATCTTTAAAAAGTTTGCATTTAGAAATTAGCATTTAATCCATAAACAAAGCCTGGTTAAGCTTTATGAAGATAGTTATACTAAATTCCCTCTAAGTACAGATTTCTTTCTTTTAGATAAGATGCCTATTCTAAAACCATCCATTACAGCTCGGTCCCTGCGAACTTTTCTAGCAAGTTTATTGAGCATAACATAATGGACATAGTTAAAGTTTCTTTTATTTTTAATGGTTTTTTTTTTTTTTAAATGGAGAAACCCACGTATTGTAGAGAGTACATTATTTTTGCTTTGCTCTTTTTAGAGAACAATAACAATGTCCGAGTTGGTTTGATAAATTAGTGGTAAGGGTACAATATGTATGGTGTGAGAAAACTCTGCCTTGTTGGTCGGTATTTTGACCAATGGGTAAGTAATACAAAACACCAACAGAAGTACATTACCCATTGTTGTAAAGTTATAGCAAAGAGATAATTAGCATTTTAATGTTAATTATTGTCAGGGTTAAGTTAATGGTGTCAGTGTCAATCAGTTTGTAGACCATACTGTTGGGGAGTTGTATTTTCCTTGGGAGCTTTGTGTAAGCTATGATGGCATCCAACCACCTTGTACACAAAATTCTGAGTTGCAGTAAATTAATAATTGGTTAAAATATGAATGGCTGTATGAACAACAACTAAAAACCAGGCTAGAAACAATTTTATTTGGACATTTGAAATACAAGAACAGAAAAAAACATTTTAAGGGAATGGGGGTAATTAAGTGTATCTCATCTATTGCGAACAGAAAATACTAGAGAGATTTTTCCAAATGATTTTTGGAGAATGGTAGCTTTCTGAACTAAACGATCTATTATGGTTTAATGTACCCAGTAATAATAAAAATGAATGGATAATTATGGATTTAGAGAAATATGTATCTTCCAACAGAGACATTCATCGTATGGATGGAACAACAAAACTATAAACAAAATATAATTTTGTTGTTTGTAAAATATTTAAGATTTATTTTAAATTTTGTGAGTGCACAATTTAGTTCTAACAATGTCAGACCAGGTGTGACATCTGTTGGGTAAGTAAAATATATCTAGCTGAAACTTAAGATCATGGGTGGCTGGTTCTTATATTACATAATTATTTTTCACAGGGGTAGGATAATTAATCTTCACTTATAAAGATGACTAAACATGGACCCAAACTAGCTATACCACAGAATTTTTCTAGTTAATAAAAACACTTTGCATCACTTGCACTGGACTTTGCTCTAAAGAAAGAAGAATAAGATCATAAAATCTACTTGAAAGGATATCTACCTATTTAGAATTAAACTGTGGGTTTTTAAGAATCACTTTGACTAATTTCTTGGAAACAAATGCAATGACTTCATTTTTAAAGAATTTACAAACTTGCTTGCAATGTTCCTTTAAGAAACTCAGTGTATGATTTCTTAACTTACCTAAAACTCTTCCTATATAGAAAACCAAAAATTGCATGCACCTAAAACTTGGCCAACACAATTTCCTCCTTGTGATTCACTTGCATTTGAAACAATCTTTTGATCCACTGGCATTGAGAAACATGAGAATTAGTTATCAGTTCAATAGTGGCATCATCTGTGTTAGATCTTTTGATGTGGAGGATTTAAAGATATGAAGTATCCAATTATTGTGGGTATGAAATCAAGAGACACTGAATGTGGAGAGCAAAACGAGTTGTTAGCCACCATAGACATCTCTTAATAAGTGTTGTGTAATAACACCCTAAAATGAAGGGGAAAGGTACAAAAGAAGAATTGAATTTTTAATTCATTTCCAGTCGTCAAGAATTTATGGCAGAAAAAAAAACCTTGACAGTGACACTAAGACTCCTGTGATCACATGGTTTCCATTTCCAATAATTACATCCTTTTCTTTATAGGTATTGTGAAAGAGTGGTTTGGCATGGTCTCTCACTGTCTCCTACTCCACTATTTGAAAGACTGTACTTTAGTATTCTTTTCATTTGTAATCTGAAAGTTTATAACAGAGAGTGTTCAACAAGTGAGTCATGTATAGCAGATGAAAAGATAGTGCTTAATTGTTTTAATAGTTTTCTGGAGTAGGAAACATGATCATATATTAAAATGGTAGTTTTATTTAGCTACCATGTAAAATTTCTACTATTTATTTTTTATACGTAACTTAATTGTGGAGTGCCTACAATATTTACTTTGTTATATTTTTTTGTGCACAACAACATTTGGTCTGCAGATACCCTAGAGTGGATGCATGACTAGGTGCATAGCTACCAGATGAAGAAACACCGCTGGATGGGCACTGGATCCGACCAAGTGTGCATTGTTATAGTAATTGCTGATGTACACTTAATGATCCAAGTTGTAAATATTGAATAATAAAAAGAAGCACATTAACTATAAGTAGCAGGTTTTTATTAGTACAAAACTGATCACCTGGTTAAAGATTAAGGGCATCCAATCTGATCCAATCTTTGTACAGCAGGCATAAGGAAGAGAACTTCAAATTGTAGTCTTATATGGTAACCCAGCAACCATATGGCTTGTTTTACTTAGTCAGTTTTCACATGAGACAGAAATATCAGCTTTTGTATGGCCAGTGTTTCCACTATAGATATTAAGTATTGTTTTTTTTTTAAATATTACAAGCATCTTCCTTTCTGAAATAAATGCATATTATGATTTTACCTGAGATATACTTTTCATTTTTAAATTTAGTATATGATTGAGCTCCTGCACTCTTTCTTCTTTACAAATTTTCTGTACTCTAACACGGTTGACTGCATTTATTTTATTGAAGAACTGGGTACATTTTTGCTAGTCGTATCAAAGGCTACATTGCATGTGTACAGTCTGGTATTCACACTGAAATTTGTTGTACAGTATTTTTTCTCAACAACTTTGGAGACATGCAAGTTATGTTCAGCAGTCATTCCAGTATGATTTTTCATGTTTTTTTGCTAAAACACATTGCTGTTTTTAACAGTATGCCTTAACTTGCACTCTAGCCAATTTGTGTGCCTGTTAACTATCTCTAGTAAGAATCTATCATAGTATGTGATATTTTAAAGTCATGGGAAGTTAACAATCACGTGGTTTATTAACGGAACGTACAGATGATCCAAGCATTAGTAAGTTAAAAAATGTTTTGTTCTGTTTATCTGTTTCTCTGTCTGCTGACAATTCCCTTAACTTTCTACGTATGTAACTTCAGATCCACTGATGGGCAACAGAAAGATAAATGATTTAGCTGTGGTGGGAAGTTTTCAAGGCAACAAATAATGGAAATAACCAAAAGAGGAGAGTCAAAATCTACTGTACACTTGTATTGGGGAATGCATAGTCCTTTTTTTCCTAGTTTTATTGATGATAGCAATTGTTTTTGCTCTATAGGATAGCATCGAGATAACAGTACAAGAACTTCTTTTCCTGAGAGAGAGCAGACTATTGCTGCTGCAAGCAAGCCCATTTATAAACAATACATCATTGGCGTTTTGTAATGACTATAATTTATAAATAAATATTAAAGCTTGAGGGATTTCAGCTTTGTTAGCTTCCACGGGTAAAATTCAGTTTTGACGCCTGCAGTTTTCCAGCGCTGAATGAGAGCAGCATTTGTCATTTCTGCAGATTTACCTTTGACCTTAAAGAAAACTGAAAACATACTGCTGAAAAATAACTACTGAGTCCTTAAAATATCAGCATACCTATCTGTCTGCCGGGTTTTGTAGATGGGTTTGTGCTTGCTGCAGTACATTACATAAAAAAATTATTTATCAAAACTTAAAAGGATGATCAGCCATCAAGCTTATTGAGCATATTCCTTATTGAAAACTGCCATATTTAATCATAAAATGCTAGGCTGTGTATGCTGCTGGATTTTTGTTATCGAAAGCCATGTCTTGGTGAATTATCATCATCAGACGAGAATGCAGTGAACACTTTATAATCTGTTTATAATTCAAACCTGTCAGTTTTAAGTGTGAAACAGTTTCTCTGTGATATCTCTGACTATGAAACAAAGAAAGTAATCCGTGATGATATTGTGGTTAATACCACATTAATATTTAGCTAACACACTTAACGATAATTTTATGTGGCAAACGGTTTCTCAAGATTTTAATTTGACGAAGCTCGTTACTGCAATAGAGTGACTCTCACGCCTTCAAAGCATGGCTGCCTAATGTTTTCATGTATAACAAATAAAATAAGAAAAATGTTATGCATACTTCCACTTTCATATACTAATACCTTATTGTTTATTGAAGCATGAAATAGTTGCAAAATGAATATTCAACTAATTGTTTAGAATTGCAGAATAGATAGATAATCCACTCTATCTGTCTCCTGATTTCTTCCATCAATCCTAGCTGTTTAACTTTTTTTAAGGTCATTTAATCCTAGAATAGGGCGTTTTGATTACCACTTTTGAAAGTAACATCAGGCGGCATAGAACTTACAGGCAGGTAAGCCCAATTTAGCAGCCTCCTTTGTCAGAAGAGATGTTTGATTACTTTCTAAACTAATTTAACATGGCTGACCATCTTAACTAACTCAAAAGTTTCAACAATGGTGTAATAATATGATGAGTTTATACTTTCACTGGTTAAGTCATCTTGGTCACATTTTGGAGGTGATTTAGAAGGGCTGACTTTCATGTGTGAAGTTAGTGGGTCCTGCTGCTACATCATCAGCAAGCACTTCAATAAAATTAGTATTTCTAGTAAATGAAATGCAGATTATATTGCATTCAGTAAAACCAAAATGAAGATTAATAGCATAGAATCATTGTGTTTTGTTATTTGCTGGTTTTAAACTAGCATCATCTTTAATTAATTTTTGACAACTTAAATAACCATGGTGACATTTTGTTTAGTAGAACTAAACATTGCAACAAAATGTTTTTTGTGATCAGTTGATCATACACTAATGAGAGCACATCTGCCTAGTGCACGTGTTTTCAGTTTTTAGAATTATCTGCTAATTAATGTTATCAGAAAATAACAGAACAATGATGCAGATTATATTTCCTTGCCACAGCTTCTTTTTTTTAATGATTCAGATCACGAATGCCTGAAACAAACAAATTATAAGGGGAAAGTAATCTGTTGAGTACAGAATGTCTGCCTAAATCTGATTTTAAGCCCGATTGCGAGCTCATACTTCAGAATAAAAGTACAGCAGCTTTAACGGCCTGCCATTCATGTTGATGAATGTTATTAAGCTGTGTGCAATGGTCTGCTTCATTCCTAGTTTCCCGCTGTTTGAAACAATACAGAAAGGGCTGCCCTCTCATGACATCGCATCATTAAAGTTCATCATGCATGCTGGCTTTTAGAAACTGCAAAAATATTCAACACAATTAGCATACTTCTGTTTCAATTATTAGTCTTTTTTTCCCAATAGTAGACAATCCAAAACATTTTGTTTTCCCACCCTCTTTTCTATAATAATCTTTTACTGCTGCCTTTACCCTTTTAGACACGCTTACTCTTTCAGAAATATTCCATTTCTCTAGCAGACAACACTTCAGCTTCACTCATTCACAAAACCTAGAAGTAAATAATGTAACATTGCACTGACCAGGAAGTCACTTAATCTGGTGATACAGCATTTATTTTACTTGGGTGCAAGCACATCTTTTATCTAAACACTCATGGTATTTTACATGTGGAATTCTGCTGGTATTGGTTTTCCTTTTATAGGAATGTGAACTGTCATTCCAAAGGTATCTCTACTGGTTTTTGAATATGTGAACCCCATTCTACCATGTTCTTGATCTGCTACCCTGATCTACTTTTCAGTGGCTTTCAAATACAAGCTAGATGTATTTTAGGTGTGTGGCAGTTAGCCATGTTTTTGTCAGTGTAATGCCAATAATTGAAGATGGAGTAGGAGAAAACCAGGACTAGTTGTTAAAGGATAGTGTAAGAAGGATGGGAAAGTCTATTAGGGTAGGGGTAGTGCAAAAATTGATTAAAATTTAGAAATAAAAATTAGCATTTTGGGGTAGTTAATACAACACTTTAAAACTGACTAGTGTACACAGTCATTTGGTGGAAGGGGGAGCAAAAATTGCCTAAGTTTATTAACTGTTTACTGAAATTTCTCAAACTGACTGCTGTAAAGGCACTCAAGAGCTCTCTTTGGACTCCAGCTAACTCTGAATGAATAACTGACTACCTGCCCTTTTTGGGCAACACTATCTATATATTGCCTCAACATGCTCACCCTTAGCTGCAGAGGCTAGGTGGCAGATCCCACCATTCATTAACACCAGGGCTTGGTTGCATCTTAACTGACCTCAGCTGCCAGTGTGAAGGTACCACCAGGGGAAACAGATAAGTGCGTTGAAAATCCACCAATGAAAGGTTGGTAACTGAATGCTTTTCAATGGTTTACTACAGCCTGGAATGGATAAGCATCTGTATTTTGTTTTTCTTAGATTTTTAGGAAATAATATCACATTTTCTCTTTTTCCATTCTGAATTTTAATGTAAAATTTACTTAAATTTATATATATTCTAAAATGTAGTGCTCAAATATAATTCAGCAAAATGCTGATCCAGATCTGGTAATGGTGCATCCGCCTGAAGTCTGCTTTAATTCAGAATACTGCTTAACTCTTCTGTTGGTCCTTTGATGGTCTCTTTGATGTTCGGACATGCTGTGAGGTCCTCTTCAGTCCCTTAGGTTACTTGAAATTTCCAAAGTCTCTGATGGTTCTGTTAATAGTATTCAAATTGGCTAGTGGGCTCCCATTTAGTCCTGTGGCAATTGTAACTTGCCTGTATGGTCTTTGATTCCTCTATGATTGCATGAATATTCTTCTGTCTTACCAACGGAAATCCCTTTAGCCAGTAGGTTATTTAACATGAACTTTGTTTAGAATATCTATGGGGTTTCAGAGAACTTACAGGTTTGTTAAGTAACTTACTGAGCAAAGGGGCATCTCATGAACACATTAGAATATCCACCAGATCTCTGGATAAGTTATATTTCCATTTAATCTCTGGCATTTGTACATATCTTCAGTCATAGAACAGGGGAAGGTAGTCTACACGCCCCACTTTTAAAATGATTTTCACACAAATTATGTTTTATTTCATATACAAAATATTTATCCCGAGCCTTCTATTTCTGACCTAAGGTTATGGATTTACGTAATGGGAAACTTGTCTGGCGCTGGAGGTCCAAGTGTTTTTTTGAAAGACCCTCATCTATTGAGGAAGGAAAAAAAAATGAATTTACCTGTTTTTACATTGAGTTTATTTGTAGATTTTACTTTAAGTTAGTAAGGCTTCACGAGAGTACCTAATCATGAAATTTTGGCATGAGAATATACCCTAAAAGGAGTGCACGACACTGGGTGGGGCAAAATTCTGCTGGTGGGTAACGAAATTTCTGACCATTGACATCGGGTTTCTCGGGGGGGAGGGAAAACAAAGGGAGAAGAGTCACGCAGACGGACCCCGGTGAGTCTGGTGATGGTGAGTTTAGTGTTACTCCCGAACAGGTATTCAAAATTGAACGAACAACGTGCTGAATACTTTAGTTCGCTGGAGGAATTTCTGCTGATTCTGGTTTCTTTCCCGGTTCTGTTTGTTGACACAAGGGGCCTTGAAGAACCCAATAACGTGCAGCGCGAGTTGGATGCTTGCAAATTTCCAAACGAGATTTTAATGTTTTGAATTGCAAGCTTTATCAACAGTACCTGTGCAGCCCCGCTTTCCGTGACCCCGCCTTCTGCCTGACCGAATCGCATCCTAACATCGAACGTATTTCACACTTCACCAGTAACCGTGACCTCGCGTGAACGAGGCTTTGGTAAGTTAATCGAAACACATCTTGGGTCAACCAAGGGCCGGGAACAGCATTCGAACCCAGCGATCCCCTCCACCGACAACGACGTGGGAAAAAATATAGACTACAATAAAACAACGAATCCAAGTTAACACAGCACTAATATCGCCTAATTAAACAATGCATGAGGGTTAACTGACGTCATATGCTTTGACCTTTGGATGAGAAAGCGTATGACGTCGGCTATAGGCCGTTGGGCATTACTCCAGCTCCCGGCCTTTTGTTTCTGTTGTGAGTGGGAGCGGTACATCTGAAGTCTTCTTTATACTAGCACTGCTTACGCATTCGATATATTCTACGATGACTGTTTCGGATTAAAACCTAATTACCGGTCACGCAGTTTGACATTATTGAGCACAAAAAAAATTAATAATTCCCTCGGAGCGTAACGTTCTGGTAGCCATTACACGCAAACAACCAAACCTAAGAGATTCTTTGTGGCTTTCTGTCGGGGAGGAAATACTAATTTTCAAACTATTTCCCCGAGCTTCAATAAAGACGGCAGGGTTTTGATAAGATCTCGGCGTGCGGTTCTCGTGAAGTGGATCGAGTGGGGCCCGGTAAACCTCTCCAGTCGCCACAGGTACCTGACATGCGGCTGTCAGGCGCGTCAGACACTTCGCGCCCACGTCCACGTCCACCCTAACTAATCGAGTGTTAATCGGCTCGTATGGAGCTGCAGCGTCGATATCTGTCGCGCTCTCGCCCGTCCGCGGGATTCGTCGAGAGCCCTTGTGGCGGACTTTCTATCAGTCACGTGGTTTAGTGTCCGGTTCTTTGGTACTGCTGAAATTATTTCCCTTCTGTGCAGGAAACAGCCCCGCACGCATACACTACCCGCCAAAAACCACCGATGCCGCTAAAATTTCCTTCGGTTCCACGGAGAGCGCGAGGCAAACAGTTTTATAAGCGGATAGCAGTTGAAAGTTTTCAAGGAGAAACAAAGGGAAGGTACTCCAGCTTACCTGGACGTTGGCAATGAAGGTATCCACTTCCTAAAAATACTCAAATCTTATGGAAAAGTAAAATCTTCCATTTCTACTTCTTCAGCTGGGGTACTCATTGATGCACGGTGTCGTCAGACAACTGAATGATGGAGTACCAGATATTTCGAGAGTTTTCGGGAAGGATCACCACCACACTGGAAATTAGGGGCGATTAACGTGTATTCCATTGCCACGTAGGTGTGTAAAGGCTGCAAATCCAGATACTGTGTTGCTGTTGTTTTTTTTTCCAGTTTAGTCTAATAGATACAGGAAGGCAGTGAAGAGAAACATGCTGTTCTAATCCTTTAATGGCGTTGTGCTGGCACCAGAGATGGTAGAACTACGAGAATTTGTACAAGAACGAAAGAGTGCCATCTAGTTGTGACATCAGCTTTCTAATCTAGTCTCGTGATCTACCCTGAGTGAATCGATTCCATCACGATGTCGCCTGGATCAGATCTGCGATCGCAGCACAGTCTCCTCGGTGGACTGTTTGTATGTCTTCAGGTGCCACTGGACGGTGGAATTAGAACGATAGACCTCCTCAGAATGCTTTGGACCACATGTTTCCAGATTAAAGCTACAACTTATTAGTGAAGACAAATGCAGATAAGTCTGTTTAGAAAATTTACGTTCTTCATTCAATTGTTCGGCTGCTAATCAAGTTATTATGCGTTGAAACAAATAGATTGTAGCGTCATGAAATACATCCTTACTTTGTTCACACACTGAACACGTTTCACAGGAATGGAGTCATTATTTAAGAAAGGTTATTAAAATATTATAAATGGATCAGCATAGATAGTCTAGAATATTCGCAGGTTATATATTGTTAGGCTTAACGATTGGCATATATATAGGCAATCTTTCGATAATCGAGTAAGATTTTTTTTTCCCCTTAGCAATTAAAAGAGAAAAAAAAAGTTAATTCTAGTTTTAAGATTGACTTCGACTATTACTAATTTGGCTAATTTGTGAATAAAACGATTCGCGTAGCCAATTTTCTTACCAAAAATTTTTGCGTGCAGAAATGCACAGAAAATTTATGCAAATTTATTGTTTCTACTGGTGGAATTTAATTTTACTCTTTCTTATACACTTTCATGGCGAACGGTATTAGGTGGCCTATTATTTAATAGAGCTACATCAGGAAAATAACAAGCAGAAGGTTCATCTGTTGATTAAAGCTGAAAACCATCGTGAATCATTCTTTGATCTCTGCTCAGCTTGTCCAGACTTGTTTCAGACGACAAGCACTTACAAATTTGGTTAACGTTCGACAATTGAGTAATCTTCAATGTTCTCTGTTCGCCAAACTGCCACAGTTAGCTGTCGTCACTTGTAATCTAAGGAAATAAAGTTTCCGACGAAATTTTACAGATAAGAAATTCTAAAGTTGGAACAAGATGTATTACTTCGACAGTGGCGCAATAAAAGCAGAACAAAGAAAACCTTCAGAATGAACAACATTCTGCCAACTTTTTCGCCATTGCCGGATTAATACATTTTATTTAACTTTGCGTCTCGGAATCTCGTAGCTTCAAAATGGTCTGGCTTACTGAACGGAAAATATCGAACTTCGACACGAATCCGATCCTGGCGATGAACTTAACCGACACTAATATGGCCGAACTCTTCTGAGATTCGACCAAACATTTATCCTTAACAGAAAACTAAATTGATTAATTTAGTACGAAAATATGTGCATACACAAACCCTTTTACCCCCCCCCCTATTGCTACCCAATCTTTATCACGATCAAACGACTTTTTATCCATCAATTTACTTATCTCATCACCTCACCTATAGGTAATCTATAATTATTTATGCCAGAATTTTAATTAACTTTTGCCTAATAGTGGCTGTGCGTATACGCTGTAGTTTATGTTTCTACAATCAAATCCTATATAGAATCGTTTATATTCCAGAGAGATTTGTTTTTTTTTTACAATAATGTAATTATGTTAATGATAAACAAAACAGCATTTACGTATTTTACAATCGTGACTGTGGTTTTAAAAGGGTAAACAAATAAAATAATGTATTCACGAAAATCTGCAAGTACAACAAAAACAAATTCAGTAAATAGAGTGAATCAGTGGATGGTCGGCGAAATGGATAACTGCGGCAGCTAATGTGTTCATATCTGGCCCACAAGTGAAAGTAGGGAGAACAAACACGTAATGGTTGTAGTCTGACCGCTGTGGGCGAGAAAATAAAGGTGGTGATATAGTTTATTAGATTTCCGATTTTCTCGACTTACATTAGTTCCAGTGACCTGGGAGAACTCTCTTTTATATCTAAAAGAAAATACGCCCCGAAAGCAGGATGTGACGTCGGGCGCATGCGTGATAGAGTTGGCAACATGAACATTGTAAACAAAGTCTTGTTCCAACCATTATACGACTCTACGCCATTTTGAGATTTTATAATTTTTTATGGTAGGCACTTCATCTTTAAAACTGCATAAATGTTAGCGACCGAAGCAAACGAAAAGAATATATGTGGGTGGGGAGCGGGTTTAGAGAATGTTTTTGGTTCCTGGTGGGCCGTATAATCGAGATATTTGTTGCCGATTTCAAGGCGAACGATAATTTTGAGAGACGCCATTTCTTCATTAGAAATCAAGAAGCACGAGGCAGTCTGGAAGGATGTCCTGAATAGACTAGGGTCGATACTGTATCTAGAGAAATCTGTAGAGCCACGCGATTCTTTTGTAAGGGATGAACTGATGCTTTGATTTAGAGTCGAAGTTGTGTAGAATCTTAAACGAGTTTTTTTAATCTATTGACCTTAAGAAAATATTCTAAAATATAATGGTGTGAAATCTGACAAAGTGCAGTATAAAGTTGGCATAATGATCGTGAAAAACGCACTAGATTTTATCAAACGGCTTTTGAACATAACAGATTCAATAATAATTGTGGCTGAAAATCAAAAAAAGAGATTTATGCAAGGGGCACGTTTTCACATCTATCAGTAGGCGGAAGCCATACACTTTTCTAAGGCTGAGAGAGAGAGAGAGAGAGAGAGAGAGATTGTATCTAACGTCATTTCAGACAAAAACAGCAAGGGAGGTGTAAGACATTAGATGTGGAAAGATAAAGTAGGTTTCATTGCATTCAGTAAAGATACAAACCTAGAAACAATGGACTTTAGAAAGAAAACGAAGCATACCAGTGAAATTACTTTGGCGCCGGTACATTGGTCAGCCAGGCAACTTCCGGCGTTTAAGCAAAGCGCCAGCAGGTGACATCTACTTCCTGAAATACCAGATCGATGTCGGCTTAATGGAGTAAGCTATCTACTGTAAAGGAAATTATTTATTCTAACCTTTTGAGGAAAGCTTTGTTTTCGAAGGGAGCTGGTGTTTCTCTTATTATTCGATTTTATCACGCCTTAGGTTGATATATATTTTGGACGTTTATGTTATTACCATGACTAAAGCAGAATATTCTTTTGTTTGAATGGATCATTAAAAAAACAAGATTATTGTTTTGTAAACGCAGCCAGATGGAAGTTATCGTCTTGTCATCGGATGCTTTTTATCGCTTATTCTGCTTCCACACCAACACCATTTAGGCCCCTTTTGTAAGCTGGACAGATTATTGCATTGGTATATTAGCTTCATAAAGTTTTAACTGTTGGCTCCTGAAATGTGAGTTGGCTGTGTGTACGGTATACCGACAACAAAATCCCATTTCTAAGGTCTATACTTATTGGTTAAGATCTAATTCTGCCAAGAGAGGTCCTTTCGCACACCACAGTACTGGTTTGCCGGAGGTTGTATCAGTGGAGAGAACCTTCCTTTTTCTTTTCTCTCAGCTTTCCAGTGGATTTTCCAAAAATTTTTTGAAGGTCCGCGGGAACTGCAGATTATTTCCAAAGGTTGTGATCCGCACCAGTGAGTTTGATCTTGCTTTTATCCTGCGTCTTCGGCCCCATCATTGTTTTACTTAGTTTGGTTAATTTACTTCAAACACGCGGCAGAGATTCTACTGTAAAGCAAGCACATTTATTAGGGGGCCTTATGGCATCGCTGCCATCAACCCCACAGTCCGCGCCCCATAGAAGTCAGTCGGTCAGGACCACACCTTTGTCTGGCCTAGCTTTGATATCTGTCGTTTGATTACATTCTGGCTGCGAGTTAACCTTTCAGGTCCTCGATTGCATTCCATCATCTGGTGCTGCCTGTCTGTCAGCCATACTTCCAGTAGGTAGACCGTTGCTTGGAAATAAGCCTGGGGTTGTCAGAAGTCGGTTTTGAGAGTCCACGAAGCGGCTAAATCGCTTCCTGGCAGTTCAGGAATGATCTCAGTTACACGTTGTATGTCTTTACCTGTGCGCGAAACTTCGGCACAGCCATCAGCAAATATGAGATGGATGCTCGGCAAGAATCTTTACGTCTTTTCTTTTCTGTTTTACGTGGAGTTTCGTCCACTCAGCTTTGCTTGATGGCTCTCGGAAGATCGGTAACCATTGTTAGTTTATTTAAGTGAAGATGGTCTGAGCTGAGTTATCCGCGATCTGTACAGTATCTGTGTAGATTTACTTGGCTCAAAGAATTTGGGGGTTACAGCAGCCTCACACACACACACACACACACACACACACACACACACACACACACACACACACACACACACACATCTTCCTTCAATTTTATAATCTTTGTGCTCTAAAATGTTGCATAATTTATACGATATAGGCGTTATTTATTTCGCTATTATTTTAGTGTCTGAACCTCACAGTTGCCTCCCCCTGGCAGTTATAAGCTGATTTGACAAACGACGACAGCACCGGGCGGCGCTTTAAACCAGCAGCCTCCTCCGGCGCGCGTGCGGCAATCTCCAAATCTGTGGCTGAGTTCTGGACGCGAGGTCATCAGAGCGAATAAAATCGCCAGCCATGGGACTGGCTAACGTCGCGAATGGCGGATTAAAGCCTCACCGTCGTTGGAAACCAAACCAAACCATTCCGTTTTAGGGGGAAAAAAAAACAACAACAATAAATTCAAATTTATTGACTTATGCAAGAGCGAGAAGGTGCGAAAACAATTATTCAACGTAATCTTTAAAACTCTTTTCTTTAATGTAAGGTAAAAGCTAAAATTAAATGGATTTCAGTGCGAATCTGCGCTCAATTAGAGGAGGTAACATCTTTTGGCAATAATAATTGGAGTCTTAAAAGCTTCAAATATAATTTTGAGTTCCGAAGCAGTTTAGGTAGGAGGACCCTCCCTTTCTGTTTAATTCTCGTCGGTGTTGGATATTTTACTTGACGTCAAATAAAACGAAACATAATGCGTGTGGGCGATGTAAATACCGCGTAAAGATGGTGTTGCCAGTCATTAAAGGCGAAGTAAGATCGACTTCTTGGTCAGGTTATGTTCCTGGCTTTTCTTCATCACGCTGGTACGCGAACCGTCAGGAGAGGGAAGAGTCGTCGAAAATTGACTATAGAAAAAATGTCCTCTCGGTAACTTCTTTAAAATCCTTTGGTTAAGCAGGCGGTACACAGCTCTGTTCTGATAAAAGGGAGTCGAGACGAAGCTTCACGTTCCACACATTCCAATCATGAATTCTAGACTGACTCTTTTTAATATAAGTAAAACCGAACCGAAATCCAGTGTCGCCGGTCCATTGCCCAATGCCGTTAATGATTTGTCGGAGGGAAGCCAGACTGATTTCCACATTTACCGTCTCTGTGATTAATACCCCGCCTCTCACGTGCACCAATTAGAAATTCTGGCTTCCTCTGGAAACTGTTTTCCGTAGTCTTTTCATGACGGAAGCCCTGTGTTCCTGCAAAATTGCTTCGATTAACTGATACATTCCATTCAGCCTTAAAATAACAAAACTAAGGTTAGTAGTAATGAGAAAGAATCTCTCGGTAGGAAGATGTGACATTTTAGGGTGGATATTCATATTATATAAATCCATATTTAGAATTTAAAAGAAAAGAAATAGTCGGTACTGTCTCGAGGTTTTTTAGAATGCATTATTAGCAAATATAGGAGTTTTATTTCTTAATGTTTATTGATTGGCAACAGAAAATATAAACCATTCTTTGTGAGGAGCAGTCTGCGCGAACGGGTTTACCCATTTCCAAACAAATTAAATGTTTATCGAGGTGGACTCTTTTAGGAGCATGAGAGAACAAAACATTCATTCCTTACTTCTCTCTTATTGGTTTTGTTGCTTTTCCACTGACCATTGACCCGGTTATTAGTTTTAATTCAATAGCAGGGAGTAATTGGGTTTATGGATTTCTACTAAGAGCCAGCATACGTGTAGAATAACGCCATTCTCTCTCTCTCTCTCTCTCTCTCTCTCTCTCTCTCTCTCTCTCTCTCTCTCTCTCTCTCTCTCTCTCTCTTCCTCTCTCTCTACTTACGTCATTTCTCTCTCTGTACTGACATCATCATCTCTCTCTCTCTACTTACGTCATTTCTCTCTCTGTACTGACATCATCATCTCTCTCTCTCTCTCTCTCTTCCTCTCTCTCTCTACTTACGTCATTTCTCTCTCTGTACTGACATCATCATCTCTCTCTCTCTACTTACGTCATTTCTCTCTCTGTACTGACATCATCATCTCTCTCTCTCTCTCTCTCTTCCTCTCTCTCTACTTACGTCATTTCTCTCTCTGTACTGACATCATCATCTCTCTCTCTCTCTCTCTCTCTCTCTCTCTTCCTCTCTCTCTACTTACGTCATTTCTCTCTCGTACTGACATCATCTCTCTCTGCTCTGACGTCATCTCTCTCTCTCTCTACTTACGTCATTTCTCTCTCTCTGTACTGACATCATCTCTCTCTGCTCTGACGTCATCTCTCTCTCTCTCTACTTACGTCATTTCTCTCTCTGTACTGACATCATCATCTCTCTCTCTCTCTCTCTCTCTTCCTCTCTCTCTACTTACGTCATTTCTCTCTCTGTACTGACATCATCATCTCTCTCTCTCTCTCTCTCTCTCTCTCTCTCTCTCCTCTCTCTCTCTCTCTCTCTTACGTCATTTCTCTCTCTCTGTACTGACATCATCTCTCTCTGCTCTGACGTCATCTCTCTCTCTCTCTACTTACGACGTCATTTCTCTCTCTCTCTCTGTACTGACATCATCATCTCTCTCTCTCTCTCTCTCTCTCTTCTCTCTCTCTCTCTACTTACGTCATTCTCTCTCTCTCTCTCTGTACTGACATCATCATCTCTCTCTCTCTCTCTCTGCGGTTGCTTCCTTTATTGTGGATTATTATTTTGTTGTGACTTCGTGTGAAGACAGCCGAGCGCTCGTGAAAATGATTACTAATCGTTCTGCTCCCCGACGGTTTACTTCCGACAGAGCTGCTGAAGGAAAGTCTCGCTTGCTTTCACTGAATATTTATCTTTAAGCGACATCAGTTGCATCGAAAACTGGCCCGGGAGGAACGGGGTGAAGATACCTACTATCTGGCCTTTATTTTAACACGTAACCTCTTATCGGACGGAGGTGCGCGGTAAACGGTTATCTATTGTTTTGATAGGGTTGTCCGGTTCCTCCCCTGCCGCCCAGACGGGGTCAGTGAGAACCTCCAGTTTTATGAGTACACGGTTTCCCTTACACCAATTCCAATATTAAATCCCATCTGTGTTTTTTAACAGTATATACCCTCGAGATCACTTGTTGTCTTTCATCACTCATTTTAGATATAGATTCAATCATAAGCCCTTAAGACAGATAAATGAAACGACTCGAAATCCGTAATAAAAAATAGGGCCTTGTTAACATTTCTAGGTTGTAACTCATCCTTTTTTAATCAGTTTCCGTGAGGCAACCGGAAAGTTCAAGTGGCGGTTTGCTAACCCTCCCCCCTCCCACATCACCCACCAGGAAGACTCAGAAGGACAAGGTAACGGTCATTGGCCGACTTCACGACGCATCCCTGGTGGCTTCACTCGTCAGCTGGCCGGGGAGAAAAGATTAACAATCATTCCCACGGCGTCTCTTTACAATTGTGTCGCGGTGCTGACGGCCCCAGCCAGAGATACCCGCCCACTGCCTGGGTCCATCGATCACCAGCTGTTATCATCCGATAGCTGTCTACGTCATTTATATTTGTCGCTTTTTTCGCTTTTCTTTTTACAGACGCAAAGGACACAGCGAGTTTCTGGCTCTCGTTTTTATTGACCTTTATGAAATACACACGAGTTTTGCGATTATCGGCCGCCAGGGAAGGCGAGTCGGTGCCGATCGACTGATGGAGTTGCTGTGATCTCTCTACCTCTGGAGAAATCACAAATATCTTCCTCTTTTAAACAACGCCAGTCAAAGACAAAAAAAAATATATAATAAAATGTGATCTAAGCGCACAGTATAACACCTGCAACTTTTTGCGGTATGTAGAACATGGATAGTTAGAATATGACTACGGGAACACTTCCACTGGCTGCCAAACTCTCTGTTGGCTTCGCGTGAATATGCGCTTTGAAAATTGCCATGACTTTTTATGGTATACGATGAAATGTTTTGTAGACACAGAGGCCGAAGGTCGCCAAGGAATTTTGGAACTTTCTTAGCATTTTTTGTAATTGCAATAATACCGCCCGCTCGGTGGTGTTTGTGCCGGTTCCTGTGGTGTGTGAAGCAGCAGTTATATTGTTTCCTTAGACACCAGGCGAGCAGTAACAGGTAAACAAGTCTGTTTGTGAATTTGGCATCGCTGTTTGGCTGGAATACGAATCCCGCGCTATTACATCGCTTGGGTTGGGTCTGATGAACAGGAATTAGCGTTTATTTCTTTATCAATTTCAGCCAAGTTACCACAACAACTCACCGATATGCTCCCCGAACGTGATTTGCGCTTTTCTCCCTTAATTTCGCGCTTGTGTGTGTTTTCTTTTGCCAAAACATCTTTAATAAACAAACCGCCACTTTTTATAACAATTCGAATTTTGAATCACCCTGCAGCCTTTGAAGATCTAAATCTTGTGATTTGTTGCTCATAATCATCTCTCTGCCTTTTGTCCGTGTATTAACAATAGCTTCCCCACTGCTACCCTTTATTATTACTTCAGGATCGTGTTTTCTCCCAGTCTTGTCCATTTACAAGTTTTGGGCTGCACTTTCTTCTCCTCCTCAGACTTAGTTAGTAACCGTGGATGTCTGTCCTCGCCTTCCGCTTGGCTGCACTTTCTTCTCCTCCTCAGACTTAGTTAGTAACCGTGGATGTCTGTCCTCGTCTTCCGCTTGGCTGCACTTTCTTCTCCTCCTCAGACTTAGTTAGTAACCGTGGATGTCTGTCCTCGTCTTCCGCTTGGCTGCACTTTCTTCTCCTCCTCAGACTTAGTTAGTAACCGTGGATGTTGTCCTCGTCTTCCGCTTGGCTGCACTTTCTTCTCCTCCTCAGACTTAGTTAGTAACCGTGGATGTTTGTCCTCGTCTTCCGCTTGGCTGCACTTTCTTCTCCTCCTCAGACTTAGTTAGTAACCGTGGATGTTTGTCCTCGTCTTCCGCTTGGCTGCACTTTCTTCTCCTCCTCAGACTTAGTTAGTAACCGTGGATGTCTGTCCTCGCCTTCCGCTTGGCTGCACTTTCTTCTCCTCCTCAGACTTAGTTAGTAACCGTGGATGTCTGTCCTCGCCTTCCGCTTGGCTGCACTTTCTTCTCCTCCTCAGACTTAGTTAGTAACCGTGGATGTCTGTCCTCGCCTTCCGCTTGGCTGCACTTTCTTCTCCTCCTCAGACTTAGTTAGTAACTGTGGATGTCTGTCCTCGCCTTCCGCTTGGCTGCACTTTCTTCTATGGTCTTTGCTTTTGATTGTGTCTTCTTCTAGATATTTTCTCAATAGATTCGAAATCGTACTCTTGCAAACGCTGTTTTTCTTTGCAGACTCATATTTAAAACCTTAGTTTTTTGTCATCGCTCTATGTGTGTGTGTGTGTGTAGCTATAGCAGCATAGAACATGATAAATGTTCAGAAATGGTGAATACGGTTATTGATCTCCATTCATTCGCTGTAATACTCAAATTACATTGGCTGTTGAAGTCGATTATTATCATGCAGCTGCCTAAATCCAAGTAGGAAGCAGTCTGGTATCCTACCACTTACTTACTTCATTATACCGATCTGGTTTTAGATTAATTTCCCTAAATCCTTCCTCATTTTGACAAGAACTGACTTACCCGACGCGTAATAAAACCAATTTAGATGGCGTATTTCTAGATTCTCTAGAACTATGGGTAATTTTTTTTTTTTTAGCATCGCTAAATTAACTTTTAATTTTTGGAAAATTAATTCAGTTTATTAGTACGATTATCAGGTTTAATGCCTTACTGTCCTGTTCAGTTTTGACTTTTGTTTACGAAAAACAAAATTTGTCAAACGGACTTGTCAACAACAACAACAACAACAACAACAAAATCAGCAAGAAAGTAAAATGTCGAGATTGGTCGTTTACTTCGGTTATCTACCAGTTGGTTGAATATCCAGGTCGATAGTTCCATTTAACAGAATTTCATAAATTTGGTCAGTAAAAATCGATAGAGGCATTTTGAGGAGTATTCCCTCTTTTATCGTTAATTTGAGAAAAACCTGCACATCACCTGACAGTCAGGAAAACTGATTACAACCTGGCTATCAGATGGTTTAATTACCTCTCTCTGCTGTTGACGTTATTTTTATTTTATTATCATTTCTGATATTATCCCGAAGGTTTTTAATTACATTCTGACGTTTGCGAGTTTCCTTGGGGGCGGAGGTTTATCTATAATATTCTTATTGGTCTGTTTAATTGCTTCTTTTTACTCGGAGCGAAGCTAATGAAAAGATGTTCTTTCGTCGGCATGTCTTAGACCGAGAGGTCGGGCAGCAGCTACAGAAAACTGTGGCGTCCTGGTAACCCCTTAGTAACAGGTCTCCGACGTGTGGTGGAAGAAGAAACAGTTGTGGTATAAAGACTACGGAAATAAGCTTTCCAACGGTCGATCCTCCGCAGTCATCTGCCTTGTCCTATGTAGTATAACATATCCAAGGTCCTAGCATTCTTTTTTTCTATTTATTTATTCCATTTCTCGAAAAGTCTGCCCCTGTAATACTAAACTTTCGTTCAAACTGACTACTTGTGGCTGAAGACCCTATTTCGATTTCCGGTCGGCGCGTGGGTTACCTCTGAAAAATGAAGGAGTTCTGGCCGGGATTACCCTGCCAAGGTCGGAAGTGCCGGGCCCTTCGTGGCGCAGGACAGGCAGCGCTCTCTAACGGATATCCGCTGCACCACTACGCTCCGCCTCCAGGGTTGTCTCCAGTGTAGAAAGGATATCTCCGTTGCCGAGACTGGTGTGTGACACGACGACAGAGGTCAGAACTTGGTATTTGTTGAGTGTACACGCAGGTGTTTTGCGGATGAGGTGCGTCACGCCACCTATAGGACATCCATTTCCGGAATGTCCATGACCGTTCGTACTGTGTGGTCGTTCGGTCGGTCGATCGGCGGCGAAGAAACTGAGATTGTCAAAGCACCTCGAAGAGTGGACCTCGAGACCAAATAAAGGAAGAGATGCGCGGATTAACAGAAGAGTGGTGAAGGAAGGAAATCCGTGCAAACTGTGGCTGGACCCGTCTTTAGCCCACCGTCGGCGAAGGGGGCAGCAACAAGAGGGAGGGAGTTCCGAGATGCCGCTTTCCTTGGTGTTAAGGGGCGACCGGTGATCAGAATGGCACCTGGTAGTGAGTGGGTAGCGAATAAAGGAGGTTCACGATGAGGAAGTGAAAGGTGCAACCAGAAACACGCGGGCCCTGTTTCCTACTGTTGGTGATTCAGTGGCATATTCTGTGCAGCCGGGTTAGGGGTCTTCTGCGAACTCTCTACAAACCCGATAAGCCAACTGGAAGAACCTGGCGCTCCGCCAACCAGAGCAAAGTTTACCAATTCTCCGTTTGCCCGGTGCCATGAGAAGAATTCTAGGTTTTAAAAACCGCAGCATCGCCTAACCCGGCCATGTTCACATCTAATTAACGTGCGCCAGCCAGCAGGGTTAGACGACATTACGGCTGCTTGTCGTGAGCAGCCGGCAGAGAGGACATGTTGTCACGTGGCCGGAAGACTGGTTTTTCTGTACTGGCCCTACCGCTGAAGGGCCGGGTCACGGAGGTGCCACAGACAGCTTTGCGTTTACGTTTTCAGATCGAGGAAAAAAAAAATCATTTACGAACGTCAAAAGAAAATGCGAAAGAGTTAGAGAGGGTGGGGAGAGAGTTAACACAACTTTGGCGGTCAGAAGTAAATCAGCTGGGCATCTGCGCTTGTCGAGCCCATCAGTGGTCCAGATGTCTCCACAATTGTCTGACAGCCAGCTTCACGGGCTCTCAACAACTAAAAGGAGTTACCCCATACAGCGCTACGGTAAAAGTTTGCGATAACCAGATATGTGTATTTTGAAACTGGTCTAGGAGAAAATCGTAGAAATAAACAAATGCTTCCGCATCCATTGTAATACATTAATTAACGTGCACACTTTCAAAACAGCGGCACAAGGAAATGAAAAGAATAGCAAACAAAAATACGAAAATGTGGATTAACAGATTTCTTCTGATGACTCAGCATTGAACATGCGCTGGTTGGCTGCTGTTTTTACCGTTGATGCAAAGATGAAAATTAATTCAGAGGTATTCGGTGTTTGGTATTATTATTATTATTATTATTATTATTGTTGTTGTTGTTGTTGTTGTTGTTATTATTATTATTAGAAGACGGCTGGTAATTTATATGGAATTTTAATGTAATGGCTCCTCTTCGTGATCTGATGCTTCACTTCCCGGGTCTCATTTGCTTCGTTAATTCTATTTTTGCCCGGCCTACATCACCTTGGCAACAGGCGGATAAACGAGAGTATCAGAGCTGCGTTCGAGACGCGTCTTCTTGGCAAACCGGAGCCTGGTGGTTGGTTGTGGACGGGGAACTTTCGCACCTCTGGGTGCTCCACAAACCGACGGCCGCTGTTTTCCTGACGGGTGTGCGGTGGTCTGCCCCCGGAGACCGACCCCTCAGAATCCCGACAGTGAACCGTATGTCCGTCAACTGGCTCCATCCTCCGCGACGTCGGGATAATCTGTTGGATAAGAAACTGAGAGACCCCTGTGACGATGATCGCACCGAGGAACGGGAACCGGTGGACGGCTCGGCGCTGGTCAGGGCTGTTACCCGGGAGCGAGCCTTCCGGGTTTCCGCTCTCCCCACCCTCAGGGACGGAAAAGGGGTCGAAAATGGCAACAGAAAAAAGAATGAAGAAGATGCGATCAAAAAAAACAAAGAATAAATAAATAGAATCCTATTTGAGGGAAGGGTCTTCGCGGGGCGGTCAGGGGCTGGTGTCCGGGGCGAACAAAAACGAAGAATTAGACGTATCCAGCAGCTCGCTCAAAAGTATTGGTAGAACAGGGGGTCGCCAGCGGAAACCACAATCGAGTCGGACTTTTAGACCGCGGAATCCAGAGAATCGGGGGTCAGGGGGTTAAATGAAAACTACCAAAAAATTAGCCCCTGAAAACACGGGATGCATCGTGACGCTGGTCGTTGCTCTTTGAAGGTAGATACCAGAGAGGGACCGGGCGTCTGAATTAACTCCATTCTGTTAAGGGTCGCTTACGTTATTTCAGAATTTCTCCCATCAGGTTTACATTAAGTAAACGAATCCGTAAACCGTCTTCGCCCTTAGATTAAAAAAAAAACGGGATTGCGAAGAAAGGAATTTCGGGAAGAGGACGTAGCTGCATCTCCTTAAGTGGTTTTATTAAAGGGCTCGTGTTGCGGATGGGATTAGGGGACAGATTCATCCTCTTGAGACAATTCGACGCGATACTTTAAATAAAAACCAACGATAAATCAATGGCAATATTTTCTGTCTCTCTCTCTCTCTCTCTTCCCCAGTGACTGCACGAATCGTCTCTGGGAATGTAAACGTGTAGTTTGCGACCCACAGCTACCAGATACCTGGTTTCTATGGAAACTTGATTGCCACCTCCGACCAGGTGGGTGGGTGGGTGACTCTCTGTCGCCGGAAACACTTCCACAGCTTACTCTAGGATCAGAGAGTCTTTCTTTTTCTTTGAAATTCAAACTGGATCACACACACACACACACACACCACACACACACACACACCACACACACACACACACACACACACACACACACACACACCACACACACACACACACACCGCATCCAGGTTAATTACATTTGTCGATTTAAAACAAAGTTTTTAAAGACTTTTTTCGTTGGCGAGGTGTTTACTTCTTGGCTTCGTGAACTACCCCGAGGCTTTCTGTTTCTTCATCTCGATGCGGCCGAAACGAAATTTCTCATTTGCTTTTCGATTAACAGATGCAAATTTAATTATAAATCAAGCATTATCGTGCAACTGTGCTGACAAAATCTGTTAGACGCAATTACCAGTATATTATTTACTTGTTTCAACTCTAAAACTAAACGTTACTGATAAACAGTTAAAGCTGAAGCCTTGGAAATTCGACAATGCATCATGACACATTGCAAAATATAAACAAACAATTAAATCCATATAAAGGATTCAAACAGCTTAGCATCGCTACATAATTAAATCAATATAGTAACGTTACATAATAAAATCTATAATCTTTCAAAAACAATACAGTAATTTTACATAAACCAACACTGTTACTACATAATTACAGCTGTAACCTTTTTAGATATCAACACAATTTAATTATAAAATAAAAGTTGTGATCTCTTCAAGGCAAAACACAGTATTATTACAGTACAGAAATATGTGCTACCTGTAAAAATTGATTAAATAATTTAAAAATTAAATTTTAACCTTCAAAGAGTTAACAACGATCTTAGTACAAGCTTAAATGCATGACTATCAACAGTAGTAGTACTGCATAATGAACAGGACACAGTGAGAAATCGGCACAGCATCATCGCAGATATCAGAGAATGTCGACAATAAACGAAGTCGAGATTACAGACTTACACCAAAAACACACAACCTTTTGGGTCCGAGTGTCTGCATAGTCTCTAGCAGTGAGTGAGCTCCTGGTAGCTGCTTCATCCAATCATGCCAGACCCCAATTATAAACCCTACTTTGACGTCACCAACTAGATATACTAATCCATACCGGCCCCCCTTTTTTTACCCTATCTCTGGTTAAAGAAGTCAGCACCCTAAAACCGAAGGGTCAGTCTTGCAGTGATAAATATGCTACTCACCGACCAACTTGTCTAACAGTTGTTCAGTGGAAGGCTGATTAAATTTGCCTGGAAGCTGCAGGGAGTCTGTGAAGGGATGGCGCTGGTAATCTCGCACCGAGAGTACGTTGGTGCTAGATGGACTCAAGCACCTTAAATTTCCTACTGCTGATAAACACCTGATCGATGACGTTAAGGAAAAGCTATTATAGGGGGGGGTAATCTGTACGCGTGCAATGCTGCATGGGTGGACAAAAATGCAAAAAGGATTCTAGACGTTGTATCGTCCAATAATCCTGGTAAATGAACTCTTCCAAATAAACGACTCCTAACTGCAAGTGTTCCGCATATTTCCCTTTCTGCAGCAGCAATAGCGAAATACAAAGTTGATGTGTTTAATAAGCGATCGCTTCCTCGTCGCTATTGAAATTATATTTTGTAGCAATAAAACTCAACGGTCCCCTTCTCCAGAGATGGAATCATTGGAGAGATATTGGGAGGAAGCTGTAACATCGCGGAAGTCGCCGCAGCTTCCACACCAGCGGACGCACGAGGACACCATAAGCGTTTCTGGACCGGGGGAAGTATCCTTTCACAAGGGAGAGAGACCAAGAAAGTCTTTCAAAGAGAAGAGATCAATAATGGACCACCTAACTGCTCAGTCAAGGAAAGATTTCATAAGAAAATATCTACTACTCTGGTTGAAGTCAATTGCTGTGCTGAAGTAGAGAGGAAAGGGCTGACGAATTATTCTTCAGGCACTAATCAAACACAAGCATCTTGATGCCGCCTTCAAGAAGCAGTCGAATAAAGACGATTCGACAGGAGCTGGTAAACATCTCTAAACCTTTCACGCCTGCAGATGATGCTGCAGTGCCTCAAGCGTTAAAGAATTCCAGGATCTGATTGAGTCACAATCGCAAATGAAGAATTCTGCATTTACCAAAAGTAATAAAGGATCTGGTACTTTAGTTTTTGCAACAGGTTATGACTTGAAGGCAAAATGCCTAATGTTTGGAAAATTGCCACTATTGTTAAGAAAAGGAAGTATAGAAACAAAGCAGGTAGATGGAGACCAGTTTCCTTCAAGCTGCTGGGATAAACTACTGAAATACAGCGACGCTTGACCAGGTAAACCAAAAATTCAGAGTACAGGCAGGATTTTAAAATCAACTAAACCAGCACCTGATCATTTGGCGCGGTTTGCGCACCATGTGCAAGATACGGTGTTCAGAGAAAAGAGAATACATTGGCAGTATTCTCAGGCCTGCAGTCAGCATTTACTAACTGATGAATTAAGCAGTACAAACGCATGTGGTCAAACAGATTTAATCTTCCATTGTTGACATATACTCAGTGGTGACGACCGATGGCTACTAAACCTCACCGCGTCATATATCGGGCAAAATTACACCAAAGGGAGCTGTAATGGATTCTGTTCTCTTTAATACCTATATCAGTGGTGTGGCACAGCTGATACACATTGCTGATATAGCTTTATATGCTGATAATATTATTATTTAGACCTTTGACTCCTAAATTTCTACAACAGTAAAGAAGATAAATTGATAGACACTCAGTTCAGATTTTGGAGACGCATTAGCGAAGAACCTGAAAATCATGATCCGAGTCGCAAGTACCTCCTGTGTTGCTGATAATACAAAGAAAAAAAGAAAAAAAACTTGAATAGGGCCATTGTCGTTCATCATCAGCATAGCACACCACCTATCATCAGTCTCTCAAAAGCTGATTTGTTATACATCTTCAGATGATGGACAGGAAAATAAAATAGAGGTACCAGGAAAAGTTATCTGTAGTAGGTGCTACGAAGAGGAAGCTACATTTTTTTTAAAAAAAACTTGGAATAGATGTTTTATTGGCAGAAAGTCTGCTACATTCTCTAAAGAACGCAGGAAAACCTTGTGTGGAGTTACAAGAGCAACGAATACAGAATGTGCCGACAGAGCTACCTGGAAAAAGTTTCACATTTATATTGTAATTGCATGAACCGAAAAGAAACCTAAAGACCTACGTAAAGCTGAGTCTAAGAACCGCACATGCCTTGGTTTGGAAATAATTAAAATCAACTAAGGTACGTAGAGATTTTTGGCAAGTTACTTAGAGATCTGCAGGTACAGATTAGCAGATTAGCCCTCCTAAATACCCATTATTGGGATAGAAATGAGCGCATCAAAAACATGTCCCAATTGAAACCTAGCTGAAACTGCTGAACATCTCGGAAAAGTCTGAAATATTCCAAAGAGGCGCAGATACGCAGGGGAGGGGACTGCTAAGAATTCAACATTAAAATACTTTGCTGAATGATTCTCATGGTTTTGGACACGTGGATTTCGAAAATCAAAATAACGTTTGTCGTAGATGATAGGAATGTTGTCTAATGTGACGGAAAACCACCCGAAAATAATAGTTCGGACTGATGGAGAAGAGAAAAAGTAGGTGAAACTAGCAACGATTAAGATGCTGCATCATCATATTTTCCTGATCTTGTTTCATTTGCCTCATTTCCTCCGTGTTCTCACCTTCTCCAATCTGACAGCCTAGTCACGTACCTTGGCTTCAAACTCCTTTTCACGCCCAGGAATTCCCCTCCATCCATCCCTCCCTCCCTCACCAAGCTGGTCTGGACAGAAGTAGAAGTCCTTTTTCTTCTTCTTGCGGACCAGCGTGTTTGTTCTTATCTTCTCCGTGGCGTCAGGTTCTCCGGTATCGGACAGCTGACCAGTCTGAAACTGAAACTTGCTGCCTTTCTTACCTGAACCACTTTTTTTCCTGGTCTTACATCTGACAAGACTTTGATGTTTCTCTTGGAGTGTGACAGAAAATGCGCGGCGTAGCAATTTTTCCTAACCACAGTTTCGATGCGAGTCATCTTTCAGAACGGTGTCACGCCATTGGCGGTTTCGTAGCGAGGAACTGATCGCCTTACTTCTCTCCAGCACCCTGAAAAGCATCTTTCAGGTATAGAAAATACTGGAACGCCTGCCCGATTGGTCTGCAGTTTGGATCCTTTCGTGATGGATTCTCTCAGTAAGGTCTCAAAGACTAGCCTTGTGATTGGTTAAAATACGCGGAGCGTGACGCCCTCGTTTCCACGCCCCTCCCAGACACGTGACCAGCGTATGGCTGCGGAATGTTCCGAATATCCTGCGAAGCTTTCCTCAATCTGTCTACGGTGTTTGGTTGCCGTTTTGAATATTTCAGTAGCTATATATCCCGATATTAGCCTCGGTAATTTTCGTGCCAGCCAAGGTATCGTTGAGAGTGTTCTATCAGCCTCTTCATGTTCCAGATAGTTTGGCGGATGTTGTCAGGGTTAGAGGATGAGATGTCTTCTGAACAGAAGAGCGTGACGGATGAGAACCTTCCTCTGCCTGTCAGCATTCGGTATACCACTGGTTTTGTGCCCGCCCCCTTGCTCCACCTTAGCTGCTGTACCGCTTCCCGGCCCGCCACCGAACGGACTTCCATCGATTATCATCAAACCGTCCCTAACGAGCCCCTTTCATTTCGTTCGGATTTGCCGTCTTGTTGCTCTTCTTCCTTGTAGTCGGTCAGGCGGAGAACATACACCGAGGTCTTTAGCACCACTTTCGAAAAGCTCGGCCTTTCTTCCCCAACCGTCTCTATAGACGGCGTATCTTCATCAGAGCCTCGCGCACCGCTCCTCCGAAACATCGAGCGCGCAGGAGCTTTCGCCAGCTAACCCTGACCCCTATACCCTCGTCAGTGATGTTTTCTTTCCGGTAGCCAGAGTATTCGCCGCCTCACAATGACGCATTTCTGCAGACCTGATACTTTCTGATTGCTTGCATGAAAGCCAATCGCTATACCAGCCCCTGTCTGAACTGTGGTCCATACTAACTAGCGCGGGTACACCTAATCAGTATTAGACTTTGACCTTTTTACCCTTTGACCTCTATCGTGACTCATATAATGTTTGCCGTGATTTACAAATCACTAATGTAAATAAAATTCATCCATAATTCCCTTCCGTAAGACCAGTTTCAGAAACTCCTCGCTCATTTCCATAGTCGGAAGTATTGTTTTCAAGCAGCTTTCTGCCGCACAAGTTCGGACTCCTCAGACGCCGTCTGCCATTATCTGAGGCGAAAATTATTTGGATTTTCAAAATTACCACATCTGAGAGCGCCATCGCGCTGCGAAAAACGAATTAAACCAGTTCTGTAGTTCGTAGGATTGGTCGCACTCTCTCGGGAGGACCAAGAGAGTAATAAATAATCTGAAACGTCGGGAAACCATTAAGCAGGTTACTACGAAGAGTCGAGAGAGAGAGAGAGAGAGAGAGAGAGAGAGAGGAGAGAGAGAGAGAGAGATGTGCAAGAAATCAGAATAAAACTTCGCTCGTTTTTCCTCAATTAGGTGACAGAATCATCCATCATATTCGATCTTCAGGCATTAACAAACCATAATCAGTAGTCTCTTGTGCCATAGTTAAAACCGCGACCTTATTATAGATTTTGAAAATTATTAAGTAAAACTGCAATTTTGTGAAAGAGAATTCAACGCTATAATTTTACCCAGTAAAGACTGTATCCTAAACTCGCCAGCATATTAATAATAAAAGCAAAAAACAGTTTATTCTTATTTACTCTCTTTTATTATAATTTCTGAAGTCTTTTCTTTTCTTTGGTTTAAGAAACAGGCGAAAAAGAGGCTGCTGAATATGAGGCTGGTTGCAGAATCCAACAAACTGGGGAAATGTCGCTGCTTCTCCGTAATAGGCGAAGGCAGGTGTCTTTTTTCATTATGCATCAACACGCAATAGTCACGTCAGGTTTCTATCAGGTTACGTAGCTTTGTACAGATTAGTGTCCGTCTTCTCAGAAAATGCTTTAGTAAATTAAAAATTCCCCATCTTCGTGAAGAGCTCGGGTTAATTTCTTTGACGCGCTGATTCCGCTAGAACGCGTCCGCGCGCACAAAAATGAAATGGTGGCAGCCAGTGAAACACTTTATTCGTTTATTTATCAATAAAAACCCAGCCCTGGATCAAACTCCGGCTAATGCCTGCTTAACGGACCGGATTCGGTATATGACAGTCTCTCCGCCTGAAGCTGGCTGGCACGTGGGTTCTTGCTGTGGATTTGGGGTGCAGCAAGGGTAGATAAGCAAGTAAATCATTTTTGTGTAAAAGATTGATGCGAAGAAAAGATGATACTGTACCATTCTAATCGTTATCATTGTGAAGTCTACCTGCATGTTTGTTTTTTATTTTCATTTTGTTCAAAACGGTGTTATTGATTATTGGCAAGACTGAGAATCTGGAGGGAAGTAAATGGCAAAGGTAGATCATCAGTATTTCAGTCAGCAAAGAGTATCAGAACTAAATGCATTGCCAAGTCATTTGATGACATGACCAGACTCCATGGATGTCTAATCGTAAGGAATGCAAAGTAGGAATAATTTCAGCGAAATCGCATCGAACACTGTTTAAACTTTAAATGTTTCTGTTCTATTTACCATCGAACGGGAGACTTCCGGGGCTAGGTGTTACAGCACCAGTAATTTATAATGAAACGTACAGATGATGCTGCACCCGACGTCATAAACCTTTCGATTATAGGTTTAATTGAGATTTACTGTTACTGTAACAACTTTTGTTTCATCATAGTCTGGGAGAGGATCCAAGGTTATTAAACTTCTTCCCAAGCTAACCAAAAGTACTGATACAGAATTCACCAACCCGTCTATGCCCTCGCGCAGATATGGAGGAACCATGCAAATTCTTGTTCATTCACTGCCAAACAGGGCAGGGAAAAGGGGCGGTTCGACCAAGTACTAACATGAATAATCTAACTCTGCACTTTCCGTTAAGTGCACAAACTTAGCAGGGGTCAACCGTAAAGCGAACGCATTCTGGGCGTTTTAAGCTCTCCAGATCAAAGCCAAATGGCCGGACTCCTCTGAAGCTTTGCAAGGTTATAACTGATGGCTTCACCCGCAACACCATACGATAGCCTGAATTTTGAGTAAAGCAATTGTATTTCTTTATTTTGAGAAGGAGATGTTTAATTAACGTGTTGTAAATAGTTCGGCGAAGTTTTAGGTTCGGAATTTGAGAATAATCAGAGCGGTTCAAATACTAGTGTCCACTTTGTTCGCTTCAAAGATTAATGACAGACATGAATAATTCCCAGCATGCTTCTGTCACCAGGTTTGCTTCAGTCGTTATCTGTTTTTAATACCAGCGGAGATAACTTTAAATGAGATGAATCGTCAGCAAAGTCTATTTTTTTTTTAAAATTACATAGTCGTGGGTGAGCAGAATAAATTACCAGAAAATTATTTAAATTGTTGTTTATTTTGTCCCCCCCGAGGAAGGTTCACTGGTTTTGAATCGTGGTTTCATTGGCATTTATTTTCCTGGAAACCTTGTGGGATTTTAAGGAAACATGATGTAGATGCTGAGAACGACGCCAAGTTCTTCAATAGCCGGTCTTTTACGCTGATTCCTGTTCTCTATGTATTTTAAATATTGACGCTAATTTCTTTGAAAATTATCTCCACAAATGTGGGGCTGGGTTTCAGGCTGAAAGGACATTGCTCTGTTTTGAGTAGTTTCAATGGTATCCGCTAGAGGTCAGTGCAGTTCAGCTCTCTGCTATTTCATGACGAACAGAGGGATATTATTTATTTCTCGGCTTATTGCATTGACCCCTATACACTATCCATCTTTGCTAAGTTGCTATTATGGAGAAATAGCAGCAGAATGTTTCCTTATACTGATCATGTGAATTTTTTCTCTCTCTCTCAGTTTGTACCTGTTGTTTTCGATCGGTGACAAAAGTCTCCAGGGTTTTCCGTGGTGTGCTGTTCCATCAGGGAACAGGCTTGTTTACGACAGACACCACAGACGAACTCGTTAAAGTGTTAAATAAAGATGTCTGCTTTATACTTTGGGAATCTTTTTGTCTTTAAAGTTCCGCGCGACGTGCACTGAAGACTGCGTTCTTGTAAATGGTCGCATTCGCTTATCTCAAAAGAGAAAACCGGATGTGAAGGTTCTTTGTCGTGGTGGGGGGAGAGGGAGATACTTATCAGCAAAATGTATGCATTTGTTTGATGTTTCTATCGAATTAAATTTAAATACTGCTTTCCACAACCGCTACCGCTGTGTGAAATTTCGCAGTTTTTCTTCTGCTTGCTACTTGTATAGACAAAAATAAATGATTTTAGCAGGAAAAAAACCCCTAAGATTTTATTATAATCGCAACCCAAAACACGAAATACGCAAATGATTGTGTGTGTGTCGCTTTAAAGAGGAGACTGGGATTAGTTGTTATAGTAGCAGTAATTTCTAATCAAACGTATAGATGAGCTATAAGCAACACCATTTTCTTTGACCTACGATCTGTTCAAAGCAAATGGCGTTGATTATAGCTCATCTATACGTTTGATTAGAAATTATGCTACTATAACAACTTACCCCTTTAACAACTAGTACCATTCTCCACTATATATAAAAGAAACAAATAATAATAATAGTAATAATAATAATAATAATAATAATAATAATAATATAATAATAATAATAATAATAATAATAATAATAATAATAATAACAACAACAACGATGGCCTTTATCAGGTTCAGAGTCAAAGATAGAAAAGTTAATATCTTTTATTCTGACCTTTATTCGGTTGACAAGAAAGTGGACTCGCACCGTCAATTATTTATATTTTGAATAAAACTGATATTACCATGCTGCCTTAGTTCCTACTGCAACAGAAGCCATTACAATTTGGCTACTTTATGCTTAATTCTGGGCTCAAAAACAAGTTATGGTAGCGCATTGATCAGATCACGCGACATTCGCAAGAACTCTTTTCTGGAAAGCAGACGTGAGTGCGAGTATAGTCAATATGTGGCTCGGCCCCTGGTGACTGGTAGCTAGAAGAGTTTAT
This sequence comes from Nautilus pompilius, assembly GCA_018389105.1. Taxonomy (NCBI): domain Eukaryota; kingdom Metazoa; phylum Mollusca; class Cephalopoda; order Nautilida; family Nautilidae; genus Nautilus; species Nautilus pompilius. The sequence continues at coordinate 1,114,505 of JACATO010000311.1, read as the reverse complement.
CTGGGTAATTTACGAAGCGTCCCTCGAGTCGTTAAAGACGGCAGTTTAAATGAGAAGTGAGAATCAATCACTTCTGATAGTATCGCTGTTTTGATTAAAATTTTACTATTTCTTCAAGCTTTCAAGACAAAAAAAACAAAAAAACCACTACCATAACAGATATAATAAGAACCTACCTTCTCAGTTCTGGAGTGTTCCCCCATTCCAGATTTTGCCTGCCTCTAACTATTCATGTGATACATTCAAGCAGAGAAAAGTACTTATTCAAAGGATGGATGACTTATTTAACCTGGCTGCATTCTAGATCTTTCATTCGCCCGCACACAGAGATTTTGTAAGCTCTTCACTTGTATAAAGTCTGTTTGGGAAATTATCTCTACGAGTGTTCATGTAGATGGTGGGAGAGCACGCTGCCCTCGCAGTTTCCGGTGCGCATGCGCAGAATGCAGACTGTCGAGCCAGACAGCATCACAATGTCTCCAAGCCGCCTTTATAAATTAATTACTTTTACATAAAAATGTCGTAGTTTTGCTTTTTAAAGAAACTAAAAAAAAAACATAAATACGCCATTTGACCAATTACAGTTGGCTTCCACTAATACCTTGTATACTAGAATCGCCAGCAACCCGTTTTAGGATTCTCACGTTACCTGCAAACGTTTGTTCCTGCAACACAACGTCTAGTATCTGGTGGCCAGCCGCCTGACGCCAGATTTGAGGGGAGATAGTTACACTTCAAATCGTTTTCATATTTTAGTTATGCATCCTAAAGTTGTCAGTTACAAATAGCATCAACCTAGAGGATTGTTAGTAAGGGATGTAATCAACGTGGCCAGTCATTGAGTGGCAAATTGTCAGACAGAAATACCTAATTAATTTGGCAGATTGTCCGTAACAAACGTAGTATATATAATAATGAATGTAATCGACACATCCAGTTACAATTTATCCGATTGTCAGTAAATGCCATTAACATTACCTTTTATAAATTAACTTATCTACCGATGAATGTAATCAACGTAGCCACTTTTAATGTAGCCGATTTATAGTGACTAATAACTGATAGGGCTAGTAAGATTGTCGGTAACGAATGCAGAACGTTGACATTTGTCGGATCGACGCCATCAGCCAGCCACGCGATAACTTTAAATCTTCCACGAGGCGATGTCATTTCAGATATCTCTGCAAAAGTCATTAGCCATTATCTGTGACTGCCAATACCTTTTTTCCTATCCTCCTCCGCTAATCCTGGTTGGGCGAGAGGCTCTGAACAAGCCGCACTCAAGAGATCAAGTAGGTTTGGTGTGGCTGGTGCCCTCTGGCTGCTCATCTTAAGTGGATTTAATATGATCGGCCATCAATCGATTCCCACCTTCCCATTTAACTTCGCTTTCTGTTGTCAGCCCGTAATCTAATAGCAAAATTTCTTAATGCATACGTAAGCGACGTCGCAAGAGTTTACTCGCCGCATATTCGAAATAAAGCGGACATTTTGAGAACAGAACTTGTGCTGATGAGGTGAACGGAACATTTTCGGGTCCGGGTGATATGCGGCCGGTCACTCGGCGTTAACTCGAAACACTATTCTGGTAACATTTTCTGCTCTAAAAGAAGAAAACTAATCTTCATGTATAATTCGCTTTTTTAAAAAAAGAGCTCTGTAGATTAACAAAAGAAAGCTCGTCTTTAGCGCGGATCATGTATTAAGTTTATAGGTAGGGATGGGCTGGAACAAGTCCAGAATCACCTTGAAATTTGTCTATATGATCCCTAACTGCCCCCAGCCCTGAATGGTTCTTTCTTCCGGTCTTGATACACGTGGGTAGGACTTACGCCTCGGTACGGAACAGGGCTTTCCAGAGGGACCATACATCAAACTAAACTCATGTGCTGTCCTCGCACTGTGCAGAATTAGGGGCATAATCAACCATCGGTCAGAACAGGTCGATAACATTGGAATCAATGAGGGCGTAATCGGTTCGTAGTTGCTTTCGGTTATGATTTCGATACACCAGCTCTATGGGAGCGGACCTACAGCCCTGTTCGCCGTTAGGGAAGCTTACTGCGAGTTCGAACAAATATCGAGTCGTGTCACAGTTTTTTCCCCAAAATATTGGGGGGGGGGGAACGGTCCCCTTCTTATTTCCCGTCGCCTGATTTGTAGTTTTGATGCTTTTTTCAATTCTTTTCTTTAATTTTGGTTTCCGCCCTTTGAGTGACCCAATTATCAGCTCGCGGTGCCCCTCTGAACAGCCCTTACCGGAAAACTATCCCGACATCCCCGATTTCCCTTCTTGAAAGTGAATCGACTGTAGCACAGGGCTGGAAAATAAAGAAAGCCCCTGTTTGGAACGCATAATCAGGTACTTCCGTGGGGAATTTGGTGTAAGGCCGTCATTTCCTGAATATTTCTCATTATTTAATTTCCAAAATGGAATTTCAAAAAAGTACAATTTCTTGGATGTTTAGATGACTTCTCAGTGTCACCCATCTGACCGATTTTCTATAGCTGATACCTCTGTAATGGTCAGGGCCATTTTAGCTTTTGACCTATGCATAGTTTTATCAGCTTTCTCTAATACACCTTTCCTCACCCATGGCCCTTCTTTTGACTTTGTTTTATCTTTATTTTTCTCAGCTCCTTTCTAACCCTAACAACCCTATCCCATTTGGGAAAACTAAAGATGGATTTGGGAGTTCTGCTTTAATCTCGAACCAAGGCTTTTCTTTGTCCTGCCTAGTCGCGTGGCAAATCTCGCCGTGTTCCAAGCTGATCTCATATAAAAACCTGCATCGAGGTTTTTTTTTACGTTTCCAAATCCTTCCAGAAGTTGTCGTTTTCGTCATCATAGTCTGATTCTGTCCTATTGCATGACCATCTTTGTGACTGACCTAATATAAGAGTTACTGTTGACCTCGAAGGGATCAGTCCAGGAAGTAGCCTGGTCAGTTACTTTCTGGGAGAGCGGTGCCAGGTCTATGCCAGCAGCTGCACTGTACTTAAAAGAGACACGGGTGTGTGGAGGGAAATGAGGCGTGTCGGAGACGGCAGACAGACGTTCACGATGTCACAGGTCGGTGTATCATTTCCTCGGACCATGCAAATCTCCGCTTTGTATTAAGCCCCCCCCCCTAAGCAGCGGTTTGCCGAGCTAAGCGTTAATTGTAGCTCAGTTTATACAAAATTGCTGGGGCCGTGCGTTATGACTCATTTACAGTGTTGGATATACATTCGAGCCCTGTGCGTGAATCGGACTTCACTCGGCGCGAAGCTGGGCAACTCTCATTCGTTCTGTAACCATCGGTAGCCGGCCTTTCATTTGGCTGCTGAACAATAACGTTATGCACTGACCGAGATTTTACGGCTTAAGAGTTCAATCGCGCGTGACATCCTACCTGCTCTTCTGTCTCACAGCACGTACCTAGCCTGGGTAACGCGGAACGGTGTAAAGTGTAGTGGATCGACCGCAACAGTACACCTCCAAAATGTACGTGCTGCTGTCTACTTAACATTCCCTCAGCGATCGGCCCGTAAGCTGATCGTTAATCTGGTTTATCCACCCACAAGCGGAGAGGACGACTTTTCTGGAGGCAAGCGTCGATATCGAGCCGCAAAACCTGTCCGCCCATGGGATCCCTGGATTCCGCGCCAGCCCGTCTGGATCCTCTCCCTGGTGAGCGAGAACTCGCGAGAAACAGCCTGGGCCTCGTCCCGTGTTCGGGGGTCGAATCAACGTTTCCTGGGGCCCTGGACGCAAAGAAAAAAATAGTACTTGGGTCTCCCGCCCCCATTAAAAACACGACTGTGACAAAGTGTATCAATAAGTAGACTTTATTGAATGTTTTCACGCTGCATTAATAATAATGACTCAAACCACAATAATGCGGCGTCTAAATCAACTTCCACACAGAGTCGAGTGAAATAACACGGAAGTGAACGAGGCTCTTCCTGCTGTTCTTCATTGAAACTATTTACCAATGTAGCCGTCGTCTCTGCTATTGTAGTAGCATTAAAAAAATAACAGAGGCATTTATAAATACACATTTTAATGCACACTGCTGTAAACTACGATCAAAGCATACTGGACACAGCGATAGCCTCTACTAGGGGACTGACAGATCGAGTTTTACAATTTAAAATAAATCGATACGCGTGAATGGCTGTCATTCCTGAACACGGAACTTGTGCTACTCGTCTCATACTGCGAGCTTTGATCTTGTGAAAATATACAATCATATAAAGCCTTGTGAAAGCGTACCTCTTACTCTTTAAATGGCTGCTTTCTTCTGAACTTCGAGAAAGGAAAGATCATGCACGACGAAGCCGGGCTCGGGGAAATTCTGAGAACCTTGTGTATGTCAAAGGAGGTTGACCGAAGTGCACTTAGTCTTAAAACTTGCAGAAATTTGGCTGGAGATTTCTGTATTACTTCGTAGAAAGAATTTGCCGCTACGAATTCTTTAGGAAGGTTTTTTTTTTTCTAAATCATTAGGGGGGCTAGGGTTAACAGGGACAAATTCATTAGCAAGCTTCTGGGTTTCAGTGATGCCCAACAAGTCGCGTCCAAGCAGAACTCTCAGTATCCTATAGGCATCCAGTCGCTGATGTAGACCAGCTAATAACTGTGCAATTACAAGACAGAATGTTCCAATGCGAAACTTCTGGCTTCCTTCAAGTAAGGTCTTCCGTTCTATCTGTCTATTTGCAAACTGCTTTCATTTTCGCGTACGGGTCGGATCACTTTAACAATTTTAGTTGAACATTTCCGCATTTCTAAAACTCCCAGACTGATCTCATTGGGGGGGGGACCTCAAAGAAATGGTTCAGGTTCAGGTGATCGCAGTAACCGAGCTGATATGTCCAGACCAACCTACCTCGCTTTCTGTAGCCGCTGATTCCAGATGTTTCATCTTGCTATGAGGGGTGTGGGTGGGTGGAGAAGTCACTTCCCGGTCGGGTGTCACGTCACAGATTCGTATCTTTCGATGGATCTTCTGGAGCTGAGCCTTTACCGAGTTGTGGCGAAATCTGCGCGGCTGCTTCTCACCGCCGAGAGTCTGACAGACTTCTGGGCGTCAAGGGATGGCCGCCGCCATCGCGGAGAACCTGTTTCCGGCGATACGTGGCCGCCGCCATCGCGGAGAACCTGTTTCCGGCGATACGTGGCCGCCGCCATCGCGGAGAACCTGTTTCCGGCGATACGTGGCCGCCGTCATCGCGGAGAACATGGCGACTGAAGAAACCAAAAATAAAAACAATAATGGCGTTTGAACGGCCTTTTTTAGTACTGTTAAGTTATGCTACATTTAAAGGATGGGCACCACAAGGAATGTAGCGAATAAACAGCTTTAGTCGATTTAGATGCGCCTGCAGACCTTCCTGACATATTTATTACTGATATCCCCATCCGATTCTCCGCGACAATTAGAGATGTCCATAACCGGGTTTTTCACCATTGCACGTACACGGTCGGTAGAAATTTCACCTGAATGATTCTCTGGTGGCTTAAATCCAATTCTACAATTTCTCCCCCCCTAAATTGGCAAATTTAAATACGCAAGTTAGCTGACCAACCTACAATAAATATAGTGATGAATACGCAGCCACTGAAAAAATATCTGACTTGTTGCAGTTTCGCTGCTATTGTTTTTTTTTTTTAATTTTCTTTCAATTTAAGTTAAATGAATCCTTTACAAATACTTGGTGACAGGTAAGAAGGATTATTTTTTCCATTCTGTCTAAATTTAGCCATATGATCTGCCAAAAATGCATCTAACTTAAGAATCAGCTCTAATACCCCCAGATAGTTTCCGTTGTGCAGTGACTCTAACAATTCACTGAGCCACGGAACGGGAGTCCGCGCCTACCTGAGAACCTGATAATTGCTACATCAGGCTCTGACTGCGTTTGTTATAGCTGCATCATTCAGTGTCCGCTTCCCGATGTTCTTAGCCTGCAGCTTCCTATTGTTGAAGGTCTCTACGTCGTCGGATGCGCTGTCTGCCGTATCAGCTCTGTAGTCTTCATCAGCCGTTTCTCGTTTCTTTCTCGTCCTTGAAATATTGGTCCTGGATGTTCTGTATACAAATACCAGAGACGACTGTCGGAGTATTAAACCCCGACAAACTGGTCGCACAGCCAGTAAACAATCTGGATTCTTGAGTGCCTCGGTCTACAGCAAAAGTGAAATAACGTATGCATTTGTTTTGGCTAAATTATCTTTCGTTATTTCGATATATAAATATTTATAATTAATTACAAAATCTTTTTTTCTTTAAACGAGGTGTGATGTAATTGTCAATCATAATTTAATGTACTCGGCTTATGCATGGAATTTCCAGTTAATTATAAATATTTGTATATCTTCTCTACGAAGGAATAACGAAACAATTTTATTTCTAAAAACACTTGGAAATTGTATTTTTCCATTAATAAGTTAATTAAATAAACGTTTGTTTTTTACCATTAAAAGTAGTGTTGCAGCAATTATTTTCTGAAGCGCCCTAGGTAATTGACTGGAGCCCAAATGGCCCGTGCATTAACCCGCCATTGCTCCATACTATCGGGCTGCACTATGCAGTCCTTCTAGAACAGAATGATTCACAGCGTAGAGTAGATAACAGAAGTAGGCAACGAGTAACTAGTATAAGGGTGGCCACTGTTTTCGTTCAGTAACTAAATTCCTTAGAAACCTCACGCAAACTTTCTATTACCTCCTGTTTGTATCTGTAAGGAACGATAACTCTTCCTATCAGATCAAAGGATTTCCAAAAGGAGGCTCTCGTCTTACCTATATTAACGACCAGGAATTTGTTAATCAATCTACGTTCATCCGGAAAAAAAATAAATAGCAGCACGGTTTCTAGTGCGATTGAACAAGATTTCAGCATATAAACTTATTCTATTTTAAGCCATCACGACATTTATAAACCAATAGCTCTTTGCTAATAACTTTTGGTAAGCGCCTGTATTTCATTCGCAAACAACTGGTAGCGCCCGTGAATCTGGTCGATAGGTTTGTTGGATTTTTTTTCGTTTTTGTGTGTTTCTTCAAAGTTAGAGTACGTACAACTGTTACATTGTAAAGGGATGGACTTGTATGGAAGCTAACAAATAAAGTCCCCCCCTCTCTCTCTCTCTCTATCTCTCATCATCGTGTCTCTCTCTCTCTCTCGCTCTCTCTCTCTCTCCTCTCTCTCTCTCTCTCTCTCTATCTCATCATCATCTCTCTCTCGCTCTCTCATCTCTCTCATCATCTCTCTCTCTCTCTCTCTATCTCTCATCATCATCTCTCTCTCTCTATCTCTCATCATCATCTCTCTCCTCTCTCTCTCTCTCTCTCTCTCTCTCTCTCTCTCTCTCTCTCTCTCTCTCTCTGTTCATACACTAACATGCAACTGGAAGCGACAAATCACGTTTCTCAAGACAAAGAACGGAACACTGAGCTAGCAAAAAAAAAACTTTATTTTATAAACTTAAACGTGTGAAAAATTCTACATTATTTTGTGCCATTTCTGTTTAGCTTTAATTATTAATACATTTCCTTCGCTAGATGTAGAATCGCGGCATTTCATTTGCCATGGTTACCGCTGGGAAGGATTTCTTCCAGAAAGACGAGGCTTCGATATATAGGGTCTGACAAACAAACTCATTAAGTTTAAGACGTCTTTAGATTTCCCCACCTCACATGGCACCCAACACGCACTCAGTAGACATTTTACCAATATTATCTCGTTTCCATTTTTTGGACGAACCTGACGTGGTAGCGTCAGGTTTTTCTTTCTCTAAATTTGGAATACGATGAATAATATCCAAATTAATTCACGATCACGTGTACTTGTGTGTGTGTGTGTGTGTGTGTGTGTGTGTGTGTGGAGGGGAGGGTAATAAAATCTGGGTTTCACTGATAGACTACTAAAATTTTCCCAAAAATCCACGCAGTCTGAGCAGAAAAGTTGTCCTTGGGGCGCCCGACTTGTTTTATACCCCAGTCCGCTGGTCACGTGAACCTACCTGTCGTTTTTATACCCCAGTCCGCTGGTCACGTGAACCTACCTGTCGTCAGTCTCGGATGAAATGTGTCGCTCAAAAGTCGCGCGGTCGGGTGGATCATTGAACTTGGACGACGATAAATTTCCACAAAAAAGACCATTATCATCTTATAATTGGTTCTTAATTCGTATGTGCTGGCAGATTATCTGAGTTCATTTAATGAACCTTATGGGCGAAAAAATATTTTTGTTTCTATTCACTGCCCCCTGAAAGATTCTGCTGAGGATGATAAATCATCGAGGCTGCTTCTTACTGATGGAGGAGCTAGTATGATTCTTGCATTGGTCCTGTTCGCTGTGGCATAAACTGTTTGTATACGGTCATCTTGGTAAATTTTAACATAATGGCTTTATATCATTGAAGTACTTTTATTCTTTATATATGACATTTTCGCAACATAAATTATAACTTTACCTTTATTTTAAAAATACACATTCTTTTGGGGGAACCCTGTATCAAAGATTGAAAGAACGTAGTTGATGCAGGCTAATGGCACGGCAGAGGATTGTCACAGACAGGTACAGAATAAACTCGAAGATTCCGTCGTCTGTAGGAAGAATAGAGATTATAGAAGAAAAGACAACTTTTCCATTATATCGTCAGTGTCTTCTAGTTCTAAATTTTAAAAAAAAAGTAATTTTGCTACAGTTTGTTTCAACCGGAAGTAATCAATTTCTCTTGCTGTTTATTCTCACAAAACCCCGCTTCCTCTCTCCAGTAACAGACCACGTCTTGGGAAACGTTTTTGCCCTTCGTCTTTAATAAGCCGGCGGAACCTTCACTGATGGCCGGCTCTTGGATCTAAAACCATCTTTTATGGCCATTCATCTCTCAGCATCTTCAGCATGTCGGTCCGCGCACTAATTTTTCTCTTCTTTTTTTAAGGACATCACTTCGTAATGGGAAGGCAAGTTCTAGTTTCCTCCGAGTTTCTGGCGCTGGCGGTTGAGGGCTGCTGCTCTCACACCTGTCTGGGAGAGCTGCTGAAGTGAAGCGAGGCACCCAAAATTGCTAAGCCTGCCGAGCGAAAGATGGTGTCACGTCGCAGGAACCTGTGTAATAATTTGGTCAAAAGGTAGCTCTATCTCTAAAGATATCTGTTGTATGTAGAAATCGCGTAATATACATTTAACTTCTTCTGAGAAGACTAAACCGCGTCGTCCTTTAGGGGTTGGTTGGCCTAGAGGTTTTGATCGTTGCTTCATCAGTCACTGGGTGTCATATCATAACTATGTGTTGTCCATTAAAAAATAAAAATTGCTGCTAAATATTTAAAAAATAATATAATATAATAAGATTTTTTAATACATCCATAAATGCATGTAAATGATTTCTTACCGTGTAAGAGATATGAACAAATGAAGTGGTTTCGGTGTGATTTATTTACTCTCCAACATGAAACAGCAGCGCGGCGGTGGTCTGAGATGGTGCCTAACACAGCAGCCCTGATGAACAAAGGGAATTTGTAAAGTCCTCAGTGAAACATTGCAATCACTCGTCAGCAGTCCGCAGTATCGCCGCGAAGATAAGCTGCTAGAAAATGTCATTAGTAAGCCTAGAGACGGTCTTCCAAGAAGCCAAATGACAAAACAGACAAATAGGAAAAAAAGGGGGACTAAAGGGAAAAAATATATATATATATTAAAAAAACGAACTGTTATTTAGCTGGCCAAACAGCAGTAGGGAAGTGAAGAAGCCATTATAATTTCTCTCACAGTATGAAAGTGTATCTAAACAGACGCCATTCTTTGGTAAATGGAATGGTACAAAACGACTACAGTTTATAGAACTCATAGAGTTTTGGAATGAAAAAAATCTTCTTCAGCCATTTGATAGTTTGAATCTGAAAGCAAACTGGAGAAGTTTGTAGTGCCCTATTCTAAGAGTGACGGTGAAAACACTCTTGGTTACATGACCGCAAAAGGAATTGGCCATTTTAAGAATGATAGAAGAAATTATGGACAGCCATTAAATAAAAACATACTGGGAAGAAACAAATTAACACTAACAAGAATATTGTTGAAATGAAATTGTAATTTTCATTAGAATAATGATTCGGAGGACATCCAAGAATATTTGAAATATTTTACCACAGAAGTTGAGTGTTCTTGAATGGTGAAACTTTCGGAAATGGCTGTCGGATGTTATGGAGCAACGACTGGACCAGTCAAAAGGTCGATCAGAGAGTTAGCTAAAAGATTTCGTTGTCAAGGGGAAGATGTCAACCCCCGAATATTGTAGAAGTTCTGTTTCCTCCAGGCAAGACCACATGACAGCTGTTATTAAGGCCTTCAGGTTGCTCACCCTGAAGATCGATGGTGCGAGGGTTTGAGCATGTGAACATAGATATTAATAATTTGTAAGTCGCGTAACTGGTGAAATGTTTATTTAGCAAGAATTTTTCCCGCTACGGTGAACAACAAGGAATTAAAGTATAAATGCTGAAATATTCGCGACACACTTCTGTTGTATCTGTTAAACATCGCAGCCTCGGGTGACACAATTCACAAACACCCACCAAACAACACATTTCAACTAAAAAAAGAACTGCCGGCCAAAGACTCACAACTGAAGTGGTTGGATACTTCTCCGGATTCGCTATTTACCGTGAAACTATCGATCGGAGAAATCAAGGTTTGCAGCTCACGAGAAGCGGGTAATCACGTGAATGCGACACCAACGGTAACCGCTGGCAGCCGACCACGTGGTCCTGTACATACACGGCATATAGCTTTTAAACGTAAACTACTACAGTGCATTTAAGACAATCTGACGACGAAGTTACGCATTAAAAAAGGGGGTATAGAAATTTAGATTTTTACCATTTAAAACAAGCAACAAAAAAAGGACAAAAAATCAAAACAAATATCAAAAAAGGTATCATTTGCCTAACTGGACACGGGCTCCGTATCGCAGGCAAATTTCGAGGCCCCCCTTTTTTATTTTTAAAATCGATTTGGAATGTGACTCTTGGCGCTCGTACATTGACCCTTTCAATGCTTAATTAAATTTCGGGCTGGAAAGTTTCAGTTATCCACCATAAAATGACATTAGGAATCCGATCGGAGAATTTGCGGAGATTTCAAAGACCTCGGGGGGCATTACCCCTTATCGCAACAAATGGGGTGGGGTAGGTCTGCTTCCGGAATCCTACAGCTATAAATTGTCAGAGCAGAATATCCGCTTCCAGCCGCGCATTTACGCAAGGATATTAAAAAAATTAATAGCTTGCGTTGTTCTGAGATTAATATTGCATTTTAAATTCGATAGTAAGTGGGGGGAAAAAATCAATCTTCGTCTAGTGGAAAATTAACTTTGTTTGTACGTCCTGACCGGGCCCCCGAGGCTGGCAACGTGGCAGCCGCCGGGAGGTGTGCAGCAGTTCTCACGCAGTCGGTGGTTGGTTGGTTAATTCCCGCGTACTTTAGTATCAGAAACAGCGAACACGTCAATTACGGTCCCCCCCCCCCGACACCCCTTTTTGCCTTCAGACCAAAATGTCCAGACTCGCAGACGTTCGCTATGGGGAACAACGTGCAGTGGGGATTTTGCCAGTGGACCAAGAAACTTTCCCGGATTCGGCACGCGAGAAACTGGCCCCAGCCGAGGACGTTAGGGAATCGAAAAGCAGGGATCAGTCTGTGGGTTGGAAACCTCTTTTCTAAGAGCAAGAAATTCTCTGGTCCGCTATTAATTGGTGACGACTATCTGAAGGACACCATAGGGGCTCTGCCACAAGGCTTCGAGGAAATAATCTTTTAGTATTGAAAATGATGCTTCTTATGAGTTTTATAGTTTTAGAAATAATACACACACACAGAGAGAGAGATATTTATTATTTTGGCCATTACGCCGATATTTAAGGCCATTAGCTTATTTACCTGAGGAACGGGATCGCCGGAAGGAAATCCCCGGCCTTTTGATTAGACACAGACGATATGTGGCGGAAACGTCGGATACTCGCTGAGGGGAAATTGATTGAGAAGAAGAATCGAACCCGCGTTCCGCCGCATGACAATGCGGTGCTTATAGTCTAAGCTGATAATTTCAGAAGTAAGAAATTATATAGAGTTGTTGCTTTCCATAAAAGTTAGTTATCTTCGGCTGCGGGAAGACGGATGAGTAGAGTAATAAAGGAATCAAGAAGCCGTCGGATTTGTGTAAGTGCTTGCAGACGACTCCATCCTCTTGTAATGAGAGGGGATGTTCGGCTCGTGGAAGTCCTCGCACCTGAGAAGCTGCTCACACCCCCGCATCCTTTGTAAAAGAACGTTTTTACGTGGCTGCTATTCATGCCGTAAAGAAGACAAATCCCCCCCCACACACACTGTGGTATCTCTCCATGACGTCTGCTTCCCTCCAGGTGAGAATTACTCTCAGCATTTAACAGACTCGTCAGACGATAAACAGCACCTTATTTCCAGCAACTCGCTGCGATTCCCTTCCCCGGCTCGCGGCCCAGAGTGAATTAATGTGTTTGGGGCTGAAAGGTTTCCCAGAAACTCAATAAGCGGGGCGCAGTGAACAGAAATAAATTCACTCTCTTCGATTGCGAAACGTAATTCGAGAAGCTTCCGGTGTATTTCGGCTGCCAACTTCACCGTTTGCGACCGTATGGCCCGCAGAATTCGAACAGGAATGGGGTTTTTGTTTGTTTGCTGCCTACAAATATTTCGCCAAAGTATCCGGGTTAAGTTCGTCTTTTGTTGTTTTTTTAAATACCTGGCCTTTTAATTTTCTTTGAGTCGTTACATCGCTACACCGAATAAGCCCACCTCCGAACCGACCTGTTTTATAATCGTCTTTTTTACTTTCTCAAAGTCGTGTCCACCTTAGTTACATTTGTCAATCTCAGCCCCGTCTGTCAACAAATAAACTCTTCCCACGCTCATGGAGAATGCTAGCTACTCCTGTTGACTTAAAGTTTCACCTGTGACTAACTTAGATCTTCAGTTTGTACTTTGTTTTCCTTTTGTGGTCATGTGCTCCTCACTTTTGGGTCGGCCATCATCGGCCCTTGACGGTTTGTTCAGTTTCGCCAATGACAGTCTGTATCCTGTGCCCGCCTGGGCGGTATACTTGAGTCCGCTCGGTATATGACATCAGTCCGGCTTGTATTTGTTCCCTGATGAACAAAACCTCATAAACGGTCGGGTGTAAGGAACAGAAGTTAGCAGTCGTTCTTCTAACTTATTGTTATAAGCCAAGTTTCTCAATACCCTTAGGTAATCAAAAATCGCTTCATCAGATACAACTAATTTTCAACATGTTTACTTTGTGTTAGCGATAAAGCCTCCGATTTAAATGCTCAACAACTGTCCAACACTTAAACTCCTTTCCTTTTTCATGTGATTAAAACATTTGTAAAACTAACACTAAATATAGGAAATGGCAGTTTGAAAACGAGTAGGCATTTGCAACGATATAAAATCGGCATCGAGCAGAATATTCTGAAATTTTCCACTGTATTCTAGATGATTCCCGACCGTTTTGTTATGTTCTGGACAGTGTTGGAACTTCCCTTTCACCCTAAAAAAAATTATTTTGGAGATTTATATAATTGATTCTTAGCTTTTGTTATTGAAACAGCTGGCCTCGCATCCGCATTTTCGTTCAATGCTGATAATTTTCGAATTTTGAAGATACAGGTAAATAGTGTGTGTGTGTGTGTGTGGCCGTGATAAACAGCAGAGCGCTGCATAGTTTGAAATGGGTCTTACACGTTTAGAAATTGTTTTAACGACTTGATTTTCCAGTAAGAAATGTCGGCAGGGTCTTCGGAACTATTTTAAAAACTGGACACTTTTAGCCTAAGGACAGGGAAGAGTCAAAGAAAGTCTTCATTTGGCTCAAGGATAGTTTGGTTTAAAAGCGGGCTTGGAAATTCTCCTGAATTAAGTCCATTTGAATATATGAACAGTGATTGGGAAATATATGATAAAAAAAATCAAGAAGAATGGCCAAACGTCATTAAAGAGGCTTCAGGACATTAGTAGGAACAAGGATAAAACCAGTAATTAGAAACAAGAGACTGCTGCTGGTCGAAACATGAACAAAAAACACACCCAAGATTTTGTAGTTTTAACTCATTTTTTGTTGCTATAACTTCAAATTTAAAAGTTTGTTGTTTTTTTAATTAAAAAATCAAGCTTGTTAATAAATATTTCATAAAAACCTTTAAAATTTATTATCCGGCTTTAAGCCGTAAAAATGCATAAGGATTTTAAATTAATGAGTGGGCCAAATTAACTGGCCAAGGCTTCGGTGGTTTACTGTCTGTGAATAGTGGAATCGTACGTAGGCAGCCTCAGCAGAGATGCAGAAATCTACAGTGGCTGGAGACTGGGACTCGTGATATCGAACCGTCCGGAACACGGTCCGTTTACGCTTTCGTCAGAGTCGAATATGGGTGCGTGAGCGGCGCGAAGTAGGTGTAATACAATAATCGTGCCCACGTGGGTGGGGGGGGCACTTAATAAAAGCTCGTAGTCGGGTTGATAGGATTTTTATTGTCAAAGAAGTTGGTGCTGAGCAAGAGAGAATTTCGTCGCCAAGCGACCGGGAGGAGGTCCTGGTAATAGGATCGTCAAGAGGTAGGACCATCCTATTACATAAGAGACGCACGTGGTTATTACGGTATATATTGATGGAGTAAAAATCCGTTTAATCAACAATAATAATGATAATGATATTCTTATAACACCATAATATTATTTTTGGAATAGTAATCAGCAAATTTGATATATAATTTCATTTCTTGTTTTCCTACCAGACTTCTCTACCTTACAAAGCTGTCTCTGTATCTCTGCCGGTAACCTTGACTACCACGCTTGTAACAACTTATTGATTTTTTTTTTTTTGGAAAAAAAACAACAAAAAATTCTTTTCGAATATTTTGGCGATATTCACTGGATTCGCGAAAGTCAGAAGGTTACCGTTCCTCTTCACGAGCGACGCTCCGCTGTTTTCATCAAAAGAAAGATGAGGTCGAGAGAGGGCGGGATGAGCCGATGCTGTCCCCCCCACCAGCAGCCACGATTTTGGCGAAAGTCTTTAATTTTATTAAAACCCGGTGAAAGCGCAAGTGACATCAAAAGGATGTGGATAAATGGTTAAGCGGTTTTCTTTATTTTCACTTTTATGAGCCGAGGTAAGCAGGCACTAGATGCTAGATGTTTTTTTTTGGGGGGCGCGCTATCCTGGGTTATAATTACTCCACGAAGTTAATTGAATTGCGAGCAGGGATTTTGCTTATCGCTGGGCTCTTTGGCGCGCGGATTGGCGCCGCTGTTATGGTCGCTGAAGCATCGTGGTGGGAAGATTCATCATTTACGAAAAAAAAATGTTTCGAGACTGTGTTTGCAAACTGTAATGTAATAAAAAAGGACCTCTTTTATAGTATATACAGTATATAGGTAAGTTTCTCAAATTTACTGCAAAAGACTTGGGTCTTAAAACTATGGCTAAAAGTTTTAGATAAATTATTTAATTGTTTTTTTAATCCTGTGATTTTGTGGAAAATGACTGCAAGAACTTGAAATGAGATAGAGTTTTGAGCGAACAGGTAGTTAAAAACAGGAAACATTCACACAAATCGAAGTCAAGGAATGAAAAAAAGTACAATTGGCTGTGATGTTAGGTTAACGGGAGGAGGAAGAGGAAGATTATTCGAATGACCGCCTGATCGGTCTCTTTCTGAACTGCTGAAGCTGTAGCAGAAGTTCTTAGAGTGGCGAAAGGTCCGAACGCTGTCCTGTACCGCCAACCGTGTGGTGGAGATTATTCCTAATTAACGATTTCAGTGCCCGCCTGATGGCCAGGTCAGCCACGAGTGTAGAGATTAGAAAATGCAAGAGCGGTGTCAGGTAGTTCGAGAGGATACGTAGCCACAGCTACTTATTGGTAGCCTCGAGCTTTCTGGCAATGATTTTCAGCCGCAAGAACAGTGTAGCCATCGCGTTTTACGGTCACCGGCAGAGCCCAGCCTATTAAAAGTAGAACCACAGCGCCCTGCCATATTTATTCGGTCGCCCTCCTGACCAAAGTTTGCATACTTTATGTGCGATCGTTTCTTATTGGATGTCCACGTGGCAGGTAACCAGTGGGCACTGTCCCCTCGCCGAAAACAGGTAGCTCCTGCAATAGTTATGGTTGTGTTTTTTTTTTCTAGGTCGCGGTATTCAGAGTCGACGACAGATCGCCAAAGGCCTTGACATTCCTCCTGGATTCGTCGCCAGTAATACTGAGAAGTTCACCCACCAGATGTCGCTGATGCAGCGAAGCAAAGCAACCGGGGCGGCCTTCAACAGTGGCATCACAACAAGAACACGCCATTACTTGCCACGTCCTTACTCACTCATCAAGATTCTCTCGCTAACGTCGTACATGAAAAGCCCCTCCTCCCCCTCAAAACAGTTCTACTTCATCTCCATCGCTACAGAAAGTGTATAGTACGTAAAAAAACAAACATTTACGTCCAATAAAGTACTTCGAAAGGTCTGTTCATAAAATATGTCTGCTAGGACCCTTGAGTGCTGAAAACGTGCACTCTTCCCTAATGTCGGTCAATGTCCCGGCAAAATCTTCTGTTTTCTACATTTGATGCAATGGAATTTACAAGTTGTTCATTGGCCTGGGATGGGCCAGCGATTGAGCTGGAGGATTCCGTTACCTAGAATCATTTCAGATCTAAAGTTAGAGGTCGTTAAACAAGAAAATATTGAGAGATTGTATACAAATTCGAGAAGCTACCTTAATCCGCGAGTTAATTAGTCGAGACAAAACACCGATGGTACTTCACTTTCTAGAATGTTTATTGGGTACGTATTTGCTAACGTATGTTGTTGCTTTTCTCCCCCTTTTATGAAAAACTAAAACAGAAATGGGTTATCAAAACAATGCTATCCTTACCCCACCAGCGAAACTACCGTCTCTAATATCAGTAGGTATAGTATACGCGGCATCAATTCGCTGATTACCTCGACACACCTGTATTTTAACTGTACTGTTGTCGTCGTCGTCGTCATCATCATCATCATCATTATATCCCTATAGAATAATACTCTAAAGAAACCTTTGGATTATCAGGAACGGCTGAAGTATTACCTTGCACACCTGGGAACTATCAATCATTTTAATAGTACACTTATTAGCGCCGGTTTATGACAGTAATCTTTTAAAGAAATTAGGTCAGAATACTTCCCATCCATTTATTTACCTATTTATTATATAAAATGTAAATTAACATCATATTGCTAATCAGGTAATCCTCTCGGATTTCTGGCCGGTCACCTGCCTGGGCCACATCGGTATTTTAATTCTACAAGTCACCCCATCCAAAACGCTGGGATCGTACGGATCGCGTGAGGGTAAAGTCCCAAAGCACAGACTCGGTCAGTGCTCTTTCCGCTGCAAATGTCAGAAGCCTTACCGACGAACCCGCTGAGTTTGGCAGCCAGCTAAGCGTTTTATTAGCAAGAATGTGACGTTTATCACAGCTCCTACAGTGGGACTACTTTTCTGAACCCCTGAGAACAGAGCGAGAAGCAACATGTGAGTGGCTGGAAACTCAGCCCTGACATTTGATGTAATGGATCTCACAAATTGGTCTTGGGCCCGGGACGACAGCTCTAGTGATTACGTTAAAAAAACAAATATATATATTTATGTCACTATGTAATTGCTATCATGAGGGAATTGACAAAAAACGAAAAGATGCACCAGCGATTTAATTGGAGGGTTCCGTTGCCTAGAATCGTTTTATATCACGTAAAGTTGGAGGTATTTAAACGAGAGAGTGCGCAGGAAGCTGCATTATCTGAGTTATACAAAATCAAAAAAAGGACGATCAAATTAAAATTTTTTAATGTTTCTTTCTGCACATCACGTAATGTGCAAGTTTGTTTAATTTATTTAAAGTTTCTGTGTATTTAATCACACGCTGTTGTCTTTGTTCCCCTCTTTATGAAAGACGAAAGCAGAACAGGTTATCGAAACTAGATCACCTTTACCCCGCGACCGAAATCGTCTCCAGTGTTGCTAGCTTTTCCATCGCTTCTCAAATATGGACCTGGCAGAGAGAGTTCTCCTGCCTTCACCAGAGTCAAAATGACACTTCGCAGTTCCTCGTCAGATGGGAATAATGTGTGCGTGATACCGATCCGACAAAGCTTTTAGTCATTGTTGTTGTTGTTGTTGTTATTATTATTATTATTATTATTATTATTAGTATAGTAGTGTAGTAGTAGTAGTAGTAGTAGTAGTAGTAGTAGTAGTAGTAGCCAATAAAATGATATTCTAAAGAATTATCAAGAAACGCTGGAGTGTTATCGACTGTACCCAGAAACACCCGTGGGTCGGTCAGATACAAGTGGTCGGCCATCTTTCTCTCTGAAGTCAGACCCGAGCCGAGTACAGGAGGAGGGGCGGACACGAGACTCTTCGGTCGCTAGAAGTAAGCACAAAGCCGCCGTTACTAGTTAATTATTGCCTACTTCTTTAATCTGCTTACGCTGAACAAAGATGTGTGCAATCATTCTGTCCTAGAAAGAAAAACTACATAATGCAGGCCGGCATTAAGAGAATTAGGGGACTGAGAAGACGGGACGAGGCCCAGGCTGTTTCTCGCGAGTTCTCGCTCACCGGGGGGAGGATCCAGACGGGCTGGCGCGGAATCCAGGGATCCCATGGGCGGACAGGTTTTGCGGCTCGATATCGACTCCGCTTGTGGGTGGATAAACCAGATTACTTTTCACGTACGCGTAGCGACGAGAAACTCGCGGGGGAAAGGCTACGGATGGTTGCTGGGCCACGTGATCGACAAGGCGTAAGTTTCGGAGCGATCAGCTGAGGCTGCTGCCGTCACGCGTTCTGGTAGGTTCACAACAGCCTCTTCACGCGCTCTTTCTCTGAGCGTGTTGTCATCGTTACTAAAACACGACTTATGGGTGGGTTAGAATAGGCCCGGTACCCGTCATGAGGCAATGGAGAAGGCGGGAAGTTAAAGATTTCCTTACATCACGAGGCCGTGCGAGTGAACAGTCAGACTGCGCTAAATGTCGAAAGCAGACAGCGTAGAATCTTGGACTCGCAAAATGGGGTAGTAGATAACATCCTTATTAATGTTCATCAGACGAGATGAGAGAGAGAGAGTAGAGAGAGAGAGAGAGAGAGAGAGAGAGAGAGAGAGAGAGAGACGAGAGAGAGAGAGAGAGATATAGAGAGATGGAGAGAGAGAGTGAGTGATAGAGATGAGAGAGAGATGGAGAGAGAGAGAGAAAATGGAGAGCGATGGAGAGAGATGGCGGAGAGAGAGAGAAATGGAGAGAGAGATGGAGAGAGATGGAAGAGAGAGAGATGAGCGAGAGAGAGGGAGAGAGACAGAGAGAGAGAGAGCGCGCGAGATGGAGAGAGAGGAGCATGGAGAGTAGAGAGGGAGAGAGACAGAGAGAGAGGATGGAGAGAGAGAGGGAGCGAGAGAGAGAGAGAGAAAGATGAGGAGAGAGAGAGAGAGAGAGAGATCGAGAGAGAGAGAGAGAGAGCGAGAAAGAGAGGCTATCTTTTTCGCCAGGTATGGTCCCAATCCCCGGTAGAAGTCGGCTACTTTGGCAGTTGGACGTCTGTTCTGTTCTCCAATGAGTCTCGATTTTCGCAATTCACGTCAAATGAAAAAAAATAATGGATTTGGTAAAAGGTCACTGAAGCATTTCAGGGAAACTGTTTGCAGCAGTCAGCGCGGTGCTTTGTCGTGGTGTAGGTAGCGCTTAGGGACGCTGGACTATGCTTTCATACAACCTCCCCTTACAGCCATGCTACAATATATCCTAGTCTTTATGAGGCTGCTGGAAATTAATTCCATGTGTTCCGCTGTTCCATATGACTGGTGTGTGTGTGTGTGTGTGTGTCTGTGTCTCTCTCTGTGTGTGTGTGTGCTGCAATGAAAGTTACTTATACATTCCAAATCGCTCGTTTTCTGTGTTTATTTGTTACGATACATAAATTTTAAATATTTCACGTTCGGAGACTGTCCCCGTACTGTTTTCATGGGTTCTGCCGAATTGGATCCGCCGAAATATCGATAAAGCGAACCAAATGGAAATCCTTTGACTGGTAACAGAGCTGGAAACCCCAAAGACAATCTGACGACCTTCGATATTTGCTCCAGCTGTTTTCTAACCAAACAGAGACGAGAAACCTGACAATGTGAGGCGGCTATTTTTGCGTGATTGTCTAAGTCCTGACAGGGGATGGGGAGGCGGAGGGAGAGACACCTGAAAGCCGGCCGAGCTCGTAGTATCTCATTTCCCGTTCTGGGCGTTTCTCTCAACCCGTGAGCTGAACTCACGGCGCCATGTTGTCTTCACCTGGTGGCTGTTCTTACGGCCATAGTGCCAAACGTCTGTCTCTGGTAACAATGCCGGTACTAAGACAAACGGCTTCTACCATGATGAGATATTCAGACCTGTTGTGAAATGGGTCTGGTCTAGGGGAGATGGCCAAACATTTTAAGAGTAAGAGAGTTCGTTTATCACGCTCAGTTGCCCTAAACCGACGCAGGACCGCATAATTAACATAAAGTCGGTTGCTAAGACAGCCGGTCGGTATAGCAGCTTCAGTTATCTTCACGTCTAAGAAGAACCTTAGGCACCGTGTTCCGAGATTGTCATGTGGCTGAAATGATTTAAAGCGAAAGCGCCCATGACGACTATCACGTGGCATATCGGTGCTAAGCGGCAGCCGGTCGTTATCTCTGGAAATAAGTAAATAGTTTTTAAAAAAAAAAAGAAGAAGAAGAAAAACGACGTTTGACGGTAAACATGGTGTTGGTTTGACAAGATAAATAGCTGGTTCTGATTCTTAAAGTACTGCACCAGGCGCGCATTTGAATTAACTTAGACAAAATTCCGAATTTATCGAATCTGATATTTGTGATACGTCAAATTATCGAACGGGAAATCTCGTCTGACGTATTAAAGGGGCAGCTTTAATGCGGCCTGGAATCTGATAGAAGAACATTAATCGAATTATAGTAGCTCGGCAGATAACTAAGAAGCAGTCGCCACAATGCGCGGTTGGGACGATCGATTTTAACCGGTAGATTGTGCAATAAACACGTGTGGCTAACCTCTGGTAATTGCCGCTCGGATCGGTCGTAAACGGGTTAAAAGATCGCCGGCTGGATGGAAAACATTTCCGGAAAGATTTACTCTGCAGAGGGAGATCGAGCTTCACCCGTTCGCGGAGGGAGGGGAGAACAAAAGGATGGATTAATGGAATTAAATAAACAAGAATTATTCGCCTTTTGTTTCCGCTCCCTGACTGGGGTTTGGTGTCGCCCCTCGTGTCTAAATAAATACTCATGATCGTCTTTCTAACAGATCTACGCCCGGACCTCTCGACCTAAGCGCACATTTCCTAATACGCTAAACGATGCGAGGGATTATAATGGTATCCGTATAATTTAAGTTCTCATCAATAAGCAAATCTGTTGCCATTTTTAAAAAAAAAATAATGGTTAATTTATTGAGTTTCTGCGACTCGATGACGGACATCGGTTTGTTTTCTTTATCCTTTCACGAGAGTAAACGGCCAAACTTCGGCCGGCACTCCGCTGATTCGCATTATTCCATCACCACCTCCGGAGATGGTAAATCAAAATTTTGCTGAACGTCTCGTAAATTGATCAGTTTGTCTGTGAAATAAATCAGGTGGTCGCCGCATCTGGATTCTCCAATGTAACCGACAGAGAAGAATCTGAAAAGTAAAGAATGCGTAGCTGTCGGGTCAGGGGCAGCCCCCAACGATCTGTCACGGTAGTGGAACCAGCCCTTTAGACTCTCACGAAATAACGGAAGACATGGAAATAATATCTTACCAAGATCAAAGGTTTGCCAGCGTTCGGTCATTGTTTCCTTCAGATCACCCGTGTTTTCAAATGTCTTCTACTGAATTCGTGTTAGAGTTCCCACTGTATTTTGTGTAAGGTAATAGTTTTGGAGAGAGAATTGAAAAGTATCAACTCGCAGTAAGTGTGACTTGGACTCAAAAGTCCCCTGTGGGAAAAGTAGCACAAGATAATTACTGAGAATGGCTAAGTATACAGCAGAATCCAGATGTCTCTCGATTAATACAAAGTCGGAAGTCAGTCTTTTTCATCGTCCTAGATTCCTGCCTTCACCTTTACACTAAAGCTTACCTGTTAATCTGTTCTGAAATTTCCAAATGGTTTTTTCTTCGCATCCATGTCCGTAGATTCGACGTGAATTGACGAAACTGGGAAATTTTCGAGAACAGATCAAGCGTCCAAGCTGTCATAGGTCTGTGTATATTTCACCTGAGCCCCATGCAAACCTGCGCTTTGCATTGTTACTAGGGTTTTCCCCCGAGCCACGCGTGCATTGTAACCCAGTTTATGCAAATGATGTCCAGGTGTACGTTGCAGAATATTGACAGTATTGGCGATCTCTGAAAGTCTTTTGTGTGAACTGGACTTCGCCTGGCAAACGAGGAGGGATTTCGTTCGTTGTGTAACCATTGATAGTTAGCCGCCCTTACACCCGCTTGACGAAAGTTAGCAGTGACGTTTGGACTTCCCTCAACTGCGAGTCTAAGATTCCGCTGTCTGATTCTTCAGTCACGTGACCTCGTGTAAACGGCATTTGATGTCCTGAGAATATTTATATAAACAGATGAAAAACTGGATGTGAAATTCCAAAGGTGACAGAATCGCATCTTAAATGTAAAAATGATCTATGGTAAAGTCATCCATTTATATGGTACACTGGTTGGTTGTCATTCAAGCAACCAAACAGCATCAAACCCGCAGAACTATAGAAATATAAAAGATGATGCTTCTAGAAAAGAAATGGCACATTAAAAGCATATAGAAGTCAGCAGGTGAAGGATACTTTTTGCAGCATATTGTAGGAGGCTTCGTGTTTCAGAAGAAGCTGTGTGGAAGACACTCGAAACTGGTACAGCCAGCATTAGACGCGGTCGGGAAAGAGAGGCCAGCCTCTCCAAAATGGACGTTAAGTTCCTCAAGGTAGGTTTTGTTTCAGCAACAGTATGGTACGCATTAGCGTGGTATAGTCTCCGTGGATGACCGAAAACCTTCGCTGAGAAGAGGTAACCAAACGGATGAGCAGCGAGAACGAAACATTGGGATGGCCGAACCGGGAAGAAGGTGCTGCCGATTTGTTCGAAGGCGTTATAAAGATCAGCGTACAACAGCCGCATTGAAGGCGGATCAGTTCATCTGTAGGGCCGCATATCAATTAGAAGTGTCGTGGACTTGAACTGAATCGAAGATATACTGGCCGTCAACATCACGCCATTCTCTCAGAAAGACAGACATCTCATTGGACGAGGATTCATCTAACGCGACAGTGACCCCGAGCACACAGTCAACGAACTGAAACACCATCCGGAACCTAAAGGAGCTGGTGGAACCCTGGCAAAGAGGCTTGGCCTGCACAAGGTTCTGATATGAACAGTATATGAGGTTATATGGCCACTGAGAAAAGTCAAACGGCATCCAAACACCTTGGAGGAATTATGAACAGCGTCCCAGGGAATTTGGAACAACATTCCACGGTCAAACATTGATAGCCTTTATGGGAACATGAAAACAAGGGGCCATGTTCTACATACAGAAAAAACAGGTTCACATACCAAATACTAAAGCGCTATACAACACATTCATTTTGTGTTCTTTTTGTATATTTATATGAATGGTGTATTGTTTACGTATTATATAAACGCTTCTCGGTTGAAAATACTCATTATTTGTGTATATCTTGTGCGTGCTTTTATAATTATTTCCAGAGTCGTACATTACAAAAATTGGTTGTCGGTAAAAGTTACCGTAGCAAACAAGTTTACGTGTAATCATCAAAACTCAAAAAAAAATCTTTGGAACACGAAAGCAGGTTACGGAGATTTTATTCTCACCGTTTTTCAAAAGCTCAAAAATTCTCGAAAATTATATTAATGAGATAATTCCAAAGTCCATGTGACATAACAACTAAAGGGAGAATTATCGACTTGGACAATTACTGGTTTTCTTAACAGTCCGAAAAACATAACTAAGTGGTTAAGACTGATGTTTCCATTGTAAGTGCAGATCCCTTTCCATGATAATTTGTACATTGCACATGTGCATTTATTCTGAGTACATGAGATGTTTGAAAAGTGATTTTCAGTATTCCGTAGTGGCAGCAGCTCTCCTGCCATTTACAACTTGTAAACATTCAAGCGCGGATTCCATCAGATTATGAACAGCAGCCGGGTCCCGCAGGTCTCCTCTCGATTGCTGCTATGAAGCTGGTCCTTTGTCGTTTCAGTCTAAGTCCCCTATCGGAATGCCTCCGTAAATAATCGGTAAGGTTTTACCAATTCTCTATAGGGCCCAGGGAAGCAACTACATTTATCGCGAATTTTATTCGCTGTGATGATTCTGGGGGTGTATAGCATCCTTCTGCAAAATATGGTGCGTAACCCCCGTGATTAATTACAGGTCGAGGGGGATTCCAAAGGTGTATATCTGACCATTTGGATTTAGTCTATGAACGAGTGGAAGATCTGTGGTCCCCCTTAACTTATTCGCTCTAAATCTGCTGTACTGGTCCAATACCCACACGGGACCTGTCAGCGCGCATGTCACATCACGTTTTGATTCCCATCCGCCGAGCAAACCACCCAAGATACTTCCTGTCCACGCAGGAGTCGTTGAACTAGAGGCGGCAATGCTGCAACATCTAAAAGGGACTTTCCATAACCCCCACCTGCGAACCGTCGTCTGTATGCAGTAATAGTGGGGAGAGGGCGGCACTATGGTCCAAGTTTCAGAAGCCCCTCCCTCATCCCCAGTTTTCTTCCAATAGGAAACAACGGCTCGGTTTGGCTACCTTCCTGGCTCGGCTTCTTCCCGCCCGCGTCTAAAACTGAAGAATTCTGAAAGGTATCTTGGTAGCGGAGTATCATCAATGACGAAACGTTTCAGTCTGGAGTTCTAGGGTACAGCTCTGAACCTTCTACTCTTTGGCATCTCGCCGGACGGAACGACGATGGACGCGCTCTCTCGGTTGCAGTAGATGATGATAATGCATTCTGAGAGGAGGAAGACTAAGCACTCGTCTACCGCTGTGACGTCATCCCGTAAAGAAAGGGGGAGCAGCAGAAAGATGGCCGAGACGTTGGTGCGGTAAGAATGGCCCTTGTATTTCAACACAGATCCCAAATTGTATGTTAAGCCGCAGTCCGTCAGAAGCTCGTATCGGCTGTAACCACCGGCCTGAATTTTAAAAACAAAACACACACACAAACAATAGAAACCTTAGAGCAGTGACATCATTTCTCTTGTTTGTGTTTCATTTATACAGAAACATCGTCAGCTTCTTTCGATAAAAGCTGATACTCTACTGGCTTTACCATAAAAGTCCTGTTGTTGTGAAACTGAGGAATAATTTCCGTTTTTTCTTCTTGTTGTTGTTGTTGATACTTTCTCCATCATTTATTCGATCCGAGTTTTACTGGTTTTTAAGCAGAATTAGAAAGTCGAAGATCTCGTGCAGATTTTGTTTTTTTTCTGACCGTAGATCTTGCGCAGTTCCAAGGATTCCCCTGCCACACCCGGAACTCGCTTATTCCTCGTCCTCAGCCTTTAGAAAACGTTTCGGTGTAGAACTGTTTGTTGATCGATCACGGAACTTAAGGTAGATGTTTTGATATCCCCCCTTTTTTCGGTTACTAGTGTAATACAGACCGAGAGTAGATCCCGTTCTTCAGTAACCTGTATTCTTAATCGAGTTAAAGGGGATAAACTGCTACCAGCTGGCAGCTGCTCGGAGCCCGACCGCTAGCGAGGAGGTTAGAAGACTTGGGAAAACAAAGAAAGTTTAAAGAATTTTTTCTTGAGTTTTCCATCTTCCAGTCACGGACTGAAAAATAAAAAAAAAAAAGTTTTTTGATTCTATAATTTGTGTTTTTTCCTTTATTTTAATGGATTTGACTTCTTCCCGATTGTGACTAACTTGATCCTGAGCTATGAAAGTGTCATCATATTGTTGTTGTTTTTCGCTTTCCTGAGAAGGCACATGGGGCATAGACATTAATGTTTACTATCAGAACCTACGACAGCCATTCAGTGCAGTCTAAAATTGCATTACTACGATAGTATATGACAACAGGAATTATATACGATTTTTACTTGATACCGCTGATACTATTTCTAGTAACATGATGGATGTCATTCGCTATTTTCGATCATGATGTCTTTCAACCTGTGAAGTTGGGGCTGTGTTCAAGGTCCGGACACGAACAGATAATTTCGGTTCTCTCAAAACCACGCCTTCGTCGCTTTCCACCTCAGGACCTAACACATCCTCTCCTTAATTTAAGGTGGGTAGCTGGGATACGATCCCTGACTGATCAGCCAATCAGAAGGTCTTACAAAGCCCGCCTCGTTACGGTTCTGGATAGTCTAAGCCTCTAAATGGTGTTTATTTTGCGAACGGTGTCAGAATAGTGACATTTTGACTGCTTTTCTCTTTTCGATTAGAAATTTTCGATACAAAGCTGAAGTTAGAAGATGGATCACTCTTCGCGCGTGTTGTTGCTACAGCTGAGAGGTGCTTTGGTAAGATGAAGCTGATCCAGAACCATCTGAGCAGCATTATGGGCCAAGAAAGCTTGGTTGATTTGACAACCTTAAGCACTGAGAATGAACTGGCGAGAAATATTAATTCTGTTGATGTTGTCGATTGGTCTGCTGCCATGGAAGCTATGAAGGCGTTTTCCTCTAGATACGCTCGACTCGCTTCGATTTCGCTGTTTCATTTTTACCCCGATATCGATTCTTTATTCTCAGATATTGAATCTTAATTTTGTTTCAAATAAAATTATCTCGGTTTCAGTCTGTCTCTTTATATACTTTAGTTTTCAGTTTCTTAGATTACGCGTCTTGAAAAATAGACAGAAACAGCACGAAAAGCTTAAAGTAAAGAAAATTGATTGGTGAATCTTAAAACACAAAAATTTATGCATGATTAAGATGGGGTGATAAGGGGCCTCCTGGAAACAGGAGAAGCGCCGGTATACATCACCGTTACTGCGGCCTCCTGCCTCTTTTACGCGTTCTTCAACATTAGTCTTTAGTGCGGACCAACCGTACAGGTGAACGGGTAGTTCAGCTATTTATCTATGACTTTCTACCGCACTTGTTCACCGTGGCTCAGCCGTGTTCCTCAGAGCGGCCGCTGACAGTAACGAGTCCTGCGCGTCTTGGCTAATGGTGTATCTCGTAACTCATCTCAGAAGAAAAACAACAACAACGAGTCATGTTCCGGTTGAGATCGTCGTCACTGGTTAGGGAATCCTTGGCGGGGGGGTCGGAGGCGGTCTGTTGGAACCCCGCAGGAATGCGATTAATCACTAAACGGCGAGCAACAAAGGACACTAGAACACGCAGGTGTGTTCACGAAAACCTCATCTTTACTTCCAGCCACCTTATAGTATGTAGTGTTAGATACACGTGAAAAGGGATGAGCCAGGTGTTCTGCCTACACACCTGAACTCAGAGGAGGATCTCGGAGGCGCGCTGGACAGTACACAACAACAGTTACTGACTATGAAGATGAGGCTTTATTTATATACATATATAATACGATAGTTAAACAGCAGTACCGCTGCAACTAAATGGTAGCGGCTGGCAGGAATGGAAAGGGCGACCGCCTGGCAATCTCAGCTAGGTAGGTGGCATCCGCCCTCCAGGATTATGACCTTCTCGGCTGCTCTTATGCGCGAGCGCCCTCCCCCTGCTAACGCCAACTCTAAATATCCACTCGAACTACTGGGTTTCTTTCCAAGGTTTGACAGCCTGCAAAGCTTTGGAAACGTTACGGTAGCGGGACCCCCACTTCGCCTGAAAATAAGGGCCTACTCTCAGAAAAGGTAGTTCATTTTTCATCTCGGAGTGCGGGGCCTCAGCAGCGAGAGACAACAAGTCGGAATGGCGCTGTGACTAATTAGTCAGTTGGTGTAGGTAAAGCACTTGTCATTGTGCAAGTCTTTTGTTCGTACGCAGAAATGATACTGGGTACTAAAAGCGTTCAGCGGAAATTCAAGCGATAGCCTGGTGGCTGCGGACTGCTAAACACGGACAGTCACTAAGAAACTACTTCCGGTTGGCTGGATGTTCCAAGACCTTAAGCATTTAGAATATAATCCGACCGACTGGAAAATTTTAATTTGCTTAGTTCGGATTCTAGGTGTTTGATTGGGGGGGGGGAGAGGGGAGAGTCTGGTAGAGATTTGGAGGTTATTAAGGGTTTACAGCACGGGGACAATCAAAAAGCTTTTCGCCTCTCTGCAGTTAATGCCGCCATAGTCCGTAATCGTTTCGCGGCACCGGACGAGTCAGAGTTAGGGTTAGGGTAATTATTATAGTTATTAACATTTAACAAAGTCAGGTGAGATTAAGGTCAAAGCAGGTGCTCAATGACAGTCGTCACAGAGGTTTAAAGCAGGTAACCGGAGTTAAGATTTCAGCAGAGATGGGACGGACTTCTCTTATACAGTTCCATTAGTTGATTACTATATTGCGGAAGTGAGAGTTTACCTCGATCGATTAGCGCTTCACCGGGAACGAAGGAATAATCCGCCCTTTAAGAACTTGACACCCGGAACTTTTATGTTGGAGGTACTCATTGCTTATCCGCCGGTCTCTTCCGTTGATTTCCGGCACAAGGCTAAGCTATGACAAGAGAATTACAGCTGCTTCATGGACCACGAGTACTTCTTGAAACGTTCAAAGTATTAGAATACAGGAAGAAAAAAACAACAAAACAAACCACTCATCACGTAAAGAAGCGGACGAGTTACAGATGGTATCCAGATACGTAGAGAAATATCCGGAAAGTGGAGTGGTAATAGTTCTTGTGGATAACACTGGTCAACACAATATTTTTGGCAGGAAAAGTGAGACTGGTTTCTGGGGTTTTCAAGGGCGCTGAATCCGAATCTGACATTTTGTTTTTCAAGTTGGCTCTAGTTTTGGAGATATCACAGGGGGGTCGTTCGTCTGAAATCACCCATTCGCGACCATAACTAAACGTACAAAAAACGGCTAAATAGTGCAAAAATGTCAGATATTGATTTTTATGATAATCCAAAACCACAAAGACAGTGTAAAATCTCAATCTAACAAGTTAAGTTAGATATAACATCATTTCATTTATTAATAAATGAACACTTTTCATATATTTCGAGAATATACAAAAAATTTGCTAAAAATTTGCTGAATTTTAATTCTCCAAGGGAAAAAAAACATTTACATAATCAGTTATATATCATAAATTAATGCAAAGCATTATTATACACTAGATTCTTAGTTACAATGAACACACAAAACAATATTTTATTCACAAAAGTGAAATTGACGTTTATACGATTTTCGCTTGTGAGCAACTTTCGGGCAGTCTCTCAAAAGGTTCCAGCAGTAGTCTGCCATCATGTGCTCATCCCATTTGCCTTGATACCTCTCTTCCATTGTTTTGATGTCTTGATGGAATCTCTCTCCTTGCTCCTCACTGTAATCACCAAGATTACCAGGAAATCTGTCGAGGTGGCTAAACAAGAAATGAACTTTGATGCTCACATTTGCCCCTAGTTTTTCGTATGCAGTAAGCATCTTACGGACCAATTGCTTGTAATTGTCAGCTTTGTGATTTCCCAAAAAGTTTGTCACTACATCTGTGAAGGACACCCAAGCATTTAACTCAACCATGTTCATATGATTAGTGAAGTCAGAATCCCTCATGAGCGTTCGAATCTGAGGTCCATCGAAGATGCCACCTTTAGCTTTTCGATGGAAAGACCTGGAAATTGCCTGCATATGTACTTGAAGCAATCCCCATCTTTGTTCAACGCCTTAACAAACTGCTTCATGAGCCCTAGTTTTATGTGCAATGGAGGGAAGATGATTCTATCCCTGGGTACCAAAGGCTCATTGATGACGTTGGCTGTGCCGACTTCGAGACTTTCTCGTTCTGGCCAGTTCTCCCTTCTCCAGTGCTGGATTCTTGCTCTGCTATCCCACAAACAAAGAAAGCAGGGATACTTTGTGTACCCACTTTGCTGACCAAGCAGAAAATTCACCATTTTCAAGTCCACACAAATCAGCCATTTATGAGTGTTGTAATTTAGCTTTTCAAGAACAAATTGGATACCATCATACTCTTCTTTCATCTTGGTAGAATGGCCAAGTGGTACAGGAGCAAACTTATTGCCATTATGCAAAAGTACAACTTTCAGAAAATTATTATTTACTGCTTCTATATTGAAGTATTTCAGGGAGAATTTTAGCAGTTTAGGCTTATTTGAGGCTATCAATATCTTCTAAACTAGAGCCAATCAGACAAAACCAATGTTATATTCGTAATCAGCGACCTTCAAAACCCCAGAAAACACTCCTAGATGGTCTGCCAAAGAAAAAAAATAAAAATTTGTTGACCAGTGTAATATCCGTCGTCGATACACTGTTTATAGGAAGTAAAATTTTTTAACTCTTTGCCAGATGCTTCAACTGCAAATTAGTCTAGACTGGCGCTGGAATACGGGATCCGGCCTTCTGTGAAAGTTCCGCATGAGTGCGGCTCGCTTTCTGGAGTCCTTCAGTGTCCCAAATGGGGCGGGAGAGGGGTGGTGGTGGTGGTGGAGGAGGAGTGGCCTAGAATTAGAAAAGAGCGAACCAGAAGAACTGGATCTCCGCTAGAACGTAGGAAGTCGGCATTAGTGGCCGTGGTAGCGGAACAAAATTTAAACAAAAGCCGGCCGCTGCTCGGGTTCTTTTTAGTTGCGATAAAAATTTACGATATAAAAAGAAAAGAGACCGCGGTTTGCTATCAGTGGCAATAAAGAAAGAGAATGAGTTTGAAATATTTAATAGATAAAGGTTTTTTCTGTGATTGTTACCTTGAAAACAGTAAAGAATCCATCCAGAATCTTTACACCTTTCAATTAAAAGCGTGGCTCAGATTGCATTGCAAACGGTTTCGGAGAGCAGAATTTACTCTCTCCGAAAGATGCGCATTATATACTGGACTGCGAACTGTCAGGGACCTAAATGCTCTATTTTTCGTTCCTTTCATCGGTTTGTCTCTTTGGTTATTCCGAAGGAAACCATAACAAGAGTTCGCCAAATGAACCACTTTTTAAGGTTCTGTGAGCATAGAAAGTTGTTGGTTCTGCCCTTTACATTAAACTCTGCAGGTACAGAAGTGAATTAAAAAGATAACGAACCCATTCCGTTTGTGTAACAGATTCCAAAAAAAAACGTTAAAAACCAAAGAGTTCCCCCATTTTTAAGTAGTCATGGGTTAGGTCATAAACATATTCATTTACACGAAACAGATTCATGGTTGAAATAAAATCTATTTTCCTTAATGCAATTTCTTTTAGAAATAAGAATTTTAAGCGAAGTTATCCGGCTTTCATGTGACCTTGGCGGTTAAAGGGTTAATGTAGAACGGGGTGATTCTGCGGCTAAAACAGAAATAGGTAAAATCAACAGAAACAGCTGCCAACTCAAAGACTACGTCTTAGAACAATGCAGTGTAAGGGAAAAACAACAACAACAAATTATATAAAAAGATTTTCGCTTTCTTTCTTTTACTTAACTCGACAAACCGCCAGTTCTACGAGCGCGCAGCCAGCGGACGTGTGCTTGCAGCAGACAGAGAGATCACAGGAGATGGGCGGCTTCCAGAAAGATCAGACAGAGCCCGTCTGCGGAAGGTTGGCTAGCCGGCTCTGGCGCGCGCACGGCGGACATAGAGCTGACTCACAAAGCTTAATTTGAGAGAAGAGAGGAAAGGTAAACAACAACAACAAATGGCTACAGAAATAATAGGCGTCTTCCCGATGACAAAAGCTAAGATGATGATTTTGAACCTCTATACACAGTGTTCGATCTGCTGATCAATCTTAAAAAATAGTTCTTGAAATTTATGAATAAACTTGTATTTATGTTAGTAAACATATAATTACATCCATATTAGAAAATAATGGCTATTCGCCATTCGGTACCACTTTTATTTGATGAATTATATTATCATTCTCCTTTTTTTTAAAGATCTCGACATCATCAGCTTTAACTTGATGTAGTCAACAAAAAAACCCCTTTAATTGTCTGATAACCTTAAATACATATTATCTACATGTATCGAAAACAGAAGACAACCTTCCTAAAAATTTTTAAAAAAACCCCTCTAAGACAGTGTTTTAGGTAACGTTTACAAAAGAGAATATTTCGGTGATAAATGATCCGTGCTGATTTTTTGTTAATAAACCGGATCAAACCTTTTGATCAGTCTCCAGGTAAATTTCATGAACTACATCACTTTTATCTAGATTATAGGTTTAATTGTTTGGAGAAACCAAGAGTAGAGTAGCACACGGCGAACGTTCTTTAAGAAACCGCGATTATTGGCAATCATTTCTAGAATTAACGCTTATCGCACCTGGGCCCCCCTCAGTACTTTCTTGAAATGATATCCTTACTCAGCTTAAATATTTACTGTGGCATATCCTACTCTCCATTCTGTTCCAGATAAAGGAGAATGATGAAAAAGGAAAACATTTAAAGAGTGAGACTGACATCATCACAACTTGTGAAACTTGTAGATTTATGCTCTCTCTCTCTCTCTCTCTCTCTCTCTCTCTCTCTCTCTCTCTCTGCCCCAGGTTTCCCCTCAAAACGAAAACAGTTCAAAATTGGCAAACCGCGTGCAGCCGATCTTGTTCACATCTACTAGGCGTCCTTCTAAAAGAACGTTTACTGCTGTATCCAACCCTCCAACCTTTCTGTACGTTGCCTATAAAGTCTGTTCGGTCGCTCACGTTTCCTGCAGGTTTCCTTTACTATTCCGGGGTATTTTCCTCGTCTTTGCTGAGACACACGCATGCAGGTAGCTACGGCGACCAAACGCTTTTCATCATCCTGGAAATAATAATAACGGACTCCATTCTCAGATCTGTGTTCACGTGACCTGACGCTGCACTCGTGACCACTTCCACGTGTCCGCGTCTGAATACCTGAGTCACTGTTCAAGTTTGAGCTGTCGTGTTTCCAAACTTTTGTTGTTTTTTTCCCGTTAACTACAAACCGGTATACTCCCTGGTAGGTTAACGTGACATTATTGTGCAAACCCATCAGGTTTAATGCGACTTTATCGAGCAAAATTTAAAAATTCTAGGCTGATACAAAACGCCTGGCCGCCATTGCTATACGACACGCGCACGCGCATTGTGAGCTATTGTTTCAAACCTACAATCACCAGATTCTAGTAATAAAAAAAAAAATCCCCTTATAATTTTTCTTTGTTTGAACAATTTAAATTAAAAATTCTTAAATGAACCAGAATCGCATCACAAATCATGCCATGTGCGAGCCATTTCCTTAGAAGAATAAGATAATCGGCCAGTTTAGGCCGGTGGCTCCTCTGGTTCCGAATGGCGCTTCTGGAGAAGTGGTGGGCACCAATGTCGCCCTGACCGAGAACTCCGTATAAAAGCTAAATTTCTTATTTTTTCTCCATGAAAATCAACCTACTACATACCTACACCTTCAAACTGATTCTGCCGCTACTCCGTCACGACGAGCGACCCCAGTTTCCGGTAATAGCTTTTCTCTGACCCGCACGGAAAACGTCTAGCAGTAGTGTAGCAGAGCTGGAAGAAGGTTTGGGGCCCCCCCCACCTGCCGAGCTTGATTCCCTTCGACGCTGCGCCGAACAAACACCAGCCACAGATGAACAAAAAAAAGGTAGAATTTTGAAAAGCGGTGCCTTTTGTTTTTTGTAATTAATGCGGGAGGAGAATTTGTACAGGGATTTACGAGAACGACAAAGATAGAAAGCTAAGCAACCAAACGATTTTGGGGAATATTTCTACTGGCGAAAGAAATGAGTTTGGATATATATATTTATATATTTTTTTTTAAAAAAGCAACTTTCCACATCTGTGTTCATTTATTATGTGATCGAGCTAAATATCCAATAGCAAAGGTGAGTCTGCTTCCAGCTGGAAGGGAAGAAATTTCCGGTGTTCGATGGAGAAAAGCCAAATATAGGAAGAACATAAAACAAGATTATCTGGGCTGGTAAAATATTCTGACAGATTGGGGAGGCAACAGAAATAGATCTCTCTCTCCATCTCTCTCTCTCTCTCTCTCTTTATTCATAAGTAGCATAACTGGACATCGAAAGACAAATAGCTGACATTGCTCCTTCACACACACAACAAGTTAAGCAGGTCTGCTCAGGTGTGGGCTGTCAGCAGCAGGGTCTGGTCGGCAAATTATGGTATTCGGCTGAAACCGACTACTTCATTAATCTGTCTTCTCATCAGGTCGGCCAGACAACGCTTGCTGTTTACTTTGCTGACTCTCTAAATATGTTTTGCTCGGATGAAGACGCAATGCATTAAAGATGCTTTGATGATTTGGCGGGATACGGTGACATGGAATGTTCTGGCTTTAGCTGAAGTTTTAATTGTAAATTCGGTAAAAGAAAGATCAAGAAAGAAAAAAAAAGTTACAATGATGTTTGGAATATCTGGGTAGAAATGTGTTGTTATTATTCCTCATCAAAATACTTAATTACTAACAAAAAATCAAATTCAGAGTTAGCAATATTATTCGAAATACTTTTTAAAAATTAACTGCTCACGTCATAAGTAATAATTTTATCTTTGTCTGCGGCACCGGGTATGCATGCATTTTGGAGAGAATGTTTTAACGACAGCAGAGCTGTTCCGTGGTGTTTCTAATCTAACAACCAATTCAGCACCCATATATACTGTCTGCGATATCAGTTGTGTTTGTGAGAAGACACAAACACGTCATTATTTCACCGAATAAAGACGTTTTGGCATACATCGAGAAACTCAACTTTGACTTACATAGGTAAGCGTTTATCCTGGCTCTCCTCGTCGCCAAATAAGAGCTAGACGGCGATGCGATTAAAAGAATCAAGCTTCTGCAGCGATAAACTGCACATTTTCCTTTTATAATTAAGATTCTGATAAATTCTAGTTGGACACTCACACACACACACACACACACACACACACACACACACACACACACATAGAAATGAAACATTCAGAATATGGACAATGGCGGTTATTTTTTTTAAAATTTAATTGGTGTATACCTTGATTTGAAAAAATTAGAATCAACATATATTTGAAAGATTTTACACAAATTACACAGGCATCTACAACGAAAGATTAGCTGACTACGTGCAGGAATTTCCGCTGGATGAGAATGGCCACTCCAAACAGGTGCTCCATTTACAACGCCGTTGGAACTGTTGAATGCTATCTCAGAGAATTTCAAAAATACGCTCAACATTGGTGGTGCGACAATTTATAAAAACTTCTTTTCTTACGATAGCACGAGAGCAATATCGTGGAACCTTTGGAAGAACATGAGAGAAATACCGTGGAACCTATGGAAGAACGTGAGAGCAATACCGTGGAACCTTTGGAAGAACATGAGAGAAATACCGTGGAACCTTTGGAAGAACATGAGAGAAATATCGTGGAACCTTTGGAAGAACATGAGAGAAATACCGTGGAACCTATGGAAGAACGTGAGAGCAATATCGTGGAACCTTTGGAAGAACATGAGAGAAATACCGTGGAACCTATGGAAGAACGTGAGAGCAATATCGTGGAACCTTTGGAAGAACATGAGAGAAATACCGTGGAACCTATGGAAGAACGTGAGAGCAATATCGTGGAACCTTTGGAAGAACATGAGAGAAATACCGTGGAACCTATGGAAGAACGTGAGAGCAATATCGTGGAACCTTTGGAAGAACGTGAGAGAAATACCGTGGAACCTATGGAAGAACGTGAGAGCAATATCGTGGAACCTTTGGAAGAACATGAGAGAAATACCGTGGAACCTATGGAAGAACGTGAGAGCAATATCGTGGAACCTTTGGAAGAACATGAGAGAAATACCGTGGAACCTATGGAAGAACGTGAGAGCAATATCGTGGAACCTTTGGAAGAACATGAGAGAAATACCGTGGAACCTTTGGAAGAACATGAGAGAAATACCGTGGAACCTATGGAAGAACGTGAGAGCAATACCGTGGAACCTATGGAAGAACGTGAGAGAAATACCGTGGAACCCTTGGAAGAACATCAGAGAAATACCGTGGAACCTATGGAAGAACATGAGAGAAATACCGTGGAACCTATGGAAGAACGTGAGAGCAATATCGTGGAACCTTTGGAAGAACGTGAGAGTAATTCCGTGGAACCTTCGGAAGAACGTGAGAGCAATACCGTGGAACCTTTGGAGCCACAAAACAAGCAAGTATTTAAATGGCTATGGTTTATAAAGTTAATCTTTTTTAATTTTGCATACAGAATTATTTGATACTCAATAATAATAATAATAATAATAATAATAATAATAATAATAATTTCAACAGTTATAAATGAATGCTATTAAAAGAATTTCATTTATAAAAGGTAAACATACCAATGATTTTTATATAAATAAAAGTAATGCTAACTATAAAATGTCTACAGTCATAAGTTCTATCAAATGACCTAATCACATGACACTCATCTGCAATATTAGATTTTTTAAAAAAATGTAATTAAGTAGAGAAAGTATTTTTAGTAAATTATATAAATCATTTACTTGGGATAAAAAATCGATAATTGATAAACGATGCTGGTGTCTGGCGTTGACACATCTGATGATGTTAGGTCTCAAAGGAAATGGATGACGTCTGAATTGTTCCGCGGTGCTGCAGGTACCACGGAACTAAGATCTGGTCGACAGACTGTTTTTTTATAACCAAATTCACGCTGCAACTGAGACCACGAGGAGACCGAGCGGCTTTGAGGAAATAGCATAGCGCCATAGTAATTTTTCACAGAGCAACGGGGGCGGATTTCCAGAATTTTCGTGAAAATCTCGAGGACTCTGCTTGATGGTTTCGTGGTAATTCTGTATCATTTATAATCTGAAGCCGCTATAAAGAGCATCCGGAATCTTACGAGAGAGAAAGAAAGAAAAAAAAACCGTCTTGGAGGTTCTGCTTGGAATCGGTGGTAAGGAGTCTTCTGCGGGGGAAATGGTAGACTTCTCTTTTCTGCTAGAACTGGCACAGAGCCGGTACGCACTCTTTAACGTCCGCTAACTTGGACCCGTTCGCGAGATTATCCGCGCAAACATCTGTAGCTTGAGAAAACCCTGTTTCCCTTTCTTCGAATTAAACTGACTTTTCACGGAAACCACTTTTTTAACTCGAACTTTTAAAACGGCCGAGAAGTATTCGTGTGATAATTTGATATCGAGCATTGGACGAGAAGTATTCGTGTGATAATTTGATATCGAGCATTGGACGAGAAGTGTTCGTGTGATAATTTGATATCGAGCATTGGACGAGAAGTATTCGTGTGATAATTTGATATCGAGCACGCACTGACATGTAGTTACTTTATTCTCGATGTATATTAACCCAATAACACGTGAAACGTAAGACTGGTAAACCGTTCGCTTCTGTTAGATTTCTTAAGAAAGTTTGCATATAATTTGCTTTATTTTTTTTTTTTAAATACACGGTAAAGAAAGTTGTTTATTCACTGACGTATTTATTTCCCTGCTCAACAATTTTAATATTTTAAATTTATTTTTGTATTTTAAAAATATATTCAATTTCATTTATTTTGTAACAAAACCCTCAGGTCCGAAACAAGAGTAAATGCCATAAGCAGTCTTCATTGTTTCTTCTAGAAGTATCCCCATGATACTTCAATCTATTTCCTCTTTTCTGCAATATCTCCCAGTCTGAAATCGAGAGAGCGGGATGACATCCATGGGAAACGTTAGCTTATCCAACAGGGTTTTAATTACGGAATGCGTACGTTCTTTGTCATCTCGATAACCACAGCCTCATTTTATGTATGAATATTCCAGACCATCGATGACTTTTTTAGTAAACGTTATCACACAAAAAAGATAAATAATTCGAACGAGAGTAAAACTCGATAGATCAGCTTTAAGAAAGTAATGAGGGCTGTGCGAAAACTGCCAGACTTACGCCGGTGAGCAGCTCCCCCCTGGACCGCTGCCAGTCCCACCACCGCTAGATTAATACGCTGAAAACTGCTGCGCTAAATAGAGTTCGTGGAACTCTGGCTGCTGCGATTACCCGAGAGAGTTTATGGACGAATGAT
The DNA here is from genome assembly GCA_018389105.1 of Nautilus pompilius. Taxonomy (NCBI): domain Eukaryota; kingdom Metazoa; phylum Mollusca; class Cephalopoda; order Nautilida; family Nautilidae; genus Nautilus; species Nautilus pompilius. The sequence goes on along the minus strand of JACATO010000311.1, from coordinate 1,076,186 downwards.
GGCTGCAGAGGCTTCTGTCATGTTTAGCTTGATAGGGTCTCTCTCTGATCTGGACCAGTCTCCTCCCCACGTTCTCTCTCTTCGCCAAATTTTCTCCAATTTTAATGCAATAATCAGCGAAATTACTTTTGGAAGCCAACGGCCGCGTTGTAGGTAGGTGAGTAGTATTCTCCATGCACTGGCGCCAACAAAACTGTGAGTTGGGGGGATTTACTATAGGGAAAAAGCAGGTCCACCCGGGTAAAGTAGATGCGCCTCTGTAATAAAGATGTACCCGCCCACCAGCCTCTTATAGCGACTGAGCTTCGATGCTCCAGCGTTTGTCCTTCTCGAGACCGGCCACTGCGGCTAGCGACGACTTCCTTCACTAGACCAGCTACTTCGGGTTTGTTGTTGTTGTTGTTTTTGGCCAGACGAGGCTTCGCTTTAAAAAAAATAAAAAAAGAAACAAAAGCGGAAAAGTTTCCAGCGAGACGTGTAAGATAAGCCACACACCAAAAACTGCGGCCATTGTTCCGAAACAATGCAGTCCGAAAAGCACCGAGTTTAGCCGATCAATCATCTGCGCCGAGCTCACCGGAGTTTGAACAAGTGTCTCCTACATGCCGGCTATCGCTCAACATCAGCTGTTCGCTCTGTCTTTCGATCCCCCGGTCGCGTGCTGATACGCGCACATGTTGCTGCAGCCGGCCGTCTCCTCGGGTACTTCGATCCGCTCCCTACTCGCTGACGGTTTACCAAATTACCAACAAAGGTACGTTCCTTTCCTTTCCTCCTCCCCCCCTATCGTTTTATCCAACCCTTCTTCCTTCTTTTTCGTTTTTATTTCTTATCCCACGGATGATTTTTATACTTCAAGCTCCAGGAACAATTTCTATTAGGAATGTAAACTCGGCTCGTGTTAATCATATTCCTAGCGTGCATCCATGGCTACAGCTCGTCCGTGCAGCGGAGTATCGTCGGTTTATTTACGATCTACCTTCGTTCAGTTCAAAGGCACGCAGCTGACCGTATTTGTGGGTTCGTCATATATATATATATATATATCATCATCTCTCTCTCTCTCTCTCTCATCTACATCTCTCTCTCCCCTCTCTCTCTCATCTACATCTCTCTCTCCTCTCTCATCTCTCTCTCTCTCTCATCTACATCTCGCTCTCTCGCCATTGTTCCGCCGTAGTTTACAATTAGCAGCCAGTAAACGGAATATATTAGTTTATCATTTGAAAAAAAAACACTGGAAATTCAATTGTGCTTAGTGATTCAATACAAATCAGACTAAAAGAGCGAAACAGTCCTATTAGAAACGATACAGTATCCAAATTTGTTTACGGCACTGACGACTTTATTGCCGAGGACATGAGCCGACCGCATTTATAAGTAAACATTAAGTCGCGAAAGAAAACGGAGAGATCGGGTTAAGGAAGTGTTTTCTGGAAACCTTACACGACCGCCTGTTGCACCCTTTCTGAGAATTATTCATGCCCGTTTTTCGGCAGCACGGCGCCGGTTTTTGTCCCCCCCCCCGTAAACGGAAGCCACGCGCCTGTATTTACAGCACCGGAATCAGTCAACTCGCGGATCGCCGCCGCCATTTGCTGCACGCGGAAATAATACAACTTTTGTCTGCTTTCTAAACAAGAGGGCATAGATTGTTGCCCTCTTTTATTATGTAACCCCGAGTGACCCACGCCGGATTCGAGGTGCGCCTTCGTCGTGTCGCCGATTCTTAGCTGCGGCTTACCGATTAGAACTCCCTGGTCCACCATTAGCCGCGAAGCGGGGAATTCGGACTCGGTTTAATAGATATGATCTGACCGCTTCTCGGCGAAGCCAACAGTTTCAAGATGGCGGCTCGCGACCATTTAGCGTTCGTTTTTCTCCCGCAGCGAAGATGGACGTGATGCGCTCCGTTGTTGAAGCTTTGGGACAAACGGGAAATATGGCGCGGCTGACGTTAGGCGGACGCCTGTGGGATCTGCTCCACGCCGAAACTAATGCTAGCTGCTTCGGAGTTGACTGATTTTCTAGGGTAAAACGCAGATGTTTATCCTCGGCTAAATGGATGCTATTTTCTCGAAATGACGGCCTCTTCAGACAGGTAGTTTGGGAAACTGGTTTAGACCGGTTTACATCCCCCCCACGTCTACCCTTGTTGGTCTGCAGGTCACGTGATTCGCTGAAAAGAGACCGTGAATAAATTAATAAGTACAGTTCCTTGGCTCCATTCTCGCTCTATAAAGCGAATAACGAAACTGAATTTCTATGCCAACAGTTGGACAAGCTGATGATCGGACATGTTTATATCAAAATTCGTATTTCACCGTAAATAGGCAGACAGCGATATTATTGATGGCGACATGACGACTAAGATGATACACTCTCGTCGGACTCTTTGATGGCATTTAATGCAAGTGGAGAACTTTTCTTTCCCTCGCAACTGAGGATTACAGCTGGGCTTGTTTTGTGGCGTTGTACATCAGAGACAGATCATCACGTTTTAAATACTCTCAGATCAGAAGTAACTCACTCTCTTTTTCTTAAAGTCCATTTTGTCAGTGTTCGGACTAAACGTGTTAAAGAAACGTGAAAGCTGTTATTTATGTGTCCATTGGCTATCGATTGCGAGTTATTTCAGATTAATAACGTTTACTTGCCTTTACCTGTAATTGCTTCGTGTACTATTCGTTGCCGCCCCTTTAGTTCCACCTTGATTACTAAATTGGTGCTCTTAGAAACTTCGTAGACATAAATACTGGTCCAGCGACAGGGCTTTGATAATGGGATGTGATTTACAGCCAATCATTCCGGCGATCGCTTATCCACTAACGGGATTTTTTACGGGCGAAGGAGCTAAGTACATTGAAACTAAAGTTGGGGATTTTTCAAAATTAACCCCTAAAATTGAAAAATAGGACAAATTGCTTGGCGTTCAACTATATACTTATAAAATATCTGGTATATAAGAGGTTGCAGTTCCATTTAAGCTTGTGTTACAATGACATCACTTTGAAATTATCTTCAAAAAGTCATTTTTATCTGGTGACTGCCGTAACTAGGAAACCACCGGTCTTGCTTTGATCATTTAACGATGCCTGATTACTTCACAAGCTTCTTTTCCATATGATCGATCAGCTGGGCGCATCCTCGGCGCTTAAGAGCCTGCGCACTGGTAGTAGACGGGAGATGTGTTTAGTTGGAACGTGTATACATATATAATTGTTTATGGAGCTTAAGAGAGCAGAATTTGGTTAATCTACTTGATACTTAAACCATGACTAGATAATCTGTCTAGATATTTTTACCGGAAAGGAGAAAGGTAATTTATCTTTTCAGCCGAAATCGCCCTAATGAGCTACAGAGGTCCACGGTTGTAATGATAAAACGGTTTCAAAATATAATTAGCTACATATCCTCTCATATCGATACCTCGGCGATCCACATCTCGTGGCTGTGCGTGTTTGACAGAAGAAAACGTCCTTTTTTATGAACAGCATCATTTTCTGCGCGAGCATGACGCAAACAAAGCTGTTTGTGGTCTTCTTTGCAGGAGAGTAATCTGGAACTTCTTTGAAACTGATCGTTCCGTGCCCAAGAAAAATTCTGTGGTTTTGAGTTCCGTACACCGACAAACTACTTTAATCGTTTGAATTTTGAACAGATCAATAAAAATGTTTTCTATTTACTGTCGACCCCAACGATACTGATAACAGGTTATCTCATTTTTTTTTTTCCAAAATGGCTTCTGCAGACATAGAAAAAACCAACTCTTATCGGAAACACGATTTAAAGGGCAAACGTCCGCCTACCCCTACTGTAATATAATAGTCGCTTTTCGTAAATGAAGATGACCCCTTCGCTAATTAGATTTTTGTAGAGTAAGTGGAAGCTGCCTCCTGCGCAGCAATCACACAATTAGGTAGTGTAACCAACCGGGTGTCAAGGACTATTCGAGAAGACCAGACAATCTACCGCTCGCAATCCATAAGTACCCGGAAAACGCTGCTTTTAGGTTTGGCAGGAAGTCTACGCGGTCGACTGATGGAGCAGAGCGAGAAGAAGGTACGGCGAACCGACCGGGTTCCGGACAGGATTCGAACTCTGACCCACAGCCATGGCAGTTTAATAGGCTAACCTTCGGATCACCGACCGTTCTCATTATAAGGAAAACTCTACGCTAGAAAAGACATATTTTAATCAGAATCAGACATTTTCCACAGCTCTCAGCTAAGAAACAATTTAAATATATTGATTCGGTTTAAAATGTGCAACGAGACAACCGCAAGTTTTAAACTAAGACGTATCATCTCAACTAAGGGTTGCTCCCATGTCTAATATCTTACCGCACGTCTCTGTTTATTTAAAGCTGGAATCTTAAATTACTTCTCATTGCTGCCAGATAAATCATGGAATCTGAACACGAAACAGACAGGGGGGGGGATTGGCAAATGTTTTTGCTTTTTCGAGAGAAAGAGCGATCCAACTCAAGAGAGTGGCTCGAATATCAAAGTGTAGTGGGATAGTGTCTCTGATAGATCGGCTTCAATCCCAAAGTCCTCTGGTCTGTTGAGGTTCGCTATTGTAACGTAATTCTAGATTTTGTTTTGTAAGATTTAAAGGAACGAAATCTATTTTCCGGTCCATTTTTAAAATGTCGGCGATTATTGCAAAAGATTTCCTTTGATCAGGTAAAATAACAGGTAGGTACCTATTTTAATACATATTTTACTAATTTGACTGAAGTAACCAGTAACACCATATCTATAAACTTCCTGGTAAATGGTGTCCGTCAAAAACGTTTTCTCTCTAATATCGTATACAGTTGCTTCCGAATATTTTTTTATTCCTCAGTAATTATTCTATAGCTGTTTTTTATTACCCAAACCAACACTCGCTGCGTCACCGTGAAGTTCAGATTAACTAACAGTGTGATTAATAAGCCTGGAAATAGTTGTCCGTAAGTGATAAATGAGAGAACAGGTAAAAAGACAAGAAAATGGTCAGGGAAGATAGATTAAAAATTACTTAGGTCACCAAAGAGAAACAAGATAAAGAAGAAGCCATTATCAGTCCTCATGGCAAGAGATGGAAAGCTTGATAGAGGATTTCATGGAAGAGTAGCTAAAAAAGATTAATTAATAATAAGAAGAGAACATAATGACTACGATTTACAAAATGTTTTAGATAAAATTTTATAGAATGATGGAAGTAAAAAAAGACTTTATTCAAATTGTATAACTTGGGTCAGGGGGCAGATTGGAGAAGGTTGTAGATCCAAGTTTTAAGAGTGGTAAGGGAGCGGTTTGGGGTTGTACCACCTCAGAAGGAAAGAAACATTATGCAAGCAAACACTGGAGAGAGAATTATTCACATTGGCAAGGAAATTGTTTGGACAAATTATAGTTTACAGTAGGACAGTAATCCCAAGTTGAATCTCAAACAAGTTATTTCCCCACCTCAAAGAAAGGCAAAGATGCTGGAATGGCTTACACGGACTCTAGATTTAAACACCCCAGAATGACCATAGGAAGGTATGAAGCAAAACGTAAATCAGAAAAGCTTCATCAATGAGTTAGTTAAAGGAAACTGTCATTGCTGGAATGGGGAAGTCAGTGTCTACTGAACGTTCTAGAAGTTTATTTTCTGAAAGCTGTTATTAAGTCTAAGGATGATCACACAAAACATGAGCAATGTGAAGACTAATTACGAAAGAATTTTGGAGTTTTAGACAGGTGGTTGATTAATTATTTATCAGAAATTTTAATGCTGAAATAAACAATACATAATTGGCGGATGAAAGTGGAGATATTCACAACTTTTAAACTTCTTTTGTATTTTTTATATATGAAAACATGGTTATTTTACAGCCAGGTAAACACTTCAGCAATCAGCTCTGCCACTACTCTGAGGTAGCTGAATACTTTCTTCGAATCACTGAAAATCATCGGTATTATTACAACCAAGTAAAATATTATAATTATAAAACATTCCATTTTTGTGACAGTGAATCGCATTTGACGAATACAGCGCGAGAAGCTATTCATTACGCAGGATCTCTCGCAGGTAATCATAGGGGGGAAATGCCAGGAGTTCAGAAATTTAACAGAGAATCAGCTGATGAAAGAAATTGTACTTCAGCAAAATTAGTTACGGTTAGAAGCTGTGGCATTCGGTGCAGCATATTACCTGGTTAATCGAAGAATGGTGGTAAAACCGAAAACTGCTCCAACAGACTGTAGAAATAAATCGGTCGGGGCAGCCGTTGAGTCGCAGGGTCTCGTCTCGTTGTGGTTCTGCTTTTAGTTGGTCGAACGCTTTCGTACAGACGGCGACAATTGTCGTAAAATGTGAAAACGTACTCTTTTCTGGTAGCTGCAAATTACCGATAGAGGACGCGCATAACGTTTTAGATAATCTAAACGTTATATAAATGGCCTGTGTTGGTTCTCTGTAATATTTAATTATATTGGTGGATTCCTTACGCCTCGTTCAATATTGTAGAGGATTTTTGTTTCCTCAATACTGTGCTGGTGGGACTCAAGTTGTGCTAGTTGGGAACCACACCGTACACGTGCCAGCCACTTTATTAGAACCTATAGCGGGTTGGGTCATCTTTTCCCTTATCTATGACTCGGGGTGGCACAGAATCCGCAAGGTGCTGGAAGGCGTTCTGAGGAATATCTACCTATTCGGTTATTGTCCGCAGAGGATCGTCATAGGAAATGCGTTTTTTTTTAAAGTTCTTCTCGCAGGATCAACTGAATCAAAAATCCGGAAATTATATCTCGGCCATGATCCTCAAACTTGAACATGAAATGTGGGCACGGTGAATCGGGGCATTACTATCTCGGAGGTTATCATGTTACAAATAGCAAAGCACCAAAAGTTTGGACATTTGCAATCGCACGAGAGGGAACAACTGGTTTGTGTGGCTGTCTTCTCTCATCTGTAGAGAGAGCGAAGCGTCAGACCGCATCACTTTTCGCCAGTCCACTTCAGTCCAAAGTCTGCTGCACTAAGTGTTTTCATAACATTGACTGTAATCAGAGGTTAGCACAGCGATCTTCTCCTGCCATAGTCCTCGCTGGAGCGGACGGCTCTGCTTTGATGATGGCTACACTTTACCATCTTGTCTATTTGTCTTTTCCTTCTTTTCTTATGCTACTACGTGTTTTCGGCCACAGTTATTCTTTGGAGCAGCCATTGCCTTCACATTGTTCGCTTCCTGATAAACACGAATAACCGATCTGTCTTGGAGCAGCTTTCAAACGAAACGGGCACTTGCTACATGTGCACACATTATCATATCTCTTTCGAAAGCTGTACCTTTTCCTTTCGGCATATAAGTTAAACTGACAGCAAATGTGTTTATCCAACTCCTGTATAGTTCTGCAGGGATGACTTGTCACATCATGTGGTCAACCTAATTAGCAACTGCAGCTCAGGTCAGGGTCAAGTCTGAATGGGCGTACCGACCCTAATAAAGTCTGGATGGTACCGATGTGAACAGATTTTTTGAAGGCAGAAAAAATGGAAAAATAACGGTCACTGAAAGTCTCGGTTTTTTTTTATTGCAATAGGAAGGAAAAGCGTTATACTGCATAAAATTGGCCAGATACTCAGGCCTCTGAACCGATGGGGCACAGGGTATCATTATCCTTTAAAATCTCTCAAGTTCATTTGAACCGGAAAAATGCTGCCAGTGTAATATGGCTAGTTCCGGTTTCAAGTGCGATGCTTGAATCGATCACATACCAGGGGAAATGTTAGGGCTGGACACGCGACGAGTTTCGATAACTGATTCTATTTCTATTTTTACATTCCTAAGAAGTGGTTTCGTCTCAATCTTGAAAAAAAAATTTTTTTGTACAAAACTCTTTAAATACCTTTCTTCAGGAATAAATATTAACCAAACTATCGTCTATTTTTACTGACCGTTATTTCATTCCATTTATCTGTTTAGCTGAAACGATGAAAAATTAATATTGGGAGAAACATTTTCTAAGCAGATCAAAGGATGCAATTAAGCATCGGCCCCGCGCTGTGAAGACCTGCTGCCCCGCCAGTCGATGGAGCAACGGCAAGAAAACAGAATTATTAAAGTTCAAACAAATTTTAGCCGTTTTTCGTTTTAAGAACTTCGGTATATATAAAATCAGAAATTTACGAAACCTGGATTCACGGGTAGTCGCAGACGGTAAAAAGATTGTTCTTCTAGAAGTCTGCTTAAAAATGCGTCTTTTTGTATCAACCCCCCCCTTTACGTTCACATCTTGAATACGGATTGAACGAGTGACTGATTTATCAGAGATAGGGAGTTCAGCATAGATTTACCAGAATGTTTAAATTTTACGCATTTGGAATTCACTGAACGATTGGAATTATTTGATCTATTGAGTTTGAATGCTAGATATTTAAGAAACGTCCTAATGGAGAGTTTCATAATAATTAGGGGCTGTGAGTCTGTGCACTGGGACAAATGTTGTTGGTTATCTGCAGTTATTAATCCTAAAGATCAGCAATAAATAACATTCTAACACGTATGGATACCGTATTAATGGCCACTCAGCTAGCCGGACAGACCTTGCCAAAAATCATGTTGGCTTTCCGATGCCTCGCAGCTACTAAAATATGCAACGTTATTTTAATTCTGCTGAACATAAAATACTGCTCCTTTTAGAATATTTACCTGAAGAACTTCCAACTAAATCGCCTATTTATTTTCTCCTCTACTATGTTACAAATACACACGTGATATTTATTTCGAAATACCGAATCCGCCGAACATTTTTCATTGTCGCTCTAAAAATTAAAATAGCCTATTTTAAGAGTTGGCTGATCACAGACCATCCACATCAGATGCCATCCCGCTAGCCAAACATCCTTTAATGTGTCAGCTCATTCAGATTAGATTTCGGAGTTGCATATATATATATATATTTTTTGTTTCACGTGTTTGAAGCCCTTCTTTTTAACTAGAAGGTGTTTTTTGATACATATCAAAGTGTACAATTGGTGCTGTTGGGACGAGAAGAATTAGAAACACGGCACGGCTGGGCCCTCTGTTACGACCCTGGCCGAGTAGCGCCAAATAATGTGCTGACTGGCTGCTTGGCGATGCGATACGCAGTTTTTGCTTTCGCTTCGATATTCAAGAAGAAACCTGTTGACAAGCTGTCTGATATGTTAGCCTTTAATTATATATTGCGAACTCGAATGCCAATCTTTTCTATTTACAGAAAAAGAAAAAAGGATAAATAAGTAGCTTTTCTTTCAAGAAATGAGAAAAATGCATACCCATCATCCGAAGGACTTTTGAACCTATTCACTGACTGGCGCACACCAGTTGGACTAACCGGATATTATTATATTATCCAAACCTTGTTGAAAAGACACTAAGATAATCTCTCTCTCTCTCTCTCTCTCTCTCTCTCTCTCTCTCTTCCTTCCTTCCTTCCTTCTACTTCATCCATCCGCCATACAAAGAAGAAAAAAAAGTCACAGGCGGGCAAAATCTTAGAGATTAACTAAAATTTATTGAAAGCTAATCTTTGCATCTCGAAGCTGCTGGGAATGGAAGCAGAAAATGCCACGTCGCAGAGAACGAGATACCTTTGAGATTAGCTCGGCCTGTCATTAAGCGGAATAAGGAATAATTTTCATTACCAATTGGCCGAAGGTGGAAGCAATTACCAAGGCAATCTTCACCGATGAGAACTGCTGATTCACCAGTAATTACGGCGGAGGAAAGGCGAGTAATAATTTAAATAAATGATTGACACTTAAAGTTTTAGTCTAAAATAACCGGAGTCTTTACCAGTTCACTGCACATTAATATGAAAAGGGAAACAAAACTTAACCCTGACCCTGCTAAGAAAGACTTTTCATTGTTTGCTCATTTTTATTAATCTTCTCTATTTCTTAAATTTCCCACCTGACACTGTTTCTTCTTTCTTGTCTTACCGGACTGGGGGTTGTTGCTGGTGTGATGAATGTGTCACGGATCCGCCGCCTAAACTTTCACTTTCTCCTTTTCCGACGATTGCTCGGCGAATATTCCGCCGTAAATACCATGAAGATTAATCGCCGACAGGCGGCGGGCGGCTCGTGCAATCTACGGCCTCGGTTATTTGACAGCCGGCTTAAAACAAGGCTCTATTTATCTGGAAAGACTTCAGCTGATTCAGCGCCATATATCGATGATGCTCATCTTGCTGTGGAATCAAGAGTTCTAATGGACACCCACAGTTCTGTAATCCTTTAGGTTACGTAGGCGGCGTGAGTCTAATTAAGACCGACTGGCGGCTATGGCATTTGAAGCGAGAGAGCGGATAATTAAAACGAAAGCCTTATTCTCCCCCCTAAATTTATTAGTCATTAAACACGCTTTAAATGTTGCCACTTGATTCTCCTCCCCCGTAAATAATTTTAAGACACGTAATGCGAAAAATGAAAGCTTCTCTTGTGAAACTTGGCAAACGTAACCTGTCACGTGTCGGTCGTCGTCTCATCTGATAACATCACAGGCAGAACTCGGAACAGCGGTCAGTGGGGACCGTGGCGCCGGGAACTATGGCCCACCTGGTCAAGAAAAGCTGTTTCTCCCGCAGCCGTGACAAGAAATAACGCTACGCTGCCTTTCTGTAAATAAATACAGCCACGCCTGTTTCCCTTCTCTACCTTAAACTTGGGCAGCCAATTCTGTCCCAAAAGCATAATTTCTCTCCTCTTTTTGATCAAAATACCTGAATTTGTTTATTGCCAAATGAAAGACTTATCGATTCAAATATCCGGGTTTTTTTTTTAAAAAAGGAATACGCATTGTTCGTATTAAGAGGCATTAAACTATCGATATCACAATCAAAGATATTGCGGAGAAAAGGGTTGGCGAAATTTTGTTATCGATCTAATATACCTGTATATAGTAATTAACAGTGGCTGATATACAAGCATCCCCAGCGTCTCCCAATGACATTAGTTAGGACAAACAATTCAACGGAAATTTACACGTTTCCTAAGCCAAAGTTCAGGGCTTCCGTGTAGTTTGTCAAGGCGATTTACCAGATTTTAGGGGTAGTATTGATTTGGTATATTGCGATGTCAATCTGCCACCAGACGTCTTGTTATCCCTACTACCTGCCATTAGTACCGAGTCATGGAAGCCAAACATCGCCATGATGACGACCTTCGGCAGATTTTCAGCAATGAGTTTTCCTTTCTGACTGCTCTTTATCTGGAATCTTTGTAATGGAATGAAACTTCATAAGTCAGATCTTATTCGCCATTCATTCGACCAGTCTGCGTGATCTTAATACTATAATCGCCACCATCGCCGCTCCAGGTACTTTATACGAATTTCATGACCGTTAGAGATTCCAACATCATCGATATAGATTGCAAACAACAGGCCCCAAAAAGTTAGGCCCTGAGATACTCCACTGGTGGCGCAGAATCTCACATGTGGCCGTAAGAACAACCTTCTGTTAAGCGAGTAGTCGCCGATCTGTTGTAGATGGCCGCCAAAACGTGTCTATAGCATTCCCCTGATGGATCGGCCAGGACCAATTCCAGCCATTCGAGCTTGAGTACAGGAGGCTTGGCTGGTCCTCTTTTAAGTGACTATACTACCACGAAACACCGAGAAAGTCTAAAGAAGTCATGCAACAGATCGCGCAGACGTCCGTGAGATTATAGCTAGACGTAGCTGCACCTACAACCGAACACGCATGCGCGACACAGCATCAACCCCCAGGGTTCTTTCTTCGCTGTAGATGTTTTGAATGAAGCTTTGCATGGAAACCGTATCGATTACAGATCCAACTGGTTCCGAGATTTCGGCTTTATGGTTGACTGAGGTTAATGGCGGGCAATCGCCATGGCCTTGTTTTTTGGTATTTTCTTCAAAGGCTTTTCCCGCGAAGACTACGAAGAGAAATTAGTAGTCGGTGCCAAATGAGCCGGCAGTACGCTCGCCCTTTCTTAATCATGTTTGCTTACTTACTTTCTTGTGACGTGGAAGTAGGGGCTATTTTTGCTAAGTTCGGGCATTTACAGAATACCGAGATTCCAAGTGAATGTTCCTCGGCGATCGAACGGCCATAACCAAGTTCACGAAGGACACAACTCACCTCCCGCTACCGACCGAGACAATCTAAAGAAAAGCTTCCTTCCTTTCATTATTTTCTATTTAATTTCCTTTTTTTAAAACCCAAATTCTTGAAGCGCCAAACCGATCGTTCGAGCTACATTTTAATTTTTAAAGTACAAGAGAAGGGGGGGAAATGGATAATTAATCCGCTTTATCCGGAAGTAGACTCGCCTCTGTAGATAGGATCTCCAGTTCGTGCTGAAGCGATCCGACCCTCGCTTCGCCATTGGGAAGGGGAAAAAAGAAGCTTGGCTTTGTTGTATTTAACTTCCTCACGACCAGAAGTAGGCCACGTTACACGTGTTCGCGATAATGCGGTGACGCTGGGAGACCGTCGGTCCCAGGTCGCCTAGGTGTCGCTCCAGCCCGGCACAGACCAACACACACCGACAGCTTTTTAAGGTCGCTATTTAGAAACCACGCACGGGTTGGAACAAGGGCTGGCTTATTTCGGGGAGAATTCGAAGTTCAGCCCTTTCGCTCTCCTCGCTAGAAATATTGATTTCTGAATTAATTTAATGCTCGCGGCGACGTTTTGTTTATTTGAGGCAAAAATGAACAACTTATATCGGAAAAGTTATCGACCCGAGAGAGTCGTTATGGAAAACATTACACGCCATAACACATTGTGCTGCCATCTAGGTCAAAGACTTATCACCAAGGAGTGACGAGAAGCCCGCGTGGCCAATGGCTAATTACTGAGTTAAACAAGAATTAAGCCTTAACGTACGCGGCGATAATTAGTCTTTAAATGGACCAGCTATTCCGACGATGTACGGACTCGCCCCGGGACGACAGATACACGACAGTGAACTGCCGATAGCTGGAGTGATGCCGTCGTCTTCATCGCGGGTTTCTGCTATGTCAAGAACTAATCTTAGGGCATTTAAGCCAGCATCTCTTCCGGCTAGTTTTCTAGCTGCAGGCCGGAAACCTCTGCCTTGTTCACTTCTCCTCTCCTGAAGATGCTTCGCCTTCCTTCACGCTGGTTCGACTACAACGATTAATTACTAACCAAGCAATAATTAACACAGGAAATTAGGGAAAAGGCATAATATGTGTGTTTTTAATGCAAGTGCTATAAATTTTAACCCTCCCCATCCGTGTACCAAGTCAACTTTTGTCTTACTTTTACTAACGAGGCTGCATCCCAGCCTAGAAGTTCTACCGCAAAGCGCCTACCATACATGATATCAGATGTCACACTTTTTCCCAGATGGCTGGGGCCTTCACCGGTGACGGGTGAGCGAGCGATAATACATAGGTATACATCGGAAAACCCCACGTGGAAATTTGACTGAATATCAATAAAAGAAAGATGTTCGTGTTGTGTTTTGGGGGATACGAGTGTTGAATGTCACTGGGTAGAGTATCGTTGATATTGGCAATGAAATGGGTGGAAACAGAACAAGGAGTTCATACAAAATTTAACTACAAAAACAAAAACGCAAGTAACATATTTTTTTCACAATTTTATCGAAATTTGATGAAATTTGATAAATATAATACAGGATAAGTGACATGCATTGATATGATGTACATCTAGATTAAAACCCATCAAACTCATCCCCACTACAAGGACTGTTCATCAGTCAGGGTAGCAGTTGTGTCGTAGTAGATATCATTGTTGTCGCCCTCTGATGCTTTAACTGCCTCGTCATCTTCGGTTCCGTCCATGGCATTGGACAGACAGCACCCGAGTTTACTTCCGCCAGCCATACACCCCAGCATGACTATGAGGCTGGTCTTCTCATGGTCAGTCATCTTCATGGTGATGGTCTTCAACCAGATGGGGTCACTGTGCTGTTGTAGGAATGGTCGAACGTCATAGATGTCCTGTCGACATTCCCTATGTGGCTCAGGTGGTATTCATGTTGTTTTATCAGTTTGATGACAAACTGTTGGTACCTCAACAGCTGATCTTCATAATCATGAGGTAGCTTCTGGGCAGTGGTGGTCCACCAGCATATGCTCATTTGGTTGCGGGCCATGATGCGTGCACATCATTTCTCAGATGCTTTAAAGTCAGGCATAGATTGAGTTTTGTAGACAGAAAGTGTGCATGTGTATCTCTGGTGGTGGTAACCTACATACCCTGCATGCGCCTTTCAGACGAAGGAAAGTACCTCCTCAAGCTTAGGATTGCCTGCACCCTTGCCCTGGCCTCAATTTTTTTCTGAGAACGTCACCAGGACCTGATGTTGGCCTCGTTCACTCCGGACCTTCAGGCTGCAGCTCTGTTGCTGTGTTCAGCTGATCGTTTGGAGTTTATCTGTGGCAGTGTAGCTCATACGTCATGTTGGCAGCCTGGTTGTGGTAACAGTACGTAGAAAGAGGGACTGAATGAAGATTATCTCCTGCAGAGTTTATATACATGTTACCATAATACCTCGGTTACTATGCCATTGTGTAGTGGGCGAGGTGGCATAGTAATTGAAATGGAATTTTTTTGCAAAGACCTTTGAATGCCATGGCATAATACGCAAGGTATTCATGAAAACCTGATTTGTTTATTCCAGTGAATTGGTTTACCATGTCACTACTGCAGCTAAGTGAGTGAATCTTCGGGATTTTTGTGAAACTATTCCTACATCCCATAAAATAGCTCCACACTTAGTTTATTCCGGATGGCTTCACTAAAGGAAAGATGTCGTAATTTCTCAGTTGATTTTAAGTTGAAGATGGCTATTTGTCTGTTGTATAACACCTGTTCTCCTTCAGGTTGGCCCAATCTGACGGCGCCCGAAATATGAGCTAAATTTACCTGTGTATTATAATGGAAATTATACGCTTTTGTGGGGGTTTAAGGATCAGAATTGAGGCGTTTAGTATACAGGATAGTGTGTAATACACGGCACTTTATTAGTATTTGTGTCGAACCGGCTATATATCCAGCCTACACACTCGTAATGGAAAACACGTGAGGCTGTATTAATGAGGATGATACTGATGGCTCAGCCTGTGCCGAGTAATCAGATATGAAGGGTGGCTGGGTGCTCATGCGCCGCAGATGATAAAACCTACACCCACGAGGCTCGCATGCATATTTCGGTTTTAGGTTTTTCCTTTTTTTTCAAATAATTTTCTATTCTATTTTTAATCACAACCTCAATTTTGCTTCTTTGTTTATGTTGTCTTCTATAAAGATGTTTCTTGGTGGATTTAAAGTTCATTTTACGCGACAAAATGTTTATGTTCAGAGCCAAACGAGTTGAGCGCATCAATGAGTGACGTGGGTCGATCTTGAGTGCCCGGCTGTATCTCCCACACGAGTCGTTTCCATGTTCGGTTTATTGACAAATCGATGTTGACCCTGAAGTTTTAAACTTAAAAAAATTATCTTTCCTGAAAAAAAAAACACAAAAGATGCTTTGGTTGCCCGGATAAGAACGTGACGTCGTACAGTTCCATCATCAGCTGATAGACAAGCCCGCCGGCCTTCATTTTTGGCAGAGCACCTGTTCACGTGACGCTGTATGGCGCCCGTTCTAAAGATTAAGGAAATATATTTTCTTTAGAGATTTTTTGTTTTGTTTTGTTAGATCGTTGTACAGGTCTATCTCTCTCATCTTTCAGCTGGTCGTCTACTGGCGCAAATCTGCTGGTCGTCAAGGAATTACTTGATTACTGCTGAGGGGGAAAAAAAGAAGATATGTTTGGTAGGATCCTGTTTTAATATCTTGCATAGCGTGAGAGCAAAATCTCATATCGCTGCGTCACCGTGTTGTAATTGATCCCTGCACACACCAGGACGCTCCAACCTCTAGACATGTTTTTTTTTTCTTTTTAACAATTACTACGTTTTTTCCGGAAAGTGAGGGCTGTCACCTGCGGTCTGACCGTCAGCACGCCGCATTCTTAGCGGCTGTAAACAGGCCCAGTCAGTCGTCTTGCGCCTCTCTGGCAATATTTCTCAACGCCAACTCCACCATTTCTGTGCTGGGCTGGTAAGAAGGGTCATCTGTCCATAGTTTAGCCACACTACTACAACAAGTTACTCCAGATTCTTTTGCACAAAGGCCTCCAGGCGGTTAGTAAAGTTTTTTTCCCCCATTAATTTACCGTAGTTAAATGGCAGGAATTGCTCGCTTTATTTTGTTTGTTTTACTACTTCTCTCAAACATATTCGGGTTTTCTGTACAATTAAAACTGCCGAGAATTGAAAGTAACCTTTCTGATGTTGAAAGCTATTTTCCTCACCCATAGACTGTCATCGCAAAGATGTTGAATTTTAAACAGTATATTTAGATAATAATTTTCTGACGAAAGGGGCATAACTACGTCTTGATTGATGACCAGCTTAGCGGGGAATAATCGCGCACGTTATCGCCGCATGTAGCTATAATTAATTGCGATTGTGAATTGAAATACACGAGATTGTGAAAGGTCACGGAGCAAAATTGGAAAAGGAAAATATCTGATGCAACAGTTGATCAACGAATTAGAAGATTTTTATTCAGCCAGACTCGCGGAAAATTACCGACCCCGAGAGCGGCTAAGGGTTCCGGTGTCAAAGTACAGAGTGAAACCATCAGAGATATAAACAGATTCCTTTCTGTTGTTGTTTTGGACTTCTGCGCTGATATCAAGGCTGAGGACGTCTCCCAAAAGAGAGCTGCGGGGCCATCTGTCAGGGTGACCAAGCACCCGGAAAATCGCTAGCGGGTGTTGGAGGAAGCCCACGCCACGCGAGGGGAGAGGGGGCGGGCAGGTGGCTGGTTAGAAAAGGAACGAAAAGAAGCCAGGCTACGGAGTACCGCCAGACCGAGGCCGAGGCCGCACCGACCGGGACTCGCACCGTGACCCGACCTTGGCGGTCCAGTGAGCTGATTCGCCGCCGGACTACAGCGCCTCCTGAAACCATTTAAAAAGTAAAGCAAAATGTCAGAAATGCCGATGGTTTCGACCTCGCTTTCTATCGGTTGCCTGTTTTAAGGATCTTTAGTCAGATTTTCGTTGTTAAGGTAAAAATCCAGCCATGGAAAACCAGCCACGAGCTTTTAAAATCTGGCCTACAAGTAGATTATTGACCTAGTTATGTTTTGTATTAATTTTTCCTGTTTGGTAATTTAAATCACAAAGTAATCATTTTATGTAGTTATTTTTTATTTACATACACTTTTTAATGCATAAAATGTGCATCACGGAATTTTCAGTTTTTGAAACAATTATTAAAGCTGTGACATCAATAAATAGGCAAATAAATATGTAAATAATAAGTTTAGGTGCGCACGAGACGAGCATGGAAGAAATTAACAACCAAGAATGGAGTAGTTCAGCACGGCCACTTCAAGCTTCGTTCTACTGTGTGACTGTCACGCAGACTGCATAGTTTTCGTGTAAAGAGTAAAAAGGGGGCACCATCTCTCTTTCTGTGACGCTAAGGGTTAAGGTAGAGCTATAGTCTCAACGACGTTTTCCTATGTCATTTGAAACAAACGCGAAAAATTTTGACAATTCTAGACAAGTTGCGGATAACCTAAAAAATTAAAGAAGATTACAGTGATGCGCGAATGGCGCATTGTTGTGTTGAAAGACCCACCTTCGCTCCTTGAATAGATCATGATATTTGCGTCTTACAGCATTGATGAAATGAATGAGAACGTTCTTGAGAGAGCAGCAATGTCTCTATTTCCTTGGGGATCAAACTCCCGCTCACCAGGAGATCGGGGTCAGTGTAGTATGTGAGTTTCGCACAGATCTGGCGGTCGTACAGGTAAACCCAATCTTTCGTCCACCGATGATGCGGTTCAAAACTGCTGGGTCGTTATTCGCAGCCGCTTTAACGTTTCTAAGTCTGTCAAGTCGTCGCTTACTCAAGCTGCACTCAACACCTACATTGTGTCTGTGGCAGATTTGCCAGCTTTTGCGAAATACCGGATGGCTGCACTTCGCTCAAACTGTGACACGCGTCCGACTTCACCCCAGAGTTCCTGGTTTGTATAGCCCTGGCTTTCGACACACACGCCATCTATCGTCATGCAAGTAAACGCGCCTGCTGAGTAATCGGCCGCAATAACCATGTCCTTCGTTCTTCACTCGCACGAGAGACGCTCATTGAACTTTTCTGATGCGTCCTTCTTTGTCTACTCGCTCTAAACAACGACAGATTGTAGAAATGTATCCAGACTGGCGAGTGCTGGTCCTGACCAATCCCGCTAAATAGTAAAAAAACTGCTCTTAAATCTGAACGCCAGGTGAGACGGCCTGTAAAAGAGGGTCCTGGACGATTGGTCCCGATGACGGCTCTACCACCGGATTGGCGAGGACATTAAGATCCAGACAGAAGAGAACATGAGTTGGGTAGTGAATATCACCATAGCTAAATGTCGTGCAAAGGTAGATTCTGCTCACCTGTATCTTTTATTTACTGCTGGTTCTTTTGCGGAGACTGTCTGAGAGCAGTTCGATAGCATCGTCGGTGAGTATGGTATTGAAATTCTTGGGCGGGGAAGGTGGAACAGGACTTGATGATGCAGACAAGAGGAGCACGCTGACGCCAAGTGCTGATTTTGATGAAGCACCTCTAAAAAGATACAGACGAATCGGTAGGAAGAAACCGGAAGTTCTTGCTAGTGTTTCAATCTTGCAGCAGAACCCGGAAGCGATTGCTCGTTTTAACATTTTCACATCCTCCAGATTGGATCGGCCGAGAAGACAGCAGAGGAAACGCCAAAAATGCGAGGCTTAACGAAAGGATCGATCTCCCGATAACAAAATGTACGCGGTAACCGCCATTAAGAAAAAAGTACAAAGAGATGGCGGGCGGGTGACGTATCTCAGCACAGGCCTAACGTTGGAAAGAGAGGGACAGTTATAGAACAGTATGGGTGAGAGATTAAAGTCAACAACAAAAAAGAAAAGCACGATCACGTGTCGACAAAGTGCTGACGTTTCCCTCGAATTATTACTATGGCAGTAACCTTTAGCAAAGCATTTCCGAATTACCCGCGTACGCTCGCTCAGATCTGACTTTTAAATTCTACTTCCTGTTTACTTTCAATTTTAAAAGTGGTTTATAGGTTTTGCCCTCAGGCCCTATGAGTGCCGCTAGGGAGTCGTTCCGTGGAGAACGGCTCGCCGCAGATCGCGATCGCGGTGAACCGTAGGGGTCGAAGTGGTGAATAACAAACAGTTGGTCGTCGGCCGGCGAGGTTCCAGTCTCAACCCTTTTACACATTTTCGTTGTTTATCTCAGTAGAAATTTTCACTATGACCCGGTACCACTTCTCTCTCTGTTTCTTCTTTTCTGAACGACTGAATCATCTCGTCGTCAACTTTTATCAGTCTCGTGTGACCAATCAGTTTTCTGGATAGGTTTATTGCTGTTGAAGTTTTTGCGAGTTATATGCAAATAGTTAATCACATTTCCCCATATTAATGCATTGGCACGTGGAAGATATCGCGCTCTTGTCGATAAGTACCTCCTCTCAAAATAGACAAGTGGTGGGAGGCTAACGGTTATACTCAGGGTTCTTAGTTATCTGCCACAGGCCAAACTTTCACTTTACTCTGGATGTGAACTGGCGCCAGCCGATTAAATAGCCATGAGATGTTCTAAGCGCTGAGTAGACGCCAGCGACGGGTTCTCCTCTCAGGCCCATGCAACAGTCAGGTGCCACACAAGAGGTGCGATGGACCCCAGAGTCTTCAGCGGTTGCGCCACCTAAACCGGGACCTTAAAAATGAAGGCTTTAAATTACTTTCATCGTTAATTGTTAATAATAAAAATCATTAAAATTTAATTGTTCTTCAGGTTTGCTTTTTTTTTAACCATAAGAAATAAGAAGTTTTAGCGAAATTGGCTCTAAGGGCTGACGATATTTTTATTACATGAAAACAGCCGAGTCACTGACTTGTGAACGACGAATGTGAGCGCCTGGTGACGTTCGTCCTCTGCATGAAGAGCACGTGAAGCACAAGGCAGCCAATGACGGACGTTGTTCCATTAGCCCAAAGAAAGCGAAAGCCAGTCCACATCGCGAGCACCACAACAGTTGCCTCCGACCATCGAAAGTGTTGTTTGATGGGTTTCTGAGTAATTTTCGTCTTGCGCTGGTTTTTTTTTAAATCGTGTTTTTACCTGTGAGGCGGGCGAGGACCGTAGGTAGAATCGAGCGTTCGGCGCCTTTCGCTGTGTTTGTTGCGAGCCTTCAAAAACGTTTATCCTCCACTTCCGTCAACTGAACGACGATCGGTGGGTAAAGTCGCTGGTACGGAGTCAAAGGGCAAACTTACAAAATCGGCGGCCAGTTACAGCCTTCAACCGCTCAACAACATCAAACGTTCAACCAAATTGCAATAAGTTTTCATACGTTTGAACAACGAAGCACCCCACAGGTGTCACGGGAGGGGGCCGCCATGAGATCTGGATTAAGTTTCTTCCGTGGAAATACGAGAACAGGTACAAGGTGGTTTCCGGTTGCACTTCTACGTCTGTTACACTTTTCACCTTTCTTTTTCTCACCTCACTCGTTCACCATCCAGTTTCACGATCTTCCTTTATAGGAAAGGACTTTGAGCAGCTTCTGTATTGCTGCATTTGTTCCGCCTTCATCAATACTTCATATCTTATACGGTGTAATGCCATACTTTCTATGCAGCCTTTCCATATGTCGTAGTACTCCATTACTCGAGATCTGTGGGAGCGGTGCATTGTGGGTGCTAAGTGTAGTGTTTGAGTGCTTGCTGCCCACCCCTGTCGGGATTTTATAGGTTGGTGTACATCATCCGGAGGAAATCAGACACCATATCAATAATACACTGTTTCTTCACAAATATTCCGGTTGAAATCGCCCTGATAATTTTTATGCACCTCCCCTTTTTACCCTCGAAGCCGTGATCCGAAATACCAGTAGGTGCAGCGAACTCCGCGACTGTTCCTCGAAGACCCCGTTTTCCGTGTCTTCAGGTGATCAGCGAAACTTCGCCATCCCCCCACCACCGACTGCTCGGCGAAAGTTTGCGTCGTGTTTTTCGATAAGTATGCAAAGCCTGACTGATGATCGCTATCGCTCGGTGTCGTGATGGGGTTAAAATCAAGCCGACAGACAGGGCACCAGGCCCCGACCTGACTAACCGCCGCTTCTCCCGTTTTCTCTAACGACGCAACTTCGCATTTTCACAATCAGATGTAAGCAAATTCCCGGCTCTCAGATGTTGGTAATACATGGGGGAAAAGGGGCACTAAATTAGCTTATTCAACAAGTAAAACCAGCAGAGCGTGAGTGGGATGGATACAAACGGCGATGAATAATGATTATCTGATGGCTAAATAGTATTTCAAAAGTACCAAAGACGTATTTATTATCTTGGGAACATTATCTCGTACACCACCGAACTATTCACCGCTGCTGAGAAACTAAATCAGAAATGATGGTATCCATATTCCATAGCCCAAGGAAAGCAAAGATATTCCTTTGTCGAAAAACACGACATCATTGGTAATAATAAACACCACCAGACAAGCAGCACCCCGTAAATATCGGGGAAACAATTTAATACTATAGCCAGCGGTTTCTGTAGGGGTCTTCTGTTATTCCCAAGTCTACATGGAATAATCTAATTAAATTCACATTACCGCTCGGTATCCCCCAACCGCGATGGTTATTTTCCTTTGGCCGACTAAAGAAAACGGGAGGCGTCAGTCAGGGCGATGGGTGGGCTGGAGATCCAGTCGGCTCGCCGCGAACAAGACAGAACGATGGAAGCAGATGCTTGTCAATGAAAAAGCAGTAAAGATAATGGAAACAACCGGCGATGTGCATAAGAAACATGTTTTTAAGAGAGAATGAGAAGAAATACCCCCCCCCTTCTGCCCAGTTGGACAGACTGGGATGAAAGCAAAGATGGCGAAAGCCATAAAAACCATTTGGCCCATTCGTTCCACAGACAACCGAACGACGATTAACATGAAGCTAACCAGCGGTAAACACAGCTTTAAATCGGTTAGCGGGAAGCCGACGTCAATTCGTTTCTGTCGAGACATCGCGCTAGGTAAATCCCGGTTTTCTCTGAAACTGGTAAAGACGTGCCGAACGATTGATCTCCCGAAGGAGAACAGCCTCGGTCTGGCGAAGCTTAGCATGGCCGCCCGGACAATCAATCGGCTACGCCACGAACGCTTCTCGCGCGGCAACCCCAGCAGAAGAATCGCATTCGTTTGGCTTAGTCTGTCCGTCGTCCGTTTCTGGCGAATAAAATATTTGTGGAGTTTAATAAACTAAGATAAAAAGACGTTATATTCTTAATAAACTCTGTGCGTGTTTAAAGCCCATTTAGAGGTTACTTATAAAGAATATGGCACATAGGATGGAACAAATGAACGACGAGTGCTTGACGGTTTGACCAACCTCTGTCTTCTTGTTCAGACTTTCGTGAAGCCAAAATAGCGACGAACGAGAAGAAAGCTAACTACGTCTTGTGGTTTGCTGAGCTGAGACAGGTTACTGCGGCGAAAACGAGCGTTAGGGGCGCACCACAGCGAGAATTCGCCCTTTGACAACTCACCAGTTTGGAGAATGCCAACAGGTTCAGTTAATAACAGAAAATGGATGGTCCGGCGGACAAGGTACCGATCGTGACGGAACTCTTCCTTTCCAGCGCTTTAGAGAATCGTAAAGGTGAGGTCGTGACGTCAGAGCGGTTATCAGTCGCACCCGTGCCCCAAACAGCTAGAAAATGTGTTCAAAACACCAGCAGACGCCGCATCACAGAGGTGGCGGCTCTATAGAACTTAGAGGGGCCGTCGCCGTACCGCTCGACACCGTTGAGCATTCTGTTTTCTGTCTGATGCAGTTCAACGATTATCAAAGTAGCGAAGACTTTATGAACACCTGTAGAAGGGAAGAAAGACTGTAGTGGCGCATGCGCTATTAGTATATTCTCCAGTTAACCGATAGATTTTACCATAAAATGTATGCACATTCAAAATGTATCCAAACAAACAAACAAATGTATTCTTCAAGGCTGACGTATGCGCAGTTTACGGTTGTACGCCAGTGTAAAGAAAGTGTACAGCTCACATAGTCTAGAATATGTGGTAGCCGGGATATTTATTTACCTGTAGTGGAATAACTGGATGATCCAAGACCGATCAGCCCATACGCCGTATGGCCGCCCGCTTTTCGTTGTCCGTAGGTGCTGTGCATCGAATAATTAATTGGTCTGTTTAGGGGCGGTGCACGGATCCCATTGACTTAATTTTGTCTTCATCCTTTAGAGTTTTAACTATTACGACTAAGACTTTTGTCTTCCAGGAAGACGCCTTTCAAGAAGAGGAGTTAGGTGTTATTCCAATAAGAGGACCGCCGTCAGACGTTCGCGAATGGGCTGAGATAAAGCGTAAGTAAATAAATGCTAATCGCCTGAGGTTGCCATGGATACAGCGCGCATGGCTATCAGTTCCGTTTATCGGTATCTACTCACGTCATTGTCCACTACGGAAAGGGAGCCCTACCCAGGATCCAGACGACTGGGAAAGCTCAAATATAGATGCTTATGAATTACACAGAATTAAATATTTCAGATCTATTTTAAAAAATAATTCCCAAAATGCATGAAATACAAAAATTCGCAGAATAAGCTTAACACGCACGCACACGCACACACGCACACACGCGCACACACACACACACACCACACACACACACACACACACACATTCAGCTTCAGCTTGGGATCAAACTACTGGTTTCTGCTTTATAGAACTTGTAGAAGAACTTGGTCCACCACTACTCTTATCTTAATTTTCAGGCTGAGATCAAGCCATTCAATGGTCTAAACATTCAGATTCATAGACTAACTATAAGACGATAACCGCGCCTAATTAAGAAGATGACGCTTTAGTGGATCCTCTACCTTAGATAGTTAGCACTCCAGCCTTTCCTTTCCTAGCTCACAAACCTGGCCAAGCCAGCCGAACACCCTGCTGCTGCTATCTCATGTCGACAAGTTTCTGCTGGTAATTAAGTCAATCCGGTTACTGTCAGGCAGAAATGAGCTTCAGGTTTGGTTGTTTGTATTCTGAGCACTGGATAGAAAGATGAAACCGGCAGGAAATTAACGGCTGAATGGCGGCAGAGTTAGGGAAGAACAGGTGCGATATCATGATTGCTGTTTTGAAGAGAGACGAACGCAATAGGCCGTCGACTAATTAAGACCAAAATAGAGAACAAGACGAAGAATGGTGCACAAATGTTCTGTCACCCCGTGTACGTGGGACGATCGAAATCTACGGAGAGTAAACTGAGCACCCAATAAAACAATGTTACCCACAAAGCCGTGCGCTCGAGCCGTATACGACAGTTTCCGTAAGACAATAGAGCTGGTAGAATGGCTAAACTTCCTCGTACAATTGGCGCTCGTGACAACTTACCCATTAGACGAGGTTGCGCGAGCAGTCATGGGCGCAAATAGCGCGGAACCTGGAGCTCGCGAATGGAACATTTAGTCCGTTGTTAATTGAAACAGCAGCTGGCCATGGCGGCCATCACTGAACCCAATATTCGAAAAGCGAGGTCCACAGGCTCTCAGAGGTCGCCAACAATGTGCATGTGTCACAACATGCGCTGTGGCCAGGCGAAAACCGGTACTTAAGGAAGCCGGTGTGAAGCGTGGATTTAAATGGCCCCAAGAAATGATACCAGGCCTAATGGCATTTCTGACGGCCGTTCTGTTCGCTGATGAATCTTGGTTTCGTCATTTGGCACAAAGACAGAAAAACAGATAGAAACCCAGAGACCGGGCGTAATGTCCGTGAAGACCAGCAGGACGGCAAAAACATAAACGTATCCGACTCTGTAGACTACAAAGAAAAGATGATGAGTTACCAGGATCTAAAGTTGGATGTTAGGGTGGAGGTGATGCCAGTTGGGGTCAGAGCTACAGAGGCATGACGAAGAAACAGGAAGATTGGGTAAAGAAGATAAAGGGATAGCATATCGCGTGCTGTTAACCCTTCATTGAGGGTTCGAGTCGTATGTTGCAATGGACCCCTTCTTCCCACATGTGTGAGGTGAGAGAATAATAATAATAATAATTTCTTTTTGAAATTGTAAAGCTGAGACAATTTACCTGTATTTAATGCCGTTTTCTGGCCAGCGGCATAGGTAGCGGTGTGGAGGGAAGGCAGTATGCAAGGGTTCCATTTGCTAACTAAAGTGCCACCAGCCCCATCACCTGTAACTCTGCCCAGTGGCTCCGTCTGTCGCTGAACAGTCGCGCTTCTCTCACACGAAGTCCAGCAGGCAAACACGGCCCCGAAGCAGTCTCTCACATCTCGCACGAACTGTCCGCGGTCACCAGGGACCTGAACGACCAATGTACAGGGAGAGAAAAGAATGCGAACCAATCCCCTCTCCCGGGCGGAATATTTCAGGGGCCCGAAATAAAACCCGGAACTGCCGACGATTTTCCTGGTAGCACAACTCGGTTTACTGACAGATCAGCTGATCTGGACTCCGGGAGAAGTTCGCTTAACAGAACAGCTTTTCACAGCTCGCGGCTTGCTTACACATCTCACGTGGTGGGCGGGACGATGCCGCCGTAACGCCATTGTGCTGATATAGATCACGTGCCACCAGAGCAACTGGTCATATTTTAACTCATCATTCTATATCATTAATAATATTTAAAAATTCAGACATCCTATTTCACATATAAGCATAAAATGTATAGGTTATATACTATCGCAATTTCATGTGGTTGCGCGATAAATATTTTTTTCGAATTTATAAACTTGTTTAATACTTCCAATGTTTGTTTTTTATAATCAAGACTTTTTAAATTATTTCTCCATACATTGAACCAGCCCTTTCTTTAAATTAAAAAAAACAACAAACTTTAAGGTAATACGCCTAATATTCTAATACAATTTTAGTTTCTATTAATCAAGAGAGTTTACTATACCTATTTGCAGTCTGCTCGGCCTTTGTCGAACCGAGGCTTCCTGCCTCGCACGACCATTTTATTGGCTCAAGTGCTGCCCCCTAACTCCTTATCTCTTGGTGGGGGGGTGTATGTACCCCTGGCTACGGGCTGGAAATAGACAGGCGCAAACGAGGCTGGTGAACTGTGTAGCACAGTTTTGTCAGTTGACCTTGACCGGCTCGTATTTCATGGGAAAACTCAGCAAAATGGCGTCGCAAATCTTGAGACAACCGTTAAACCAACTGTGTGTCTTTGAAGGATCTCACTATCTGAGCGCAACCGACCCAGAATTAATTTCGGCAGTTTGTGAAACCCCTAACTCGGACCAGATTGTGCGAAATCGCAATCAGATTCCAATCTGGGGGGGGTCGCGAGTTCCGGACCTCTCAAGCAGGGGGGCACTGAGAGAAATATAAGTTGGGATTGCAAGAATTTATTATCATTGTGCTAGTTGGATCATTCCAAAAAAAAAAAATTGTTTGAAATTAGGAACCTCAGCGCGCTAGACGTCTAGTACTTTACATTCCCTAACACCAGCACATCACAGGCTAAGACTCATACCGGCTGCTCTTGGGTAGAATGGAGGCAGGGTTTCTTTTCTGACAGGAGATAGTCAACGTATACTTAGCTGATGGTCGTTTACGAGAGAGAGAGAGAGAGAGAGAGAGAGAGAGAGAGAGAGAGAGAGAGATGATGAGCTCCTCAACACAACAAGATACACCTATTAATCCTTTCCGATGTCTTTGACGGTAACTGTCTAGAAACTAATACTAAGGACCACAGCTATTAGTTCCCTAAATTATCAGCACGACTTAATATTAGCAGGAAATAGCAATAGAATTAACTCCAAATGCATGGAATTAAATATAGAACTTTTTTTTTTTTTAAAACGAATAGTACTTTTAGTTTCCTTTGGGTTAATATACAGGTTAAAATGGTAGTGGTGAATCGCTACAACTCTGACACGATAACGTACACTTCTTTCGATACAGTGAAATCCGTCTTGTTTTATTAATAATTTTTGTACCGCTTCAAGCATCGATCTATCATCATCTAGGCATTAGATTCGGAGAAATGTAGCTTTAGAAACAGAGCGATGTTGTTAACTGCAGTCGTCAGACCTTTTAAAGTGCTGACTGACCGAGCGGTTACAATGATAGCAACCACGTCGGAAAAACATTTTAAAATGTTTGATGGAGAACTGAAGTTTTTCATTACACTGCTAATCACTCGGGAGGCTCTACTGGGCTGCTACAAACGTTTTGTCGGTTTGTTACCGCAAAAATGAGACTTCATATTGTATCTGAACGTGAAGTTTATTAATCAAAGTGAGTTCCGTTACAATCAATACACTTCTGCCAGGGAGTTACAAGCGCATTTATACCATTTTGAAAAACATCTGGATTTCTGGAGTCGATAAACTGTTGGAAGGCAGTTTCAATTGCTGCTGGTTGGAGAAAGATTTCATAGGGAGGAAGCTGTGGAGGTGTTTGGAAAGGTGGTAGGTGGTCTGTGGGAGAAAGGTCTGGTGAATGGGCTGGGCGAGGGAGAACTTGGTACCCTAACGAGTTCAGTTTCTGAAGAGTCATGAGGACGAGCATTGTCGTGGAGCAGGATTGGGTCTCTTAGATTCACCAATGGCGGCTGTCGTTGGGAGAGTTTCTGATGAACAACGTTTAATTCACGACAGTACCCTTCAGCTGTGATGGTTTCGACGGGTTGCAAAACGTTATAGTGGATAACACCAGTTGCAGTCCACCAGACAGTGACCGTGACCTTTGGGTGGAAGCTGGGTTTTGGAATGTGGTTAGGCGCCTTGTCTCTGTCGAGCCACTGTGCTGATCGTTTGCGATTGTCGGAAAGGATCCATCTTTCATCACACGTAATGATTCGGTCAAGAAATGGGTCGTTTTTGTTTCTTATGACAAGTGAAGAGCAGATCTCCAATCGACGACTTTGTTGTTCATTCAACTCGTGAGACACCCACCTGTCAATCCCTTTCACCTTGCAGATTGTGTCAAGATGCCGGGAAACAGATGCAGTGCTTACGTCAAGCTCTCCAGCAGTTTCTCGCAGTTTTTCTTGGATCAGCTTCAACTGAGGCTTTCAGACAGTAACTTCCATCACAGCTGGAAGGACGTCCGCTACCTTCCTTATCTCCGAGGCTCACATCTCCTGATCGAAACTGTACAAACCATCGCTGTACTGTCCGCTCATTCTCTGTCTCCTCGCCCCATTCTCGCTTAACGTCACCAGTCGCCTCGCCCCATTCTCGCTTAACGTCACCAGTCGCCTCGATCGCTTTGTGTCCTGGTTTGAGCTCGTGAAGCAAAATGGCACGAAAAACGTTTCTATTTTCTATCCATGCTTCACTCAGAACCCTGAAACAAACATCCATTTAATGATTTTAAAAAGGTAGGTCTTGTGTAATGTAGGCCAGAGCACACGCCACAAAACGGTATATAACTTATCTATATACACCTTCACAAGCTTTCAGGAAATGAACCCCAAATTAGCATAATATAAAAACCGACAAAACTTTTGTGACGACCTGATACTTAATTATCTACTTTTTTTGAATTTGAAAATTATTTACATTTTATGATATTTTCATGCCGTTTACGTCCCAGTATTTCTTGGAATGGATCGCGCATTCAGAAACTTTCGCTTCTTTTCTCCTGCCATTCTGTTTTTTTCACTAAACCCAACTTTCCTAATTAGGAACCGCAGTGATAACTTAACGGGAAATCTATACTCTTTCAGTTATTCATCACGCCGAGAGCAAAAGGTGTCGTAATAGAGTACCTAATCGATCTGCAGACATTTCACGGTATCGCGGAGTTCTAGGCACCTTTCTATCAGCGAACGCCAGTCTGTCTGCTCGTTGACTCCATGGCTATACAGTTTCAGCGACAAATCTTTATTATCATTCTCTTGACAAACGCCAACACCTGAAATCTGGTTAGAGGCCATATGACATCCACTTCTTCTTTTTCTTTTTTTTTACAAGAATCTGTTTATGGAATATGCAGACTAAAACGCAAAGATGAGGTATTGGTAATGTCTTCATGTCTCTGTTGATCTACGTGTCATTAAAGATCTTTAAATTCCGCGGTATGTGGAGGCCGAACGCCCCGGACCGGCTAACCAGGCGTTTGGCAGAGCCATGATCTTGGTAGGTATGACAGGTGAAAACAAAGCGTCCAGAGTAAAAGAAAAAACAGGTAAAATATATGTTCTGTGTGAAATGTTCACCAGCTCTCAACTTCTATAAAATAAGGTTATGCATTTTTGGTTTCAAAATAATTTTTTAAAAAATCGACCATGATTTTTACATGTGTCTTTTGTCCATAACAGATAGACAATTCTTCAAAGGCGTCGGCGCTTCCTCGCCCACTTACCACGCCTTCGTTGTTTGTATTACCTGATTAATGTCTTTATTCCAGGAATCTTGAAGAAATGGACGGAGACGAGGATTACAATGAGCAGGCAGACACGTTTCTTGACGAGGACTACACATTTCTGGAAGCCTGTATGGATGGCGACTATGAAGCGTTCCAGTCCATTCTTGACGACGACCCGACCGAGGAGGAGATTGACGAAAGAGACAGGTGCGGCCGGGTAGGTTCACGGACGGCGTCAGCCTTACTGTACATCCTCCTGCTCTACCACTATTTCTAAACAGATACTAAGTCAGCGCCTGACCAGTTCTAAATATCCCGGAAAACGGCGGACAGTTCGGGTTTCTCCGGTGTCTCTTCTCCGCCACCCTGAGCCGGAATCCACTTCCGGCTGCCTGTTAGAAATGTGAGGCGCATTCGTGCGTGAGGAGAGATATCGAGCTCAGCCTTTATTTGTAACATATCGGTTGTAAAACCATTATTGGGAAAAACAGACGGAGATGGCCGCGGAGCCCCGGTCGGCTGATCGGTCGGTGGCAGTAGCCGCCGGTAACCCACCCCCGCGTCTCTCTCGCTGGTAGGGGCCGACAACTCGATTACGTCACGACGCCGCATTGCATCGTTAAGCCCAGGTGAAGACGCGAGGGAGGGAGCCAGCATCCACCCCCTCTCCAGCTTCCCTCGCTCGACTTCTTCCGGCCCTGTCCACGCATCTGTCGAACGCACGGCTCTAGTTTCGGTCAGCCCCTCCTCGCTGTCTCGCCCACGCTCGGCGATGGATCTGAACGTGGGTCGTCTGCTTATTATGTTCAGTCCAGCCGCTAATCTCGCTATCACCACTGGCAACGTTGACGTTTGAGACAGCCCCTCCCCCCATTGCGGCCGCCGGAGCCGCGAAGGAAAATAAATTAAATATAACATTTTTCTTTGTCGGTTCAACCAGGAGCCTGGATCTATGACTGTTATCAAGAAAGGAATTAACTTATTCTCGAGGTTTTATACGATCAGAAATTCCAAACGTTGAACGTCCATCTTTACCTTGGAAGACCGTCATGGTGAGGAGGCGTTCGCCCTTTCCCGCATGAAACTACGGTGCTCTTTAGTGGCGCCACCTATAAGAAATACACTTAATAGCTAAAAGAGAAAACAGGTTTCGCGACTCGCGTCGTACCGCGGCTGCCGCGCTTTAAAATAGAGATCACCCGACAGGTTCGAGGGTTAACCTGACATGTTACCCGGACCACAGCGTCTTCTCCCCACCTGCCGTTTATTGGAAGCGCCACGGGGCCTACAAACCCTGCTGCCATTTCTGTAATGTGTGTACGCACCTCCTTCCTTTCCGCTGACCATATCAGAAATGCTTACCAGGGCACACGGACCAAGAGTGTGTACAGACGAGGCCGCCATGTGGCGGACAAGCGGAGTGCGTCACTTCGGAAAATATAGAAAGCAAAACGGATCGAGCCCTCTGCTTACACTTCCCGTTGATGACTGTAGATGTTGTTCCGAATACCCTGTAGCACCCTTTCCACAATCCTTCCCAAGTATCTGGTGGCCGTTTGGCTTTCTCAGTAGCCATATAACGTCACACCCTTAATATTGTTCATGTGCAAACTCCGTGCAGGCCAAGCCATCTTCGTGAGTGTTCCGTCCGCCGCAATGGCTGGGTGCCGGCGGTCGCCCTCGCTCCGTGCTAATGTGTACCTTACTGGTCTCCAAGAAGCCCTAACGCCCCTACCCGCCGCCATGCCGTCCTCAAGATTTTTTTTTTTTTTTTACCGTTTCGTTGTCTATCACTTAGAGAACAAACCCCGAGGCACGACATCACCTTTGAAGAGTTTGGGGTTGTCTTCTTCGAACGCGTCCATTGTCAGCAGCCGAACGTGTCCTCCTCAGAGTCTCGTTTTCTGAAGCACGAAGAAGCCTTCACCAGCTAACACCTGGACTTCAATACGCTTGTCTCGGGGTATTTTCTTCCCAGGCGCCATCGTGTTCACCACACATTCACACCATTACAATGATATTCACTGTCTGTCTATACCTTTATAGCCCTTTTGCCGGTGGAGCTCTTTCTCACTGCTGGCGTGACAACCATTTCTATTGTTAAATGACTACCGTGGATTATTTCATCTGTACATACGAGTTGCAATTATATCACCTGTTATTTGCATTTCATGCCCAGTTTTTTTTAATCTGCTTTTATAATTGTTTTCAGTTATGTATATAATTCATGTTGCACTGAAAGTTAGCTAACATTCCAACACAATTAGTATTTTTACTGATAGCATCGTTAACCTAATCAATTTATGATCCGCATTCATGGACATTCCCTTTCTCTTGGAGTTCCTGCATAAGGTTGGATTGCTTCCTTCCTCTTCGCAGCTACTAAGTTAAGCTAAGCAAAATCAACACCTATCACGTTACGTGCGGCAGGAAGTTTAAAGGCTTGTAAAATGTCTCTTTTTGGCGCTAAAATGGCCATCTAGCATATTCCCAAAACCATTTACGCAATTTTTTTTCTTCTGTCGCTTCCGCATCCCAAGCGGTGTCTGCGACCGGCGGGTTAAACATCGCCCTGACGACGTCCGAGTCTGGCGCTTGCTTGTTTTGATGAGCACGAACGCGGTAGGGGCGCTATTCGTATCAAAAGATCTACTTCAATCAGATTTCCCTTGATGAGTCTCCGCAGTCTTTCCAGATAGCTACAAGTATGGATAACTGAGATATTCTCCGAACCTTTTCAAAAACAACTAACAGCTGTGGTAATGAATGCTCTCCGCCGGACTTCCTACTCCAAGATGGGTCCGCCAGATCAGAACCTCTGCTTCGCGTTTTGCATACAACCACTGATTTATCATGCCTAGAATCCTGCTGTACTCCTTTTAATAATGGTAACAGGTAATTGAATTATCCAGCCGGCTGATATGGATGTGAAAAACCAACTTCTTCGAGACTGAGGAATTAACTCCTAATAATATTCACTATCTAAATGACAGTCAGCTGGCTAAACGGTGTAACATCTGACTGTAACAGTTAACATCATCACAATTACTGGCCATGCCGATTGTGTAATGGAAAATCATTGCTGGAATCAAAGCTTATAACAGGCAGGGGAGGGTCTTTTAGTTCGAAGAACTTCCGGTTAAGCTGTCGTTAACACTCACAAAACCATGCTAACATGGCGAGGTTTACCATTTTTTCCTAATCTAGATGGCCTTTGCTGCTTTAAGGATGCAGAGATTCCGTCATTGAGAAGAGACGAGGTCTATTTGCCCAAGTGGAAGGATGCTTACGTCGAACGGTATAATTTCTTTATCTCGAAGATAACCTGGTCATCTGTAATAGTTACCCATTTAAACTTAAAGACAACTTGTGAGCCCTCTCTGGGCATGTTTTCTATACACCTGCGGTTGTTGTCGTATGCTATTTAATAAACCATTTGGCTTTCACTAATAATATCAAAGGTAAATAAAACTCACAAAGAGCTACTCTCATTTACTAAGTTAACGATTCATGGTTCCGTTAAACTCGAGTTTATTTTACTACCCAAATCTTGTAGGCGAACGTACTTGCGGCCATAGAGTATCGCTCCGCGCTCGCTTAATCAAGCTTGGAACTTCTGTATAGAAGCAACACTGGCTGCCTCGCGGTTAGACGGAGAAACAGAAATGTCTTCGAGAATTGCTTCAAACCTAATTACGTTCATTGATCTCAACCATGGCTTCTATTTGGTGGTGTCTGAAATTTTAGTAGGGTAACTAATCTTGTATCACACAGGTAAAAAATAATTGTCCTAGACATAACAGCCGTGTCGGTTAACTTTGATTAAGCTACTTCTGATGTCTTCCCAGAACTCAGTAAGTTACTAGCTTAATACTGACTGGGCTGCAATTGTAGGCGGCCCCTTGGGACTCTCTTTGAAATGCTGGGATGCCTTCTGGCAAGACGACTGCACCTTTTTATACTGCTTAATTTCTGAAAAATTGTTAGTGATGGGTTTAACATAAATGATTAGTTATAGCATCCATAGTTATAGCTAACTCTTCAGAGTATCCTCTTTGAATATTTCCATATGTACATCGTCAAATAATCGTTCGGCAGCTTAAGAGTATGCCGCTTGTTTGTTTGCTTCACACTAGATAAAAACACGTCTTCGATATGCCAGTGAGTAGTGCGTAGTCTATCTCTGTCAGTAAATTTCACCCAAGGATGGCCTTTACTTGTCCCTGTCGTGTCAGTAAATATGGGATTGGGGGCGCTGATATTTGTGTTGATTCCGAAACGAGGCAAAAAAGTGTATCTCGCCGAGACTGGAATCTACGCGAGCTTGGAATTTCAGTCCAAACTGTAGAACAGCTGGATTAACTGGCTGGAGTCGGAGAACGGGCAGTGATGGTTTGGGTTCTGCCCGCTGTGTTGGTAATTAGTACACCTACGGAGCGCATTTAACAAAAAAAGATCTGGCTGGTCCTGACACAAAATCACTCAGTCTGCCCGGCTACGATAATAGTTTCGGTCGATTCCAATTAATTTTTTTTAAAAAAAAGAAAAAGAGGCTGTATACTTTGTAGACTGCTTCGGGTCTATTCTTAGCGTAACCCGGCTGATAATTTAAGTAACTACGTGGCTGGTGGCTGAAAACCTCGTTGATAACAACCAATGGACCGTTATTCCATTCATCAGAGAGGGCGCATACACGAGCGGCCTCACACCCGGGGGTAGTTCACACGCGCCACCCACGGCTTCTGTTTGAGGACCTGCTTTTCAGATGAAGGAAAAGGTTGTGCACGATTTGTTTTTTCTTGATTCTACACACACACAAAACAAACTCATTGGGCGACTAACGTGGTCAACGGATGCAAGAGTGAGCCTCTACTTCTCTACAGTTGTCCACGTGTAACTTCTGTTCACCGCTACAAGGGGAAAGAACCAGTCTCGACCGGAAGTGAAGCGGAAGAAGACAGGAAGGACCATCTGCGCAACCACGCATGTCCTCAGGGTCTTATTACATATCGTTGTCGGTGTACAGCCTGACACAGTTCGGGGTAAAAGTGAGTACAAGTTTATGGCTGAAGGAAACCCTCGAGCGTTGGTTGAGCTGCCTTCGCTTCCCAAGAAAGGTGGACAGGTGAGAGTGCTGCTGTTCGCCTGAAACGTTCAGAACCAGCGTCTGCTCTTAGAGAGCACCACAGGGATTAGAAAGATCGAAGGAAAACCGGACAGAACCGCGTCGGGTCTCACTGATGATATCTCTGGAGAGACCCTGACCTAAATCAGATCGTTCCGCTGTCACTGGCCCTTGAACGGAAGTACCGACATGGCTGATGCTGTTCACGCCGCGGAAGGAATGTGGGCGACAGCCACAACTGGAGATGACACGTCTCAAATTCCGAAACGGGCTACGGACAAATTTCCACGGAGTTTGGGAAAGTGGTGTTTTAGCTGGCGGCGAGTCTTGCGCCGAGAAGAACTGTCCTTACTGACCATCGGTCTCTCGAAGATACCCGCCGACTTCAGCGTTCAGGTGTCAGCTGCGCAGATGTGTCGGCCGCCTCTCCGCTGTCGTCGACTCTGTTCCAGAACACTTGCAAATCGTAATTATTGGCACAAGCGAGGAAGGCAGCTTCACTTCGTAAGACCACCCAGGCGTACAAGCAATGTTTCTCTCGAATGAAGTTCGTGAAGGCGGAACACCTTGAAACCAGCTCGAAATATATGACACTTAACAACGGAGACACTCAGACAGAAGGAAGACACCTCAGAAGGCACATTGTATGTTTGTGTCTTATAAAGTTGCTATTAGTGCTGCCAAAATGTATATCAAGAATCAGGATCTTTAGTCACGTCACTAATCTGCTCAGGGAGCACTGACCCATCATTACGCACCTAGCCGACCTGCAGTAAGTCCAGTAACAGCTGTTACACTCCTCGAACTGGAGATGGTGCCCCACGAGGGCGCTAAGGTGGCGTGGCCCACTAAAGGTAGTTGACGCCCCCCCCCCAGTGAGGAAAGGGTTCCCTACCTCTGGCCTAATTTGTCTAATCGTCTTCAATATAAACCCCTTTTTTATATAATTAAATATACGACATTACAACTGAAAAATATATAATCCGCAGTGTTCTTTCGGTCGACAAATGCACCCGGATGAGGGACCGATGACCTATCTACCTTTTCTTTCACCA
The DNA here is from genome assembly GCA_018389105.1 of Nautilus pompilius. Taxonomy (NCBI): domain Eukaryota; kingdom Metazoa; phylum Mollusca; class Cephalopoda; order Nautilida; family Nautilidae; genus Nautilus; species Nautilus pompilius. The sequence continues at coordinate 1,040,525 of JACATO010000311.1, read as the reverse complement.
ATAAAATCTAGAGGAGGGAGAAGGACGGAGAAAGGTGCTTTCTGGCTATTTCTCCTATCGGATTGTGCCCCTTAGCTCCCCCCGTCCAATAACTTGTCTCGTCTTTAAAGTAAATAGACTTTTAAAAAAATTTAAGAAATAGAATCCAGCCGATTCTCGGATTGATCCTTACCGCCGTCGGGTCCATCCATCTCGCCATATTTTCTGATGAGGCCCCTTTTTCCTCCAGCAGGAAGCTAATTTAAAAGGCGTTTTAAACGAGGGAAATGGCTGGAAAGATAGCGAAATGCTCGCGAGCGACGACTGGCGGTCGGGAGAGAAATCCGTATTTTCTATTGAATCGCAGCGGGGAGGGGCTGTCAGCGAGAACGGCGGGATAATTAGGAGAATAATCAATAATCATAAAATACCATCATACAAAGGATAAACTATTATTTATTCAGGGAGGCAAGAGTCGTTTTTCGCAGTAATGAATAAGGGTCTTTTATGGTGGTTATTAATTTCTCCGAGGGAGATTTTAAAAATTAAAGAGAAAGAAGCCTAACCCTCTCCCCACCGCGCGCCGTTGGATATTCGGGTTTGAGCGTCGTCTCGCTAAACCCCGACTCTGCCGCGTCAATGCATCTTTTTAACCCTCCGGGCGCCGCGCCACGTTTTTCGTGCCGGTTTAGAGGGTCTAGGGTTACTGCTGCGGTTCTGTTCGTTACTCCGCCAGCCGGACCGTCACGGCCGCTGGTTTCCCTAATCGGTGCCCTTCCGAATTCTCCAGATCAAAACCGCTTTCCTGGCAGGTGAATCTGTCCGCTAACGGCTCTCATCTTCGGATTATTATTTTTATTCTTGCCTCGGATGAACCAATGCTTTCTGCTGACCGCTGTTCGACCGGATCGATATCAGTTTTCGATTTCTGATTCTCCTGTTTCTCCCTCCGAGCCGCTGGATGGCGGCTCTTCGCGACGTCCAGCGTGGGAGGCCTCTGGCTGCCAGCCCGGACTGACGACCGATGCCGTTCCTTCGATTTATATTATTGTTTCAACCCCTTTCTGGAATATTCTAAAAGAACACCACCAGAAAGTTCTGGAAATGAACTTTTCTAATCTTCCTGCACATTTTGTTGGAAAGATTTTTTCATAGAGAGGAATCACACGTGGGGGCCAAAAAGATGCATTAGAAATTAGTTAATTATTGAGGAAGGTGCTCTGTGTCATGGCCGCTATGGCTCAGCCTGTGCTGGGTAATACAGACATACAGAGTGGCAGAGAATTAAAATAATAGTAGCGCCTGATTGTTACTGCTGTGTCCGACTTAGGATTAACTGAAAGTAGATTTGTCTTAATTCGAAATATATTCATGAAAAAAAAATTAACGCTCAAGGAAATTTGGATTATTTGCGATGATCTACCAGGTCTGGATGTTAGCATCTGAGGGATCTCGTCAGTGTTATCTAAGAGAGAGAGGAGAGAGAGAGAGAGAGAGAGAAAGAGAGAGAGAGAGAGAGAGAGAGAGAGAGAGAGAGAGAGAGAGAGAGAGAGAGAGAGAGAGAGAGAGAGGAGAGAGAGAGAGAGAGAGAGAGAGAAGAGAGAGAGAGGAGAGAAGAGAGAAGAGAGAGAGAGACTGAGACTGAGAGAGAGAGAGAGAGGAGAGAGAGGAGAGAGAGAGGAGAGAGAGACTGAGACTGAGAGAGAGAGAAAGAGAGAGAGAGGAGAGAGAGAGAGAGAGAGAGAGAGATGATGATGATGAGATATATATATATATATATATATAGAGAGAGAGAGAATGTTATTAAAATATTTGTTTAGTAAAATTTTAGTCAGCAGGTGTAGAATTACGTGAACGACCGTCATCCAACTTTCCGGGCGTTTATCCTCTTTGGTAAATGACGGTAACACGTGACTTTTGTTGCTTAATTCCTACCTACGGCAGTCGCCACGCTTCTGAGTCTTCTGACGTTCCTATCACCGTGACGAACGTCTCTTACTTTCTGGTTGTCAGCTCCGGTTAACCCGGCACGTAGCCACGTGATCTGGATTTCTTAAATGGCCAGGAAACGATTGTTCCTGGTTGCATTTTCTTATTTTATTAAGCAACTTTTGTCTAGGCCGTTCAATTTTCCAAACCCTGCTTACGAGATCGGGCACGTTTATTTATTTCGATGTACACTGGTGAACACGAGCGAGTTTACCGCTAAAGGGACCCCGAAAGGTCAGGCGAGCGAGAGAAGGCTCGGCCTGCTGCGGGAACACCAAAGATGGAGAAGTCTTTAAGACTCCGTAGTACGTCAGCTAATTAAAGCAGAACCTCGCGACTCGATTCGTTTGTTTGCGTTAAAAGACAACAACAAACACATAATTATATTGTGATTTATGACCAATTAAAAGGTTTGGAAAGCTATTATTTGGAAACCCAGACAACAACTTCCTTTATTTCCACTAATATGCAATTACTTTTTTTCGGTTTATTTATTCCTTACGGCTCCTTCACCAAGGCTATTTTTTACTCTCCGCTTCCATTTACCCATAATTCATGTTGCTTTCTTTGCTTAGTCAAGATGGCGCCAATAAAAATCCCTCTATGCTCATGGTCCATTAATTCTTAGTTTGCAGTGGAATAATCACAAACATCTCCAGAGGCAAGTTCGTGTCACTCCATGAATAAAATGGATTCTATAGCGACCCACTTGTCTTTATTGTTTAATCTCCCAGCTTCTTTCCGACATATATCTCTCTAGTATTTCATGAACTAAACTAATTTGATAGAAGAGATGCGAACCATGCAAGTATTTATTTATTTAAATTTTCATTTAAAGGCAAGATTTCAAAATGTTTCCTTAATGTGCCATCAACACTTGAGCACAATCACATTTTGTCCAGAACTATTTAACGCACTGCTTTAAAGTTATGCTGTCTGTCATTTATTCTAAATCGCAAAATGTCGGATTAATAAGATATATGAACTAGCGTACACTAAGATGATCATAGGCAGTTGACTAATATGAAAGTATGACTTTTATTGGCAACGTCGCTGACAGACTGTTACCGCCGAACATTACCCTCAATAGTTTCGCCTGATAACGCCACGCATGCGCCTGGTGCTACATCCTGCCTTAGAAAGTATTCCCTCGGACAAAAGAACGTTCCACGCTGTACGCGCGTCCACTTCTTTTGCTGGTCACGTAGCTGCTGCCCTCTATCCACAGCCGGACACTCTGCGTACGTACGTACTTACTGACACAGGACCCCCAAATATGGTCATCTGTTGTTTGACATTGTGGAACCGAGACCGCAGTGCTGTCAGTGGTACTGTAAACAAACAGGATTCTGCTAACTGCCGAGTTCGTGCTCTGTAGTACTCTTCCTGTTCTCTGCGAGTTTCTCGTTGTAGGGTCACGCTAATTCTTTACGTTTTAAATCACTTTTGCCGACAATTTACATGTACGTGACGACTTCATCGGTAATCTCTCTCTCTCTCTCATCTGTACTGACGTCATCTCTCTCTCTCTCTCTCATCTGTACTGACGTCATCTCTCTCTCTCATCTGTACTGACGTCATCTCTCTCTCTTTCTCTCTCTAATCTGTACTGACGTCATCTCTCTCTCTCTTTCTCTCTCCAATCTGTACTGACGTCATCTCTCTCTCGCTCGCTCTCTTTCTCTCTCTAATCTGTACTGACGTCATCTCTCTCTCTCTCGCTCTCATCTGTACTGACGTCATCTCTCTCTCTCATCTGTACTGACGTCATCTCTCTCTCTTTCTCTCTCTAATCTGTACTGACGTCATCTCTCTCTCTCTTTCTCTCTCTAATCTGTACTGACGTCATCTCTCTCTCTCGCTCGCTCTCTTTCTCTCTCCAATCTCTACTGACGTCATCTTTCTCTCTCTAATCTCTACTGACGTCATCTCTCTCTCTCTCGCTCTCTTTCTCTCTCTAATCTGTACTGACGTCATCTCTCTCTCTCTCGCTCTCTTTCTCTCTCTAATCTGTACTGACGTCATCTCTCTCTCTCTCTCTCTCTCTCTCTCTCTCTCTCTCTCTCTCTCTCTCGCTCTCTCTCTCTCTCTCTCTCTCTCTCTCTCTCTGTGTGTATAACAATTTTTTAAAAGAAAACAAACAAGGAAGGCGGTAAAATTCTTAAAGAGAATTCACATTTTCAGACGTAACTTCTGTTAATAATGGATGAAGTTTCATTCAAAATTTCCTGTTTTTTAAGATATATAATTTTGTTACCGCATCCCATCTGTTTATTTATTTATTAGTTCTGTTTAAATTAAAGTTCTTCCATCATAATTTTGAATTGAACTATTTTTTTAGTGAAATTACGATAGATAACCACATTTTTGACTTCATATCAACAACAAAAGGCTTTTAACATCGATCCTCCGATTTTTACGTTATGCCGAAAACAGGCGGACTTCTATTTCTCTGTTTACCCGAGTTTGCCTTATAGACGCTAAGAGTGCCGCCAGGGAGCGTTACTGGTCGGCATAGGTTTTGACATTTCTCGTTGGTCTGTTAAATGTTCACCGAGGGGAATCCAGTGGTGTGGGAAGGCGACCTAGAAGGCTTCTCCAGCAGCGACACTGAGACAAGACAGCGCTGCTATTAATCACCACGGCAGCTCTCACCATCACGATTCTCTCGCCGACCTCCTTCAGAAATGAATCAGACAAACAGTTCGACGCCATCTCCACCGATCCCCGTTCAAAGAGGTAAAAAATACCCACTTCCATCCAACAAGGATGTAACACTTCGAAGGGAAATGTTAGGCAAGACCCTCAAGTATTAGCGCCTGTGCTCTTCTTCCACGAGTCCAACTCTTACCAGTTCACGCCTGGGTTCGGATGTCTGTCTGTCTGTCTGTCTTCTGGTCAAGTTATGGAGGTGGAAGGGTCACGGTGTGGGCTGCAACCTGGCGGCGCAAGGGCCTGCCCACTTCGCCGCGCACGTTGCAGTCGTAAAACACACGTCTCTTACCGTCGTACTAATAAGGCATGCTGTGAATCGATGGCCATATTCTTCGGGAAAGGTGACCGCAGTCTGGAAAAGGAATCCAGCCATCCCACTTCTTCCCTGAGTACCATAAACCCCTGATAAATCCGATCGAACACCTGAGGGAACATCTGGATCATCAAGAGCTGTCAGACAAACGAATATTGAGTACCATTCGCCAGACCGTGATATACAAATCTCGTTTATTCATTGCTAAACAAGGTTGCTGAAAAAGTTGGCTTGACCAAGTTCTACCATAAAGGAAGATTTTGTATTATCTGTCTTTATTTTCCTGATCTGCAACAAAGCAACATACTGTAGTTTTAAAAAGAAATCAGGTTTCCAAATTATTATGACGGGGCACTGTATTTACATTATTGACTTTCTCTCATATATGCATTTTCTCGTGTGTACGATAAATATCTAAGATTATGCGATGAATCATTTTATCAATTTTCAAAAAAAAAAAAATCAATTCTTTCACACAAATAAACAAATGGAAATTAGATATCTTCATTATAATTTAGACACGAGTTAAAATATAAGGGAAATCCACCTAATGAGTTGAATATGAAAAAATCACATATATTCTGATTTTAGAGTTAAAAAATTGTACATATACATCCGAAGTGTGATAAAAAAATTTCCTACACTGAATTTATTGTGGTAATATCATGACATTTACTAACCATTCATGGGTGTCCCCTTCAAAGTAGACACCCGCCGCGCACGAGTATTTCTGCGGATTTTCAATTTTTGGAGGCACCTCTCGGAATCCGGTGTAATGTCACTTTTGTATTTACAATAATAGTGGACGCGTGATCAAGTTTCTTCCTGTTCGGGCCATAATTTATTTTGAGGAAGACGTCTGGCGAATACAGCGGATTTGCAATAACTGGAATGAAGTGTTTGGCCAAAAGCTATCACAGCAAGAGTGACGCATGTGATGGTGCACTGCATCCACATTTTCAATTTCCACTACTCTGGCCCTCATCTGCAAACTGCTTCTCGTAGGCATTGAAAAATAGTTGTTACGTAGGATGCCCAGTTTACTGCATGTCCTTTGGGGGCAAATTCATGGAGCGCTAACTCTTTATTGCCAAAATATGATTCAACATCTTTATCACTTGCTTTCTTTAGTCTGGCTGGCGAGGAAATCTTCCCCCTGAGACGATTAGCATTTTCTTTCCAGATCGTAACCGTCAAGTCAAAGCTTATCACTCGATGTGATATTTGTGAAGAAATACTGGGTAATTTTCTGCCAACGTGGAAAAAAAACACTGAGCAGAAGATGACGCATCACTAAATCTAAGATAATCGACTGACATGTGTCATAGGAGATTATCAGTTCTTCGGCAACTTCTCTGATAGTCGTTTACTTGTAATCGCAAAATATGGACGGAATCGTCCTTGTTTTAAGTTGTTGTCCGTCTAGACAGAAGTTCGTCGTTAACGGATGTTCTACCGCCTCTAAAATGAGGAAACACTAAAGACTGCAGCACGGAATAGTGTCCACATCACCAAGCAATGCTTGCAACATCTGATGTGTTTCGGCGGCTGCTTTACCTATCCTAGGAGAAATTTGTATGCACGCCCGTTGCTCGAGTACGTCTGCCATCTTGAAAGACGCTAGTCACTGCTGTCATCCTCGCGCTGCTCCGGCTATAACACGTGATCCGCAGGAAATGATGACGTATTCCCGCTGCGGATGCTGCGGCTATGGCACGTGATCCGCTGGAAATGATGACGTATTCCCGCTGCGGATGCTGCGGCTATGGCACGTGATCCGCAGGAAAGTGATGATGTAATCTCGCTGCGGATGCTGCGGCTATGGCACGTGATCCGCAGGAAAGTGATGATGTAATCTCGCTGCGGATGCTGCGGCTATGGCACGTGATCCGCAGGAAAGTGATGATGCAATCTTGCTGTAGTAACCAGGGCTGCGGGCTGAGCTCAGATATTACGCATGAAATATTAGCAACCTTAAAGTCATTCTGGAAACTCTTTGATCCCACCTCATTCATTCGTATCTGAATCTGATCCATGGAGTTCACTAATCCTGATTAACCATTTATCGATGAGTGTCTAACGCTTTGGCATAATATATAAGCTACAGCCAATGGCTTATGTAAAGGGTTTTAATACAAGCTTTTATATCGAAAAATATTTGGAAGAGAAAAAGAAAAGGAAATTAAGGCGAAGTAGATTAGTTAGTATCGATATCTTCTTATCGGCGAAAGTTTTGTAAACTATAGCAGTGGCGAATTCCAGCTCCTCGTTCCGCCGGGCCCGTGGGGTTGAGCCGGCCACCGTTCAGTAAAAAATCCCTCCTCCTCTATCTGCTGTAACAGTTAGAATCCCTTGCCTAGTTTTATAATCTTCTTTCTTACGGGTTGTAAAGACTTACTATACAGAGCTCTATTTATTCCCTATTTCTGAAAAGTTTACCATTTATATAACGGGTCCTTATAGATGTCCCCATAAATAATCTTGAAAATAGTTATAACTAATATTAAACGACAACAACAAAAAAGGACCAATAATGGTTAGGGTGGTAAAGGCTAGAGAGAACCGAATTATGATGTCACCGCCTCAAAAGTCATCGAAAAGATGCAGCATCCACGCCGCAGATGATGATGGCGTTCTCTGTACGGATGCCTGACCAAACTGTCTGCGATGTCACCAGCAAGAAGTAGTTCGTAAAATAAACTAACAAATTTTTTTTTTAAATATAAAAAGTTGGTAGACCTAAGGTAGGCTAATTTCTACTACTGCCATAAAGGTTATACAAGTAATTTGCATGTCTTTATTTCATATATCCATTGATTTGTTTATCATCAAATAATGCTGGGAAAATTAATGATTGCGTGACATTATCCTGAGTTCTACTGACCTGTAGCTGTAGCACAATTTTCTAACATGGCCGCTAACAATAATTAAAGGCGACGACTCGCGGTGCGATGCCAAAGATACCGCCATACAGTATAAATATAGTACAGGGGGGAAACAAATCGAGTTTACGAGGAAAGAGTGCAGCTTCTCTGTGTATAAATTTGATACAGTGATAAAATATTTGTTTGTGACTCTTCATTATATAAAGAAGAAATCAGAACAAATCGGTTTAACCAAGAAGTTCTGAAAGTGTAAAACTGAGTGAGAATCATCCTTTCTTTTCAATAATTGGACCAATTGCCTGAAGTGACTGTTTCGTGGTACTTTCAATTTAGAAATCACGAGATTTAGTTCATTATTTTATGCACTTACACAAGTTAATACATAAAAAATAGCCATTTAATATTACAATATTTTATTTGCACAATATTATTACTTCTGGAAACATAGTTTTTAAAAAAATTGCCGAAGCTCTTCCGTTTGGTTAGAGTTGAACTCAGATTCGTTTAAAATTTATTCTTATTTATTTATTTTTGAACACTTTTTCAGCGCTGAATTTTTGCGGCCGTTAAGCTTATTTCCGATATTTGCTGAAAAAAAAACAAAAGAAAAAAAGCTGGAAATTTTATCTTGATTGTGTGTATTCACAATAACTGCAAATGCCAATCACATGATCAGCAAATCATTTCACAAAAACATGGTGAGACTTTCGCTTGCTAGAGAACCTTAATCTGTTGTACAGGTTTATTAAGTCAATTATTTGTGCTCCTCTACAAAGAAAGGAAGAACGTCAAAGCTATCTGCCATTTGCTCCAACTTTCTACACCACTTGAGCCCTTAAGGGCCGCACAGCGAGCGCAGCATCTCTTCTCTAGTGACGACAATCTTCCTTCCTCAGTAAGTAGCCGTGAATTCGACTGCAAAAGTATCTGTCCCTGCACGAAGAAACAAGTTATCGGTTTACTCGTGTGACTACGTGACGTGTAACGATGCGCCCTGTGTTTGGAAAGGACTCCTCGTCTATAACATCGACAGGTAAATTTTAGCGATGATCGTAAAGTTTAACCTAAGAAGCGGAGCGGTTCTTTGGAAAATCGTCAATCCATCGATTCGATTAAGCCGAGCGTGTCTGCCTACGTCTCTACGCCAAAAACAATGGAATGTCACCTAATATCACAGACTCCCTGCTTCAGCGGTTATTTACTGGCTGGCGGCCATCAAGAATGCAGATAGTTATTAGAATGAAAGCAAGTTATCGGAGCTCCCTCCCTTTAAAAGGAAGATCTTGTCAGCTTCACACAGCATAATTAATCCTAAAACAACTTTAGGGTCAAAGGATGGTTAGAGAAGCGAGCATCATCTATCTTATGTTGACTCTCTCTCTCTCTCCTTCTCGATAAACAAAAAAGCCTTTCATAGACTCTCCTTCGAAGAACGGTGACTTCTCAAACTTCAAGGAAAATTAAATTATCATAGCTGCCAATACAAGTTTTACTTGTGCAGCCACATCATGGAAATCAATGAATTACGCTATTTTGTTCATTCAAATGTAGAATCCTTGACTACTTAGTAAGGGAAGACAATCGCTCCTCACGAGTCTTAGTCATACCCAAGGCCAAGTCTTCAAAGATCCCTATTTAAAACGCCATTAGTTTTGTGATACAATGAAACTGAAGAGCACTTTTCGATTTACTCCACCATCTTGTCAAAGACAGCGCCAGATTGGAGCACTTAAAAATTTTGCAATTATTTTATTTTTTAAAGAAAATATAAGATTTAAGGCGTAAAACGGGTGATTAGATTATCCAAAAACAAAGGGTCTTACCCCCCGTGTCGCTTGTTTTCTATTTTGCAGACCGGTCTGAGCCACGCCTGTTCCAGCGGATTCCTTCCGATAGTCGAAATGCTGGCTGATGTGCCGGAGGTAGACGTTAACCTTCCGGACAAGGAAGGCAACTCACCGCTCATATTCGCCGCTCAGGCAGGTTAGCTCTTCATTCTTCTGTAGCCAGTACTTATCGGCACTATTCGCGGTTCCAGGTAAGTTACAGCTTCCCTGGTTCTCGGCCATTTCTTCCGTCGGGCGCCGGACACACGGAGAGAGAGAGAGAGAGAGAGGGGTACGCGGTCAAACCGCAGGAAGTCGGTAAGCTGGTTGCGCGCGCAGCCCACAGACTGATTCCTTTAGCCGATGCTTTCCAAACGTGTGCTTCACCACGTAATGGACGAGTGAATTGGCTGTACCTTCGCCGCTTACTTGGTGCGGGCAAACGGACAGAGCTAAAGTAATCGAAAGTCGCCCGGTATACTTACTGTGTAGCCGACAATGAACGCAGCACGTCGTCCATAAGTCGATAATCACCAAATCAAAAAAAAAAAAAAAGCCATTGTAACTTTCGGATTTAAAAGAAAACGTTGCTCATATTTATGGTTTTGATTTTCTAAATAATGTTTCTATTAATTTTTTGCACATTTGGACGAGTATATATAGTTTAAAATGTAATTCATGGGATGGTCATTAATAATAATTTTATAAAGTTAATAATTTCTTTTTAATTTTGTCGTATAATTTAAATTGGAATCAGCTGATAAAAATAATGCGACTCTAAATTCCGGTGACTTGAAAATGCATCATTTTAGCTGCCACTCCACCAAGATCTTTAGCATTATGTATGGAAAACTTTGAACTAAAGTATTGCGATCTAAAGTGGAGGCTAGAAGATGATCTTATTTGTACCACGTTCTGGCGAATCTCGTTAGAAGATGAAACTGGTTACTTCTACTTTCGTTGCGGCCGAATTTACGAGATCTTTACATTTTTTTTTTTAAAATCTGAATTCGCATAAAATTTGGGTTTAGTATAGAGAACCTGCGGGATCCCTGGTGCGCTAGGAAGGAAAAGCGATTGTGGGATTCTTTTGGTGTAAGGGATAGGATGACAACAAGAAAGAAATATCACATCTGAAAGTATTCAGTCCGCTGTACCCAGCCACGGGAACTACCTTACACGATCAGAAAGGTAACTTAAGAAGGCACAACGGGAAAACCTTGGCATACGGTCTACGAAAGGTTATCACGACTGAAACCGTAACCTTTCCTTGGTATAAAACCAACCCCAGTATTTGTACAATTCTGATGGTCTTTCGGACACAGGTTTTTACCTATTTGAATTATTGATAAGTTGGCAGGTAAAGCTTGAAATAACTGTCTGTGTAGACTTTATGGCTGCAAACGAGGAAGAGAAATAATCGAGCTGATTCCGAGAGTTTTTATGGTTTCGGAGGCGACAGTCAATTAGTTATCGGTATAAACTGGACGGCTTTTATGCATTTTAGAGAATCAGAGCCCTGCAGAGCTAACGCAACTAGTAGAGACGTTAGAGAATATAATAACACTTGTGGAGAATTTATGATATTCATGCTATAGAGTAACCTGGAATCCAGTGATAAACTTTAAAGTTTTCTTTCTATGGCTTTAGAAGATGGTTTCATACAGAGACATTCATGTGTATTCTTAGGGCTTAAATAAATGTCTTTATACAGATCTCCCATCTCTCTCCCCAGAAGGACCCGTTAGTTGTTAGCCCGCTCTTCGCTAGCTTTCTATCCTCTGGGACAAGCTTAGTCACTCATCTTCCTTCTTAGAGCTTAAATAGGTTGGTTAATACTGGAGAAACAAAGCCGTCCCCCATCTGTGGTTTTAGGGCTTGAATAAATTGTTTTATAAAGGAAAAGCTGTCATCTGGGGTTTTAAGGATGGAGAGAAAAAGAAGGAAGTTGTTAGGGTTAAAAGAAGTCGTTTTATACCGGAAGAATGGAAGGATTTCCTGTTGTGAGCTTCCTATCCTGCAGGAGCCGTTAATCCTTTTCTAAGGCTTAAATAGATGGTTTTACACAACTTTCCCAGCCCTTCCTTTTACTTGCATATTTAAATTGCTTTTGTAAGGAAATTTTCAAATATTAAGATTAATGCGCACAAGTTTCCAAAGCGCATTATTCATGAAAACCAGCTATCGAATCTCCTTCCTGTAGTAGAGAGATGAAATTAATGCAGCTATGAGTTGAATTTTTTTCCTCGGATATTTTAAATGAGCAATCTTCTTAACGATTTTCCGGAATGTTACTGTATTACTTTTTCATCATTTGCATAAATTACTCATTACCCCCACACACAAAAAAATGGAATAATGATTTGAATACGAATTCAGATTTAATTTAATTTTTAAACCTATTTATTAAAGTTTATCTAACTGTGATAATTGATAAATCTACTTTCAGGCTTGAGAAATTTTTGTTTTCATTAAACCTTGAATTGGTGGAATAAACAAATGCCTAGGAATGGAACCAGAGTTTATTTTGAATTGTGAAACAAATATACTGGTATTTAAATTCTCCTCCAAGCAGCGTTGAGTGGGGAAAAAATATTAATTGTGATAGCTGGATCGATATATTTCATGACTGGTTGGTTTTGAGGTACGGTGCCTGTAATGCAATCGCTGCTATTCAATTGATTTCCAATAAAAGTTTCTTCTTCTCTCTCTTGCTATGCAACATTACAACGATATTCCTGCATCACAAGTTGTGTATTTTTTTTTTTAAATTACAAAACACTGTCGCAATTCATCTCACTGTAGGCATGGAAACTTCAGCAAAATTGTTTTCTATCACGCATCCAACTTCACCATCTGCGCCGTATCTGAACAAATAAAGTTGTTTTTTTTTTCCCCCTTTCTAGGTCTCTTAATATCTTTTAGTTTATATTTATCACACCAGGTTCGAATAAATTACTTTAATATCTTAGATCACGAGAGCTATTTATTGCCTGCGTTTCTGCTGACACTTTTCGAATCACCAGCCATACCCGTTTTCTATCTCTCTAGAAATATGTCTGTATCTGTGCCTGTATTGCTTACTGGTTGGTTCCCGACGGGTGTGAAATCGGTGTAAGCTTATTTCATTTCTGTAATTTCTTCTCTTTATTTGACTTTGATTCTAGATTTCTCCAGGAAATTTATTTTATCATATCAGATAAATGATATCGCAAAAAGGCTCTAGTAGAATATGCGATAACACACTCAGTTAGAAAGAGAATATGGATGTCACTGCAGCCTCTCCACTCATAACAAATTCTTCATTGTTAGTCGCATCAAAGAGAGACGCATTTCACAAAATCTCAAATATATTTCAGTAAACTCCAATTTTACATGACATTTAGTGGTAATAACTGAAAATACTGTAGATTATCCATGGTATTTACAAGCAGTGACTGAAGAATGGAATTTACATACCATTTACAATCAATTATCGATCAATGGATTATTCTTGGCATTTACTTCCGATTACTAATACATGAATTTTCTGTAGCATTTACTGATAAATGGAATTTACAGGATACATTCTGACAATCATTGATAAACAGATAATTCATGACATTTACTGGCAATTACTGACTCATGAATTTTCCATGGAATTTACTGATAAATTAAATTTACATGACGTTTAGTGTGACATACTAAAGATTTGTGGTTGACTAGGAACAGTGTATACCTACTTAACATATTCGTCTGTGTTTCTATTTGGATCAAGGACACTTGCGTACGATATTTTATCTTTTTTTACTCCAAATGTGAGACTACAGTAAATTTGGCATAATTACGAAGTAATTTAACCTGATCTCTTTATCTATGTTAAATTAATCGCAGGACATTTTGGGCGAATTTTTTTTCAAGTAAATATTAAAAAAACAACAAAGTTTTGTTGTTGTTGTTGTTTTTATTTTATTTTTTAATGGAAATAAACAGAATGATTTTGTCACTAAATGAATAAAAACATGAGGAGTTAATGAACAACACGTTTGTGTTTAGGATGGGACTAAGTAAGACAACGCTGGAGTTAACCCCAGTTCACCCTTAAAGAAGTCCGCTCTCCTGGCACACACTAACTCTCATTTATAAATTCAGTCACAAATTATCAGACGCATACGAGAAATAATTAATTAAATGTTCTCATTTTAATATTTTGGAGACCGCCTACCATCCTGCGTTTTAGAGTTCCTTTTTGAACGAGAATATCTGTTGCCCATATTATGACGCACGTGTTTCCTTCTTATCTTCTCGACAGGAGAGTTCTGGGGCCACTCAGGCATGCTTAAGAAGCATCGAAAGTTTAAATTTACCGAAATTCCACTGACTTTAATGACATTGCTAGGCTATAATAGAATTATGGGTTAAATGAATCAATTTAATAGTGTTCTTTTACGTTTTGTAATTTTTAAGATGACATTAAACAAAAACGTATTTCATGCATTATTCCTTCCCGACCTACCATTTAATATTGGACCTTTTAAATCTACTTTTACTATCATTAATTTAAATAGAAGTGAACAAAAATCATAATTTACTATCGTTTATTTATCGACATAAACAAATTTTCAGAGTTGTTATTGCTATTTGATAAGAATATAGTCAGTTAAAGTAGTTATGCATTATTATACTTATTTGAGTTGTAAATTTATAGAATTGCATGTAGATTCGTTTATGGATAGAGAGGGAAAGAGAAGGGGGAGAGAGAGAAAGAGAGAGAGAGAGAGAGATGGAGAGAGGGAGAAACTAAAGAAAATGCGGTGTGTACAGACATTTTGTCTTAGCGATCGTCTGGTTATGTCCAGTTTATTTTTTTGTTTTACATTACTTAATTAAATAAAAACAAACAACCCTTTCCGTTTTGTACTTGTAAGGAACAAAACTGAATACATTATTACACTTACTTTTAAAAAAATTAATTTATTAAAATAATAATGATAAATACGTTGTTGTCATATAGTCCATGCTAACAATCTCTTCCCAACGCCTTCCGAAACTGCAACCTCTTCTCGTTTAAATGATCTCTGGTAAATGTAGAGAGCAGGGGGAGGGGGTATTTTCCTGTAGCCTGTGGCGTCAAAGCAGCGATGACGTCATCTCTGTAGCCAAAATTAAGAGAGAGAACTTGAAGGTTTTCCTCGGGTTGAAAGAAATCAGGCTAACGTAAATCGGTTAATCTGAACCGGGTCTTGTGTGGGCGGAATATCAGTAAACAGCTTTGCCATAAGTCCTAATTACATAATAGATATAGATGTTTTAGTAGGAATATATGTTTTACCGTTTTTTATTTAAATAATCGTTTTGGAACGAGCGCACCACGTAAGTAAACAGACCCCCCCGGAGACTTAAATACCAGTTCCAGTCACAACACTGAAGATATTTAAAATTTAAAAAAAAAAAAAAAAAAAAAAACATGGACAGAGCAAAGGAATCGTAGTTTGGCACTGGTACGTTGACCAAAAAATGCCAGAAGCCAGCGGAAAATCTCCAAGGAAACTCGACCGGGATTTACGACGAGTCGTAATACGGCCGAGTTCCCGTTCACGTTAAGTACTGGATGCCCGAGAACAACGAAACGATCTGCGACAGTCGGCTGCGAATGGCCGCGGTATCTCTCCGCGGGCCCATTCCTCTCCTACTCGTCATGACCTTTTTTGGTCCGGCGCTGAGCATGGTTCCAGGACGCGCCGGTCGGCACAGCTGCAGGGTATTTAAAGATGCCCTCCCGTCGCGCTATCTTTATCAGCAGTTATGCTCGGCGGAGGCGGGGCTATCAGACAGTAAAACAACCGGATTACTTACACAGTAAATCGAACTTGCCATCATCGGAACACCGTTAATTAACACTCTCAACAAAATAGGAAAGCAAACATTAATTGGTTTGTAGAAAGCTTTATGCGGGGTGCGATGTCAATATGATTATTATTTGTATTCAGCGGGAAAACATTGGCTTCTAAATTGTCATTTAATGGCATATTGACATTTGGCGCAAGTTTGGCGTCAATACCTAATTATAAGGTCCAGAGTCGTCTTCATTCTTCCTTTTCTTTTATAAATAACTTCTTTCTAACATAAGAAAATAGCTTACGTACAGAAGTGAGGCATTTTTTCTTCTTTTTAAATTAACCATGGAAAAGAACACAACGCTCTTTTATTGTTCTCCATCTGTGGAGAAGAACGCAAAATTAGATGGGGAATTATCAGCAATCTCCTCCACTTCCCTCTTACTTCTCGCACTCTGGGAGCCATCGTTACGCGGGTGGGTACTCTGCCGTCACACATGACTGAAGCCGATTAACCTCTGTGGCGCCAACTGACCTGCGCAAATCATCCACGACACCGATTAACTTCTAAATATGTTTTTTTCTCTCCAAAATCGACACCATAGAAAATGTTCCGGGAACTCAACGGTTAAGGAAGCGAAAACCGGTTTAATTTAAAATTTACTGTTAGTTTTGAAAAAAAACAAAAACAAAAAAGATCTGCTTAAAGCGTCATTTTCTCTTCATTATTTTACTTCTTTAGTCCCCTTTACATCGTTTACTTAACCCTCCGTGGACCGCATCCAAGTAGCAGCTGTCAGTACGGCTGTATATCTAGTCCACACACCTGTAATGCAAATCGAGTTGGGATGGAGCGGTACAGACACCATGGCTGAACCTGTGCTATGGAATACGAATTTGTATGGTAGTGCTGAGAAAATTCATCCTACATGGTGTACAGAGGGTTGTAAAAAGAGAAAAAAATGTATCGGAATTAGGCTCCACAAGTAGAACGCAGTTTCTCTTTCGTGATCTCGTGTCAACCATCACTGACATGGCGTGTTGTGTTGTCGTTGACGAAATATGTTTAGAAACACTTTAAAATATGCACTCTATCAAATACCTAACCCTCCCTTTTTTAAATATGAAGGTTTTTAACGTGTTCTTTCTAATTACATTTGTTTAACTTTGAGATGCATCTTTTAAAATTATTTATCAATGTCTTACCTCAAGAGTCTCCCGTAAACGAACCTGTCTCAAATACCAGGTGTGTCACCGTTGTGTGTGTTCAGACACCAGCCGTTCCGTCGCTGATGCCACAGGTATATTTAAAACCAAAGCAGCTGCATTTTAGAGAAAATAAGCGCCGCTCGGCAGTAAAAGTGTTAAAGCTTATTTCCGACAAGCATCTACACTATGCATCGAGCCCGTGTTTGCCTTGCTTGTATCTCGGGGTTCTCCGCCCCTGCTCAAGATGGCGGCTGGTCATCGGCTAGAGCGGGTCGCTGGCTAGCTCTCGTTCCAGCAGAGGTTCCGCTTGAGCGACCCGACCAGGCTGCCGTCCATTGGTCGAGAGGAACGGTCGGAAAGAGTTAACGCGAAGAAGCCGTCCACTCTAAACCCCTCGTCGCCAATGTACTTCTCTGGACCAAGTCTTTCGTGGCCCCTAATGGCGGACGCCGCCGCCGCCCGTGGCTGCTGTCAGTACTGCCGAAGAAAGCCAAACTACAGCTAGTGATGCAACTTCTTGTTTCTTTTGGTACTAGACGACTTTTATTGCTCGCCATATCAGAGCGCATAAAGCTACATCTTCTGTTGTTGTCATATATATATCACTTAGTGATCTAGGAACCATATAGTGAGTGCTCTCCTTTTAAATAAATTTGATATTTAAATAATTTAAAAACCTACATTTTCCTTGGTGAATACGACCTGGATTCGTAACTGTTTCTTTCACAAGAATTGTTTTATTAATAGAGATTTTGAAAGAAAAGAAAGATATCACGTAAAGTCTGTCTTTACATATGTACATTTCATTAAATGCCATGTACAGACGACTTTACTTATCTTTACCGGGGACTATAATATTTAGATTTTGTGCCCTGACCTCTGAGCGATTTTGTAAAACAAACAAACTTTTAACATGTCAGCGGGGCGCAGAGTCCGTATGTGGGATCCAGTCACCAAATATGACAGTTGGCAGCCGCTGTCATCAGAAGGTTGGAACCGTCGGATTTAATCAGATAGGCTGAACGGCTGGAAAACAGCAACAACAACAACAACAACAACGCTATCCTTTCCCCCTTTATTTTCCATTTTACTTCGTTTATTTATACCACCTTTGAGCTTTCCCCATCATCTCTGTAACCATAGAAACAAATAAATAATTAACGCCATGCAGACGTGGAGCAATGTAGCGGAACTTCGTGAACCTTTTCAAAGACACAATTCCTCTACGTGTCAGGTCCTTTTACATGCCTTGGAAAAAAGAGAAAGAAAGAGAAAAAAAAACGTTTTTATAAAGAGGAATTCTATGGTAAATGTGGTGTATAAATCTAGGAAAGTACCCAGCCATAAAACTGTGTTCATTAACCCTTTTCCGAGATGGTTTCTTTGTTGCACAAGTAACAAAATCGCGCCAGCGACTAAATCAGAGGATAACCAGACTTTCATTACCAGAGAGGTGTTATTTAGGTGACTATCACAAATGACAAAAAAAAAAAAAAGAAAGAAAGAAAAAAGTTATTAAGTAGCTATGTAATTAAAAATTAACAGAGGTAAAGGTAGGAGACACCATCACAATCTTACACAGTCAGTGGGGAGTCGTGTTCATATGTAAAGTTTTTGTTTTGTTTTGCATTCAATGTCAACGTCACATAAACTGATACATTTTTCAAGTAAATGGGGTATATAACATGCGTTGATCCAAATATGCTCCAGATAGATTAAAAAGAGAGCATTTTTCTCTACACAATTTATAATGTAGGAGCAAATTTACCAAAACAAGTACTAAAATGTACATAACCTTCACAAAGCTATGGATCTTTTGTCTCGGAAGAACTGACAGATGGCCCTTTTTTGTTGCTTATTGTTCAGTCAGTTAGGTTTTAGAAATTTCCTGGAAGTTGGTGAAATTTTAAGCTTTAGAAATGAGCTGGGACCAGAACATTTCCACAGGTACAGTACCCCATGCTTCACTTGCTTTCCTGCCCTTGAAAACAAGGGATTTTTCTGGCATTAGCTTCCAGAAAAGTCTGGTTTTACCCATTTTGAAAATGTTTTCAGGCTGATACTGCTAAGGTGATTTCAGGTCATTATTAGTCCAGCCTCTTGATCCACAGCTTCACTCAAAGTAGCCCAAGCAGGTTGACCTTCTACATACCATTCTCCCCATTGCTAATTTCAATTTCTTCATAGCCAAAACTCCTAGCAATCTGATTTGTGGTTTCTTTTGCAGAATCACCCCCCCCAACCCATGATAGATTTTTTGATCTGACTGGCTGAACCAAAATAGCAACATCAACTCCAAATTTTGATTTCTGCTTCTGCTTTCTTGCTAAAGATACACGTGATGTGCATTTGTGAATTGTTTCCACAATGCCTGTCAACTGCTCAGAATTCTACTAATGGTAGACTGGTTGAGTGAGTTCTGGAAAACTATTGATTCATTTGTGTTCATTGAAAGACTTGTTTGTATGAATGGTCACTGAATTTTGTCCAACAAACTGGCATTTTCAATTTTGTTTTAAAACTGTTGAATGAGAAGTCAGCTTAAAATAAAACATCTTAGCAACTGACTTGGCAACAAAAATAATCGGTTATACACAAACTACAAAATTCCATGTGGTCACATGACTAATGAATAAATTAGAAGAGACTGGGAAATTCACGTCACATGACTATCAAATGTATTAAAAGATGAGGAAAGTTTATTGCATTGCATGACACTTGAAGGTTTAGCATACATAGTGGAATATATCTATCCAAAGTAATTTTATATAAGGTGGAATTCTGCATTTACACAAAACATCCAGGTTTTTTTCACCATTTGTATGCACTTGTGCAAAGTTGGATTTTTTTTTGGAAAATGACAGAAACCATCAGAGTACATTCATCATCTGTAAAACTGAAGTCCATTGTACATCTTACCTGACAGGTCATCACTCGTGTAGCAAAGGTAGTTAATGCTATAGTGATGAAGATGATTTTCTGTCTGTCTTAGCTGAACTAAACAGTAGCAAAAATAAACCAATCAATTTTAAAAATTAAAATTAAAATTATACTTTTTTGTCATTATTTATAATTTTATTTTCTCAGGCCAAGAAGAAATAGTCCGGGTACTTTTGCATGAGTATAAGAATATCCGAGTGGATCTAGTTAACAAGGCTGGACTGACTGCATTGATGAAGGCAGCAATACAAGGACGGACCAAATGTGCAAAACTTTTGCTTTTTGCTGGTAAGTGAAAAATAATAGGAAATTATCTATCTAAACATTTTTTCTGGCAAAAAATCTACAACGATAAGAAAGTGTGTGTGTATTTTATATCATGGATCTAGGTCCGCATGAATGAAGCAGGCAGAAGAAAACAAAAGAAGATAAATGCTAAACAAATCACATGCCAGACTGACTGTAAAGCTTTAGAACTCACATTAGCTCTAATGTGCTTCAGGTGATTGATTTATACAAACTTAATGGCCAATGAGCTGAACTGACGAAATGAGGTGCAGCTTGTTATCTGTTAAACGAGGCAGAACACATGGGGTTTAAATGACTGTCTTCTCTGATTAACTCTCTAGTCACTAAACTGGTTCAGTTATCTTACCATTGTGAACGCAAATATTTCTGAAGATTTACTAATTGCAGATTATAGATTTACTTTTTAATAAGGATTGCTTCACAGCACTCTGCAATAATTAAACTAAACTGTGTGCAGAGGGTTAGCTGAAACAATACAGACATGTTCACCAATAAACCTTCAAAGTCATGGGCTGCCACATGGTCATTTTTTCCTATATTTTTGATTAATTGCTCAGAACTGATTCAATATTTGGCCACCTAATTTTTTATTCAGTGTTAGCACAGAAGCCTGTACAGCTAACTGCTGTAGCAATACATTCATAAAATTATTATTCTGACAGCAATATACTGTTTGCATACAGTGGTAGCCAAAATTATTGCAACCACTTGTTTTTAAACAAAATGTAGACTTTATTTTGTGTTATAATGTAAAATTTATTTTTAACATAATGAAGCCAATTAAACATTATTTTTATGCCCACAGGCTACCTGTACTAAACATTCTTAACAGTAATTCCTTGTAGAGATGCTACTAGATTAATAGTTAAGCATTAATAAGCACGCACACTTTGCAAATATTGGTTTGACTACAATATGTTAGTAAAAGAGATACACAAATTGACAGATAAGAAACAAAAAATTAAAACTAAAATTTACATAATGTATTCAATTTAAAAAAAAATTATTACTTACATTTTTTTAACCTTCTGTATATGATGCATCTGCACTCTACAGCCTTTCAAATTTGCATCAGTCAACACAAGTTCATACCTTCCTCATTAATATAACTCTTTGTAATGACAAATTTGTATATTGTTCCAATCCAAACTTGTTTTGCATTACAAGTTTTTTGACTAAATATACAGCCAGTTCAACAAAAATACTAACTATTCAGAGAGCTGCTCGGCTGGGCAGGTGGTATAAGGTAGGTAAAAGCTGTGTTATAAGGAGTTTGAGGTGTTTTATATTGACAACTTTTCCCCCCATTGTTTTTGGAAATTTTTCTTTGTAAGACCTTATACTCCCCCTCCCTTATAGTTTCTTTTTAATTTACATTATTGTTTTGGTGAAGTATGCTTGTCATCATATTTATGAAACCTTCAAATAACATAATAAAACTGTGGTGTTTACTACATTAATCTGGACAATGGTTAGTTTAGTTGAGGCTTAATTCAGAGAAAAGATTCCCTTTAGACTTCAGCTCCCAAATGCCTATCAGTCTAGTTTTCAAAATAGACAACATCCTATCTGTTTAAAATTTGTCACTGGTTATCTATTCCATTTATTCACTGATTAATAAAGGCATGCAGGATTTATAGTTGATAAAAATATTAATTTAAAATTCTCATGCATATACAATATATGCACAGAACATTTGAGTAACCATAAATAATTAGTAAAAAGTACATTTTAATAGCTTACAGCAAAGTTTCTCTTTTTTTACCTCATAGCTATGGATGTAATACTTTCACTATCAGAATTTGTTTTCCCAGTTAAGATGTTGTATGTGTCAGTAGTGAATAATAAAAAGGAATTATACAGTTGACATGAATTTTCATTTTATTAGTTTATAATGTAAGAGTTCACAAGCAATCTGATAATCAATCAATAAAATGAGCTGAAACACAAATTTGAGATAAAGTTGCATTAATGCTGAGAGTAGAAAGTTATTGGTGATGTGTTACTTACAGAAACTAGATGGTTAGTTTGAACATTTCCTACCAAATTGTTAAAGTAAAACTAATTAGAGCCTACAGTTTGGAAATCTTTCTCTGGTGCCATCAACAGGATGTGGTCTAAAGATGTTGCATGTGAACTGTAAAAATAAACAGTTGAGTTTCTATGAGGAGGAAGGCAGCCATATTAATTCATACAAGGCCACCCACTTTCTCTTCTGCCAGGAAAAAGAACTGCTTATCATGTTGATATTTAAACTGACTTATACTGTCAACAACTGCCAGTAATTTGTTCCATTTATTTACAATTCTATTGCTAAAAATTTTTTTTCTTCTAATATTGACTGCGGGCACATTATCCACTTTGCACTTGAGGAAAAGGATTTTTAATATTAAGTGACTGAAAAACCAAAAGAACTTTACAGGTGCATCTAAAAAAAATTAGAATATCATGGAAGAGTTCAATATTTTTTGTCAGTTATTTCAGAAAGTGAAAATTGTATATATTCTAGACTCATTACATGTAAACTAAAATGTTTCATGCAATTTTTTAATTTTAATTTTGATAATTACGGCCTATAGCTAAAAAAAAAATAGAAAAAATTTATCTCAAAATATTAGAATATTCCATTTTGAGTTTGAGTAAATCACTATTTATGCAGTATAAATACCATGAATCTCTCAGTCTGGTTCAGTACACAACCACAATCATGGGGAAGACTGCTGACTTGACATTTGTCCAGAAGACACTCATTGACACCCCCCACAAGGAGGGTAAGCCACAGAAGGTCATTGCTGAAGGGGCTGGCTGTTTGCAGAGTGCTGTATCAAAGCATATTCATGGAAAGTTGACTGGAAGGGAAAAGTGTGGTAGGAAAAGGTGCACAAGCAAGAGGGATGACCGCAGCCTTGAGAGGATTGTCAAACAAAGCCGATTCAAGAACTTGGGGGACTGAGGCTGGAGTCAGTGCATCAAGAGCCACCACACACAGATGTGTCCAGGAAATGGGATACCAGTGTTGCATTCCTAGTGTCAAGCCACTCCTGAACCAGAGACAAGGTCAGAAGCATCTTACCTGGACTAAGGAGAAAAAGAACTGGACCGTTGCTCAGTGGTCCAAAGTTCTCTCTTCAGATGAAAGTAAATTTTGCATTTCATTTGGAAATCAAGGTCCAACAGTCTGGAGGAAGAGTGGAGAGGCACAGAATCCAAGTTGCTTGAAGTCCAGTGTGAAGTTTCCACAGTCAGTGATGATTTGGGGTGCCATGTCATCTGCTGGTGTTGGTCCACTGTGTTTTATCAAGTCCAAAGTCAATGCAGCTGCCTACCAGGAGATTTTAGAGCACTTCATGCTTCCGTCTGCTGACAAGCTTTATGGAGATGCTTATTTCCTTTTCCAGCAAGACTTGGCACCTGCCCACAGTGCCAAAACTACTAATGACTGGTTTGCTGACCATGGTATTACTGTGCTTGATTGGCCAGCCAACTCTCCTGACCTGAACCCCATAGAGAATTTATGGGGTATTGTCAAGAGGAAGATGAGAGACACCAGACCCAACAATACAGACTAGCTGAAGGCTGCTATCAAAGCAACCTGGGCTTCCCTAACACCTCAGCAGTGCCACAGGTTGATCGCCTCCATGTCACACCACATTGATGTAGTGATTCGTGGAAAAGGAGCCCAGACCAAGTATTGAGTGCATAAATGAACATACTTTTCAGAAGTTTGACATTTCTATATTATAAATCCTTTTTTTTTATTGATCTTATGAAATATTCTAATATTTTGAGATAGTAGATTTCTGATTTTCATGAGCTGTAAGCCATAATCATCAAAATTAAAACAAAAAAAGGCTTTAAATATTTCACTTTAAGTGTAATGAATCTAGAATATATATGAAAGTTTCACTGTTTGAATTAAATTACGGAAAAAATGAACTCTTCCACGATATTCTAATTTTCTGAGATGCACCTGTACACGGAACCTACTCTAAACAACATAAAATGTGAATGATATTTAATGCCCTATAAACACCATGTTTTAACTAAGTATTAATTTAGATTTATTGTTATAGATATGGCTGTCATTATTTTAAACTGTGGATGGATAACCAAGACAATTTGTCTGTCCACACACAACACAGCACTTATTTTGAAAACCACTATCAGATTTACCCTCAAATGTCTAATATCCAACTTGGATAAACCTAATAAGTTTAATCATTCAACATATTTTAAATGCTAGAAAACTGAAAACACTTCAGTGAGGGAAGCCCTACCTGTGCTCCTGTCTGCACCTGACTATAGTGCATACTTTACTCTCATAGTCCCGGAAGAAAAGATTGTAACCCTGTGGGCACAATTCAGAGATATAAGCATATTTCATAAATCAAACAAAAGTAATTAGCTCATTCATTAAAAAAAATACATTACAGAATAAGATAGTTAACTTCATAACTATTAATAATTATATAATATATATCAAATGATTGGTTAAATATTATGTTACAGGTAAATCAAATAAAACACCAACGTACACAATTGGTCAGTTCTATAAATTCAGCCATTTTGTATTTCAGACATATTTCACTAGATGACCTGGGTTTAATTCGCTGTCAAGACAAATGATTTAAACAAATTTTCACTGCCCATACTGAAAATAAAACAAATAAAATTCATGGCCTCAAACAGATCTTGTTCTTCTGATGATAAACTCTTACTAAAGGTGTGAATCACTTTTGAGCTAATCAATGTATTTGGACAGGGAAAAGGCTAATTTAATTGTTGTTAATGGAACCTAATCATATATCTCTGGTTCTGTTTCAGGAGCCTCACCAAAGTTACGAGACTCAGGTCGTAAAATGTGTGCTGAAGAATGGGCCCGATTTTGCGGCCGCCATGACTGTGCTGACGCCATTGCCAAGTTCACAAAGGCCAAGCGCTTTATGCTGCGCAGTCGTTTTCACATGATGCGGAACAAAAGTTGCAGTGAACCAGATCTGTCAGGTCAAGACCAAGAACCAGACCACGGTATAGACACAACGTCACACTCTCGTCCGCGACCTGGCTGGTTACGAAAGAAGTTCAAGAAGATACTTCATTTTCACAATGAGCCATCTCATTTGGTGAGGGACTCTGATTTTGGGAGTCCCTTTGAGATGATAGCAAGGTGTGTGTCCACACCTCTGATCCCCGGTGCAATATCCCCTAGCAGTTCCCCCCCTGCTCTGCACTGCAATATGAGCTCCGAATGCATCAAGATCCCCAAGGTAGAAGTAACTTCTCCGCCTGACCAGACTCTTCTGCTAGCCATTCAAAAACAGACAGATAATACAGCAGACCAGCCAATCCGAAGAAAATCGGACATTACTGGACAGTGTCCACACCATGATGCATAAACCAAATCTTCTGTTTAAAAAATTCATAATTAAAAAAGATGGAATAAGTTGATCAAGGAAAAATGAGAGTATTTGGAAACAAAAGATATTTTTTATCATCATAACTTTCTACAGCACAAAGTTTACTTAGCGACTGTTTCTGCTATTTTAGAAGGAAACTGGAAGTAATGATTTATTATGAACGTGTAAAAATCACTTGCTATTAACAGTGACACAAAGCATTCATCAAACGCTTAGACCGTCAGAAGGGAAAAAAATTTGTTTTGCTGTTGTCTCAACTTTTAACCAAAATCCAGCTTGCAAAATGCCTTTTTTTTGACATATTACAGACATTCTAGGAATTTAAAAGCAAATAAGAACATAAGATTGATCGCACTTAGCTTTTCAGAATGCTCACTGAATCAGATTTTAATTTTTATTTACAAATTATACAAAATCCTGATGGTGTTCATCTAGCAATATTCTAACCTGCACAGACAAGCTACATGACAATTGTTGTGCTGTTGGTTATTTTCATAGCAGATTCAAAACTTCTGGATGAGTTGGTTGGTATACCGAAGCCTTTCTAAGTCACAGCCTTTCATCATATGCCAACTATACACCTTTATTTTGCCTTCGTACTTATTTCCATGTATGCTAAGACTTCAGCTTTGAGTCACACGCCCCTCTGTTGAGAGTGTCAAAAGCCTCCCACTTTGAAGGAAAAACAAACAAAAATTAATCAGTAGTGTTATTATTATTACCGTTAATCAAAGCCTCCATGAATGAGAAGAATAAATACTTCTTCCACAAAAATGTAGCATTCTTTTAAAACGAAAACCAGATGTTTTTTTTTCTTTCAAAGGCTGAACTTTTACTGTGATAAATGTTTGTTTTTATTTTTGTTTTACTCATGACTGATTTATCTAAGCAATATTTCATGTTTGCAGTCTTTTTCACTGTTTACACTACTGTGTGTGGAAGTGGTTACCTGTCTGGCATTCAGCTGCCATTGCAACAGTTCCAACATGCTGTAGTGGCTTTGAACACGCTGAGCAACTGTGGAATATGTTCTAGTTATGTATGAGTGTGTCCACGAAGTGATTCCAATATATATTCATACACCTTTGAAATCAGGTTTATGTTTGGTTTTTTTTTGTTATGTGATCTTTATAAATAAAATAATTATGAAAAGCATGGCACCACAATCAGTGGCTTACTAAAGTTCTGGTAATCCTGCCTCGCGAAACCTCTCTCTCTCGGCTTTCAGAGCAGTACTTTTAGATACCTTAATTAACCAAGCCAACCTATATCTGGAAAATAAAAACTACCCGTATGAATATAAATCATGTTTATCTAATAACAATAATCGAGCCAAAGCTCACTTTCCCTTTAATGCAGCTGACGAACGGCCACTGACGGATCAGAACCATGATCTGTTTTGATTTGGATGAAGCAGCACTGAAGATTTGTGAACTAACCATGGTTATTTAAAACAACACAGTGAACTTATGCCACAGCTTTTAGGAAATAAATGCATGAATGACTAAATTATTTTAAAATGTAACTGCTAATAAGCATATGCAAGATGTCTTTCTCACTGTTATATTAAGGAACATAGTTGATTGTTAAATATCAAAAACAGTTATAGGTACCTTGCAATAAGATTCTGCACATTTCTTTATCGACTAATCATTTTTCAAAATACAAGTTGAAAAATAGCAATGAACTTCCAATTTACACTCATTATTAAATCATTTGTCATAATAATGTATCAAATAATAAAAAAAAAACTGCCATTAGTTTGTTTGCACTCTTATGCTGCCTTCCTCACATCTGAATAACACTCATGATTCATTAGTCAGGCACAGAATCTCCAGTAGCTGCTTATATGGATGACTCATACAGCTTGGCATTCAAAGTTTACCATGGTTGTTAAGCAGGATTATGAAAACATTTCACTTATTTGTTTGCTGTATTCTGCAACAGCTGTTATATTTAATCTATCTGGCTTTAAAGATAACATTCAAGGCAATTTTCTGCCTGCCAGCCTTTTCTTTCTTCAACCCTAAGTACTTGTAAAGAGGAAACAATGGAAATGAAACACCAAACCTTTCACCGAATGTTGATGAACACATTCTAGCACTGGAACAAAAGCTAAGATATGAACACAGGGTTCAGTGTAAGCAAAAACCAAATTAACACAAAATTTTTTAAAGCCATCACCAGAGTTTGTTGTTGAACGATTTGAATTAAAAGAAAACAAGTCATACTTTTTTTGTGTGTGTGCTGACATCTTATAGGATCTCTCACCATTGGTCGAAGCCTGAAACGCTGCAATTGTTGGTTTTGCAAGTTTGCACAGAAACCTGATAAACTGATTTTAAATACTGCAAGAGACAATTAAGACAGCTGCAGTTTTTTAAAAAAAAAAAAAAAAATCCAGAAAACAGCCAAAATGCTAAGTGGAAAAATGGTAATTTCATGGCTTGTGTTTATGTAGCCGTACAAGCAAACACATCCACAAAAAATTCGTCCACGAGGAGCCATTTTGCTCAAAAAATGTATAATTAAAAATTTTTTTAAATAAACAAATGCATTTTTATTTTAAAAAAATGGAAGGAACAAAATGTGAATTTTTGATGCAATTTTTAACGAAAAAAAAAAAAAAAGTACGTTTTGTCAAATTTGTAACCATTCTTGGTAAACTGGTTAGAAATTTTACAGAAAGTACCAAAAGGCACGTGATGATAATCACCAAGCAACAAATCTGGAAGATGTATCTCTGCATCGTGTCACACTGTATAAATAATTTTCACAGTTCCAATAAAGCTGTGCTAAAATTACACTCGTAGTTAACATTTTGCTAAAAATATAAAATCAACGGCTTGTTTATCCTTGATAACACCAGTAGAAAAAAAACAAACATTTGTATTACATTTATTAATCAATTTACAAGCAAAACAGCATCGCATATTTTAGTTATATATAAATTAGAATAAATGCGTGATTATGTGTATTGTAGTAGTGCAATATCAAGGTTTTTCGCCCCCACGCTTAGTTTTTCACAGATTACCAGAGTCATAAGTAGCAGCTGCAAATCACCAATAACTGCTCTCTCTCTCTCTCTCACTATTCTTAAAAACAAGCATCTTGAAAATGATATTTATTCTACTTAAAATTATGACAAGCTGTACAGACAGATCCACATAATAAGCACTGCAACTTTAGAAGGGAATTTCAGCTTAAACATCAATACTATTGCAGTGTGAGCTGTTGATCCACTTGCTACCTTCTTAATGCTCTTCAGCAAGTTCCCCCAACAGGTCCAGCAGCAGTCAACATTACGGGTCACCTGGTCATACATACCACACTTCAGATAAGTGCAGTGAGGACTTCGATCCCCAAACTCACACCCTGAAACGGACAGAAGAATAAAACAAACTTGAGATGCTCGAATAAAACCTGGCTAAATCAGATCATCACAATCATATCTATAGCCAGGTTACATTCGAACATTCCCTAGCATAATTGATCAGATTTGTCCATTATCATCTCATAAAATTAAAAATGTACTCAAAATAAACACAAGTAATAAATCTAAATAAACATGAATTTATCTCCGTTGTAATGTTAGAGAGCTTCGGAAGGTACAAAGTCTCCCACTTTCCATATAGCTGGGAAACAAAATGCTTACTACTAGAATTATCAGTAAAAAATCTGATACCCAAAATATCAAACAAGCATAAAACCAAAAATATTTAAAGTACAACTTTTAAGAAAAAGAGGTGTGTGGGCATCCAATGGATTCTGAAATCTCCCATGATACTGTTCCGCTGTGTGGTGAGTGCTTATAACTTCATATCTGAAACCTCTAAGTACAATCAAACAATACTGGTTTGTTTTGTTTTTTTTTTAAACTTAGCAGGCTTCTATTAAATCAATGAAAATTTGTTATAGATCATGTCAATCTGCCTGCCCTTTGAAGTAGTTAAATGGCTGTAGTATTACTATAGAAAGAGACTTTACCTGGCATTTCTATCTGTTGATGGAAACAGGTCCAGCAGCATTTCCTGTACGTTTCTGCCATGTAGCATTGATTTGACTCTAGGGTCCCCATCTCTCTGCATGTCATCTTTTTCATCCCAATAAATACCACTGCACCAAAAGCATCCCCAAACATGCAATT
Source organism: Nautilus pompilius (assembly GCA_018389105.1). NCBI lineage: Eukaryota > Metazoa > Mollusca > Cephalopoda > Nautilida > Nautilidae > Nautilus > Nautilus pompilius. Next base: position 1,010,980 of record JACATO010000311.1, on the reverse strand, counting down.
AACTTCAAAGAAAACAGTGGGCACTGATTAGATGTATACATCACTGGCTGATTAAACAACAGTTGTTACATTAGACTTTAAAATATATTAAAAAATAAACTTGTTCCTATGGCAGAAATTAATTTTATTGAGACATCTGTTTTACTGTTGTTTTTGCATTACTTTGTCAGAATAAAGAAAAAAATATCATACATTTTATTTCAGCTTGAATCACTGGCATATCAGACAGTTTTATTTAATGCAATTTGTCATTTCTGTTTGTTTGTGATACTTCTTGAAATACTCCTTTTTAGATTAAATTGCAGATTTAGTATTTCCAGGCTGGCATTTGGCTGCCCCACATAAGGCCACAGTCATACTTCATGTGACTGGTCAAAGCACTTACACCACTGATAGACTGATGCTTCACTAACCTCTACAGTTAACTAAGAACCCTGAAGAATAAACAACATGGCAAATGAGAAAAGAGCATGGACATCAAGGACTATTTATTGAAAGATTAGCTATAAGGTGATAAATTTCCATGTTGTTTCTGGATGCAAGAACCAAGCAAATTGTACCTTGTGTTATCAGCTTCCAAACAAATTTTCTTAGATTGTTTGATGATGATCTAGTGGCACTGTCTGTGCAAAGATTAGGTCACCACTGAAGAAACAGCTTTCAAACTTACTATGATCAGGTGAAGAATCCTGGAACAATTTCTGATGGAACAATGATGCTAATTTGTTTTAAGGTGCTTTGGAGAAGAAGTGGGTTTCTTGATGGGCTTTAAGGTGATGCCTGTCCCTACAGTCCTCAAATCTGGATAGGTGTATTGAAGAACTATACCAACATGTAGTAGATAACCTCCAGAATTATGGAATAGCATCAGAAATTCTTAAAGCTTGCAAGGTTGAAGCTAAGATCTATTTCACCTTAATCCAAGTAAGCAAGTAAAAATAATAAAATGTTAATCTAAAATGTACTTTTAATGCCACAAATTACAGTAAAATTAAAAGAAAACAAAATCCACAAAACACTCAAAGTTCTTAACAAAGTTTAAAGACACTGCCTGTATAAATTTTATTATTGTCAAAAATTTAACAAAATTTTACATTAAAGAAAAAACAAAACATTAACAAATATGATTATTTATGTCATTTGAAAAAAACAAAACAAAATTCAAATTTTCAAAACAATAATAATTTTATGAGAACTTCCAAGTTGAAAGACTTAACTGAAAGTCATCACCAAGTGTTCATAATAAACATCTATAGTAGATGATGCAGTCTACATGATCATTTTTTATAAAGTTAGGCCAAGCAAAATTTGTTTTTTTAAATGAAAACTGTAGTAAATTTTTTATTTTAAATTATTTACTGTAAAGTGTCATGTATTATACACAGTTTTCTAAAGAAAATTTACCCATTAAGAATTGGGTGCTTATTGTACAAGTTATCAGTCATCGCAGACTTTTTTCCAGACCACTCAAGCAATTGCTGGTGACAGGTGAGCAAGCGATAATACATGTGTATACATTAGAAAATCCCATGTGGCAATTTGACTCAATATCAATACAAAATAGCTGTTCATGTCTTTTTTTGCGTTTTGGGAGATATGAGTATTGAATGTCACTGGATTGAGTATCGTATTGGCAATGAATTTGGTAGAAACAGAACAAGGAGTTCATTCTGAAACTCTTGTGTAAAATTTAACCACAAAAACAAAAATACAAGTAATATTTTTTTTCACAATTTATTTAAATTTGATGAAATTTGATAAATATAATACAGGATAGGTGACATGCATTGATATGATATACATCTAGATTAAAACCTGTCAAACTCCCCATTGTTGTCTTTCCTCCACTGCAAGAACTATTCATCAGTCACGGTAGCAGTTGTGTCATACTAGATATCATTGTTGTTGCCCTCTGATGCTTCTACTACCTCGTCATCCTCAGCTCAGACCACAGAATGTTATCTTCGGTTCTGTCTATGACATTGGACAGGCAGCACCTGAGGGAAGCCCTTCTTGATGGTCTCAGGGTTGACTGCTTCCCAGACATCTCTGATCCAGGTGGCAATGGTGGGCATGTTGTGTTGGCACATGTGACCAGTGGGGGTAAAGATGTATTCCACCTCTGCTGGACCCCATGCTTGACTGGACAGTTGCAAGCTATGTTCATGACCTGCAGCATGGATGTCATACCCCTGGGGTTGATGTCAAGGTCTGTGCGAGTCTTCTTCAGGGCTGTCATCACGGACTTCATGCAGTGGCATCTGAAGGTGTCCAATGACAGGTGTTTGTGGCACAGCAAACCCTCTCTGCGTCACAGTGTTCACCCAGGACACCACTGGGGAACTGGCCTTTTGGCATGATCTTCCTCTTGAAGATGATGTATGGCGGGAGTTTATTTCCATCAGCCATATACTCCAGCATGAGTGTGAAGTGGGTCTTCTCGTGGCCAGTTGTCTTCATGGTGATGGTCTTTGACCCGATGGGGTCACTGTACTGTTGTAGGAATGGTCGAACATCATGGGCATCTGGTCAACATTCCCTGTGTGACTCAGGTGGTAGTCATGTTGTTTTCTCAGTTTAATGACGAACTGTTGGTACCTCAACAGCTGATCTTTGTAATCATGAGGTAGCTTCTGGGCAATGGTGGTCCACTGGCATATGTTCAGTTGGTTGTGGGCCATGATGCATGCACACCATTTCTGAGATGCTTTAAAGTCAGGCATAGATTGATTTTTGTAGACAGAAAGTGCATGCATGTGTATTGCTGGTGGTGGTAACCTCCATACCCTGCATGCGCCTTTCAGAGATGAAGGAAAATACCTCCCTCTCAAGCTTGGGACAGGCTGCACCCTTGCCCCAATCAGCACATTTTGAATATGACATGGCCTCAATCTTCTGAGAACATCACCAGGACCTGATGTTGGCCTCGTTCACTCTGGACCTTCAGGCTGTAGCTCTGTTGCTGTGTTCAGCTGATCGTTTGGAGTTTATCTGTGGCAGTGTAGCTCATACGTCATGTTGGCAGCCTGGTTGTGGTAACAGTACGTAGAAAGAGGGACTGAATGAAAATTATCCCTGTGCAGAGTTTATATACATGTTACCATAATACCTCGGTTACTATGCCATTGTGTAGTGGGCGAGGTGGCATAGTAATTGAAATGGAATTTTTTTGCAAAGACCTTTGAATGCCATGGCATAATACGCAAAGGTATTCATGAAAACCTGATTTGTTTATTCCAGTGAATTGGTTTACCATGTCACTACTGCAGCTAAGTGAGTGAATCTTTGGGATTTTTGTGAAACTATTCCTACATCCCATAAAATAGCTCCACACCTAGTTTATTCCGGATGGCTTCACTAAAGGAAAGATGTCGTAATTTCTCAGTTGATTTTAAGTTGAAGATGGTCATTTGTCTGTTGTATAACACCTGTTCTCCTTCAGGTTGGCCCAATCTGACGGCGCCCGAAATATGAGCTAAATTTACCTGTGTATTATAATGGAAATTATACGCTTTTGTGGGGTTTTTACAGATCAAAACTGGGGTACATATTATATACGATAGTGTATAATACACAGCACTTTACGATAAATGTTAAATATGATGTTATGTTTGTGCTTTCTCACTTTAGAGTATGAACATTCTTTAAAACAGAGTAAATAAAGTATAGTACATAGCTGAGATCAAGAAAGATAGAATGTACATAGCTTACAAACTGCAACATTGAATGTAAAGCATGTTTGTTGAGTTCAAATATTAATTACTCTTTCATGCAAAATCATTAATTACCAGTTTCCTAGTATAATGAACTTCACTTCATCAGTATAAATCTACCATTAAAAATACATGGTAGTAACAACATTACCTAGGAAAGATATATTGTTGCTTCAAAGATTTGGGACTTCTGTTTTGTTGAATCTATTTTGTTATTAATCAGAAAAGCAGTGAGAATTTTACAACACCAAATTGATCTTAGATAAAGACAATATTTACATCAGTGCTATACGCCATGCCACCAAACAAAATTGATGAACAAGCACATGAACGTGCCCTCTTGTGAGTACTGGGAGCATCAGTGAGCAAGTAACCAAAATGGTTTGTACCAAAGAGCAGCAGCAATCAGTTATTCATTTTCTGTGGACCAAAGATGTTTTGCCAACTGAAATCCACCAGAGAATGTTAGCCCAATATGGAAAGAACTGTATGGCACAAATAAAAGTGTATGAGTGGGTGGAAAAATTTTAAAATGACCAAACATCAGTAATGGATGTCCAGCACACCCCACAACCAGTATCCATGAACACTCAAATTTCCAGAAAATGTGCGCACTCAATGAATCCCAAAGTGTGGAAGACTGAGATAAGATGTTCTGTTGCAGCATAACAATTTGAGACCACACTGCTTGAAACAATCAACGACACATCAAACAGACTACATCCTCCGTACCTTTCCCATCCAATTTTAACTTCTTTGAACCCAAAAAATTCTCTGCAAGGCTGAAGATTTTCCAATGATCACAAGGTGCAACAGGTGGTACAGCTGTGCTTTACACAGCAACCAAAAAATTTCAACCAGATGTTATAAAGACAAACTATTGAAATACCTTAAAAGTTAAGATTAAAAATTTGAAGTATCAGCCTGGTGTAGGCATATGTTATTTGTATAAACTGTGTGAACAAACATTTTTAGGTAATCACAGATGATGATTTGTCCAGAGAATAAGCAGCAATGAGCCTGGATAATGTAGTAATAAATGTCTATTCATTTACAAGCTCAAACATTTATAATCGGCTGAATGAGTTCTGCTATGCATTACTTTTCCAGAAGAAATGTACAAACTTTATAATTAAAAATAATTTTTTTTCTTTTCCACTTAACTAATATTTCATTAATCATCAAATTCTGCGTCATGAAGAAAGAAACTAAAAAATCCAACTGGCTGTGTGTGCGCATGCAATATTTATGTTGAAACATGATCCTTCACATCACATCAGAGCAGCAACAATGTTATATGCATTTTAAATGCAATTAAAACTATGATAAAATGTAAAACGTATAAAAATATACCAATAGGCATCAAGTATAATATCCTTAAAAACCTAAAAGAATTTAATTGTGAAACTTTAAGATCTACAGTCTGAACTTATATGGAAAAAGTCTTCACTGCTTGTCCATTAAATAAAAAAAAAACATCAAAATATATTTTTCTCTAAGATAAGCAAAGCAAAATGGATTGAAGTCTTTCTTTAAAACAACTTTTATGAAAATAAAAACAACAGGATTATTTACCCTGCATGAAGCAAGATGTAAATAGTGTAGAGGTGCATCTCAGAAAATTAGAATATCCTGAGAGTTCATTTTTTCCGTAATTTAATTCCAACAGTGAAACTTTCATATATATTCTAGATTCATTACACATAAAGTGAAATATTGCAAGCATTTTTTTGTTTTAATTTTGATGATTATGGCTTACAGCTCATGAATATCAGAAATCAACTATCTCAAAATATTATAATATTTCATAAGATCAATAAAAAAAAAGGATTTATAATATAGAAATGTTGAACTTCTGTAAAGTATGTTCATTTATGCACTCAATACTTGGTCGGGGCTCCTTTTGCATGAATCACTACATCAATGCGGCATGGCATGGAGGCAATCATCCTGTGGCACTGCTGAGGTGTTAGGGAAGCCCAGGTTGCTTTGATAGCAGCCTTCAGCTAGTCTGTATTGTTGGGTCTGGTGTCTCTCATCTTCCTCTTGACAATACCCCCATAAATTCTCTATTGGGCTCAGGTCAGGTGAGTTGGCTAGCCAATCAAGCACAGTAATACCATGGTCAGCAAACCAGTTATTAGTAGTTTTGGCACTGTGGGCAGGTGCCAAGTCCTGCTGGAAAAGGAAATCAGCATCTCCATAAAGCTTGTCAGCAGACGGAAGCATGAAGTGCTCTAAAATCTCCTGGTAGATTGCTGCATTGACTTTGTAGTTGATAAAACACAGTGGACCAACACCAACAGATGACATGGCACCCCAAATCATCACTGACTGTGGAAACTTCACACTGGACTTCAAGCAACTTGGATTCTGTGCCTCTCCACTCTTCTCCCAGACTGTGGGACCTTGATTTCCAAATGAAATGCAAAATTTACTTTCATCTGAAGAGAGAACTTTGGACCACTGAGCAACGGTCCAGTTCTTTTTCTCCTTAGCCCAGGTAAGACACTTCTGACCTTGTCTCTTGTTCATGAGTGGCTTGACACTAGGAATGCAACACTTGTATCCCATTTCCTGGATACGTCTGTGTGTGGTGGCTCTTGATTCACTGACTCCAGCCTCAGTCCACTCCTTGTGAAGCTCCCCCAAGTTCTTGAATCGGCTTTGCTTGACAATCCTCTCAAGGCTGCAGTCATCCCTCTTGCTTGTGCACCTTTTCCTACCACACTTTCCCCTTCCAGCAATCACCTTCTGTGGCTTACCCTCCTTGTGGAGGGTGTCAATGAGTGTCTTCTGGACAACTGTCAAGTCAGCAGTCTTCCCCATGATTGTGGTTGTGTACTGAACCAGACAGAGAGATTCATTGTATTTATACTGCATAAATAGTGATTTACTCAAACTCGAAATGGAATATTCTAATATTTTGAGATAGTGGATTTTTGATTTTCATGAACTGTAGGCCGTAATTACCAAAATTAAAATTAAAAAATTGCTTGAAACATTTTAGTTTACATGTAATGAGTCTAGAATGTATACAGTTTTCACTTTCTGAAATAACTGACAAAAAATATTGAACTCTTCCAAGATATTCTAATTTTTTGAAATGCACCTGTACTTGCCATGGTGTTAGTGACAGACTGATAAACCTGTAGCACTATTTATCTAGTTTTTTTTTTATGAACCAGCTCATCAGTGTGGGTTTCTTCCGGGTACTTAAATTTCTCAGTTCTAATCAGAAGATAACATTGTACTAGGAAGCTTAATCTGTCTAAGATGCATTAACTGATGGCGCTGTGCAGTAAGTACCTAATTGCTATATACATCATATCATAAAATTAAAGACATGTTGATAAAGAATTAACTGAAAACTTAACTTAGAAAATTTAGATTTAAGACACTTGATTTCAAAGTGACAAAACAAAATGAAACACTTTGATCTTCCATATAAAATATTCTCTTTTCTACCTGACTACACACAGTTAGCCAGTTTTTCACAATCCATAAAAAAAAAAAAACACTGCATAGTACACTTACATGGTATCTTCAGAGCATCTTTGCTGTAAACACAGTTTCCATTCAGGCACCACTAAGAGAGTTAAGTAAATGGAAAAAATATCCAGTTTTTTAAAAAAAAGAAAAGAAGTACTAAAGATCGCATAATGGTAACAAGTTTTTCTATTTATCATTAATTACAGTTACTATTTGCCAAGAATTAAAAACTCATTTACTGAAAGATCAGCAATATGCTTCCTTAAGACTTTCACATCTTAATCTGAATGCTTTCTGGTTTAAAAATATCTGCAGTCCTTGACTTCAGTGCAGCAGTATGACACAATAAAGAAACTGCAACTTAATTATACAAAGAAAAATAAATGTTTGGATAATCATTCTGTTCAGTTTTATGAACAAAGTGATGAAACTTATTATTCCTAAAGTTTACAGTTGTTTTCAGGCTGACAGACTTAAATTTTGGTAACTTGAGATTAATATGGACTTTGTATGACAACATTCTTTACCGATCAGTTGACTTCTTTGGCAGTCCCCACAGTAAGGTCTCCCCCCCCCTCATCAGCGACTTTCATTTTTTAAAAAAATTTTTTTTATAATCAGTTTGGTCAGATTTTTATATAGTTTAAGTTCAGTAAAGTCAATGATTCAACAGAACATCTCATCCAGCCGACAGACACATGCTGTGATACGTGACACTGTTTCTAAACAGCCTGACATGGAATTCATCTGTTTGTGTGTATGGTTGCTCTCATCAATGAAAAAGAATTAAAAAGAAGCAATAGATATTTAAAATTTTGTCTATGAAATTACCCTAATTTTACTTTTAAAACAGTTTGATGATATTCCATTTGAATTATCATGACCCTTTAAGTATTCTACAATAAGACTAGATCACTAAAGAGATACCAACACTAGACAATAGCCAAAAACAGTGAAAACAATTTTTTAAAAATAGTTTTGGCAGTCAAACAAAAAAAATCTCCATCTAAATTTCCCAAAGTAGTTTTCTCCATCCAAAATTATCAGTCATGCAATAAGAACATTTTTTTTTTCTCTGTGATCTTCTCAATGTGTCTGACTTTGAAATTATCTAAAGAAATGCTTTTGGTAACAATTTTCAAGCAAGCTGTCTGTACATTTCTTTTGGAAACAAATTCACACATAGGCCATACACCATCATTAAGTGTGAAGCACCATTTTAATGATGGCAGTAAACTAAAAAGAACAACAATAACATTTGATCAACAATAATTTAAAAATTGTGGCAGCTTTTATGCAGCTACTGGGCTTGTCATGGCTAAGTCACAATTCAATAAACACCAAAAGTGGCTTGCAAAAACAATGTAATCAATCCAGGCAAGCATAACATTAAAAACTGTTGAGATGAAAAACACTGAACAAATTATGAAAGCTCAATCTGAAACTGATGACTGGGACAAGAAAGCTTACAGGGTTTGTGCCCTGATTCATTTACACAAGAGTGAATAACTAGAAAGCTCTGCTGAAGGTAGATTGCATAAGTCTGGATCTTTCTAGAAGCTTTTCAGTTGGAGAATTACTTGAAATGACTGAATATATGCATGTACATCCTTGGATTCTGTTTTCTTAATAAGAACAATTCTGAGTTGCAATGAACTTTAATCAATCATTAGTCTGGAAATATTGAATATTTTTTTGCTTAAATTTTGAACAGAACAATTTAGAGCATTTAAACCATTCCTCTGTGGTGATTTTGAAATATGTCAAGACTTAGATTCTGGAGAATGATCAATGGGTGCCTTCCATTCTAAAATGTGTCACTACCAGGTGATATATCTGAAATCAATCTGCTTTCTCATCAAATAAAATTCCCTCATAGAATTATAGCAAACAAATTTAATGTTTCAGTCTTAGTATACCTGCATTCATTTCAGCCAGGAAGTTGTACCATGGAAACGGTTTAGCCCAAGTGAGAAATATCTTATGCATTTTAAGTTGCTGGATTTCTAAATATCACACACACACAGTTTCATACAGGTATCTTTAAATGTAAGAATTCAGGATTTCAACTAATGGTCTTGCTTTAAAAGGTTTTGACATCTTGACTGTTTTTAGCTTTTGGTTAATCAGTGCTGTTTCACCATCCATAAGGTTTAATATAAACTAATAACATAATTTTTAATCAATTTTTATTATCAGTTAAAACAAATGTCAGATTATGAAAGGAGTTAACTATTTGAATAGAATAATTTTTTTATTTTTAATGATTCTTTAAATCTAAAATAATTCAATAATCGTAGCCAAAATTGTGTACTGCCCAACAATGGAATATACCATATTTCATGTATAATTTATTAGTGTATACAGTTACATTTATATTAGCATGTGACTGTTAGGAAATACATAGATTACAATGTTATCCTCTTTTTTTTTTTGCTTAATGGCTATTTTACATATTTTTGGCATCCTAGGTATTAAAATCTACAAGTATAGTGAAGGAAAAGAATTCCATTCCTCCCTTAAGTCAGTCCATAGCATTAGAGTATTAGTTAAACCTCTACTCTTAGCTCCTCTATTTCATCCTTAATGGATGCAACAGAGTTGAGAATTGGAGAAGGGGCCAACCAATATCATATTAAATCCTATCCACTTCTTTTCACGGTAGATAATGCTTGTTAAGTTTAGCAGTATATTTGGGGTCATTGTCTTCTTTTAAATCATAAAGCCAGGTATTGCCCAACAGGTGTAGCAAAATGCTGAATGATCGTAAAGGACTTTTCTTTTGTACAAATTTCAATGATTTTAATTAACTCTGACCTGAGAACTACTGAAACAACCCTGTACTTTCAAATTTCTTCATCTGTTTGATTTACTCTGATCCAAAGATGTCAAAATAATGACAGAAGGGACTTGTAAAATGTTACTTGAAAAGTCAAGCCAACCTCTTCCACCTTTTGGTGGCTATCTCAGAGCTAGAACTTTGTGCAGTAGAACAGTAACCAGCTGCTAAATGTTTGCTAGTGAGGAAGTAGTTTACTTTAGACTTTCCAAAGATTCCCTTGTTGACTCTTTCTTCCATTCCCATCCTCTCCCCTATCTTTTTTTTTTGTCATTGTTGTTTTTCACACCTATCCTGTTTAGTCAAGAATGAAGCTACTAATTTTCAGGCTGTTGAAAAGGACCAACTTCATTAAGTGCAATAACAGAAATCTGTTTTGATGTAGTAATTTCTTGCTCTGAAGCCATTTTACCCAGTGATAAGCAAAAGTGTTTGTTCTGCTACAGAATACATGTCAATCTTAATTATTTAGAGTATTCTTCACAAGAACAGTTGTAAGCAAATTCTAATTGCTTTACAATCCAATACCTTTACTTTTCAATTGATAGTATGTCAAAAATATGTAAAACAGTTATGAAACAATATCTTTAAAAATATAGAACACTTGAGCATAATATACTAACCAATTGTGTTTGATATATGGGATATTTGATTGGTGGCTCCATAATTAACATCACCAGCATAAATCAGAATAGTTTCTGGTTTTGAAGAATTCAATGCACTTTAAACTATTTTCTGCTTGAAAGAAAAAATTGGTACACTTGGTTGAAACTAGTATTTAGTTAATCATTTTTTCTAAAATCATTTTTTATTCTTTGTAATTAAATGAAATGAATTATTTAAAATGTCTATAAAATAAAATCTTTCCTATAAAATAATTTACATTTATAATTAACAAAATTAAAATTTCTAAGAAATGTTTAAATTAAATTATGCCAAAATGATATTTTCGAAATGGTCAAGAATTTAAAATGTACAAAAGAAAAAATAAAAAGAATAAAATAACCATAAGATTAAGTTAAAAAAAAAAAGTTTAAGATTCTAGCTTTCCTTAATAAAAGAATGCTAGAAAAGATCAGCAGTATGGCAACAGACTAATCATTTCTTAACACACTAAGTTGTTAGCACAAAAGAAAGACCTTTTAGTTTTTAAAGCTTGACTGTTTTATTCTCTTAACATTTTAGAATAAACAGGTAAACTTGAGAACCTAGCACGATGTGGAAGATAAGTTTTTAGCCAGATAATTATTAATAATTTCCCTCAGCGTGGATGTCTATGTAAAAAGGCTTATTAATGCCATTTATCAAATCAAAAACACAAAACCCATCCCAGAGTGCATTTAGGTCTTGAATTCATAGGAAGAGGCAGAGTCAGAATAGCCCTTACCTTTTTCATGCCACATGAAGTTCCATCCAGAGGCATAATACTACGGCAAATATCACCATCTGCACACCACATGGAAGTACAGAATGTATCGGCAGAAAACATGGAAATGTTCTGGAAAGCAAATTTTTTGAAACTGACAGAATTTATACAACAGAGTATGTTATGTTTTTAAAATCCTAAATCCTTGCTTCACTAGTCAGAGCTTATACAGAAAAAACTTAAACAAAAAAATTTTTTGTGGTATTTTTCTATTAATACTTCAAATAAGTTTCATGGTTATTCTGATAGAAACTCTTTTTCTGAACTAGGTTTCCAACAAAATTTCTACTTCATTTAAGTTCTATATTTTTTTCTCACTTTTTTCAATGTTAATATTTCAGAACTGTCATCTGAAGCTAATTATACTGAAAGAGAAGGGAAAAAGGACTTGTTCCAGGATAATTATTCTATAGCAATAAGGACCTTACCATACATTTTAGTAAGTCAGATTGAAGTCCAAAGTTGGCCTGACATTGATCAGAAGCGCTTAAGCGTTGACCAGTGTACTTTATAGTATGCCGATCATGGAAACTATGGTTAAACTTTGTGGAATAATTCTGAAGACAGATTTTAGAGCTGAAAACAAACAAACAAAATTTAATAAATAAACAATGAAACTGCCAATTTAAAATCAGTCAGTCAATCCAATTATTACAAAATCAATGTGTGGTACCAGAAACAACAGCTGACAAAGTGTATACTGTGGCAGGCCTCACAAGAAAACCTACCAGAACTCCTTTATTTGGCTGTAGGAAGAAAATGTACACAAGAGGACTGGTACAGAATAGCAAGAAAAAGCAACATGACAATTTGTCAAACTACACCAGGATTCTGATGGGATCTGAATACAGGCTCTCAACCATGGCACTACACACTGAGACATCTGCAATACACACTGTGCCTTTTTTGTTGTATCTAGCAAAAACAATAAAAAAAAAAACTTGTCATTTTCCTCCAGCTATGTATCCAATTTGTCCATCTTACATACAGTAGAAACTCCTGAAATAAATATAACTGACACAATCTGAACTTTACTAATGACAGAAAAAGGAAAAAAAAAAAAAATGAAATGCACTGTAGAGTGCCACACACAAACTATATATGTGGTAAAGTCCAAAAGATACCTTAGACAGAAAAAAGAGAGGAGAGATTTAGAGATCTCCAAATTTTCCTATTTATAGAGACACATTTAATTAGAAGTGTTTCAACAGAGTTAAGTTTCTTTCAAGGAGTGTGCTAAGTCTCTTGTTCTTGATTTAAATAAACGATGTTGATAGGGAATTTGCAGATGATGATAGAATTTTATGCAAGGGTTAATAATGAAAATGAATGAGGTGATTTTCACTTAAACCTAGATATTTTGTTAGATTATTCAGTGAAGTATAAATAATTTCTAGCATTCAGAAAATGTAAAAACTATACAAATAGGAAATATGGAATGTTAAAGCCATTTATTATAATGGCTGGCAATAATAAGTTGAAAAATATACAAAATTTGACAAAGTTTAGGGAATAACATTAAAAATGTTAAAAGCAAAGATCAACACATTTCAGCTAATATTGAAGATAAAAATGAATAAACAATCAGAAGATGAATAATAAATTCTTTTTTTCTTTTATACCCTTTGTCTTCACCGTGTAGTTAATTTTAGAGCAAGTATATTATTGAAAAGAATTCTGCATAAATAGATTCTTGGGAATGTCTCTAAGGTTTAAATCATTTAAGAATAATATGCAGAATAATTTAAAATATCAAATTTCTCCAGTTTAGCTTTAGATGCTTAAGGGAAAACGAGACAAGTCTCCCAAAATAATTAAAGGTTTTGAGTATATAACCAACCTAAAGAGTGGGAGCCTATCTACTGTTAACAATGTCAGGAATCAAAAATATAAATTTGATAATTTTTTCCTTAATAATAAGCTGTGCTGAAACTATGTAACAGAACTGTATATGAATGGAATTGCAGGGAATGGTGGTTGATAATGGTGGTATGAATCAGATTAAAAATTGCATTGATAGACATGTCTCTTCCCTGAGGATATTGAATAATGGCTTCCTGCCTTTGTCTAATAACTAAACTATAGCATTTGGTAATGTTTTCACCATGTAAGATAGCGAGACATTGATACGTGCTGCAGTCTTATGAAAGCCATGCCAATTATCTTGTCTGTGTTGCTTACTGTTGTGTCTAAAATTTTTCTAAAGGATTTTTAACCAATCTGCCTTGTGACATTTTTAATGTGATAATGGTTACAGCCCGTATATGTGCAAAAACAGATAGTTTGGGAATCTGCCACTGTATTGATAAAAAAGAAAATACATCAAAATCTTAGTAACCAACAAGTTGAGAGTTACAGGTTAGTTAGCTACTTCTACAGTAAAAAAATAATAATAAAAATGGTTACTGCAAAAGCATCAACTGTGAATTGATATCATTAGACTACTAAACAAGCCTTCTCAGGACTAAAGTCTGATGATAGCCAAAGCATACAGTGTAGATTCATAAATAATCTTACATTTCCTGTAATTTTTATTCCCCATGTTATATAACATAAGGATCAAATCAAATCAAACATTGTGTATCCCAATTTTTTGGACTCCTTCCTCCTTTAGTTTGTATTTTTTTTTCAAATTTCAAAATTAACTGAATATGATTATAACTGAGGAAAAGATGCATACAGGGTACATTGATACTTTACCAAAGCTAATGAGTTGAATTTCAGAATGAATTCTTAAAATCCATAATCATTAATCAATTTAATTTGCTCATATTAATTTCCAGAAATCTACAAAAGGTGCCCAAGTTTCATATAAGGACATACCTAAAGAATTTTAAAACAAGGCCAAAATTGTTTTGATATGACCCAATTCATTTTTTTTAAATGTCTACAAGCTTTCTCCATGGGCTCAGCAAGTGATATCAAAAAGCTGTGTGCTATCATTAATTCATGAAATGTAACTATCATAATAGTATTAGTGGGATCTGTGAAAACAGTAGCCACTTTGTTCAAGATTTCATGAAATTTGCATACAACTTGTGTTTGATGGTATCTACATGATTTTCCACATCATTCAAGACTCAATGAATGGCCAATCTTAGTCCATGACAACAAATTACCAAAATGCATGACTCTCTCCATGTCTAGAAGCAGAAATGACAGGCTAAAGATTAGAATATTCTGCCAAAAATCTATGCATTGCTCAATGTTCCGTTTTCTCAAATTCAAACAATGACAAGTAAAAAAATCCATTTGTCAATTGTGTCTATTTAATTAATACCAATTAACAAGTTTTAACAAAAATAAATCTATTTTAAGAATGCTTTGCAGCACAAACAATTCTTACCATTTACATTTCCTTTTTGTTTTAATAGAAAAAAGAAATACTCTGAAATCATACTTTTCCAGCTGCAATTCAGAAAGTTTGACAATAACTATTGTCTTTAGTTTAAAATGTTCTTATTTTCCCCCATCAACCTTTTTTTTATCTTTGTGGAAAAATTTATGTACAGTGAACTCTCTCTTAACTGAAATAATTGGTGTGCATCTCTTTCAGTTAACGAAAACTAAAATTGTATTAGGTTAAGCACATTACATCTTTTTTTTGAATTTAAGGAAAAGGTTCATTTTATGGATAAATAATAAACAAGCCAGATAATCCCAAAATTGGTATTATTTATAGAATGAAAAAAAAAATTAAAATTATAAAAAATGATATACTGTAGTGCCTCAATAAATTCAAAAAAATATATTCATACCACTACTAAGTGAAATCTCAATAGCATAACCTATATCTAACTTTACATTAATATATTAGGTTGTTACAAATGTTTTGTCAGTTAAAGCAACAATAAGACTTCATATCATTGCTGAATGTGAAGTTTATTAATCAAAATAAATTCCATTACAATCAATACATTATGAAAATGAGTTACAAGTGCATTTATACAATTTTATAAAAAATCTGGATTTCTGGAGTCGATAAACTGTTGGAAAGTGGTTTCATTTGCTGCTGGTTGGAGAAAAATTTCATATGGAGGAAGCTGTTGAGGTGTTTGAAAAAATGGTAGTCTGTAGGAGAAAGGTCTGGTGAATAGGCTGGGTGACGGAGAACTTCATACCCCAACCCGTTCAGTTTCTGAAGTCACTTTTGCAACATGAGGACAAGCACTGTCGAGGAGCAGGATTGGGCCTTTTCTATTCACCAATGCCATCTGTCATTTGGAGACTTTCTGATGAACAACATTTAATTCATGAGAGTATCTTTCAGCTATGATGGTTTCGCCAGGTTTTGCAAGAAGTTACAGCAGATGACACCAGTTGCAGTCCACCAGACAGTGACCGTGACCTTTGGGTGGAGGCTGGGTTTTGGAATATGGTTAGGTGCCTTGTCTCTGTCGAGACACTGTGCTGATCATTAGCGATTGTCTTAAAGGATCCATTTTTCATCACATGCAATGATTCAGTCAAGGAATGGGTCGTTTTTGTTTCTTATGACAAGCGAAGAGCAGATCTCCAATTGACGATTTTGTTGTTCATTCAACTCGTGAGGTACCAACTTGTCAAGCCCTTTCACCTTGCAGATTGTGTCAAGATGCCAGGAAACAGTTACAGTGTTTACATCAAGCTCTCCAGCAATTTGTTGCACTGTTTTTCTTGGATCAGCTTCAACTGAGGCTTTCAGATGGTTTTCAGCACAGCTGGAAGGACATCTGCTATGTTCCTTATCTTCTAGGCTCATATCTATTGATCAAAACTTTGCAAACCATCGGTGTACTGTGCGCTCATTTGCTGTGTCCTCACCACATGCTTTCTTAATGTTACAAGTTGTCTTGCTCGCTTTGTGGCCTAGTTTGAACTCGTGAAGCAAAATGACATGAAAAGCCTTTCTATCCATGCTTCACCCAGAATCCTGAAACAATTATCCATTTAATGATTTTTAAAAGGTAGGTTTGCATAATGTATGCCAAAGCACACACTACAAAATGATACATAACATATCGATATACATTCTCACAAGCATTCAAAAAAATGAATCCCAAATTAACTTAATATAAAACCCAACAAAACGTTTGTAACAACCTAATATATATATAATTTATGCTTATATTTGAAATAAAGTGTCTGAATTTTCTATATTACTATATATAATATTTAATTATATTATGATAATTACCCCTGGTGATCATGTGACCTACATCAGTCAAAGGTGTTACAGCATTTTTCTACACACGTTTCGATTGCTTTTACACCATGATATGAGATGTAAACATCTTGCTAGGCATGTAAAACTTCTTTTAGGTGATATTCTTCAGAAATCAGATCAGCCAACCAAAATTTTTTATAAAAGTTTTATCCATGGATATAAATTGTGCATGGATTAATGTTGTACAAATTTTGTATAGCAGATGAAGTACGAGCAATTCAGTTATATATTAGACAGCCTTTGATACCGTAGAGCTGAGGTGGTCAAGTGGAGTGGTAAGAAATGTTGGAAAGACAAAGCCACAAGATCAGAAGTGGGAAGGTAGAAATAAAGCAGTTTATGATTGAATTTAACTTCATCCTTTATTATATATCATGTTTCATAAATTAGACTTGTAAATTGTGTATCAATCCACTTGGTAGTGTTATGCATGGATTGAGACAGTCTATAGGATAACAAGACTACAGAATTTGGTGTGTGTAGAGAGGAAGACATTTCTGGTTTATATAGCAAATCAGGAAGTACATACCTATCCAGTCTCTGTAAAGTTTGAGCAAAATATCTGTAGGAGCAAGGAGAAAATACAAAAGGGTTGGTTCTTGTAGATGAAACACTGGCTCCTAACTTAGACGACATAGCATTACTGGTATCTCCACTGCATGAGTTGTTAAGTCCATCATGTTTTGCTCCTAAACTGATTTAATAAAAACAAACAAGAAAACTATACGTTTCTTTAAAAAAAATGTTCTAGTGCATCAAACATCCCAAGAGATATGTGAACAATATCAACAATTATGTTTTTCAGCTGTTTTATGTTGAAATTACAAAAAAATTGAATAAATTTTATTTAAAAATTTTAAATTGCATTTTCCAGTTATAAAAAAAAGAAAAAAGTGATAAATAACAATTTGATACTTTCTTCCACCTCTATGCTTAGAAATCTGAATAAAATTATAGAAATGAAGTCATATCTATAATGCTTAACATCAGGTTTGGTCTTATTGGCAACAGCTGAAAGTAAAAGGGTGGGCCAAAAAATGTATCAAGATTTCAATGTCAAATAAAAATGTAATGGACTGTGATAATAGTTTAAAACAAAAATAAATAATAGGGGAACTACATTATTGATGCCAAAATAAACTGAGATTTTAAAAATGTTTCCAATCATTCTGAGCACATGCATAACTACATATAGCCCAGTTGTTGATTGTAGCCTGTACTGCCTAATCCCCATTAGTGATGATAACCCAGAGCCATCTTAAGAATATTTGAGGCCCCCAGGCAAAGCAGTGTACTGTGGCCCCTAATCCCCACTCAACACATTAAAATTAAGTTTTTCAACTGGGAAATTTGCAGTGTTTCATTGCAGAAAATTGCTTTATAATTGTTTGAAAGTCTATGTTTTTGAGGATGTCACTTTCAATGCACACGAGGGAAAGCAAATTCAACCGCTGCTGTTCCATTGTGCTGCAGAGATGATTCTTTGTAAGTTTCAACCTGGAAAATAAACGCTCCCTGGTACAGTTGGTCACATCTAAATGCACAAAATATTCTGAGCGCGATTTCAACTTATCTCAAATACAGTTTGCTGTACCTGTCTGGAAGAGTCTTGCATTCTTCATCATGGACAATGTAGTACTTGAATTGCTTGCATTCAATGTAATCAAGATCTTCAATGATAAGCATTAGCTAATTTTTCACATCTTTGACTAAGCTCATTACAGTCAATTATTCTAATTGACTGAAGAAGGAAAACAGATTTCCAATACTTTCGTAGGCTTCTGCACGTTTAGTCAGGTGAGAGTTCAGAGAGTCCAGAATAGGAAGGTATGTTTCCACTTTGAATTTTTCAATTTCATGGAGAAGTATTTGTTCCACTCGCCCATCATATCTGGTAAGACGCACACTTCACTTTCTTGCACATTTGTCTCCATCGCTATATTTCGAATCTGGACACCTGCTTTTAGCCTTTGCTTCATACTCATTGAATTTGTCTCTCATTTCCTGAAGATAGGCTTTCAGAGACTTGAGGAGATCAATGGCAACAAGTATGTCCACATCTTTTGACTACAAAATTTTACTTGTTTTGTTCACTTTTTCCAGAATGTCATTCCAAAGAATTGTCAAAAAGATAGTTGTTAGCTTCTCCATTTTCTTGCTCAATCCTTCTGCCACACATCTTGTGTTCCACTCCTGATCAGCATCAACTGCAAGGGCATCTAATGCATCTTGAATTTTCTTGAAACCTCCATGAAGAGCAGTGACAGCATCGAAATGTGCTGACCATCTTGTCTTAGAGAGACACTTGACCACAATATGATTCTTTCCCAAGGATGACGTGAGAACATTCCAGCGATGTGTGGAAGCCGAGAAAAAGGAATACAAATGTTGAACAAAGTCAAAGGAGTCGATCTGTGGACCACACTCTGCTGCTTTTACTCCCACCAAGTCCAGACTGTGTCCAGCACAAGGAATATATATATATATAGCAAATTCATTTAGTTCATGGATCCGTGTTTGCAATCCAATGTAGTTTCCTGCCATATTTCATTTTTCATATAAGGGGTTGGGATTTTGTCCATTGGGTTTTTATTGTCCAGCAACCGGTGATATGGACGTATTGGACGCAGGGTAATTTTTGATTTTTGTATGCTTTTCTTCTGGTAAAAAATGCATCTTATACGCTGTCAAATACGGTAAACCTTAATTTTTATTTTTCAAATTGAATTTCAAGGCCCCTAAAATTGCGGAGACCCTGGGCAACTGCTCAGTGTGCCCATGCGATCCTAATCACAAAATTTTCAAATCACCAATTGTTTCTAGTTTCTCTTCTAAGACTTTGTCCTAAAGATATTCCAATAGCAAAAATATCTCTATGATTGATTGTGTTTTGATGTACTCTTCAACAATGGAGATCCTTTGTTGAAAATGTAATTGGGCCATAGTGAAACTGGAACAAAAAACCCCCAAGTTTTGAGTCCCTCCCTATTATTTGACTTTGAAATTTAGTGCATTTTTTGGGCCCACCTTGTATAAAGTCTCCCCACCAATTGTAGAACCTGAGTAACCAATAAGCAACACAGGCTGCAGGCTTCTACCAAATAAATAATAATAAATCAGCTTGTCATGCCAAGCTTTAAATCTACTTGATACTTTTAATTCTGCTACTTGGTAAACACTGCTACCATAATTCCCATGACAGATCAATTTTGGGAAATGTCAGTTGTCTGGATAATATGATGCCCATAAAAAAAAAATAAAAAAAATGGAAAATTAATTTGATTGCAGAAATTTCTTCAATGGAGATTCTCTTTACCATTGTGACAGCAAGCATAGACAAACCATGGCATTATACACCCTACAGCTGCTGATACATGAAGATCTAATAAAGTGTCCTGCCTTGCATTTTCTAATGTTTCCCAAAAAGGAATGTTTTCCAGGTTAGCTCTTCAAATGAGAATTAGACAAAATCTTTGCATAATAAGTCTTGTTTAAAATTACCTGGTATCCATTTACCATGCTTAAAGTAGCATGGATAATTAAGAGATTCTCCCCCACAATGCACTGCTGCAGAAGCATACATACTTCTGTTTTTTCATGAGCTCAACTAAAAACTAACTAAAATTTCCTTTAAAAGCCCAGATATTTTCTGCTATGCTACAATATTTTTCTCCACATAGTTAGCAAGGTGAAGACATATTCAAGTGGCAGGAGATGAGCCTGTACATCAAGAACCTACTAATTAAACTAACAAACATAGAAAGGCAGAATGGCAGTGGTGTAACATGTGCTACATAGGGGTCTACCTAGCAAAAATGCTATTTAGGGGACCTTCAACATAAATTGACAAAGTGAAATATCTCTGTACTTTAAAAAAGATGTTTTGTATGTATATGCTATATATTATTATACTCTTTTATCAGGACACAATGCAATAAATGACTGTTATAACTAAGGAAGAAAAATAGAACTTCATATGTAGATTCAGATATAATTGTTGCAACACAACAGAGATAAATAATCAAGTATGATTATAAGGAAAACATATATATATAATTTATATATATATAACAAAATATTAGAAAGATTGAGGCATGTGACATTATTTGATGTGTTGCATACATTATATACTATGTAAGTGGTGCTGTTGGTACTGTGTAGATTGTATACAACAATAACATTGTAATATGAAGTATACAGCTATTTGTATACATACATATTACTACATATATTCATCCAATAGAATTTATTTATAATGCAAATACAATAAAGCTACTTTATAAGAGTTGTATACTGATATCAAGTAGATAATTTATTCAAACAGACATAGCTAAGTTAAAATGACTACCTTTTGATAAATTCTATCAAATCAAATCCTATTTACTTTATTTGGAGTTGATTTGAGGATATCTGTAGTAAACTTTATTCTAAATATATAGCAAGTATGATTTCTAATCTTATAAATATAATTTTATAAAATGACATAGCTAATCTTATTAGCTCACATCTGAAGTCTGCCATTGATGATATAAAGAAAAATGTTCAAGATTTTAAAAAGTATAAAAAAAAACAAAATAAGCTGATTAATCATGTAATGGAAAAGAATAATATACTTTTATTTTTGGATCATATCATGAGACAAAGCTATTAGAACAGTTTCCAGAAACAATGTGCTGTTTCAAGTGTGCAGCAAATGTCCATTGTGTACTTCAGTACCATTTGCTGAGCAACCACAAGTTAAACTAGTAGTAAACAACATCAACCATCAAAGCAATATAAATAAGTCAAAATCCTAGCAAATTCCAAACAAATAAGCCCCAGTTACAACCTCTTCAATCCAAGTCACAAGTACCCTATGGGTTTTAGGCATTTCCTAGTAACAATAATAAATTCAGTTTTAAAAGTGAATAGTTAACATGGAACAAAGTCATCCAAGCAAAACTCCAATTGAAAAATATTATTATACATATTCATCAAGAAGAAATTTGAAAGTGCCATATGATTGGCTACACTATTCTTGTGTGCTTGAGAAAGTTTATTGTAGCAACTGCTGGCTGCATGCTGACAGAAGTAATATCAATTGTCAATGGATTTAAAGTAATGGCTTTGAAGCTACCAATGATAGAAACTGAAACTTTTGCCACAAAATCAGAACCAATGAGAAGAGTGCCATTCACATAAGTGTGTAAAGGGTGTATCTACCATCAATGGAAAGTTGGAAAGACAGTTGATGAGGAATCTGAGAAAGCTACACAAGAAGCTAACTTCTGGTTAAAAGTTTCATTCAGAATTATCAACACTATTTTGATGATTGTGACTGTTTCTTTGGAATTTCAAAGAAATTATAGAGGTGGGCATTGTGAAAGTGGGAATGTTTTGGCACCATTCGAGGGTTGAGTACAAGGTATCTCAGTGTTAAGATGCAGAATGAAATTATATCTTTATTTAATAAATAACCACTGCTCCATTCTTTTTGATAATTTTTGACATTACTAGTAATATTACACAAGCAAATCAACTGTCAATTGTAATTCGGTAGGTGCAACATGAAAATTGAAGACAGATAAGGTTGTCATCTAGGAAACCTTTCTTGATTTTTTTAAAAATGATTAACACTACCACAGCAGGCCTAACAAGTATTATATGCAAATTCCTTGAAGACAACAAACCTCAATTTAAAAAAGAAGAGAAACCACAGTTATGATGATGATGATGATGCAAGTGCTATGAGCAGAAAACCAGGAAAAGTAGAACTAGAACAACTATTTAAAGAACATCTCTAGAAGCAAGTGTGCAGGCAGTTGCTTTTTTATATGTTACGTCAAATATTTGTGTTTTTTGGCTCTAGTTAAAAAAGATGGGCAGAACTCTTGTTTACTGCCAAGCACGCAAAGAGTTTGAGGTTGAAAAAACTGAGTGAAGCATGATGGATGTCCAGAAATGTGCCAGTTTTAGCAGTAAGGAAAAAATACAACAACTTTCTGAAAGTCAGAGATGGCATCAATCAATGTAATGAAAATCTACTGTGGGGACATCAATTCCAGTTTTGTGCAGGATATGCAAACAGCCGGGCAAGAGCTCATGGAAGATTTGAAACAGAAGCAAGTAGCTCTTGACACATTTGAGTTGGTGTTGGAGGCAAAGTTATCATGCTCCATGCCTGAACTCACTGCTATGTGTATGGACTTGTGACAATTCCCACAACAGTTGAAATGGCTGTGCAGTCATTCTCCAGCCTGAAAATAATTAAAACCTACCTTTGTTCATCTGTGGCACAAGATCACTTAGACAGTTTGATTATACTGGCAATCATATTAGTATGCTTGTTGTAATTATGTATTTAAATAAATATTAATTAATACAGAATCATTTTCTTAAACTTTTTTAACTTTATAGATGAAAATTTGCCTACAAAGTGTGCATTGAAAAAATCAGGCACAAAAATATAAGGGTCCTATAGTTATGCTGCATAGGACCTCGATACTATACTGTTGTGCTACTGCATGATAGGCCTGTATACTAATTAGAAGAAAACTAACTCCATCACAAAAGCTCTAGGGATAGTTCTGATCATGACATGTACACATACCTAGTCAAGTAGTGCAAGGTTTAAGCAGATACAGATACTAGTTGTGGATAGATATAAAGGTGTGTGTCAATAATTAATGACAGATTTTTGTTTTCAATTTCAAAAAGGTTAAAAAATATAAATGTAGACCTTGAATATCATGTTGCACTTCCAAATGTGTAAACTTAGTCTGCTGTCACTATGCAAGCTGTGGTCGACAGGTTCAAGATATCATCCATATTGGCTATACAAAAAAAGAGTACTACTGAAAAGATTATTTAGAAAAGCTTGTACACAACTATCAAAAACAAGGCAAATGCAGTTTTTGTGTGTACACATACAATGCATATCATAATATATGATCAATTTAATGAGAAAGTATGCTCCCAATAAATTAAACTTTTCACAAAAGGCCAGTGGCTTTAATATGAAGGCTGTGCTCTACGTCTTGGATGTAGATGAGACCTGAATGCACCATTATAACCAGGAGAGTAAGACAGTAAATAAAACTGGAAGTGCTCATTCTCCACCACCAAAGAAATTCTACATGCTGCCACCATCAACAGGCTTGTAGTTTTAATTATCGTTTTGGAGAAATGCACTGCTGCAATAGTGCCAGACATTGTTGGCAGGTCTTGTGAAACCAAACATTCCAAAAATTACAGTGGTCTGCATTCAAGAGTTGATACTGCAGCAGGACAATGCCTGCTCCCCCCCCCCACTCCCAACATAAGCAAACTGAACAGCTGACCACAAGAGGAGATTAGGCTAGAGATATTTCCAAACCCATGAAAATCTGCTTCTTCAGTTAGATACTGTTTGGTTCCCTTGAGTCTCAAAAGGTATAAATTTAATGGCTGTGAAGTTGGCAGAGTTACAGCTGAAACAACCATGCTGTGATTGCTGCTGCTGGCATATGAGCTCTTATAAGATGACAAAATGTACATAACTGCTGTCCAAAAGAGAAGCCAATATGAACTCTATATCTTGTTTACAATTTTCATGAAATCCAAATGTCTTTACTTTCCTAAATAATTAGCAGGTGAGGAAAAGAAATGTTTAAATATGCATACTGTCAGATATGGAAAGGTTTAGGTTTAAACATATATATTTCTAACTCTCTGAGAATGGTGCATTTACCTGTGTCCCAACTCATGGGCTGCTGTTAGACCTGTTCCCAGACTGAACTGTTCCTTTAGTATGCTGACTGATTGGTTAGTACATATAGAATCTATCTTGGAAAAGCCTTGAAATACATCAGAAAAATTTATGATACTTTGGATTTCAAAAAAAGGAAAAAAAAAATTTCAGACATTAAAATTCTAGTATTTAATATATTTAGACTGAATGACTCATAATTACATACTTTAACTCAAGTCTCTTATAATGTGCTTATGCAGAAGAACAGAAAGTCTTTCAACTCACAAAAGCCTCCCATCTTTTTAATGCATTTTTAACCCTTCATATATCATGTAAGCTTTTACTGTACTTATACCACCTGACCTCAGCCTAGGAATGCTACTTAGTACTTGTGTTGGAGTGGCTGCATATTTAGCCAACATACTCATAATGTAAAACACGAGAGTAAAGTGATACAGATTTGTCATTGAAAAAGGTTATATTAACAAGGAAGTTACAGGTGTACAGATGGTTAATGAGTTGATTGTATAACACTGAACATGCCTCAGGAAAACTGTTCCCCCGTATTTACATCTGTTGCTAAGACGACACTTAAGGATGAATGCCCATCTTATAAAGATTTACATTACAACAAATTTTTTGACTCCTTGTTCTCTGTAAACCTGAAATAACACAAACATATCTATCTATCCATCCATTCTCTACCTGATAAATCTTAAAATTTTTATTCACATCTTCAGTAGGTCAGACAAAAAAGCTAAACTTTTACTAACTTAAGATAATTATGATTTTTCATTTCCAAAATATTCTGGTAAAACAACCTATTTTGCACCCCTTTGTCTGCCAGCATGCCTAACAAAGATAAGAATGCCAAGTCTGGTTAGACATCATCTAAAGTATGTATGGAACTAGACTATACTATGTCATGTACTTCTACATTTGGCTTCAGTAAAGCATATTAATATGCACCTAATAGGATCATGAAAGTTTAAAATTGTTTACACAGAATGACCTGAGTCGAATGTTTTTCAACTGCCACTCAGAGCAACATTAGTTAAAAAATATAATTTACCAAACTGTTTGTAACATATTTTAAAATTAAAGCAGTTATTTGGTTTCATTTAATAACGGAATAATTTTCAAACAGAACAGACTACAGTATACCAAACATTTTGTAAATGGCTGCTTAGTTTAAATGCATTAAACAGGTGCTTGATATAAGCAACAAGATATCTTGTTTTTCTAGTTTTCAAAAGTGAAATAAAAATGAAATGCATTGAACCAAATTACAACAAAAACAAATAATTTAAGCTTTCAAAAAAAATCACAAACAAGTCAGTCAGTCAGTGATACTAAAGAAAAAAATTTAAATACTTCTCTTTTGTAAGGTGGTTGTTACAAAAGTTTTGTCAGTTTTTATATTATATTAACTTTGGGTTCACTTTTTGCACGCTTGTGAAGGTGTATGTAAATAAGTTATACATCGTTCTGTAGCATGTGGTTTGGCCTACATTATGCAAAACCTACCTTTTCGAAAATCATTAAATGGATATTTGTTTCAGGGTTCTGAGTGAAGCATGGATAGAAAATAGAAAAGCTTTTCGTGTCATTTTGCTTCACAAGTTCAAACCAGGCCACAAAGTGAGCGAAGCAACTTGTTACATTAAGCCAACATGGCGTGAGGACACAGCAAATGAGCGCACAGTACAGCAATGGTTTGTAAAGTTTTGATCAGGAGATGTGAGCCTCGGAGATAAGGAACGCAGTGGACGTCCTTCCAGCTGCGATGGAAGTTACTGTCTGAAAGCCTCAGTTGAAGCTGATCCAAGAAAAACTGTGAGAGAAATTGCTGGAGAGTTTGACATAAGCACTGCAACTGTTTCCCAGTATCTGGACACAATAAAGGTGAAAAAGCTTGACAAATGGGTGCCTCGTGAGTTGAATGAACAACAACAACAAAAATGTCTATTGGAGATCTGCTATTCGCTTGTCATAAGAAACAAAACCTGGGAAAACCAGCACAGCTGAAAAATACTGTCATGAATTAAATGTTGTTCATCAGAAACTCTCCAAACGACAGTCGTCATTGGTGAATTAGAGGCCCAATCCTGTTCCCCGACAATGCTTGTCCTCATTTTGCAAAAGTGACTCTTCAGAAAATAAACATGTTGACATACGAAGTTCTCTATTACCCAGCCTATTCTCCCACAGACTACCATCTTTTCAAACACCTCGACAGATTCCTCCATATGAAATCCTTCTCCAACCAAGCAGCAGTTAAAATTGCCTTCCAACAGTTTATGGACTCCAGAAATCCAGATTCTTTTAGAATATAAATGCACTTGTAACTCATTTGCAGAAGTGTATTTATTGTAATGGAACTTACTTTGATTAATAATCTTCCCGTTCAGCAGCGATATTAAGTCTCATTGTTGCAGTAAAAAAACTGACAAAATGTTTATAACAACCTAATAGATAGATACTAATAATGTAGAGTTTATTCAGTAAAGAAAACTTGTTTGCATGACAAAAGTTTCTCGCATCAGATCTAGAATAAAATAGAAATGCAGATGAAATAATAATAATAATAATAATAATAATAATACCACATCATAGTCAAACACTGTCTTTTTACTAAAATTAAAATTGTTTTATTTTATGTCTGTTATCCACATTTTCACAAGTTTTATTACAATTTCAAAGTGTCAAAACAAGTAACTGTTGATCATTATTTCACACTAAATCTATATAGATATTCAATATACAATTGTCCCCCGGTATTCGCGGGGGTTACGTCCCTTGAGCACCCGCGAAGAGTGAAAAATCGCAAATATTGGACGGGGTGCATAAAAATGCCTATAAACGTCAAAAAATAACATAAAATATAATAAAAATATATATAAGTAAATATATAATAATAATTTAATAAAAAATACAACACTCAGAGAAACACTCGAGATAGCTACACGCGGTAAACTGGGATGATGCGGGGCTGCTGGGCTGCATCTGCCTGAGACAGCGCCTCCAGCCAATCAGCAGCAAGGAGAAATGAATAACGCTCTCGGATTGGCTACTTTCAAACCTCCAGCCAATAGCGTTTATTTTATATTGATATTTTGTTGAATTTATGTTAGTATTTATATTACAAAATTAGTAAATTATATTGTTATTAATAATTTAACGTTAAAAAGCGTGAAAAAATATATATTGCCATGAAAAAAGCCATAAAAATCGTGGAAGATATTTGCGATTCCGCGAATATGCAGGGTTTTCCATGAACAATTATTAGTTAGGTTCTAAGGAAAATTCGCGAATAACCGGGGCCGTGAGTGCCGAACCATGATTACGCAGAGGTCAACTGTATACTATAAATTCTACAGTAATTCCCAACTTGATTGTGTGACATTTTGTTGATATAATAAAGCTGATCTTCTACAAGACAGACACAATTAAATCAAGGAATGAATTGATGCTATAGCAAAATACTGTAATCTTTAAAAAAAAACAAACTCATATCTTGGAAAAAAAACAGGGGCATTGTTGGAAAACATACCAGATGTTAAGAGAACCACAGAAAAAATGGAAACTATAAAAAAAAAAAAAAACAAATGGATGATGGCCCGAAAAATCCTATGATTAGAGATGTGTAACAGTAGGAAAGTACAAGCATTATTAAGGGATTCAGAAACCATAAAAATAAGAATAGTGGAATAAAAATTCTATACACATGCAGCTTATAGAATAAAACAGGCTTATTAACTCTTTCTCTGCCAAAGTCAGAGATCTCTAATCAATGATCACATTCCACTGATTGCCAAAGTCAGAAATCACTGATCTAATGTAGTTTTTGTGACACTTGATAGATGGCTGGTCACTAGCAGCAGTCATCATTAGTTAACATTGGCAAATACCATTGAAGGGATTATGAATCATCTGTCAATGGAGGAGTGAATCTGTTAATGGAAATGATGCCAAAAACATTGGCAGAGAAACGGTTAAATTCTAACTTTTAAGAGCCGAAATTAAGGAAACTTACAGGGCAGCAAATGTTCACTAAAAGGGGCATAGGAGATAAAAATCGTAACAATAAGATTACTCAAAGTTTTTAGAACTTGACTATAATGTGACAAAAGACAGAAAAATTCAAAAAGTCAAGAAAAGAAAATCATAATTTTAATCAGAACTGAAAACTTTTGCAATAAAACATCATTGGTTAATTGAAAGAGATATTAACCACTATAAATCAGAAATTTTATTTCCAAAACAAATTGAAAAGCTAATTATAAAGGAAAATAGAAATGGCACATGTAATCTTTTGCAGTATAAAAAAAACCCCTGAAACAATATATGATAGTGGATTGAATAACTTAACTTACAAACACAACTCCATTTAGGGACACATCTGCATTCTGCAAAGTTGTTAATGGATAATGTGAGGTTTTGACCAAATAAATTAATCTCTGCAACTGATGTCTCACATGAAGTAGTCATGACTCTAGATACAAAGGGGGAAACCATGACAACAAAGAAAAAAAACAAACAAACACCAGCCTTGAAGAGTAAAAACATCCAAAGTCACTGTGAACAAAAACTGAAAAGAATTATATAAAATATATTAGGGTGAAGTAATGGTTTGATTTTAGAAGTTTCCAAAGTAAAGAAAGGTTGAGAAACTACCCTACCATGGATGGAAGAACACGTGAAAATATTACCTACAGGTATACTGTAAATAGAACTAAGTAGATGATAAAACAGACTACAATTTGATGATGATAACTATTTATGCCATAGAGAGCATATAATTATTTCTCTCAATAATGAGTTAATACATGACTACTGGCACTTAATTTTAGTAGTATGTGGATTCTTACCTAAAACAGATGTCCCTCCAAGCTGTATATTGTACCTGAAAAATAAGTTAATATAACAACTGAGCAGTATTCATTCTACACTAGGCCAGCCAGCTGTTGATTTTTTTCTTTCTGAATGCATGGATGTAAATGAGCTTAAGTACATATCTGATGAAATAAAACACAAAGATACTTCAAAAGTTGAATTTCATAAACATTTAGAATTTTCTCCTGTTTTTAAGTTTTACAAAAGTTTGAAAGTAAAAAGTATATTTATTAATTCAAAATGAACATAAATCCTATAATCTGAAAAGTTGCAATGCCTTGTATTTTGTCATTTTGGCTAGCTTTGTAATGCAAGTCACAGATCTATGGATTAGTCTAGACGTGATAAACCTATCCTCGCTCATCACTCTCTTGTAAGCCTTGAATTTATTACACCTAATGTTCAGAAATGTTGTATTTACTTTCATTTTCATTCCATACTGTTTCCTTCGTCTGAGTATCATTTAAGCATATTTACACACACACAAGCTCTTAAACCACTGAAAATTTAACGAGAAAAAGTTGTCTGATCCTCATTACTAGTTTTAAGCTCATTATTTAGGCCAGATATTAGGTTTATCTGATTAATATAATCTAGTTTAAAGCAGAAAAAGAAAGGATATGAAAAAAAAAAAAGCCACTCTCTGTTGATAATAAAAGAAATGTTTCCACAAAGCAATGCAAAAACATTTTTAAAAAATTCAAAAGTATATGCAGTATTTATGTAGCCATTTGAAATAATTTTTTATCCATCTATAAAATATTTCACCCACATTACTATAATGTATAATTTTTTTTTCAACTTTACAGTCATTGTGCTGATTATGTTATTACAATAATTTCACTGATGTTTGCTAAAATTATCACAATCTTTTGGTTAGGGAGCAAACCTGTTGATAAGCTGCCACCAATCAGTGGTAATCTTGTCAATAAGGTGTTTTGCAAACATTTCTGGACTGCTTACTTAAAAAGTTGGCTAACTCTACACCTATGTTGAATTACTCCCCGCTGTGACTGGTAAAATTCTGCACTAAATCTGCCATTTTGGAAAACTATTTTTTATTATTTTTATTTACTAGAAAGTTACATGCATTAGACACTATCACAAAGGTTGAACAGTAACCAGAAAAACAAGTTCATTCCTTGCTTCAAATTTCTTTAAAAAATGTTTGTTTTTGTTTTTTTTTTCAATAATGGATTTTGACTTTAAAATTATAAAATACCTAAGTATGTTAGCCTATTTACCAAGTGTTTTGACATACCTGGTGAACAACATCACATGATCATATTTCCCTATACCAGAGGCTTGTGTGTTAAACACCCAGTAGGAAAAATTCTTCCAAACTGTGAAAACATTCACATTATCTGTGAAGCCCATTGTAGTCCATGGAGATGTTAATGTAGACTACAACAAAAATGTACATATATTCATACAAACATATTACAGATGGGAAAATGATAAAATAATGTAAGTTGCTATCATAGTAGTAAAGCATGCTGTAAAGTTTTTGTACTATTTAAAGTTTTATTGCCCATTAAATAAACAGTTTTGTGACATGGTAGCATATTCACTGCACAGTCTGGTTCCAGATTTATTTTCCTTTTAACTTTGTTATACATATATTTTTTGTAGTTTTATTTTTACTCCAGTTTCCTCTGATCAGTAGCAGCAGCATCCTTGAAAGCTTCATTAAGATGGCCAATGTCAATACATATCATCTGTTGAGATATTATTTAGAAGACAAATGATAGTCTTCACCCCACAGGTCATGGAACAAACATCTGCTTTATAACTTGCATAGTCATGCCACAATCATTCCAAACCTTAAAGCGCCATCTCTTTTGCTGGTCAGAATGATCATCCAACTGTACAAGGTGAGAAAAAAAAATCAACCCCCACACTATACAAATTACCAGTGTGTGCAGGATTGTTACTATGATCATTAAAGTTTTGTTCAGTTTTGAAATGCCCATAAGGTAGTTACAAAATTAAAGAGAAGTTTTAATACAGACATGGAAAAAGCAATCAGATATGCTATTAACTCCCAACATTGCACAATTACATAAGGGCCGCTTCTCAAGACACATCTTTAAAATTCACATTGCCCAGTCATGATGATTTGTGGTAAATTTGCTCATATGTTGCAGATGTACATTTACTAGTGCTTGCCAGTGCTATGATTCCAGAAACCACTAATAGGTGAGACACACCTCGGCCAATGTAGCTAGCTCTTATTTCACAAATCAACTGTTTACACAGGGTCTCATCCCAATCAAGCCCTAATGTCATGGTAATCTTTCACCAGTTTATGTAGGCAGGTACAGTTAAACACTAAAGTTACATGGAGGTACTGCAGTTTTACCAACCTTCCCTTAACAAAACTGACAAACCTAAACGCTGTACCTATACAAGATTACTTATTTCAGCATTTAAAGCAGCTTTATTAACAAAATTGATGTTTAATTCCTTCTAGAAACTTTCAAAATAAAACCATTCATCTTCCCCAACATTCGCGTGGCCAAGATTAAGGTGGCTGATTTAATTTTCTTACAGAAAGTTGGACATAGCTATAGATTCTTTTGCTGGCTAGACTGCCTCCTTACTATTACATTTTGTACTTGTTATACTACTCCACCAGAATAAACCAACCCCCCCCAAAAATGATGGAGTTAACTTACATCAGAAACAAAAAGTCCTGTATAAATGACTTCTAAAATAAAATCCTTTCTTGAAAGAGAACTGTAAACAGTTTTTATCTGAAAAATTTTAATATATAATTTTAAAATGCGTAATATCAACCATTCCATTGATAGCGGTCTTCACAGCGAATAAACCAAATTAATCAGTCTTTTGAAAAAGATGGGCTGAAATGGTGTTTACCTTAACAATGCTTTTTCTTTAACTCATTGATGAAGCTTTACTGATTTACTCTTTGCTTCATATCTTCCTTTGATCATTCTGGGGTATTTGAATCTATAGACCATGTAAGCCATTCCAGCATCTTTACTTTTGATGTGGGAAATAACTTGAGATGCACTTGGGATCACTGTCCTACTGAAAACTATAGTTTGTCCAATTCCCTTGCCAATGTGAATAATTCTCTCTCCAGTGTTTATGTTTCTTTCCTTCTGAGGTGGTACAATCCCAGCTTCTCCAGGCTGCCTCCTGACCAGTTATACCATTGAATAAAGTCTTTTTTTTACTTTCATCACTCTATAAAACATTATCCCAGAAATTGTAGTCATTATTCTTACTAATGAATCACCTTTTTTTAGCTACTCTTCCATGCATTCCTCTATCAAGCTGTTCATTTCTTGCCATGACATCTTATGGCTTTTCCTTTATCTTGTTGCTCTTTGCTGACATAAGTAACAATTTTTAATCTAACTTCCCTAACCATTTTTCTTATCTGTCTGCTCCCTCTCTTATTATTTTTTGGACAACCACTTCCAGGCTTTTTAGTACTGTTATTTACTCTGAAATTCATAATGATAATGCAGACTACTAACTTAGATCATTACAATCTTGCATTGACTCGCCAGATCCAACATGAGATGTTAGGAACCCCAGAAAACTTACTTTGATACCTTCCTTTAGTCACAAAAGTACACTTTTGTCATTATCACATGCAAGTACACTTGGCTCTGGTAATAGCTTGTCTCTTTTCAAAAGCTTGCTGAAGAAGCCTGGTTTATGTAGTTCTAGTTCTTAGTCTTTCAGTTTCAATATTCAGCACCCAACAGCCATTTTCATCCCACCACTGTTTAGTTGATTGATACTGATTGGTATTAACAAAGTTGGCATCATTACAAAAACTTTCATGCTTGCATGCACTCTAAAATAAGATGTGCAAGAGCTTCCATATGGAAAGACAAACTGAAACAGATCACAATTCTGAAAGTGAGAAATATTCTTCAGTGTGTGAACTCATGAGATGACTGACTAAAACCGGAAATGTCACCGGCTATCAGAAGCTCTCATGTGTAGTGTAACTGTCCTGACCAATATTAGAATATTCGATCCATGGTGATTATCCATCTGTTGTAGCTTCAAGGCATCATTACTGGCTGTTTCCGCACACTGGAACATTTTCACCCCTGGGTTAGACGTTATTGTGCATTCCAAACAATCACATTTGCAACCAATTTATTTTTCGCAATACAGCAAGACCCCTTTGAAAGCTCAGGATGCATTCCTGGAGGAGACAGCTTTCAACGAGTCATTATAACGTGTTTGATATGGAAATATGTTCCTAACAGTGTTGTTTTTTTTACCTGCAATATCATTTATTAAATGCTGAAGACACCATTGTTGTGGTAAGCACCAATCCTCTTGAGTGGCAACAGCAGAGGTAGGTGCATCTGAGTCTAAGCTGCTAAGTGCTGATTGGCTCTAAGCACTCTAATACACTGCTCGTCAGTGACTCAGCAAGCGTAAACAAAAATTGTAGGTGCATTCAGTTCATTTGTATTCACAATTTTTTTTTTACTTATTTTATAGAATTTTTTAAAAATTCCAAAGCCAAGATCTTAATAACGAATCAGCTCCCATTGTGGTATTACTGTATGCATTCTTCAGTAGACTGCATTTAATAGTCATTTATAATTAACTTGAATCCCTAAAATTTGCTGTCAAGATTGATTGCATACGTGGTTGTGCTGGCCATCTCTGTCTCTCTCTCCATAAATCTTTTGTTCTTCAGATCTAATATATTAGCCATTATCTCAAACCAATACTGTGCTGCTTGATTTCAAAGAAAGTAAATAAACCACACTGAGGTTCTTAATATCTCTTATAGAATAAAAAATTATTTACATTTAGTAAAATTGGTGTATAATTTTTTCAATCATATTCAAATTTAAGCAAATAAAAAAAAAATTGGTTGAATATTTGACAAAAATTTGTGCTGCAATATACTCCCCAAACTTCCTATTTCATTTGTTTAACATGAACACATCAAATGAGATACACATTACAAGCATGTAAACACATTTCGATCAGCTTTGTCAAAAGACTGATTGTTAAGATGGTTGAATACTTTTAATTTCAATTCACTACTTTAATCAATCAAGAAAAATATGTATCAAATATTTTAGTTTCTATTTAACAAGATACTGGAAGCTTGTTAAGGTGTGTACTGGGCTTTCATCCTGGTTCTCATCAAGACAAGATGCAGGTGGTTCACTAGCTCCAAAGTCATAGATGAACACACCTACTACAAGATTATTACATTCAAGTAATGGTGACAGTACTCTCTACTCATTATATATGAATTATTTAAAAAAAAAACAAAAAAACACTGGCATAAGCAGGCCAGAGGTACTCATATGCAGTGGGTAAATATTTTTTCAAACCTGTTACTGCTGTATTTTGCAACCACTGTTAGTTAATAAACAAGTCTTTGGCTAATGTTAACGACAATTAGTCTGTCAAAATCAAATAATCATCATATTATTCAAATAAATCCAATACAGACATCAGGTGCAGGTTTTCTGTTCCCTGTGACAGTCTATATTTTATTTAAGAATCAAATTTAAAATTTGCTGCATAAACAACTATTCTAGTCAATACTGGCACAATACCAAAGCTCACATGCTGTAGTTTCACATTTGTTAAACCTACATTCCAAAACCACCAATATACAGAGTAACAGAATTTTTACTACAGATATTTTAAAATGTTCTCTATTATTTTGAAACTGCTCCCCCTTGGGTCCTTTCCTCTTTTCTTCCATCAATGCATCATGCCCATTCATCCACCAACCAAATAAAGGAATAGAATTTAAACATTGTAGTTTTCAGACTTCCATCAGCAGCTGCAGCCTATAAAGAAATCAGATGACCCATGATAAATAAAAACTCTTCTAGATCAGTTCACTTTGGAGATTCTTGCCATTTTATATGCACCATGGTGGAAATGTAATTATTCTGAATGTATATTAAACTTTACTCTTGCAACTGACATTTACCTGCAACAAATGCTTCTATTCAATAGGCAAGCAAATTCTATTTCTGTCAAAATCTTTTCTTTTTTTTTTAAAAAAAAATTTAACAAGTACTTACCGTATTGGCAAGAAACCAATAATATTCTCTCAACATAGAGAGTGCTTTACTTTTTTGACTTGATTGTTCTTCTGGGATTGTTAGTTTATAAAAACTGAAAAAGGAAGCAGCAGTAAAACTGAATCTTTGAATAGATTAATTTGTTTATATTCTGAATATTTCGTGCTTAGTTAATTACTATTATTCTTATTACCAGAAATTACAGCATCAGCAGTACATCCTTGTACATACAATTTTTTAGGAACTTTCAGGTATGGTGGCAAAAGGAAAAATGGACATCCTCTTAGGAGGATGTACTCCCCTCCTAACATGCATGTGAGTGTGCAAGAAATTTGGAGAATTGCATCAAAAGGTGTTCTGTATGCATTCTGAGAAGTTGCGCATCTCTGTAAGTACTACAGCAAAATGTGCTAAGAATAAAATTAAGATTAAGATGATCTACATAGAAGAAACTCACCCACCCACTACTCATACATAAAAAATAATTTAAAAAAACAAACAACAGAAACAAGTTGCTTGCAGACTTCTTATTGTAGCAGAGTACCTGATGCTTCATTCATTAAATGGTTCACCATTTCAATACAGTGTACCTGTAATAGTAATCAGTCTCCTTCTGACTTCAACGGTGCCATCATCTACCTTTTCCAATCAGTTGCACCTACACACATTTCTCAACTCTATCAGCAGCAGAAATATCCACTCCATTGGAGACAATATAAGTTTACAGAGTTATGACTACCAGATCAAAGCATGAATATTAAAATCTACATTGGTAGCCAATAAATGGTACAAATACCCAACAAAACGAACAGATATGATGTAAAGATTTATTTTAAAGTATGAGCAAAAAATGTTTTTTTTTTTTAAATCAAAAATATGCTCAAACAAAATGGATGTGAGAATTTTCTGAAAATTTAGAACCACAGAAATGAAAATGAAACACCAAAAACCATTTAATTACAGATCAATGGAAAGTTCCTAAGACTGAAACTTGATTCAACTCAGATCCGAAATGGCTCATGTAGACAGGTGGGTGTGCATACATCTGCATTTTTATGTGTAAATATTTCAATTAAACAAATTTTAAAGAAAGAATTAATTTGAAATAATTTTGTCACTTGTCATATAGATGAGCAAAGCAAAATTTGGCCACATACAAAGTGGAGAAAACAAGAGACAAATAAAAGTAAACTTACAAATTGTAAACACTGTAATCTACAAAGAAAGCTAGCTCAATGCCGTATACAGTGGGAGCTCTCTTCTCTCGCTTTCTTCTACTGCCATTATTTGAACGTCTGAGCTGTTTCTGAACTGAAACAGAGAGTCTGTTCACTGTATGTACGTTTTAGTGACAGTGCTAAATAGGGCAGAACTTTTCTTCTTTTTTTCATAATACAAATGGCCTTGTATTACTTTCCAAAGAAAAGGGAAGTGATAGCAAAAAAGTTATTAATTCTTTAAATATGCTAATATGTTAAAGTTCATCATCTATTTCTCAGTAAACACTTTGCCAAGAACAATATGTCAAAGAAAAAATGCAATAAGATAGTGGTAAAAATTATTGTAGTCCCATGTTTTGGTTACATCTGACATTTTTGTATTTTTATGTTTCTCTCCCTCTTCATAGGATAATTTGGAGAGTTTGCCAGGGATCATGTTAAAGGTCTCATCACAACATGAAGGATTCTTCTGTGCTTTACTGAATAAAGTGCTAACTAAAATTCATAAAATTTACCCCACAGCTGTTTTAACAAAATGCATGAAATTCTTGCTGCTGTTTTTATTTTGTTTATTGGAAGAACAAAGCAAAATGTTTAATACTTTTGGAAATATATCAAAGTCATTGATTTCAATGAGTTATAATAATTTCCCACTACTTCAGTTTTGTGTAAGATTAATAAATATTATTGCTGCTGATTAACTACCAAAATAATCATCAGTTGTGATACTCATAAATGGGAAACCATTTTTATCTGACCTATAAATAGATTTATTAATTTTATAATACATTTATTTAATTCTGATATTGGTTAACTTGAAAACAAGACAAAATAAACTATTTTGATGCCAAAAGCCATTCTTCTAAGAAAATAATGGCACAACTTACCCGTCTTTGAATACTGTCTTTAGATATTAATTTTATAATAGAAAAGGAGAACTGATTGTCTTATTTATTAGTCAGGAACAAGGAAAGAATTATTCAATAATTAGTATATTCATTCTAACATTTGCCAATGGATCACCATCACTTACTAGATGCATCATGCAAGGAACTATCGCTGATATCAAACAATCTGACTTTATGTACAATGTGTTTTACTTTCTCGTCAGCATCGCCGAATGCTGCAGCTTTTTCACTTGCTGGATAAATGCCAAACACCACCTCATTGTAAGAAAATATTCCGCTCTAGAAACAAATACAAAGTTTATCATCAGTTTTTTTTGGTATAACATTAGTTGGGAAAAATTACAATAAATTTAAAAAAATTTTTTTCTGGCTGACATGATCTCAAATATTTGATTACGCCACCACATTATCATGATTACTTAGTTAAACTAAGTTAAATTACTACAAATAGACAGAAATCTTAAAACCACTCACAGTAAAGAGAAATACTTAAGAACACAATTTTTAATTGAATGATACTAGTATTAACCACCATCATTGAATATAACATTTATTTACAATCTTGATGATTAAAAAGTACATATAATGATTTTTGAGACTTTAGCACATCTAAAAAGACTACTCTTCATATTGGTAACCAAAGTTAATGAATAGAATCATTAATGATGAAAATGTTCAAAATTATTTTTATTTGCCATCATCCATCTAAAATCCAAACTATGTACAGTAAAAACCTCAATTTAATGGATCCCCATTCAATGGACTTTGGAAGCAACAGATGCTGTCTGGTCTCCCAACAAAAGTCCACATTGAGCTGTGCGAAAAATGTTTTACTTGGGCGCCTTTTACACATCCATCAACACATAGTGTGTGGGCATCCACCATCTCCTACTCTGCTGTTGACTGCATTCTGTGATAGAGCTTAGACTTCACTCATGAGTTTTGCTTTCAATTCAGCTTTTGTTTATGCTTTATTAGCATCTAAAGCAAACAATGTTATCAACCATGGCCTAGAAAGCAAGTGAATTTGAGTATTTTGCAAAACTTGAATTGATATCAAAGCTTGAGTCCGGTGTGTGAGGAGTATGGCATGAAGAAACAAATGATGTCTGATATTTGTAAGAGCAAAGAAAAGCTCTAACAGTTTTCATTAAAGTTTGATGTTGATGCTTCAGCCAGTGGTTCATCAATTTGTGTCAGGAAGCATATGAAAGTGCATAGGATAAAATCCTCAAAGAAGCTGTATATAAGTGGTATGTGCAGCAACGTTCTAGTGGCATAAATGATCATGGTGTTGAACTTCATTCCACTACGGATATGCTAGCAAAGCACATGAACATAAAATTTCGGGCTAGTGGTGGTTGGCTTTGGCATTTCCGTAAACACCATGGTATAGCAAATAAGATATATGGTGAATCTAAGTCAATATATAGGTTGTTAGATATGGTCATTATATAAGATTGTATGCAAACAGTGTATGTAAATGTCCAGATTTAACAAACTCCTGGCATTAACAGATACTCCTTCCCACCCTATTAGTCAATTAAATCAAGGTTTTACTGTATATCTAATATTTCTTAATTATTTTGCATATCCTAAAGTCCATGAAGACTTCAGAGAATCTATTGTAAGCTGAATCCTTTCCTACAATTTAATAAATTTCATTAAATAAAGAGTCCACAAACCATATTCAAAATGCAGTCAGACCAAGGACACAAAGAGCAAAACTTTCTTTGGTTTATGCTTGGTAGTTCAGTTAATTATTCTTACTACTGCAATAACTTCACTGTTTGTTAGATAAAATATAATTTCACATTTCCAACTTTTTAAATTAATAAGTGCCAAATTCTTTAATGAAATTACATTTTCCAATTTATCACAATCCCATTGATGTTCATATTTTTATCTGAATAGCTTTATATAAACTCCAATTGCCACATGACTGAAGCATAGGTTCATCTAAAAGTTATCTCTTTCTGTAAACTTTAGCTCCACTTGCAACCTTCTTTATATTTTTATGGTGTGAATTCTGCAAACAGAAACTTGGAAGTAGTCAGTTACATGGCTGCCAACTTTGAAGAAACATCATAAGTAATATCTGAAGGATGCTATGGAGAGGAGGAGATTTTCTCTTCATAAACATCATACCACAATGCATAAATTTTCATTAAATAGAAAGAAAAGTTTTAACTTACATATAAAATTAATATTAAAACAGACTTCTAAATCATCATTAACTATTTGTCTGCTTGTCAGATTATATACATGGAGTAATCCATACTTTAAGCATTTTTAATGCTTCTTCCATGTACATTTTCAAAACACCAGCATCTCCTAAGTTTTGATGCAGAGTTAGAAACTAAAATAGCTTCCAAAGTGGCAGACAACATAGAAATTTCTTATCTTCACAGACCTGGGTGAATACAGCAAGCAATCCAAGCTGTCTCACTCACAAATAGCACTGCATGTGGTCAAACACATGGTCATAAATGGTTGTTTGATGGTATCAGGGTTGTTAAGCGACATTTCGGCCAGTAGGTTTTATATCAGTTGTCACCCTGACTAATGTAAGCACAGAAGTAAAAAAAAGTCTCATAAAGTGCTGTTTTTTTTCTTTCACCCAAATATATGAAGAAAATTAATAGAATATAGAAAACTAAACAGGTTTTAAAAAAAAAGATTGCATAATGTGGAGCAGTTATCAACTTTGCAGATAAACTGGCCTTTAGAAGCCCATGGTATATCTCCAATGCCAAAATAATCTAGGAAAACCAAACTGCTCTTCTGATTTAAAGTGGAAGGGAGAGAAAAAGAGTGCTTAGTACACAGAGCCTGCTGCCCCTTCTTATATTTATGTATCCACTACACCAATTATATCCTTTACATAAATCACATGCACAAAAGGTTCTAAAACTGAACCTGTGGCACACCACTTGTTGATATGAAGACAAAATGACAAGTAAAACTGCTACATGCTACTGCTTATTTCTTAATAAATTATTTATCTCGATGGAAAAGTGAATCACATACACTGCCCATTCACTTAACATTTTTTCTTCTTCTTGGCTTCAGTTGGAAACTTTATTCTAAAGATATAAGCATATTTTAATTCTAAATTCCATGTTATTTTTTTTTTAATTCATTAAAATATCTTAAGGAAAGGCTAAAACTCTGCAAAATCTTTTTTTTAAAACTACAAGTAGCATTTGTCTAAAAAAAAAAAAAAAAACTGTCTGGGTTCCTTCAGTATTTTTGTAAAAGTACTTTCTGACCCTCCTGGTTCATCAATGGAATTAAACAGTTCTGATTGGTTGTTAATCACATCCCTGTAATGAATATATAGTTAGTCCACTTAAAGCTGTACTGGTTAGTGTTTCCTTCATCATTGTTACATCGTTGATTCAATAGGGAATGCCTACATTTGAGGTTATGTAGTGTTTCCCAATAACACCATCTGCCAACATATAGCTACTTAGTGGTGGAGGGCCAGCGACTGTTAAATACCACCTGTGGTGTGGGAACACCAATGCCACCAGCTTGGTGCACATTGGCCATTGTTGTTAGTGATATGTTCAAGCATAATGTTCCTCAAAATAACGTGCTCCCAGCCAGCATCACAAATAAGAAGCACACAGCAAGTGAAGGTAGCAGTTCTAGTGCAAAGAAAAGCAGGAAAAGCATTAGTTTGAAAACTGAACTGGATGTCAGAGGCTTTAAGAGTGTGTCGCACCAGATCTCACTCTTTTGGGGAAATGCACAGAAGATTCACAGTAGTGCTTAGTACATGACACCCCTTAGTGCTATGATGATTAACAGGGCCAGTAGTAGTTTAATGGGAAGCATGGAGTGGCTTCTCTGAGTGTGGATTGAGGACAAGAATCAACAAAATATGCCACTAAGTTTGCTGTGATACAAGCGAAAGCAGAGAGGTTTGTTTGATGAATTGAAAAGTAACATTGGTGAAAGCTCACGGGCAGAAACTTTTGTAGGAAGTCATTGTGGTCTGAGTGATTCAAGAGAAGTTGCAACTTACACAATATTAATATATCCGGAAAGGCAGAGCTGTAGCAGCTGAAAAATTCTCCAAGAATTTTAAAGAAATAATTAAGGGGGGTGGTTATTCGCTGAAGCAGGTTTAATGGTCACTGAGATTAGTTTTTATTGGAAGAAAATGCCAGAACGCACTTATATTTCCTTTGAAGAAAAGACAGCACCAAGATTTAAAGCTGCAAAAGACTGCTTAACATTATTGCTGGGTAGTAATGCAGCTGGAGATATGAAGATGAAGCAATTGCTAGTTATCACTCTGAAAATCAAGGAGCAGTAAAGAGATTTTCAAAGAATCATCTGTCTGTTCATTGGAAATTGAATAAGGTGGCCTGGAATATGAGAGCTATCTTTTTTGAATGGCTAAATATGTATGATGACCTGTGCGAAAAAGTCAGTCATCTTCCTGCCTCCTAATATGACATCACTGCTGCAGCTGATGAATCAGGGTTCTATTGCAGCATTCAAAGCCTTCTACAGGAAAGTTCTTGAATCATAAAGGGTTACATTCCAGTTGGCTATACCTAAATAGACTTTTATGTAAGTTGAACTCACATGTATACAGTAATCTTACATAAACACGAAGGTAGGCATTGAACAATAGTTATCGATGAAAACAAACAGTTTGCCTGTCTTCATATTTCTTTATTGTGCTCACCTCCTCCTCAAGTGTAATCACCTTAAGCTTCTTTCCTGAACCACTAGTGCTAACATCACTTTTATGCTTTGGCACCATGATTTGCATTGGGAAAATTTACATAAAAATGAAAAGATTTACGCACAACTAAACTCACTTGATGGATACTAATGCACAACTTGGAGCAATGGGAGAGGGATGCTGACTGATTAACACACTCAGACCCCAGCGCACATTACTCCACGGCTCAAAGTAGTACCTACTCATACCAAGGTACCCATATGCAGTGCTATGTAACATTTTTGCTGTATCTTGAATTTTTTTTAAAATTTATTTCTTACATAAAGTCAAATTTACGTAAGTCAGTGTATCCTGTACTTATGGCATTCTTTCAACCTGCTGATTAGGGAGAAAGATGGAAAGGGGAAGCCTAACATTTGAGTGTTTTGATAAGGGCTCAACATTTTGAAAGGCATCAATAACAGGGGTGAGTCCTGGGATGAAGTTACCAAGGTTTGCATAAATGGTGGTTGAAGTTGTGGTCTGAATGTGTGAATAACTTTAAGGTTTTGATGCTGTCCCTGCAGTGAAGATATCCTGAACTTGGTTAAGCAGGCTGGTTTTGATGAGGTGAGAAATGATATCTCAGAAGTTCTTAAATCATATGGCAAAAACCTTAGTAATGATAAGTTCAGATAGCGGATGATGATCCACCCTATCAACTGTTGACTATGAAGCAGATGTTTGAAGCTTTACAGCATACTGAAAGT
Source organism: Nautilus pompilius (assembly GCA_018389105.1). Lineage (NCBI taxonomy): Eukaryota > Metazoa > Mollusca > Cephalopoda > Nautilida > Nautilidae > Nautilus > Nautilus pompilius. The sequence continues at coordinate 968,056 of JACATO010000311.1, read as the reverse complement.
GCCCTGCAAATATTCAGTGATGATGATCCTGATAGGGAACAAAGTTCAAAAGTGGCTAGGGAAGTTGCTGATGCAGTGAAATGTTACAAATAAATGTATCAAGAGAAAAAAAGGAAAAGCAATGCAAATGAACCTAGATTTGTTTTTTTTGAAAGGAAGTTTCCAAAGAAAGAGTTATTGTTGTTCTACAAGAAAAAGAGGATCCAAAGATTTTATCTTCAGAGAGGCAGACAATTCTGCCTCTTCATTCCAGTGAGTTGCCCTTTCCATCCACTCCCTCCACCCACTCAAGCAAGCTTCAATACATATCATCATTGATGAGCACAGAATTAACCTATTTACTTTATTTGATAAGCTTATTTAAAAGTTAGAATGTTGCTTGTCTGGTTTCTGAGGTACCTAACCCCAGATTTATGTTATTTTCAATGGAAAGAAGATTTGCTTAGCGTAGTTATACTTAAAGTTGTACTTTATAGAATGCACATATGTTAAATGAGGATTACCTGTAATGTGAACATTTTCTTTTATCTGTAACTGATGTTATTGCAAATTTATTCTAAAATAAAATTGCTAGAAAAAAAATTACTTACAAATTTTCATATTCATCTGCCGTAAACTTTCATCAACTTATTTAGATTTTGTCAGACCAATTTTGTTTCCTTTACTATATGAAGATGAAGAATTGCAACCAATTTTTTATTGTTGCTACTAACATTTTTAAAAATTAAAGTTTTCTGCATTTCTAATTGCTTCAAACAACTTTTCAAAAACCAATTTTTCTCAAACTGAGTTTAGCTTTCTTTTTTTTTTTTTTAAACTGTTTCCTTTTTTGTCCAAAAGAGTTAATTTTGTAATTTACTTTTACAAATGCTAAACTATCTTTTCTGGAATAAACCATAACCAACCTTTATTTAATACTGAATGAAGCTCAAGATCAAAAAAACATTCTCACCAGTGAAAAAACATGGAATTTTTTTACTAGACTGTTTTAAACCGGTTGAAAGTTGTGATAAGCTAAATGTTACAACGTGGAATTGCTTTATTAACTAAGTTATTCATACCTTAGTTGAGAAAAATTCTGCTATATTTTTAACAAAATTCCTCACCCCTGCCAACTAATAATGGAACATTCCCCAACAACTTGGATTTATTTACAATAGATGACATCTTGGTCCCAAAAATTGCGACTTCATGAACAGAGGCAAGACAAATACTATACGGTACAAACCTGAATTTAAGAAAATAAATTATGCTAGCATTCTGATTTATTTACGAACTGTTTAAACATTACTATGCAGATTTAGTTGTTTTATTTTTTGCATTGTGAAGTTAAATGCATAACTTACATCAAGTTTCTCTGTTGCCACATTCAGAAGAAAACAAAACAAGTACACCTTTCAATTATCAAAACAAAGACAACTCTTCTTTTGCAGAACATTTTCATAAATATGGTAGAGAGAAACCTTCATTAGATGGAATATTTTCAGTCACTGACTCCAAAAAAAAACCAATGTGTATTTTGAGATTTTAAGTGTACAAATGCTCATGGTTGTCATTAAGAACAAATTTGAGAGGGAAAGCAATAAAATCAAATCATAAATGACTTACTAAAAAATAGAGGCAATCATCATTAGATTTATATGGCTGCTTACACTGCACACTTACAGATGAATTGTCACCCCAATACAATGCAGTTTCCTGAAATAGTGAACCAAAAACATTAAGTAAAAGAAATCAATGATCTTTCATTGCTAATAGATAAATGTTACTGAGAATTGAAAATTTACTACCAATTCTTAATAGTAATAAAAATCTTTAATAATTCCACACAGGAATATGGTAGTTCAGTAAAACAAAAGACCTCAACTAATCCTAATATTTTTAATCTCTTATTATCTACAAATGGCCTGAAAAGGGTGGAAGAGAATGCATCTGATTAAATGAATATAAATAATTAAAATTCCCTACTGTGAGATATTTTATTCAACAAAATTTCCCTTATATTTTCTCAAATCTTTATCTACATGTAATTTAAAAACTGGAGATGAAATCCTGTTACCATTCTCACTTTCAATTAATGTTGATCTTTTCAAAGACAGTTACTTATGATTCTTGTATTTTTAAGTACTGTATCAATAGTTATAGTAATTATAGCACAACTCATTCAGGTCAAAATCTCTCTCTTGTATTAAAATTTCCAGTCAGCTGGTTCCATCTGAGCTGTATACATCAGAGCAATGGCAAAATTCTTCACTTTGTTTAGTTAAGCGTAAAACAAATTTTTTCTCATGTTCTCATAAATCTGTTGTAACAAGGTTTGCTTGTAATTAGTGGGTAACACCAACAGCCAAGGGAGATGGATTTGTACAATTCAGGGATTTACAGAACAAAAATTGAGTAAAAAGCCTAGTAAATCTAGTCAGAATTCACAATAATTTTACTATCATGGATTACAAGCAAATTCTTATCAGATAATACTATTGCATCTGAAACAAGATTTATAGACAGATATTGTTTTACAAAATAATGATCCCCAAAACACATTTCTAAGACTCTCTTGTCCCATTTTAAACAAAAACAGGAACAGACAACACTTAGAACTGGAATAGATTAACACAAATACAGCAAAACAATAGAACTGCAAGGATCAAATGCATTAAATGAACTATTTTCAGTAAAGAAACCCTATGGCAAGCACTACAATATATATGGAGTAAAATATTGTTAACAAGCTTTATGAAAGTATAAAGGTCAAAAGGTCAAGCTGTTTTCAGCTAAAAGGGGATCATAGCAAGTATTAAATATTTATATTGGACTAAAGGTACATCCTTAACCATTTCTATATTCTTAATAAACATTTGTTTTTATTTGTTAAGTCTACATAAAATACTTATTAAATAATTAATTTCTGGACATGATCTCAATATCCATTATCACTACTATTAGTAGTAAACTTACTGCCCCTTTGAAACTTTATAACATTATACATGTTGATCAAGAATTTGTATTGTCTTAATGCCCATTACTAAGTAATTGAACTCTGATAGATAATATTTATCAACAGTCCCTTAGTAATGTGAAACAAAGCAGGATTTAATATATCATCTTGATACTAATCAATGGTGTATTAACAGTCTCTCTAATGAGTATGAATGTTCTGTAATAGGTATCTAATATCAGTCAACAGTTTATTCGCATATTTAGCAGAGAAATGCAATGTAATGACTTCACATAAGTAAGCCAATATAAAGCAACAAATAAATGTAATCACTGAATTGTTGGTTGCTTTATGGATAAAATCACTTGCAAAAGATGATCATATCTCTAAAAAGAACCAAAACCATGGCAGAATATATAAACATTTAGTCAATGAAATTAGGGTGTCCTCTAAGTGAGCATATGCAAGTATTTCACAAGCAAAAATTATGGATAGACAGACAAAATTTCATTGGTATGCCTACATTAGAAAATATACTTATAGAAGTGCTGCATAATCCATTACATTTTTTAATTTTTGTTTTTATTTGGCAGTAATAACATGGTAGCATGTTCAGGTTGTGATCTTATCTAATGTCGAGACATAAAACCAAATTACAAAGTCACAGTTAATATTTTTGGATAGTGTATCCTCAAATCTTTAGGCATTAGACCTTTTACTTTTCCAACTCCAGTGGGTACTATGAATTCTCTTATTAGAAAGGCTATGGAATATTCTGATTAGATATAATGTCCGTCATATGGTCACTTTATATTCTACAATATGCATAATGTAGTTATTCTGCTAAAAATTTAGCTTTCCAACAGGAACATTCCATTTTAAAGCTTACTTTATCCTCCTCAAAGTTGATGGGGATGGGGATTTCATGTTTGATCAGATATACAGGTATTTTTATGTTGCTCTGGTGCAAATGCATGGTGACCTGTCCTCCATCTAGGGAAAATTGAAACTGCATGCTAAGGTCAAAGTTTTCAGAGCATCTGCCTCTCAGCTTGGCTGATGTAACATTATCTTGATAAGGATGAGAAATCCTTCTGACAAACACCATCTCTGAAACATTAAGATGGAAATGTTGGGGTGGGAAAAAAAAAAACAAAAAAAAAATTACACATGCCGAACACATTTCTTTTTTCAATCAACAGATTATTTTCTGCCCCAATTAAAAATTTTTTAAATTGTTATAAAGAAATAAGTAATCTGAGAATAATCAGTGATTGAAATGAACGTAGATAGTGGTGGGGCTAGTAAGTACATAGTAGCTGATTATGTATGAGGGCCCTAAAACTCTTAACCTTTTCGTAGAATAATTAATTGGTTAATTCTCCAGGGTTGTGGCACATTATTTTGAGTACATTAATACACACAGTGGTGCATTATATATATTAGTACATTTTCTATAATAAAGAAGCCTATGTATCCCTTATACTTTAAGTAACTAATATTAAATATACTGCAGCAATCCTTGTTAACTAGCATATAATAAATTTAACGTATACTAAAACATTTAAAGTAAGTCACCTTTAAAAACGATATTTTGGCGGCGGGGGGGGGGACTGTTTTTCAGGAAGCTAACGTCTTAAAATTGTTTTTAATTTTAAAAAAAGTACTTGCAAGGGATCTTTATAATTAAAAATAACTGAGGATTTCGAGCTTATTTTTTAAAATACAAGCAAAGAGGCGCGACACTTGTAAGGCCGACCACATTATTCAAAAAAAAAAAAAAAAGCACTTCTACTTCATTTTTACCAACTTCATCCTCCTTTCGAATTCACTTTCAATTTCTACACAGAAAACCGTCGGCAAGGCTTCTGATGCCGCACCTTCTTCGCAGGGAAGCTACACGATTAACAACTGGGTGCACGGTGAACCTCCATTGAAAACGAGGCTGGCCGCTTAAACGGGACTTCCGGTGCCAATTGTACAGCCTGTCACTGGAGCGATGGACAAGGTATACTCGCAGTTTCTAAAGTATCATCTTCTCTCCCTCCTCCCCCCCAGTTTTTCTTTAAATTGATATTATTCTAGAAATTTTAGGGTTGTTTAAGATTTAAACCAACCGCCAAATTTACCGTCGTTGTACGTTCTCGGACTGACCTACTAGGAGCCGAAGAAAGACCTCGGGCCGGGGTGGGGTGTCCTTTCGGTCGGATTGCAACACTTACCCACGGGTTCTGTGTCATTTTCGACATGGAAAAGGGTCTCAACAAGCGAGAAGGTGAAAAGTAACGGGACCAGAGAAAACGAAAGTCCCATCTCGATCACGTGATACTGGTTTTGTGACGTAGTCTGCGACGTCACCAATTAAAGTCACATTGTCCTCGAGTCGCACACACTGGTAAGTATATATATATATAGAAGGAAAGCAATTTCCTGTTGCAAATGAACTCGGCCTTATAATTTATAATATCTAGGAATGCGTTTGGTTAATAAGATGGTGACTTTCCATCCTACCCCAAGTTTGTAGAATAATGTTTCGGTGTTGGGTGTGGAGTTCTGGAGTTTTAAAACAAATCTGAACTGTGGCAATCTAATAAGCAAGCCAGTTTTGTATTTGCAGAAGTGGAACAACATTCTGGTAGCTCTGATATGAGGCGAAGTCATACCCACCTTGATGTGTATGTAAATAATTTTCTCAATTCATTCCTAATTGTTCAGGTAAATGCAGCCCCCAACCTCAATTTCAAATTTAAATAGCTAATTCTGACTCGCTTAAGGGAAAACGGATGTTGCAGCCCACCTTTCCCTTTAAATACTTTTCGTAGTGATGCTATCCACTTTTCTTCGTACCTATACATTTGAGCCATCTCATCCATCTTGATGGTACCCTTAGCTTGGTTAGAGCCTAGCTTTCAAGATCATAAGTACAGTTTACATATAATCAGGCTATTGTGATGGATCTGATTTCATATTTCTTTTACATTTTTGAATTCATTGCCCAAAACATGAAACAATTCGGAGTTACTGGATTATTGGCTTTGCTAGTGATATGACAAGTCTACAATAATAATAATAATAATAATAATTGTAGATGCTCTGCTGATGTGGTGTTGGAGTCTTTTGTAGGAGGAGAAGGAGGCTTTATCCTCTCATATTTTCGTAACCCAGATAATGGAAAATAAAATGAACTAGTGAGCAAGCACACTGCTTGCTATTAAGCCTGCACGAACTTTTCAGCATTTTTAAAATCAATTTGTATAAATATGAAAAATTTGAGGAGTTCATTATATGTTGGAGAAAAATTATTAATTTTTGCTTTTAATTTTTTGTCATTTTTACCCACATTTTAATTTGTCAGAGTTTACTATTTTGTGTAACAAGCAAATCTGATTGATAGAGATGAGAATCTTTCTTTTAAGTAATTGACACTAATTCTTAACTTTACGCTGAAATGGAAAGTTATTGGGGATGTGTTATTTTAAAAAGGTAGAGGGGAAGTGCAGCATTTACCATCATCTTAGTAGTAGTAGTAGTACTTAGTATTAGTCAGTTCTCTTCTGAGGGGATTGGAAGTGCCTTAACTAACCCTCCAGGACCAAGTTTCAAATTCTTTAATGACAAACATCTATGAATATTATGGATAATAACCTAGCACAGTGTTTTACCATCCATCTGCTTAGCTTTTTAAGTTACTGCTTTATTTTGATTTAAGCAAAAATTGCTGTTTGCACAGAAGGCTGTGATTTGGAAATTGCTTATAGTAGTCAGTCAAAAGCATGCTCTCAGAATTAAGTGCATAATATGTGCAAAGTTTGCTTACCCCAGACTTAATTTGGGAGCATCAATACCAACAAACTGGACTGTGAAGATAATTAAAATCACCAAATAATATGCAACCATGTTTGCCTTCATCCTAAATTTTTTTTGAGATTTGGGAAGAATTCAGTATTTTTTTTTTAATGTTGCAAACATCATTATAACCTTAGTGGAGGTGGGGGAGAATTATGACAATATCATTCTGCTTAAGATCAGACTTGTATGTAATCTTGGTAAGGCACCGAGAAGTGGTCTGTTTGATAAGCCTTCTTGCGTTGATGTCCAGTGGAACCCTATACTAAAGAGCTTATACTACGACTTAAGCTTATTTGAATTATATCTTCAAGATATAATTCTGCATTCAGGTCATGGTGTTTAAAATCTGAGTAGATTTATTCAAAATCACAGAAAAATAATTAGCATTATAGACATGTCTGAAAATCAAAAAAAAATTAATGAGTTTGGGGGGGGTCAGTGTGTGAAACCTTGGATTATCAATTTTTACTATCAGTTTGGTGGTTCTCACAGCTAATGTCATGGCCAGGACCTAGCTCTTTGTTGTGCTTGGCCTTCAGCAACACTCACGTGTTCCTTCACTCTTCTACCCAGTCCCAAAGCAAACTGAATATTAATCAGCATATTGTAATTTTTTTTCTTTTTAAATCACTATTAATAAACAAGAAATGTAGATGAAATAACTAGTGCTAAACATTCTAGGCCAGTGGTTCTCAACCTTTTTTGAACCATGCCCCCCACCTAATCACCTCTAAAATCCTGATGCCCCCATGTGGTGATATATAATTCTTATCATTTAAAAAGTTAACTCCGTTTCAGCTGAAGAAGCTTAAAACGCCAATACCTTGGTTTAAACAGCTTCAAAAGAACATGGCATCCATGAAAATGAAATAAACAAAAGACAGTTAAAGTTTTGAGCAAGAAATTACTGAAAAAATTGTAAGAAAAAATATTAAGTGGTATTAGATTTTAATAATGATACATATGATAATAAGAGAGAATTCACAGGTAATAAAGAGAGAGAAAATTTCTATATTTATGAAAATATTTGTGGATTGTCTCATACAAAAACAGCAAATAAAAATTCAAAACATGTAATAGAAAACTGAACTGTACTGTGAACACAAACTAATTTGAATGGAAGCTTATTTGATCATTTTAATTACTGTACAATAAAGTATAGGTTCCTATCAAATGTAAAATGCCATTTGAGCACACCTCAAGAAAAGCGGAATAAAGTTAGTGAGACCCTTGTGCTTCATGCCTGCTGCAAAGAGATTTTATATTAGGCACTAATTTAGTCAGCTTTAGTCTCACATCTCCACGTTTACTGATATCCAGTGAATTTCTTTTCTTCAGTAGCAAACCATTTACAACGCTAAAGCCACATTCAGCTAAATATGAAGATGGAAACGGTAACAACAGTTTCCTTGCAAAGCTAGTTGAATTTGGGTATTTAGTTTCTGTCTCATCACAAAGCCATGCCATTGCTCCTTTTATGTTGAATAAAGTTTTAACTGACTCATCATTTTTTATTTCCGAGAGTTCTTCTTGGTACTGCACTGAAACATCAGATAAATCCACAAGCACTGTCTGCATCACCCACGATGGAAAATTAATCTGTTTAAAATCAGAAAATCTTTCTTTAAAATCAGAGGCCAATATTTTCAGATGATCCACAATGACAAAATAAAGTGTAGAGTTTTGGTTTTTGAGACTATCATATCATATCATATATATTCTGCGGATAAGCCTCTGCACTAAATGTCATAAAAATTTTTCTGAAATGCTTGTTTTTTGATATACAACTAGAAACTGTGCTAAAATGTAAAGTACACATCTAAAGTAATCCAGATAACTTACCAGAAGCCAATAAGATGTTTAATGTTGTTGAACCTAATTGAGAATTTAATTAGCACATTAAAAAATGCTACAACACTTTAATAATGCAACACCCTTTCCAGAAAATACAGAAATCTTTGTGAAATTGTTTTGGCTTTAGGATTTTAAACATTCATTAAAATCTGTCCTTTTTATATGCAAATTTGCTTTGTCCATTTTTCATATTTTGTGCAGCTGTTGGTATGAACAGCTACAGAATATTTTCATATGAAAAGTGTGACTCAAAGTATATAAAATGAATTTTGTTTCAAAGTTGTACCAAAGACTCAAGATTCAGTGACTCTGCGTTAATACATGTTTGATGAGGGCTTTACCCAAAGACACTGCATCTCTGCTGGATAGGAGTGTGTCCACCAGTAGCCACCTTGTATCTTGTCATGAAGCTACAGATACCATAAATAGATATAGAACTCACCAGTTCTGTGCTGTGATGTAGCATTAGGACTGACAGATGCATCCTTTTCATCTGCAGAATTGCTACTCTCAGCAACTCAGTATGACATTGATTGTAGTAACATAGGCAATTAATTCAGTCACCACCATCAGGTGGCTGCACCTAATGGTTAGCTGAATAGCAGCCCACACAAGCATGTTGACTTGGCCATGGTTCGACAAACTAGAGCGTCATCTTTGCCTGCATAAGACCATACCACAGACTTGGCATCTTGCTGGAACCCTGGCAACATGTAGCGTTACAGCATTCAGAGAAATCTACATTAAATAACGAACTGCGCTGTTGTGGATATTCAGTAATTTCTAACTCCATTCCTGAAGATTTTCCTGTGGTACTACTATTGCTTACATCACAAACAAACTAATGTGTTTTCAAATTGTGATCTGCAGGAACATCATGTGGTCTGACACTGCAATAGGATGGAGGGAAGATAAATGGGTCCAGATAGCTGAAGTTACTACAAATTTCAATCACAATCAGTCTTCAGCCAACCATATGCATTCAACTGTCAAAGTTGACATCAATAACCAGCAAGGCGGATGTCTTTCCCATTGTATACCAACAATGGCTATTGTCAGTTAGTGGGAGTCGAATGTCCAAGATGTGTTCTTTAGAACAAACATTGCAATTGCCTGACTTGACACATCTCCAGATCCTTCACTAAATTAGCATCTCTTGGATATCCTTGGTAGGCATATAGGGTTCAGGGATCTTACCCATTCATCACCTACAAGATTTTGGGTAAAGCCTTGACTGATGAGTGGCTGGTGTTGGATTGATCAGATGATGCATTTTAAGAATGTGTAACCACTGTGCCAGTTGCATATTTCTAATATTGACTGCCAATCATCATTTAAATTCAGACTTTGACAGTGATAATGCCAGGTGTTGTAGTAAAATTCACAAATTGTTTTTTTTAATAATTTGCAATCACTATTTTTCTTTACAAATGCAAAATTCCAGTATTCTCAGATTTTGTGGTGACCAGTATATACTACTTAAGAGAATAATTAGCAAGACTTAAGTCAATAGACTCATCATTTTCTATTGTATCTTGCTATTTGTATGATCCAGTGGTTTTTGAAATATCAACAGCAGACAAAGAGTAATCTTTTTTTGTAAATGAGCACCATAAACAACCAAAGTTTACACTGAAAGCCACAAAGAATGCAGTAATGATTTTGTCAGACATGATTTTTTTGTTATAAAGCTTCAAACTTGAATGAATAGAGCATGAAGTTTGTGGTTCTGCATTTTCCTGTGTATATGCACCAGCTTTGTGCACATTGAGGCCCAATAAACACAAGCATACATGATCTTATCATGCACATGTTGATGCTGCAACTGATACATGTTGAAAGAAATCAGCTTCTTTGATTGCTGAAACAGCAGTCATTAGTATTTCCTGGTGATAAATACACCAAATGACATTGTTTTATCCATGTTAACATAGACCAGGATGATTTTGGGCTTACCACAACCTGATTCCTTCATAGACAACTATTAAAGTGCAAGATCGTAAAATTTGTTTGCCACATCTTTGCAAATGATTTCATACTAAAAAAAAAACCTACTGTCAATGGCATCATTAATGCCAGATCTGTCACTGATCCTACTCCATTAGTATCTTTCTTACAGGATTGGGTATTCACTTGCAACATCCTTACTATGGGCAGACTGTGCTTCATCCTTCCTGCCTTGCTTGACAAAACAACATTGGGCTTTTGAATCAAGGAACTTTGGATCTAAGATGGAATGGCATATTTTTTCCTGATGAATCCAAGTTTAATGAGAGTTGCATGGATGGATACATCATTATGACAATGAAAGATTTAATCAGAACTATTCTTAAGATTGATCAACTTGCTCTCTTTCAGATATGGAGAACCTAGACCATACTGTGATACAAAATTATCTTGATTTGTTCCAAGCAGGAGTAGATGCTTTTTGTACTGCAAAAGGTAGCCAGTTTCTCCAAGTACAAATATAACGAAGTTCACTGGATTGCTTGTCTTTATTTTCTGCTTTTGAAAAAAACTAACACACTGTAATAAGAATGGATAACCAAAATATTATGGCAGGTTGATGAAGATAACCTTGATGAAAATTTCATTTTCAAAAAAGTTTATAAACAGACCAAAATGCGACTACATCAAGAAAAATGTTTTACCATGCAAAAAATAATAATTATAATAAATCAATAGTACAGAAATGGGTTTTATTTATTATCATGCATTAAATAAAACAAACAACAATCAAGTTGGTTTCGTTCCTGAATCATAAATCATTCAGGTAAAAGAATTTTTTGATTTTAAATTATATTATTTCTTTTACTTATCAAAAAATTATCATTTTACAATCAACTAAAACTATGAGTTTTTAAAAATGCTACAGTTTTAAAAGTCAACAGATTTTGCATGAAATTACTAGACTTGAAAATAAATATCCAGATTTATGTTAAACAGGAGTTTGCACACATGGACACATGGCATGCAAAACAGTTGATACCTATTTAGCATATACAGGTTTTGATCAAGATTTCCTATTTTACATTGGCTTTACACAATAATTTAGGATGTTTTTTGTTTAAGTTGGAAAATGTAGGTATAAAAATGTATTTAATAGGTAGTACTCATTCTAATTGTTTTGGGACATATTTTAAGAAAACAAAAATCTGCTAGAAAACTAAAATTTATTAATTTTTCTGTGTACTCTATTAAAAGGCATTGAATAATTATTATCTCTGATTGTAAATCATATTCTCATGACTACTATATGCATGTACACTGTCAGCTGTATTGTCTCACAATAAACACATGGGAATTTCTCTCACATTGGCACAAAGCTTAGGTAAGTCAACCTTAATGAAAAGAAATGACAAATTTGTTAAATTTCCTCAAAGATAATGAAAAGTTGTTTTTTTTTTTTAAATCTTCCAGATGCAAGGCAAAAAAAATGAACAAGTTTATTTAAAAATTGTCTTTATTTCAATAAACTGCAGCTTTAATTTGATCTTTTCCTGTTTAATATTTTTTTCTTTGTTAAAGTCATTAAACATTGGTTGCTATAGTTTCATTATCACATGTATGTCTCATTTGTAAAACTATGCATTAAGCATCTTCTGCTGCATCCCTTTAAATTGTTTGAGTAACTTAGCTGAAGTTTCTTCACTCATGAATGCCATTTTGATGTTAGACTTACATTTTTAAGTACTGTAAATTAAATACATGTATTTGCACATTTACAACTGATAAACTGCAATGTTAGTAAACTGTTAAGATATCCTTAAAATCTAAGATTCTCAATGTAACACTAAAAAATACAAGCAATTAAAAAAACTAGCAAAAAACAAAGTGTCTTGTTTGTAGATGTTTGCATCATGAAGAGCAAGAAAGGATTGCTGCTGATACTAGAAATATGAGAAATTAATTTGTGTCGTAAAACATAACAGGTTTCACAACAATCATTGATCTGTTTTTCATCATATACATCACAGTTTAATAATTGACAGCCCAGTTTGTGATCTCCATATTCACAACCTTAAAGTAAAACAAAAAAGAAAAATATGAAACAATATTAATTTTTTAGAAAACAGCTATAAAAAAAACCAACTTTAGTTGCAGTGCTTGTTTCATCAATGTAATGGTAGTGAATTGATCAATAATATTTAACCCTCTTTATACCACCTACCCTTAAGATCTGTGTTATGCATACATGTTGATCCATAGGACTCTCTTCCTCATTAAGATAACCCTTTGTAGAAACAAATCTGCATATTGCTCCAACCCAATGTTTTGCATTGTGTGCATGCATGTATGTGTGTGTGTGTGTGTGTGGACTAAATATAAAGTCAGTTTAGCATAGTACATCTAGGATGGGGTCAGGTGGTGTAAGTAAGGTAAAAGCTAGCATGGGATGCAGCAAGTTAACATGTTCTGACTTGTAACATCTGGGGACCTCGGGAGTATGTTTGTCAGTGGCTCAGTGCAAATGTCACCCTCCAACTATGGAATTCATTCTTAGTGATGTCTCTGGATCAATATACAGCCATGATTTTCTATCAGATTGTATTGGCTCTAGTTTTAAATGATTCAAGGCTTTTGTGGCTAAAAATACTAAGTCTGCACTGTTCAAGATAACGATGTATTTTGGTTTTGATTTTCTTTAATCAGGTGATGACAATAATGAAAAAGCAAAAACCAAGAAAACTGTAGCCACTGACATTTCCATATCATGATTAACATTAGAGAGTCAAACACAGAATTGGCATGGTAATAAATAAATAATAATAAATAGGATCGTAGAAAGTTAACTTGTCTGTTCAAGCACAGCAAATTAAATCTATCTTTTTTTCTTTCCATGTGTGGCACCAGGTGGATTTGCAATCATTTTAAAACATCTGACTGTAGAACTTAATATTGAAAAGCACAGGGAAATCAATGACAAGTATCAAATAAATGGTGCAAGGAAGATGGGAGAGGTTACAAAAGGTTCAATACACAACTAAGTAATAGCATGCCATAGTGCTATACCTTCTGACAAAATGAGAGTAAGTTTTAGCCTTTTCACTGTTTCCAATGACGACGACATAATCATGAGTGAGTAATGATTGAAGACATGACTAAGAAAAGGCTTAGGTTATAGAAAAGGCATATCCACTACATGCTGATATAATTAATTTATATACATTAGCAACCATAACTATGGACATAAATGAAATATTTCATATACACTGATCAAAGCAGTGTAGGAATATTGTGATACAAACTAAGAATTTACTGAAGATAAAACATTTGCACACAATTTGTAAATTGACCATAAAAGTTTCACGGTTTAATTTAGGGAATATTTGGACATTGATTGTTGAATTTAATGACATCATAATGACAATGAATATTCACTATATAAAGATATATACATTCTAAAGCCATATGACCTTTTTAGAGTGGACTGCCTCTGGTTTGCACTAAAGCATTGCATCTGTGCTTCATCCGTTTCACTACATGTCTGTGGCAATGTGTTACACTCTTTGGTCAAGGTTTGATGCAATTCCAAAATGGTTCAGTAACATGTGTCAATGTCTAGACCAGTGGTTCCCAACCTTTTTTGGACTCATGGACCTTTTTCTAATACTCAAAAGACCTGCAACCCCCTGCTACACTTTCATAATTGAAAAAAAAATCAAAGAATAAATTAAGCAAAAAAATCATAAATAAGAGTTTTATTTGAATATATTGATAGTTTTGAGAAAAATTCACCAGGAAAAAACATTTTACACTCATCCTTCAACACATCTTTCTTTCTCAAAATGTAGTGACCTAATGTGATGCTTGTTGTTGCATCTGGGCAGCCAGCTTGGAAATTTGCGGCCATGTATTTGCCAAAGCCAACTTCATGTCATCCTCAACAGAAACCTACTGGTATCAGTGAACTCTACCTCTGATCAGAACAGCTGTGTGGTGTGTTGTGTTGGTGGCCAAGTTTGCCTAAAATCGAGTTGGCTAGTGTGCGTCCGGCCGAAGTCACAGTTCAGTCCTTGTAGTGTGCTCTGCCCCAGGGGTTGTGGTCCAAGTCTTTTAGCTGCAGGCCCCAATGGTGTTAGCCAATGGGAATGTGGCTCAATTGCATCAGTCCTACTGTGGTAACAGTTTGAGTTCTGGCCTTTGTCACCAGCGTTTATTGTCCATGTTTCTATGAGGGTGGCAGAGCGACAAGAAGCCGCCGGGAGCCGGTAATGCAAGTGTGTTACCGCAGAGGCCTGACACCTTTGGCACTCAGCCTCCCATCGGTGATACCAGTGTATTGGACACATGGTAATTTTTGTATACTTTTTTCTGGAAAAAAAACATCTTATAAGCCAGAAAATATGGTACATATATGCAAAACAGATACATACTCATGAACAATTCCTTGACTCAGTCATATGACAAAAATTGAAACTTCCAGGGTTCCGCGACCCCAAAGAAAACACTTCACGACCCCCCTGGTTGGGAACCACTGGTCTAGAGAGCCTCAAATATACGCTATGGGGTTTAAGTCTGGGAGAATGAACAAGCCTTAGAAGACATTGGATATTTTCTTCTTGAAAGTTTACAACTATTCTTGCTACTACATGTTGGGCCCTTGAATTGATTAAAGTGACTTCATACAAATAATATAATCAGACTAATGATCTCATCCCAGGGGCGGACTGAGAGTATTATAGGCCCTCAGGCATAACTGTTCACTGGGCCCCTTAGTGCTGATGTCAGAGGCTACAAAGCGCCAGATAAGGGGAGGGCAGTTTGGGGGTGTCAATTTCAAAAAAAAATTAAAAAATTAGTTGTCTCAGACTGCATCTGGAGTATATTGGAGTATTCATTTTATATAATTTATATGGGAATCTCTTGCAGCTGTGGGCCCCTTGTAGCTATGGGCCGCTCAATCCGCCCCTGTCTCATCCAGATTAATTGAACTAGCAGATTAACACAAAAAGAATCAGTTTACTTTTGTGGCCACATGACCCAGAGAAGACCTCTAATTCTAAAATGGTTTCTCTCTCTAACAAACAACTGACAGCATTACACAGGCCTGGTTCCTACCACACATGTAAATGACCATCAAGTCCAACAAAAATGAGTCATAGCCTACTTCATTCTCACCTTATGGTGTGTGTGTTAGGGGTGTCTGAAATACTGGATATCTAATTTAGAGATTAGCAAAGTGTAGCCTGTTTTTTAATCTCTTCAGAGTGACCTGCTGCAGTTCATTAAGATAATGTAGTTACATTGAGCCATATAAGTGATGTAGCAGTCGTCATGATGGTCAATGCTGTTGTGACATCTCTTTCCAGGATTTTTATGAACTATGTTCAGCAGCCACATTTGTCTGTCTACTTCTTGCGTGTAGACTAGCTATGTATCTGCACTCGTTAGTAAGTCATCAAGCATTGTGCTCTTAATGTTTGGAAAAGTTGTGGCAAGCTTCATACTAAATTTGACAATCGTTAAGCTAATATGGAATCACCTGACAACTGCGTGACTTTTGTAGGTTCATCCACCTAAAGACAAAAAATCTCTTAAAAATTAGAATAGTAATACAAATAAGGCCTTGTTTTGGTAAAGAGTTGAATGATTATTGCTCACCTGCAATGGTCAAAGCAACTTTAAATAGTTGTACAACAGGTTTCATTTAATATATGTATATCTATATTACTTTATTAATTGCATTAAATATAATCAATTTATTAGTGAAAATAGTTACATCTATATTAGTATATGTCAAAAAATGTTTCAGTAAAGGATAAAACTTTGATCATGCGAGACCTATGAAAATATCCTTGTCTTCACTTCCATTGGTAAATTCACAAATACTGATACTGGTGTGCATGAGTTAGTCTGCAAGTTGGATTCTGTGAAGCAAATATTAGTAAGTCACAAGCCTTACCATGATCCACTTTCTGGAGGATAGAGCATGTCATGCAGCATATCCGCCTGATGTATCCTCTATAGCAGTAAAAGGGTTTGTTGTCAGCCATCTGCCTGCATGTGTAATGCTTGCTCAGCAGCCCACTGGATTTGTCTCCAAGCCAACAGTCAGCTGCAAGAGCAGAGAAGCACTGAAGAAAAAGGACAAACCCATCTTATCCCCCCACAAACAAATTTATCCACTTTCGTATGAATAGTGAAGCAATGCTATTCAAAGAGAAATTAGTTAAACTGGTCCTTTAAAGGACCTTGAAGAGCAAGGGAGGGGGATTGAAAATCTAAGTTTCTTTTTTGCTTATAATTATGGAAACACCGCCGCAATGAAATCAAAATGGAGTTCGATAACACCTTCCTTAAACTAAATATGGCAACAATTCTTTCTTAATTGTAAATATTATCATAGTTGCACTATCAAGGATCTTGTACATAAACTCTGGCAAAAGTATATTTTTTGCAGTTATTAATTATATGCATCTTTTTGAAATATTAATGATTACAGAGGATTGATTTGTTAAAACAGCTGATAAACTATTTTCCATAAACTTGGGTTCAGACCTGTCATCTGCCTCATAATGGAACATGAAATAGTAGTACCATGGATTGTGAAAATAAAAAAAAAGATAATTTTTTTGCTGATTTTATTTCTATTTCTATTAGTGAAGATAATGTTAATAAATGGAATTTATCTTTTTTAGGCTAAAAGTAAAATTATTTCATACAATTTTGAACCAAATATCTAACACTGGTAAAAACACACAGTAAAACGTGGCTTTAATTTTCAGTAGTACCGGTAACTAGTGGCGTGTTGCTACAACAAAATGGAGGCTTCACTCAAAGAATTTTTTTCTAATTTTTCCATTTATGTTTATTTTCAAGATAATTCTATTGTTGTAATTTCTACTGTAAATGCACTGTTAATGCATTTTGTTTTTATAAGGATTATATGAGAATAACTGCTTTCTAACCCAACTCTATTTTAAATAATTGTTTTATTTGCACTATGATTTACATGCCAGTGGTAGACTGATGGGCTGAGAGGGCTAGAGAGTTCAAAACCTGATTGGGACCTGCTATCTCCCTAGCATGGTTTCTCCTCTTCCTTCCCCAACAGCCACCAGGTGGGTCTCCTTATATCTGAAAACAGAAACGTTTTAGTTGGGACTTTCTTCAGTAGGCTAACCTCTGCTTGGGTTAAACAACAGACAGGTTTCTTTTGGCAAATGGCTCACACTGATGTTGGGCAGATTCAAAGAACTGTGTTTCTATCCAAAGCAAAGGTCATTTCTACTTCTGTTAACAGTTTTAAATAACAATACAAAAATAATCAGACATTACTAAATAATACTCTAGACTAGTAATTAACTATGTCACTAGTTATTTTCTACAAATTGTATATGCTTATGTTTGTTTATTTATATACATTGTTGTTCTGTATTACTAACATGTTTGCATTTTTAAAAAAATATTTTGTTGTTTGGTTTCATGAGAATAAGTGTAGACTACAGACATGGACACCACTCAAAATATCCCCTTTTAGTTTGAGAGCTTATTCTTTTTCATCTATTTCATATGGTGGTTTTTCCTTTGATTTATATATTTGCACTTATAAATAATTCACATAGTCATCTATTTACATATTACTGTGATGTAGTGTGACTGAAGTATTCATTGTCGTTGTCTCACCAGACCATTATTATGAGCTGGGACCTGGAACAGTAGCTGGTGGAGTGTGGAAGATGGTGACACTGAATACTATGGTCACCAACCAGTGCCTGGTCTGTTTTTAATTCAACTGATCTATGAAACCTATCAAAGGTTTCCACTAAAATTCTTAAATTTTTGACGTGATAGGAAACCCCCACAGCCATGTGGTAGAAGAACTAGGGAGGTATGCCAAACCGATCCATTCCTGAGCAGGGCTCTCGAATACAGTAATCCAGTAGCTGGATTACCACACCATACGGTGAATTTCTAAACATGCATTTTAAAGTTACATTTGTATTAAATCTCTTGTGCATTATTTTTTACATGTGTTTTTTTTTGTCAGTCCCCCCTTTTTTGTTTTGTTTGGTTCGTTTAGTTTTAACCATAGAAAGATTGGAATAGATCCCTTCCCTGAGTTTAGGTGCAGTTTGCTACAGAGAGCAGAATGACCTAAACCTTGAATCTTTTTTACTCTTCTGCTCCCGAGGTATCTCAAATAGCCATCTTTTGAAGAATGATGAAGAGGACTCCATCAGCAATACATGGAGGAACATTTAATATGAACATTAAAGTTTACCTGTTTAAAAAAGTAATGAAAGAGACTAAAGAAGTAAAGCCATGTTGACTTAGATGTGATTAAGATTGTTCATGTGATGATATCATATCCATTTTTCCTGCCAGAGTAAAGAGTAATTGAGGTTGTACTGTGTGAATGCCATTTTTCTTAAATACCTTTATTGATGAGAAAACTTTATCAATATGATTTTGGAAAAAAAAAAACAAACAAATGTTATTTATAAAAAGTAAGTTGTGTCCAGCCAAAATTTGTATTTCTGTTTGCCATGGACTTCTAAGGAGCACATGCTTAAGTCATCAATACCATGAGTTACTGTACAATGTATGGCCAAACAAAGTATGTCTGCAGCATCTCTATAGTATTCTAAGACTGGGGACTGCCACAATGCATTTACTTTTAGAATACAACTCTCACACTATAAACAAATTCATGCAATCAGGTGTTTACATGTAATTTGAGAAAGGCCATCTTCAATTACAAAGGTCCACTATTAATAATTACTAATTAATAATAATGTTTCTTTAAGCATTCTATCATTTTGATTAAGCTAATCTCCAGTAAACAACCTTTTATCCGACCTCCAGTTAACCAATTTATCTGGTTATCTGATTTTTCCATTATAAGCCAAGATTGATTCATTTTTGGCTATCCAAAAGGTGTAGGTCACCAAAGGAGATACATCTGCTGTCTGCGCATGCTCAGATTGTTTCTTGTCAGGTAGCTTTCTTCATTCTTTGCACTTCTTGTTTGTTGATTGGTTGCCTTCTTCCTTGCTAGTAATTTTCATCAGTGATGATAATTGTAATCCTTCCTTGCAATATGTTGTCAAATAATATTAATAATAATATCCAAAGGGGAAAAAAAATGCATAGTTCTTAGTACTAAGCAAAACTATAGAAAGAACAAGAAAGAAACTGGTGGATAAGCAGCAACATTTGTTTAAAAACAGTGGATCCAGGTATCTGACTATCTCCAGGCTCCATTAGGATTGGATAACAGGTTTGCTATATTTATTTTATTCCTGGATCCACTGTAGTGAATTCACAAGGTAAAATACAAATGAAGCCTTTTCATACCACAGTTATCCTTTCAAAAACACTACCTTTAATCTGATAGTGACAACAAAAACCTACAAATCTTAGCACAGAAAACTTCAAAAATTGTTTGAGCTAGTCTGGTATGGTAGCTGATGTCTTGCAGCATTTCTGTCAGCAAACTTCTCTCTCTCTCTCTCTTTAAAATCAGAATGCCAATAAAAACTTACATGGTACTTTTGGTGCAAAGGGATCCCAGACACACTTGCCGTGTTCGCACCACTGAAAATATCAAAAAAAACAACAACATTTCCACTAGCTTCATGAGGTGATTCTAGCCCTTTTAAGTGTGATGCCCCCCCCCCAAATTGTGTGAGGTGTGTCAGTGTCACATCAAAACTCAGCTTTGTTGTGAAACAGCCCAGGATTCAATTATCATAGGAATTTCCTCTACACTTTAGTAAATAATGTTGCACTAATGAACTCTAATTTAGTGGAAACCAGCTATTCGGACAAACCTGTGACTATTGTTTACATAAAATGTGACATCTCATGGAAATACTGAATATGCCCAAGGTAATAAAAGTATTTGAACCAACTGATCGAGATGTTTTGTTGTCAGATCTAGCTGCCTTGCCTTTAGCATTGAGATGTAATGACCATCACTTCAGACTTACAGAACCAGCATTCTACATTTGCTCAATGTTTTAAGGGCTTAGACTATCATCTTTAAGTTTATATCAAAGCTGCTTGTTTCAACACTGTTTATGACAGACTCAGTTTACAGTGGGCCATTTTCTGAAGTGACAATAATAATAATAATAATAATAATAATAATAATAATAATATAATAATAATAATAATAATAATAATAATAATAATAATAATGATAATGATAATGATAATGATAATAATAATAATAATAATAATAATATAATAATAATAATAATAATAATAATAATAATAATAATAATAATAATAATAATGTTAATGAGCAGTTCATAAGTTTCCCTGATTAGTGCCTTTCCTGTAATCAATTAGAGATAATTACTTTTAGTACAACCCACATACAAGTGCTTTTGGGAAAAATCTTTTAAATAACACTGTTCAACAAGTATTTTTCATCAAGCATATGTCAAGGTGTACTTAGTGTAGTTTTTAATGCTGATTTCAAATATACAATTAGTTTTTTGACATCATGTACAGTTTTCAAGATGAGAAAGTTTTTTGGTTTTAGCTCATGCATTATATAGAAATTCCAATTAATGACGTGTATGCATGTATTTCATTTACATCATGGAAGCATACCTTTAAAATAAACTACATTATTCATTGCTGCACAGTTCAGATGCAGTATTTAATCATCTTAAATTAACCAATCAAGTTTTGTCTGATGAAATAGGTATTTCAAGATCTCAAATTGTCCAGTCATAATTGGTCTGATGTTAATGGGAATGCAGGCAGGTTTCACAAAATACTGTTGTTTCTTGTGTCTATGGGATAGTCGGACAACTGACAGACATTATTCGGAATCAAACTGGCAGACAAGAACATCATACCAGCCAGGACTGTCTAGCGTCAAGAATACACCTCTTGTAGATCCATGTAATGTCTTATTGCCTCCTTTGCACATAAAGCTTGGACTGATGAAACAGTTTGTAAAGACACTAGGGAAGAGAAATGCCAGAGGGTTTGAGTATATTGAAGAAAAGTTTCCCAAAATCACACAGGCGAAGTTGAAAGAGGGTATCTTTGTCAGACCCCAAATTAGAGAAGTACTCAAAGATGTCAACTTCAAGACAACACTGGATGAACTGGAACTGCCTGCCTGGAATGCTTTCAATTGGATCTGTGAGAATTTCTTGGGCAACAAGAAGGCAATGGACTACAAGGATGGCATCAAGAATCTTCTAAAATGTTACTCAGCAATGGGTTGTCGCATGTCACTGAAAGTTCACTTCTTGGACTCCCATCTGGAGTTCTTCGCAGATAACCTTGGAGCAGTGTCTGATGAACATGGTAAAAGATTTCACCAGGACATTAGTGCTATGGAGAAATGGTACCAAGGCTTCTGGAATGACAGTATGCTGGCTGACTACTGCTGTACACTTTACCGTGATCAACCAGATCAGGAACACCGCAGGAAATCCAAATCACAATGTTTCTAACTCTGTTGTTCTAACTTTGTCTGTTTTGTCTGACCCATTTTTTGTGTATTCGCTCTTTGTAGAATGATAGTGATGATTTTTAATTCAATAAACTCATTTACTTTCTAAAAATAATATGTCCTTATTTATTATGTTAATGATTTCATATATACAAATATGTAAATATTTGCATGTATCTACTGAAAAACTGATACATCGTGCTGCATACAAATGGAGTGAAATTTTGAAATCAGCATGAAAAATTAGTCTAAAAAAGTTGGTTTACATTCATAATGAGTATAATACATTTAATTTTGTTGACCAGTGTAATCACCCCTTTTTTTTGTCAGTAAAGGCCCCTTCACTGATCATTACAGCCTCTGGTTTTCATAAAACATGTAGATAATGAATAAGAGTTGTCAAAGAGAAAAAAATTTGATTTGATTGCAATGTTTACCTAAATAAATACAATCAGAAATACAATAAATATCTACAAATTCCTGCCAGAGTAATTTGAAAACATAAAAAAAAACAATACATCAATTACCTATTCAGCTGATATAAAATGGGCACTGGGGTGAGCTATGACTAAATAATCTTAAAAGCACATGAATTAAAACTTAAAAGAGCAAAAGTTCTGTAATTGTAGTCAGGTTGTCTGTCTGGGAATATTAGGAGTTTATTTTCTCCATACACAGGTGGTTGATAATGCAAAACTATGGCTTATTGAAAGAGAAACATCAAAAAATGGGGGATTTTTCAGACACTGTAAAATGGCTGATAAATCCAGCATTTCTGCTGACAGAAATTTAACTTGAAAAAAAATGTTCAGCACATTTTTGGTGCTAAAGGTTCAATATCCCTGCTCTAAAACTTTCAGTTTCATTTCAGCCTGGCAGGGAGCGCAGAAAATTGGGTAATCAGTGGACCACATTAAAAGCAATCACCAGCGACAACCAAGTCGATAACAACAATGGACAGTTGACAAATGAAGACAGTTCTCTAACAAAGAGTGTAATTTAAGCTTCATTCCCCGAAGGTGGATAATAAGTTAAAGCACTCTCTGTACAATTACGTCTTGTGGCAAAATCTTTACTGCTCTTTGAACAGTATATGAATTCCACTTTCTCTCCCATTAGGTGGTATTAACAACACAGGAGGAAATGGAGAGCTCAAAGACAACATTTGCACTTCCTACCACCAAAATCTACAGTTTTCATCCTTGCCAATACCAATGAAACCAGATCGAACAACAGTTTTGCACTTTGGCAGAAAAAATATTAGTTAAAACACTGGTATCAATGAAAAAAATGAAATAGATTTCTATCTGTTATATCTTACATATACAGTAAAGTCTGACTTAACACGAATTCGCTTTACATGATTTATAAAGTAGGGAATAAAATTAACTTTACATGGTGATGTTTCATTATAATACAATTCCACAATGAGACAAAGTAGTCCACGAGAGGGACAGTGTTTGATGTTCCTCCGCGATGGATTACTAAGCTGTATTTTTATCCCTTAATAACAGTAGGCCCAAAAAAGAAAAAAAGTGAAAATATTAGTGCTTCAACAACGAAAAAGTCACTCTTTGGAAGTAAAATGAAAAGTCATCGAGTGATTTGAGAAAGGTGAAAGACTAACAATAGATATTTCACATGCGATGAGGCTGAACAAAGCAGCATGCAAGCATCTGCATGCTACATGAGTGAGTGCCACCAAAATCAGTCGTAGTAGGTCTGACATTATGGAAAGGACAAAAAGGCCTTTGGTTACTTGGATTGAGCATCAAATGAAGCAAAATGTTCCGGTAAGTCTGCATGTTATAAAGTACAAAGCATTGAGTTTGCATGAATCACTGAAGAAAGACGAAAGTGAAAGTGACACGAAACCTTTCCAATGTGAGTCAGGGATGGTTTTTCCATTTTAAAAAGCAGATTAATCTACACACTATACAAGTGATGGGAGAAGTGGCCATAGCCAATAAAAATGCAGCCAAAAGTTTCCATAATTTGCTGGTACAAATTATAGCTGATGATGGTTATAGCTCTAAGCAGGTAGTCAATGTAGATGAAATGGGATTATATCGGAAGAAGATGCCAAACAGAACTTATATTTTTCAAGGCGAAAAAACCGCCCCCAGTTTTAAAGCTGTGAAAGATCAATGCGCTCTTCTATTAGGAGGAAATGTACAAGGAAACTTAAAACTTAAACCCTTAATGGTGTATCTTGTGTGGATCCCTAGAGCTTATGATACTTAAATGTTATGTTACTCTTCATATTTCTTTCTCTCTCTCTCTTCATCCACCGGCTCGCATCACTACCTATTTATGTGTATTCTTATTGGGAATTATATTTCACCTAACACGATGTTTTTCAGGCACGGATTAATCATGTTAAGTGACACTTTACTCCGTCCAGTTAATATAAGATATTTCATAATCTAACTTCCTTGGCAGAGATTTCTTTCCAAAAAAAAAGAAAGCAAAAAAAAATTTAGTTAAATTTATATTGTAACATTGGCCACTGACTCCCTGCTTAGAAACAAATGATTTTACAAGAAGACTACTACTCTTTGCTTTTGAAAAAAAACTTTTTCTAGAGAATTCTTACATTTAATCAGAGAATTGTAGTGAAATTTTAAAAAAAATATACTGGAATGGTTCTGCTGATACAAGATTTAGTTTTTAGAGCAGGAATTAAATGTTATTTGTAAAATTGGATTTAAACATTAGGAACTGAGCCCTGGTGACCAAGCAAGCCATCTGGACATGGTTGGGGGCTTTTGAGCAGTGCTCAAGGGTGAGTCAGTCAAGGGTTACCTGTGAAATCTAATCCACCCAGTGCCTACATAACCATGCTAGAACTTTGTTTTTATATGGAGGAGGAAACTCAGATAGCTAGCTGGCTGATAAAGAAATTATGCCAGGGAGATACACTAAACCAAGTGGGTCACTAACTACCTGCAATATCAGAAACTTCAACTCTGTACTTCAGAATGTCAATTTGATTATTTTTCATTTGCTTGGCTGTCTTTTTTAGGAAAAAGCACTGGACAAAAACAATGCCCATACAGTGTGAGCAGATTACTAACTGGTAGAGTTCCAAAGTTTTAGTTACTGAAATCTTTCAGTGTTGATGAATTCTGGAATTAAACAGATTTTTGTATTTTGTACTTGAACAATGCAACTTCTTTTTTCAAATAACTTACATGCTTGGTTCCACATGATGTTCCTTCCAAAGGTGCAATTTGAATACATCTGGTCATGCTTGCCCTACACAAAAGTCTCAAACAGACTGTTTTCCTATATTCAGCAGCATCATTCTGAAAAAAAAAACACAGGAGAAAATGAGACAGACATCTTTGAAAAAATTACATATGGCAGCTGCAAAGATCAAGAATGACACCAGTCTGAATAAGTAATTTTCTATATGGAAATCATGGCATGTTTTCTGTGCGCAGTAAACTAAAGGACCAAGGTAAAAAGCCAAATGAGCTATACGATGTGCATTCATGAAAGGCATCATATAAAATGTGGCAAGAAGCTTGAATGTTCTTTTGCCAATGAATGCATAAAAATACATATGCTGAACCATTTAAAAAATTTGCCATTGATTTTCATCTAGAATTTGAATAATTGACCTCAACCATTTGTGTTATAAAATTAAACATTATATATTTTTGCATGCAAACAAAAGCATTTTGTTATCATTCAAATAGCATTTTTATTGATATGAATTTCTGGAGAATAACACAGCAAAACAGTTTACCACATCCATTGACAATCTTAATTGGCATCAATACCAAGTGTGTTCTCCTCAGCTTTCCATGAGAACTACACAGTGTGGCAGCCAGACTAGCCAAAGTCTTGACAATAAACTTTGACCCTAACACATTCCATGCATACTATCAATGCCATATGTACCAAAGAAAGTGTTGGTCATGATTCTGATGTGATGTGAGCAAAAGTGTTGTCCTGCTGCAAGAAGTCCAGAGTACAGGGTTTGCCTAAAGAAATAGCACAACCTGGTTTTGAAGAATGTCCTCCCTGTAGGTAACTACATTTACTGGACTGTGAAACTATCCAGTGTATCCCTGCCCATAACATCACACTCCAGTGAGCACCCCCAAATTCTTTTCATTTATACAGCAGTCGTCTGCTTAACTTTCAACCATGTGGTACCACACTCTCACTTTTCCATTGGCATGTAGTACATTAAATCAGGTCTTATCTGCAGAGAGAACATTTTTCCATGTTTGTCAAGACATTCACATGGTGCAGTGCCTTAGTTAAGAATGAATCTGACATATATGAATGTCTTGCAGGGAACTGTATATCACACAAGTAGTTATGGACAGTATCCAGGTGCACTGGACTGTATCTGCTTTGAGTTGCTGCAGGCAGGAACCTGTCCTCAGGTGTGCTGTGTAAATGTAGCATTCCTGCATAACAATTGTATTTGGTCGTTGTCTGGCACATATGTAGATGAATCGAACCTGTCTTGGTATGCTTCCCCAAAAGTCAAGCAATGGTGGCATCATGACACTTTAAGTCTTACAACTTGTCATGTTGACTGATCTGTTTGAAGTATTCCTATAGCCATTCCTCTCACAAAATACTTGGTCTAGACGATTATTTAAAACTACTTGGTAAACATTCCAACATCACCTTCTCAAGTTAAGTTCCTTAAAATTTCAAGCTGTTTTCTCAAATAACTCAAAGCAGTATGTTCAAATTGTGAAAAATCACTTAATCAATGCTGGTACATTGTATACATAGATGAATTTTTTCTTCTTCAGGTGAGTCTTAGCCTTAGCATTCATGTCAAGCAAACATTTCCCTGAGCTGTGTTTACATTTTTAAAATAGAGCATCTTTGAATCAGTTCATTGTATATTGTAGCTTTAAGTTGATACATGTTAACATGGATACTGGACCAGTTATAATTCTTTTTATTTGAAAAAAAAAAAGTTACATGGCAGAATAAATTAACTGTATTAGCCTACATATAAAAGATTTCAATATTCTCTATTTGTTGGCTTCTATAGAGAAAATACATACATGCTATACTCAACAATCTAACGACTGCCTGTTGTATGTGCAATTCAGTACAGAGAAAAAGAATATATCATCTTAGATTTAAATAAAACCAATATAATAAATGTATCTGTTGTCTTGGTTCCCATTTTTTACGTTTCGTTAAATACCACGCTCTCTACCCTAGAGTCCTGCTCTTGTCCTATTAAAGGCAATGAATATTACTGAAATAGTCAAAAGGGTCACAGATCATAGATAATCAAAAATGTTCATGTGCTGAGCATCAGTTAAATAGAAATCAGGTAGAAACATTAAAGATTTTAAAAGGTGAAAGTAGCTAATTATACTTTGCTCACCCGTGCTTTCTGAATAATATGGGGCCATAATTCAAAACATTTTAAAGTATCGGTATACAATAAATAAGTAAAAAAAAAAAAATGTTTATATTTTATACAATCAATCTGTTTATCACTGATTTTGAGAAAGAAAGCTTTGCATAGATCAACAGACTTCCTGAATACCTACAGTTCTTACCAAACTGCATAAATAAAATCTCCATTTTGTTCATGTCTTTAACAAAAAATAAATAAATAAATAAAACACTAATATAACATTCCTGCACCAGGAATCTTTAGGTGCACAGACAACTGGCCAAAAAATAATAGAGTAAACAAAACTTCTGAAAGAATGTGCATTAAAGGATTATAAATACATAGACCCGATGCTATCAAGGATGTTCAACTAAAAGTTGGCCAGATACAATTGCAGTGATTCTATTTCAACCTGGTTTCATTTGAACATCTTCAGTATCTCATGGTAGTGGATCAGTCATCAGTTTATTTACACATGGCACCTAAGAAATATTTGCTATATTTTCTGATGGACAGATATATTTTACTGATTCTATGGTTCTAGAATAAAAGCTAAAAAGCTAAAGTGAAGAACAAAACCAGAGTCTTCAAAAAAAAAAAAAAAAGCAAAGAAAATTCTGTACTGCACTCTATTTTAAATTAACCAAGTTCAGACAACTTTAGAAAACAACCAGCTAATCCATGTAATCCAAACAGGCAAACAAAACTTTTTCAAATAAGTTTGAGATATATTTTATGCATTCTTTGAGAGAAAAAAGGGCTCTTACTGGGCAACTATATGGACCAGATATTTTCTTCAAATTCATCTTACACTGTTCATTGACATCAATTAGTTGTCCAGGCTTCATCTTCATGTACCGATCAAGCACCCCTTTTCCGGTCTCTGAAGGCATGTTCAGGCAGTTTTCACTGATAAAAAATTAGTTATAGATATTTAAATTAATAGTTACATTAAACAAATGTTTTTGGCTAAAGAGAATTTTAAAATTCTAGGATTAAATATAACATGGGTATGTCCAGATGTAGCAAACATGAAAACTCAAAACAGGTATGACAAATGGGAGGCATTGATACCTCATCTGATTAAGTTGCTACTTTACTGTATCAGCTAAAACAATTTGATAAATGCATTTTGGTTGAAGGTCAAAACTGGGAAGTGCAGTGCAGTCCACTGGTAAATTACTAGGCTGAGATCCCAAGTTTGAGTCCACGTTCAGTTTGGTGAAATTCCTAACATAGTTTCTTCTCATTTCTCTTTGCCAATTGGTTGCATGGATTTCTTCCCAGATGTAAAAATGAAGAGTTCCTTTGGGCTATTTTGGGTACGTGTAGTGGAGGTTCACTGGATACCTAATGACTGGCTTGCACTTTACCATTGCTCAAGAGTCCCCAGCTGTACCCAGGTGACTTACTTGGTCACCAAGGGTGATGCCCCATACCTCCACACTATATGACGATATTCGTGGATCTCAAAGTTCAAGAGAGTGATCACCAAAAATGACAACAACAAAACTTTTAATAAAATTATCTCTTTTCCACAATTGCTAATACATTCTAGTCAAAATCACCAATTAGTAAATAGCTAGCAAGCAAACTCCATGTTGAGAAAGCATGACAATCATGACTGCATGGTAATGAGTGGTTATTCTAATGCCAGCTAGCAGCCTGAAAAGGGGTGTGCTGAACTTATGCTGATATGGCACATTATTGCTTTTCCTGCCACCTAACAGGCTGATACATAAGAAAGAACAGCACTTTAAGGCTTTATCCCAGTCATGAATTCTGCTAACCTTGTGTCCTACACTACCATACTAGAGTCTAGGTAGCACTGGCCATAATACAGTTTAAACCAATGTTGCCAACATAATAACAGTTTTCTAAATTCAGATTTTTAATAAGAAAAGTTTTCATTTTAAAATCATTTGGCATGGATGTCTACATAGTCTCTCCAAGGACTATTATAAACCACCTTTGGCCTGATGTATTTATAAAACAGTTTCTTTTACTCCGCTCCCAAACTCACATGCCACTGTAGGGTACCTAATGCATCCACTAGAAAAACTCCCTGCTTTCAGTTTCCTACACCATGCAGAGGAGAATGGCATGGAGTATCTGCATGCCTATTGTAGAAAGTCTCTACTAGAGCCCTTAACTTTTTTATTTTACATGTGGAAGAAAACCAGAGAGCCAATGTGGCTGACTGGTGAAGAACACTGAAAAGGAACCATACTAGGGTTGGGGGGTCAACCCAATTGAGCTGAATTCTGACCAGGATTCAAACACCCAACTGCACCCCTCCTCTCATAACCTGAATACATGATTATTAGGGTCTATGCTAATATTGAGGTCGCGTGTGTTGGCTTCCATTGGTTGAGTTATATCAAGGCATTGCTGAGGAAGGGCGTTCTTTAAAACGAAACATTGCTAGTTATGGAGTTATTATATGCACTGTTTTCTCCTCAAAGTTTGAGAGCCCCCCAAATTATTGAAAATCTATTGAAGATGCAATATCAGATGAAACTGGTTCATTTAACAGAACTTTTGATATATATAATCTCTTGTGCTCTATATCCAGTGTTGCAGGATATTCTTTACAGTAATTAGTGCAAATACTAATTATAAACTTTAATTTTTGATTATTCTGTAAAACATAAGAATAAAATGTTCTTCTAACATGATTCCCATATTAGAACTTTAATACCTGTACTTTTATTTATAAAACAGTGCATGTATATACATTAAGGACTGAAGCAAAGTGACAGATTTCTTAGATTTATTTTAATTGTAAGAAGCACTCTGTATCATTATCTAATTTTAAGTATATTAGCTTTAAAAAAGAACTGTTTTATATTTAAGCTACTAAAACAGAAACTGCAAGTTTTCTTTTTCATCTTAGACATGCAAAGACTAGCTCATCAGTTGGAGAATCTATCTGTGATTTTGTGGTAGCTATGAAAATATAGATACAGCTTGCTTTAACCCAAAGGAACTACCTCTCTGTCAATAGAAAGTTATTCTGTCCTCAAAATCTACAAAGACTATTCATTTCATCCATCCAAAGATATTCTGTCCATCAAATATAAAAAAAAAACATCCACAAATATTTTTTTCCCCTGAAATTTTCTTCCTGCTTCACTTCAGAAAGTCAACTTATGAGATATTTACCGCCATTTCTGGTCAAACTTCATTTTATCAAGTACACACATGGAATGATCAGGGATATCATGTAAAAATGATTTACTTTTATGGAGATGAAGCTTGTTTTGAACAAATGATTTCAAGAGCATTTGTAATTTGAAGAATAAAATGACTTTTCTTGCTTGAGTTGTGCTGTGTTTAGGGTTTCAAAGCAACAAAGGATAGAAATAAGCCATGGAATATTGCCTAGTTACACTCTGAGCCAGCAACATAGAAAAAAGATGGTGGCACCAACCTTCCAAGTTGCTTAAAGTGTAATTTCATGTGATTGATAGAACACTGGGAAAAAACAAAGTTTTTTTGAAGGTTCCTTGGTTCCATTCTCATATTTGATGACATCAGATAATTATGTGAGCAATCATCTCTGTCTCCATCATGGGGTGCACCCAGGCTAGAAAAAAGAAAAAAAAAGCAGCAAAAAATAAAATGTTGTCAGCTGAATAGTAATGACTAGAAAAACTGTAGTTAATCAACCATTCAGCAGAAAACTGACACTTATCCATGTACAGAGGAATCAGAATACTCGCAGACATGGACTGTAGTAGCTGAGATCATATGAAAACAATGGCAAGTGTGGCAGGGAAATTCTTGTAATTAGCAGTATATTGGGAGGCAGATGATGATGATGCATGCCAATAGTTATTATTGGATGCGACCAGCAATTTTCCATTTTTGAAGTCATGGTACTTCTGGCATGTTTTTTATTGTTATATTTTTCTGCACTACTTTATAAGTGCCAGGGTAGTTTTTTATTGTTGATGTATAACTAAGAATCCACTAAAATCTCTTTTTTGGGGGGTACTAAATGTATTCAGATGTGCACAGTGATTGCAAAGGAGGTAGGAAAAAATAATGTAGTTGTCTTGTCAAACCCCACTCATCCTGACTTTTGGGGTTGGCAGGGAGCCAGAAGAGTGCAGTGTAAGTCTGGGCAACCAAGCAAATTACCCGAGTATGGCTAGAGGCTCCTGAGGTGGTGGTCAAAATGTATACCATTTGAGAACTAGGCATGGAACCACCACCAGGTGTACTTGGAAAACCCTATTACTCATTTTTAGACATGGAAGGAAATCAGTGTCCAGAAGAAACCATAGTTGAGGGGTAAAGAACAACAAAAAGAAACCATGCCAGGGAGGTACATCAGACCAAGATGACCCCAACCGGGATGTGAACTTGGGCCCTCACCCATGTCATTCAGTAGTCAAGCACTAGACCACCAGCCACTCAGCTCCTTGTTAATGTCTCATCTTTTGCTGGATATAATAGAATAATGAAACTCACAATTTTCCAAAATAGAAAAGGGATCAAATCTATAAATTAACTTTCAATACTCAACTAGATGTTCACTGTTTGAATGCCAGCACCAGTGTCAGTTACTACATTGGTCTTTTAACCTTAGCATTATTGACAGTGATTAACCAACCTGTGTCCCAGTTCATGAGCAGCTGTGATTATACTGACAAGTTGGAAATTTTCCTCAACTATTGAGAAACTATCTTCTTCACAAATACTACCGAATGCAGCAAAGCCTGTAAAACAGAAAATGCCATTTCAAAATTAAATAATTTCACAAATATATAATTTACGGAAAAGTAGTAATCTGGTTTCAGTTTTTTTAAAATATTTATTTAGAAGCTTATATTTGTGTGACATCTCAAATGTAACATTTTCTGATCACAGCAATAATACTGAAATAATTCATGTATTTCAATAGGTATCTGGAAGAAATAACTGCATAAGTACAAAAGGAATGTTTACCTGGCTTTCCAATACTGTTTTTAATTATCTTTTCTGAAGATGTTACTAAATTGTTCCCTATTTTTCATTTTCAGAGAGTCACAAAATGTATGTAATCTAAGCAATATGCACAATAGTGTTGTTTGGGACTTGTGGTATAATATTGCTTGTGTACACTCTCACTGCATTCTGACATCAGTAAGAGACTTTCTTTTAGTTGATGAGCCAATGTCAACATAAAAGAATATTATAAAATACCATTCCCAAGAGCTGCATCAACTATAATTTTACCATTGAGAAAAAGAGAAAAAAATATTAACTCAGTCTTCTGATAATTTTTTTTTAAATTTCAAATCTTTAGTTTGAGAAAAACTACTTTCTTTTACTTTTGGCACCCTGATGTCCAATCAATATAGCAGAATAGCAAGAGTGAATGACGACCAGGGGAAGAAAAATGGATTCTGTGGTACCATCTTTATTTTCCATAACATGGCATTTTCTGGTGTTTATCATTTCCTGGCTCCCATAACTCTGTTGCTTCTCATTCAGATGTTTTCAAATTTAGAACACGTGCTGAATGCAATATCATAGGACAGTTCTGTTATCTGTATTAGTTTGTGGGGATTTGGCAAATATGTCAAACCTGGTTATCATAATTACAAAAAAAAAAAAAAAAATAGAGAAAAATGTCTAAAATGTAAAACTGGTAAACATGTGCATAATCTCTATGACATTGCAAGCAGACGTTCTCCAAATAAAAAAGAAAAGGATATTTTAATCCTAATGAATAGTGCAAAAGAAAACTCCAGAGTTTTCCACACATCTAATAAACCATAGCAACTATACAGAGTTGCAAACCCACTTAATTTTGGTTGAATATTAAATATATCATATATTTTTTCTCTTGAGTTGGTTTTCAATCATAGATTTGGGTATTTCCCACATTACCCTTACAAACACACCCTATGTTAGCCAAGATGGCTTCCTACCCACTTTTTGTATTGATTAGAAAATCCCACAAATTTATGCATTTAACTAAAACACATTTCAGGTGTAATTACGTGTGTGTGTGTGTGTGTGTGTGTGTGTGTGTTTTTTTTTTTTTTTTGTTTGTTTGTTTGGATATAGACAGACAACATGTGTGTACTATCCCCATGCTTAAAAAAAGGCAAATTCTGCAGTATCTCTCCCTCTCTACCCTTTCCCCAACTTGGCTATAAAAGCCGTATAGCACATCCAAAGCTACTGTCCAATAGGAATAAAATACCTAAACCATTTTAGGAGTATCTTTATAATCCTTTGAAGAGCATGCTCGATATTTGCAAAGAATAGAGTAATCTCATAAGTCTTTACTCTGTTAGGATTAATACTTACTCCCTGTAAATAAATGAGCATACACCTCAAAGGATTAAACCATCTGATCAGAGGATTTGTCTGGCAAAACCCTCAAGTATTGGTAGTGTGTACTCTTCTCCAATGAGTCCAGGTTTCAGTAATTTACATCTGGAGATCTCACCTAACAAAGATCTTTAGCCCATCATCAAGAATGGAGGTAATGGTGTCAGTACCTTGATAAGAGCTATGATCTAGCATGGTGGAAAAACAGGACACTAAGTATGCTGCCATTTAAAAATACATCTACCACTGTCCCTACAAAACACAGATTCAATGCCCATATTGATGAAGATGATAGTGCCATGTACTACACCTCTCATGTGAACAGAATCTAGAAGAGAAATCAAGCCATTCAACATTTTTCCTGGATATGCCAAAGTTTTGATTTGATATGAATCTAATGAAGCACCTGTGAAAGCACTTGGATTGTCAACTGTCCATCTTTGCCCTGCCAATAGGACTGAATTAAAGGAAGTTCTGTCAGAGACATATGGAACCTGGATCAGGCCATGGTAGAAGATCATGCTGATTTATTGCCAGACAATGTAGCTCTTTATCCCCCAAAAGGTGCCTAAACCAAATACTATCATTAATTTATGAGACTGTATTAACTATCCCCCTCCCACTGTTTATATTACCCAATACTTGATAATTTCCACTGATTCCTATGTCGAACCTGAAAAACAGAAGTATGGTTCACTAAAAATATTTTCATTACCTCAGTATTATTCATAAAATGTAATGTGCAGTAATGTCTGAAAATAACAGTTCTTCCCTTAAAATCTCTTTTAGAAATCTTTATAAAATTTGGTTTCAATGAGATAAAAATATTTCTTGGTAAAAGCATCTGTTTTACTGCATGATAGAAAGAGAAATTTTCATATAAAAAGCCTCAAACACAGAAAAGAAAACAAATAGCTTGAAAAATTAACTTTTGTCAGCTAAGCCAAATCTCAAAAGAAAAGGTTAGAGATCCATGGAAACATTAAAAATATATATATAATTAATTTTACATATGCATTCAATAAGTATTATTAAATATTAGTAGTTATCATAAAGTAATTAATTAAGCTCATATTTTTTGGAAATACCAAATTAGATAGCTGACTTTCAGTTCAAGATAGGACATATTACATAGGGTCTTTACGGTGTCAATAGAGTGAGAATTTGAAAGAATCAAATCATTCTAGCAAATTCAGTAGTGACAAGAAATGATGAAAGTAGACAAATCAGATTCAATCTTATCGGTTTCAGCTGTAGAGAAAGCCATCAACAGCTGACATCATGAATAGACTAAAAATGGTTGGAGCCAGCTTGATGGGTTTTTTAATCCCTTTTTTACAACTCCTATGCTATCTTCTTTACTGGATAGATTACAAAAAACACACACAAAACTGATTCTTTGTCAAAAATAATTCCTTAACAAAAGTTTTCTGTAAAGGAAGCATAATTTTAGCTAAAACAAAATTGGCAACATGTATCATCTTTAAATGGCGCATTTCCTCGACCCACTCAAATAAAGGCACATCTTTATACTTAGTTGCAAAATTACCATATGTAATTCAAACATCTCTGAGCCTTTTGAGTGTTCCCTTGCCCCAAGGTAACTAACTGCCCTATCCATCCTTCTCTCTCAACATTACTGGAGATACTAATTGCTATTGTAGTAGAGAGTTAAGATGATTACTGTAGTAGGTGTGTGTTCTATCTTATAATGACTAATAACATAATATTGACTGCTAAGGTTGTTTTCCTTTATTTATTATATTGTTCTTATAATTTATTACTCTTTTAACAAAAGATTTATATTCTATCAAAATTTTTTTTAAAAAAAACATGATTCTTAAATAACTTCCTAGTATAAGTGTATATCAAGAGGACAAAAACCTTAAACCAACTTTACTGACACCATCAATTATGGCAAAATGACTTGCTTGATTACAGGATGAAGTGCAAAAAAAATTTATTAATTTCCTTATAATATATATAATATGAAAAATAAAAATCAGAATTTAAAAATAAAATTTAAACAATTTAACTTATTTTGATCAATTTTTTCTTTTTTACTTTGAATCTGATAAAGCCCTTTAATAACTATATATTATCATTATTATTTCATATTGTGTTTCCTTTGTTAATTTTTAACACAGTGCATCTTAAACTTAATTTTAATAGATGAAATAGTCTCTACATCCTACAGCTACAATAACTAACCATAGTTTACTGTAGGTGGCGAGAGCAGCCATGTGTGTCTACTAAAATGCTAACAGAATTTTCTTTCCAAAACAAAACAAGTGCAAGGCTCAAGTCAACAAAAATAATAAAAAAAACTAATTTTCACATTTTCTTTCTTAATAAGACAATGACAGTCAAAAAATATACATATTTTATGTTGACATGGATCTTTAAAAAAATAAGATACTGACATAGTTGTTTCAACACTATCCATAGCAGAATCCATTTGCAATGGTTACTGTGCTGTTGTCTGTGGAGTAGGGTATTACTGATGTTAATGAATAGGGGGAAAATATTTATAATAAATCTAATTAAAGAAAAGGGGCAACAACTCAATCATAGGAAAGCATAAATCAATCAATTGCCTTCTGCTGTGTCCTTATTACAATATTCAACATTAAATGCTTGCCATGTGTGATTTAAGATTAATAACTCTGAATGGTTTTGAAAATAACTATTGTGAGTGCCAATGCATTTTAAATATAATTATTAATTTTCTTTAGCCCAGGCATAATAGTGAGTCCAAATGAAAGTTTCAACACAGTATTGACTCCAAAAGATGCTATAAGGAATCCTATAGTATCTTTAACCATTCCTCCATGGGTATTGGATTTTGGTCCAGAGAAGAAAGTAGTGGTCCAGAGAAGAAGGTAGCTTCACAAAGGCTATGATGAATTCTTCAAAGATGTCCAATAACTGATCCATGGCATTGAAAAAGAGGATTGATGAATGGTGGCATTGCCATCCTGAAACATCCCATCTTTATATCAAACCAGCACTACAGAAGATACTTGGCCTGCCACAATGCCTAGCCATTTACATGGCATCATTCATCCCAGCAACCAGTGTTGCAGCTAGAAATTTTTCCAGGAAAGCAAAACATTTGAAAATGTCCAAATACTAGGTACATGATATATGTGTCATTAAGCTTTTTATACAACTTGGAAAAAGTTGTTTAATTTAAATGACAAATTGACAATGAAAAGTGAATATGGTACTCAGAGTTGTGCATAAGTCCAACCATTGATATTTGTTAAAATTGTCTACTCTTACAGTTCACAGTTGCAATTTAAGTTAGTAATTTATTTATATAATGGAGATAATTAATTGCTCTTTATAGCTGCAGTATTGATTGGATATTTTATTTTTTTCATGTAATCAAGACTATAAATAGAAAAAAATTGCAGTAGTGACAAATAAATTACAATAGAGATTTTTAAGATATTTAGATTTTCAAATAATTTTTACCCCAAATATTCAGGGGTGAGCTAAAGTATCTTCCATCTGTTATGAATAGGGTGAAATATAATTTATGAAACAGAGCCACTAAGCGTTTTGATGAAGACTACAAACATTTTTTTAAATATTATAAGATGAGTGTGCTAATATCAAAATTTATAGAAATGTGTACTTTTAAAAATATCATATGTCCATCCAATATGTATTTCTGTCTATCGGGAATATGGCAGCAAAACTAGAATCCAGATTGCTGTTCCTAATCCTGACAAATCCCTGTTATCAAACATTTTACAGAACTAATTTGACTCGAACCTCTCTTAAGCACATACTTAATATTGCAGCTAGAGTATTTTCTTCATTAATGTTCAATCACTTTCTGTCACCAGAAATATTTCAGCCAGCTTAACTATATCATTAAATAAGTGTAGAATATTCTTTTGCAATTAAAAGAAAAACACTTGTTAAGAAGAAAAAATATCCCAGGTAGCAGATAGGTTCTGATTAAATGTAAATAACGTTCAAGTATGCAATGATACAGATTAAAAATGACACTTATTTTGAGATGGTGAAGAGAGTCTACCAAATTAGGGGTGTATTCATATGAAGTGCTTTTGGAGAGCATTGATTTAGATGTGTTTCAAGAATAATATGAGATCTTGGAAACTGTTAAAGAAATATAATTAATTGGCAAAGATGCAATTGTAGCATAGTTTCATTTCTGGCAGTAGCAACACACTTCAAATCATTAAACAGTTTGGGTTCCTCCTAATAATATTTCTATAAATAATGTTTTCCAATTTATGTTTCTTTCCAGGGGAAGCTGTCATTGCGCAATTTAGACTTCTAAAGTAGTTCAAAATTGTGTACATACATAACACTTTTTACCTGGTTATCAATATGCCATGGTCAAATGTTGGCATTTGATTAGTTATCTTCAGTATCTCAGTCTGAAATCTAACAAAGCCCTTCCTCAATGGTAGCTTGTCACCAATAGCATCTTTGGTCCACTTATCAGCTTCTTTGGTCTGCAATTAATATGTTCAAAGAACAACAATAAAAACATATAGCTTATACCCCAAGTTTTTGTGATGTTTTTTTTATTTGAAAAAAATGAAAATGCTTACCAGTGATACAATAGCATTTTTGAGGATGTTAGCAATACATAAATGTATGGAGCTGCAGGACAGCTGGTGTGTCAGAGGTTAACAAGACACAAACATTTATTACTCAAGACAGATACTTAAATGACTTCAAGATTCTTCTGCTCTTAAAAGACCTGTTACTTTAAGTCATTTTAACAAAAGCTCTACCTGGAATTCTGCATGAAAATTATATAAAAAATCTGTGATTTTTTGTTTTTAAGTGTTAAAAAAAACAAAAAATTTGCTTTATTTTTCTTTGGTATCTGTCATTAAATTATGTGACCTTCAATACCATGTGACTGCTATTGTCAAAAAGGGACACAACTATTGATTACCTTTTCATCAATGCCTGACATCAACAATTTACATGTGTTACTGCACACAAGATAATAATCCTCTATGACTGGACTTGGCTAAGCTAAGGTTCTAAGCTTCAAGTAGAACAGGAGAGTCTCTTCATGCAGTTGGTTATCATGGTAACTACCATTTTTTTGCTGGTCCATTTGTTATTAAGTGGACAAATAAAATTTGTTTGCTGTCCACAACATAGATGCACTGAACTAAAGTTTGAAATATTCTACCTATTGTTTGTGCAAATGTTCCCTGATTTGGTAAATTTATTTATTTTTAAATTTAAATATATTTCTGCTAATGTTTCTACTGATTTCAGTGGATTTATAGAATGATCCATGAAAACAACTAATTTGCATGAAAGAGGACTCCTAAATTTCGTGTTTTCATTTAGTTAGGTAATGTTTTCAGATATTTTATCATAATAATGTAATAATTGTTTCTTTTTTATTATTTAAACAAATTTATTGCTGTATTTCCATTTTTCCAAATACTACCAGCACCAATAACAAATCTGTCCATTTATCCATAATAAGGGAGTGTATTTTCCCAAATACCCTTCTTCCTTCTAGTTTATTCTTCAATTGGCAAAAAAGAGAACATGCATTGTTTGCTTTCTACTCCACTGAGATAATAATAATAATAATAATAATAATAATAATAATAATAATTTAAAAGGCAAATGAAGCTTAAAAATCATAATAAATAAATATGCAAATGTTTTAAAAAACACAAATCATAATTGGCTACAATAAGATAAGACAAGGTAGCTATAATAACGTACCTCAGCAACCAATAAACCTGTGCACATAACACCAATAATGAAGTCAAAAGTTCTTATGCGTTGAAAAATTAGATCCATCTACAAATAAATTTTGAAATAAATTATGAGTATGGCTACATATTATGTTAGAATTGCTTATATACTTTTCAACATTTGCTAAGAATGAAATGATCATCCATAAATTATAAATATTACATCGAATACTAGTACAATTTACTTTCAGTCACTAACCATAACCCCTCTTTGAACCCAGTGTGATTGAATTTTCTCCAGTGCATCAAGGTTTGAGATGCATGTGAATATACAACCTCCTGATTTTCCCTCAAATGTCAGTGTGCTGTGTGTTATGTGCTTCATTACCAAATCGGTCAGTTTTAAATGCTGGCTGATACATAATGACCCAATGGCAACAGTGATAATACTTGATTACCACAGAATTTTCCAGAGGGGTTGGCATGTTGGAGACTGAAGCAACTCAGTGTATTGTGGCAGATAAGCTTAGCACAAGCCAAAGTGAAATTTCTAGTGCCTGGATGCAACATCAAGCTTTTGGTAGTGCTGATAGTGAGGTGAGACTGATCCAGGTGAACAACGTATCACCAAGATCACATTTTGTAATGAGAAGAAAACTTTTCCAGTGAGCAACTTGGTTGAAATCTGACCATCAAAATACAACAGGTGTCAATGTCTCAACACTGACTGTGTAATCAGTTTCAGGCTAATGAAATGCAGCCCAGAAAAGTGTATCTGGATAGCACTAACCATGGGCTACCACAGGGTACAAAAGCACTGTGCTGTATACCATGTAGGGTATGGAGTTTAAAGTTTGATATGCCAGAGAGGAAGTTTAAAGGTGATAGTATTACTGAACAAGACCACTGTGGTGATGGCTTATTGATGGTATTGGGAGAGATTGATTTGGATGGCAAAACTGACCAAATCAGGTTTAAGGTACAGGGATGATGAGATCCTCCTTGATGACTACAGGAAGCCATACAATGCTGTTACTGGAGATAACTTCATTCTCATCAATGAGAAAGTGCATCTACATTATAGTGAGATGGGCAACAGTACCTGGAGCAGGAGTTAATGGTCAGTTCATTTTCCAGAACTTAATCCATTTGAACACATGAATCATGCTTTAGGCTTCCACAAACCTTGCAGGAATTTTGTTCTGCCCTCATAGAGGAATGGAACAATGTGGCCCAAATCAATATTCAAAGCTTCACCAGGAACATGAGAAGCTGGTGCCAGGCTGCTGTTCATGTTAGAATCTCGTACAACATATTCAATGAATTTCTAAGCAGGAATTTTCCACTCTCTGACCTGATAACTAAAAATCATTGTTTTTGAGGGATGCTCTATTAACCTGTTGCAACGTCATAATTTAATTATATCTTTGACATGTTACAACATTAATGCCTCCTTAAATTATAGTTTATGGACTTTCCATATTTTGCTTTCCTTACTGTATATCATGACCCTGATGTATTCCTTGACCAATAACATTTTCTTTAGTAGTACATGATAGTGACTATAACATTAAAAATAAATTCTATATGTAAGCAATATAAATTTTAGTTGAGATTATGTAAACATGGCATTAATTTTGCATGCAATTTTTGAAAAACCGATGAGTAGAATCAAAATGATCCTACTGTTCTTTAAATTAAGCCATCTTTCTTAATGAGCATTCCTCCATTGCAGAAGGTCTTTTCCAATATGAGATTAGAAAAGAACATAGGGTGGGTCCTTTTCTCTAGTGACTTAATCCACATCAAGAGAGATGTATCTGCAGCTATGCTAAAGCTGTTAATTTACACACGTGGGAGGAAATCAGAGTATACAGAAAAAACCCATGTGGTTGATTGGTTGTAGAAGAGAAGCAACCACACTGGAGTGATAAACAAAACCAAGCTATTCTCATCCAAGAGGGGAACTAGGGAGGAGCCATAAATTAAGTCTATAGGGCATGTTTTAAATACAAACACACACAATGTTGATGACTTCTCCAGTGATAACAACTAGCTAAAGAATGTTACTTCAGCAATGAACATTTCCATGAAATGAGAGACAACTCATTTTTCTCAATTAAAGATTTGCCCTTTTAACTCACAATTTTTAAAAGGTTAAGAAAATTTACAAAGTCTTTTCTTCAAAAGAGATCCATCGTTAAGATAGGCCATACACTAAAAATACTGTAATTGCAAGAAAGTCTGCTAAATTTCATAACTGAATAAGAAAACATATTTAACTTTATACATATGTGCAAAAATGCAGCTTTCAACATGGGAAACAAAAACAACAAATCATCTGTATGACCTATTATTCCCCACATGTAAATTATAGGAATTTAAATATTCAAAATTGTTTCAGGTAAAGAAAAAGTAGCTATAAACAGATTCTTTGATGTAAATAATAATTGCTATGGTGCTTAAGAGCATCAGTACAAAACAAACAAGCATTAGACTAGATTGGATGGCAGTTGATTACTTTTGGAATGCTTTACTCTAAATAATGTGAAACAAAATAAAACAATTGGCTTTGAAACTCTGTTAGATGTCCGTTTTAAGACAATGGAGAAGATTTTTAATAAGTTTTAACATTTGCTATCCTTCCATTTGCCTATATCTAAGTACACAACCATCCAACAAACTCTGAAGCAGTGATATGGCACATTAGCTAGGTAATGACCAGAAGCAGTTCTGAAAGAGCCTTGAGCAATAGTTGAGTGTTCATCTCTCGTATTTGGTTAAACTTAAATAAAAAAGAAAACTCTCGAAATAAAACCTCAAAAAACAGAAAGATTAATGATCAAGGAATCAGAAATGTTGAACAAGTAACAGTAGTATCTACAAACACAAGCACTGAGACATGTGAAAATAGTGGTGTAGATCAGAAACTGATTGTAACCATAGGAATAGAGGCCAAGGGGATAACCAAAATGTAAGTATAGCATTATTACACCTCACGTTAAATATGTGGATTTGAACTCATCTCAAAACTAAATAAAAACTAAGGCTAAATATGAAAGAAGAAAAAATCAACAATAGCAGGCACTGGCTCAGCAAAGAATAAAATTACAACCTAAAAAAGGGTGGAGGTCAAGTGACAGAAGTCAGTGGCAAAATGGAATTCAATGGATATACAAAAACAAAGGTGAAAACAGGAGCAGAATTCAAGTGAGAGCACTAAACTCCAAGAACAATGAGATCA
The DNA here is from genome assembly GCA_018389105.1 of Nautilus pompilius. Taxonomy (NCBI): domain Eukaryota; kingdom Metazoa; phylum Mollusca; class Cephalopoda; order Nautilida; family Nautilidae; genus Nautilus; species Nautilus pompilius. The sequence goes on along the minus strand of JACATO010000311.1, from coordinate 925,297 downwards.
TTTGAGATGGCTCGATGATGGATTGATAGAGCTGAGAGAAATCTGTTCAGGGGACGCTATCCACTAGTTAAGTGTGAAGAGGCACTTTTTCAGCATGGGGGTGGGTGGTGTCTAGAATGTGACATGAGTCTCTGATTTGTTGGTAAGTTAAAGAATTTTTAATCTTTGAGAAATTACTGTAAATAAAACAGAAATAGAAAAATGAGATTTCATGAACGGCAATTATAAAAGGAGTTCTGTACCAATTCATTTATTAATGATGTAAGAGCATTTATGTATAAAATTTCTAATGTCAAAGCAAAGCCCTTTCTCAGATTATTTAAATATGTGATCTTGCAAAGCAAAGTTTGTGGTTTTTCATCATCTCTAGTTATTAAAAAATCTTTTGTAAAAATGAAAAAAAAACAACAAAAAATAATGACATCAGAACTTAAATTAAAGATGTATGTGTATCTCATCAATTTATTTATTCAGTCCTAAGTTTCTGGATAGCTGTATGCAACATGATAAGTCACGGAAACTTTTGCAATCTGAAAAATAAAATTATGATAATGCTACGTTATTACTTTATAGTCTGCAATAAATCCTATCAAAGACTCTCCTGTGGACTAATTTCAGCAAATCTCTCTTGGTGCACATAACAAACCATGAAATTATTTAGTCTCTTTTTTTGTGATGCTGTACTTGAAAGCCTGGTTTATATTCATCGTAGCGTGCTGAAAGATCTTTCAGCCATGCAGCAACTTGTGGAATGGATAAGGATCAAATGTAGTAAAGAGTCTTTTGATCTAGAGGAGCGTCCAGCTGCTGCCTAAAGAAGTCAAGTTTTACTTCAAAAATATGTCAATAGCTTGCGGTAGTTTTTTGTGTAACATCAATCAGGTTATGATTTTTCAGCAACTAGGCTTGTGACAAGTTTATTATACTGCTTTAGGTCAGCGAATATGCTCTATTGCTCAATATTAATAAGGAAACAACAAATTATTTTAAAGAAATCAATGCAAAAAAATTCTTTGACTAATTTGGCTATGTACTGGGAACATCATCACTATGTCTTCTTGGAGCTTCATGTTTCCTTGGAAGGAAAATGCCATTTAAGTTACACTACAAAAACGTGATTTATCTGAATTACAATTTCACAGAACTTACTACTTGAGTGGCACATTTGGAGTTGACCCTTTGCTAATTGCCCTGATTTGGTTTCATGCAAGTTTCAAGTGAAAGAAAATAACCACAAATAGAGTTAAAGTTTGTAATGATAAAAGAAAGCATAGACTTTAAAATTAAATACCATGCCAAATGAAAATTTATATTAAAAAGGGACTTTAAAACAGAAAAACAGACACTAGGATGCAAAGGCAAAATAATGAAAAGGATTTTTTAAACACCAACAGAGATGATGAGAAAGAAAATAAATTAACAGACAAACAAAAAGAGAAAACCTAATTTTTTCCTGTAACATAAGTTGGCACCTACTGCAATAAAACAATGTCTAGAATAACATTCTGGTAAGCAACCATGACTGGACACAGAGATGCATAAGTAAATATGCATCAGCAAGGAGACAGTTAACACGGTAACAGACAGACAAAAGGGATATTTTGAGTAGTGATAAAGGCAAACATCACTAAAAAAAGTGGGAGCCTCATGATCAAAAATTTCCTTTCATGAATTTTGAGACAGAGCAAAATGTCAGGTGATGCAGACATGCTCACAGGTACCATTACTCTTATTTATTTTATTTCTGGAGCAATCTGAATTGCACATGTTGAAGCAGGATAATTCTGAACCTTTAACAACAGAACTTGTGTGGAACACTTTAACTCCAGAGCATTTCAAAATAGACTAAGTTCACAGACTACCCAAAATGGTGTTAAAATTTTAGAGTTTGCCAAGACAAACAAAAGGTGGGCTGGACAGTTTTAAAAATATATGGCACTTATGCAGAAAGAGCCAAGTGTGTATCACCACTGATGGAGGAAATACATGTGACTAGTTATGAATTTATGGCTTGGAAACAAAACTTCTAGAATTCCCAAAACAACTTAAAATATATTTGTTTTTATTTTGCCCGACTGAATTAGTAAACAGCATAGTACTGCTAGTTTGTTTATATTACATATACAAGGGACAACCAGAATGTTTTTAGCCCCACTACTCTAACCAGTCAAGACAGATTGGTTAATTGTTATTTACTTTTCAACATACAACCCATTTAGATGAATATACTTTTTCCATTTCAATTTTAATGAATCAATGGCATCATAATAAAAGCTTTTGTTTTGGTCCTCTAGCTCTTCATTGTTTAAATATCAATGCCTACATACAATTATTTTCTAGGTTTCTTAACAGAAATGTCACTGGGCTAGATATGGAAGTTGCTGAAAACTATAATGCAACTTGTGAGAGCAGAATATTATCATGCAAAAGTAGGACTACCTTGCTCAGTTTGTTTTGCCACTTATTCTTAATAACTTTGTGCAATTTTGGCATCAGTTGAGCATAATAAACACCTGTGATTGTAGTTTATGTATCAACAGAATTTTTTGAAAATCCTGGAAAATTGCTGCCATAATTTTGCTGGTTCTTTAGAACAGGTGATTGTTTGTGCTTCCACTACATTAACTCATTTCACTTCTCAGTCCCAATAATGAACCCACATTTCTCCTCCATTTACCAAACATAAATGAAATTCAGAAGCCAAAGGCTCCTTATTGCACAGCACTGAACCCTGCACTGAACTTTGGCAAATGATGATTATGGAGAATAAAATGAACAGTACCATACTCTACTTTGCATTCTTGTACTGTTTCTAAAATTTTGATTAATTGATTTTCCATTGTTAGTTTAACTTGCTCGATCTTAGCATCAGAGGCCACCTTTTGTCAAGAGCATCAAGACCATTGGTCATCTTATTTTTTTGGCAATTTGCAATCACATTTAAACCTGGCTGCCCAATTTTTCATCATAGCTTAAGAGGGTACTACATTCTTATACCCGCACGTCATGCATTAATGGATTTCCTTTGAAATGCTACCTTTTTAGTAAAACAGTATGATTGCCTGCTGCCCAATTTTCTTATATTCCATTTTTGCTCTGACCTGCAAGTTCTAAAAATATGTAGCACATTACATATAACTCCTACATAATTAAATTTTATATAAATAATACTGTAAAGTAAATCTTCCTTTCAAAGCCATACATTCAAATTCACCCAAACTTTCAAGAACATATCTTGGTTAAAAACATTCTATTGTCCATTGTATGCATATATAAGTTTTTATTGGTTCATTAGACTGGTCACATCTGGTTTGTCATCTATTAGCATGCAGCGTCATCTTTACCCAAGACAAAGTTGATTCACTCCCTCCCTGTGATTAGGCATAACAATGACAGAAAAAGTTTGTTACCATGATAATCATGCATTTTTAACAGCCAACTAAATCTGTTGATGCCATTGATATCCCATACAGCCTGTGTTTATGTAGGACACAGTGGTCATGTTAAGAGGAGACAGATTTTACTAAATCTTTGCTCATTCTTCATTGTTTTTAGAGCTGCCATAATTTTTGCCATAACTTACCGAATACACAAAAAATCCATAATACTCTTTAATGGCAAAATAGGTGTGGTTCTTCTTGTCTTTTAGATGGTGCTTCATTTTCTCATAAAATCTGCAACATTCAAGATATATTAGTAACTAGACAAGGCTTCCTGAATATGCACACATATGAAGTCACAAACTATTAAGTAAAAGACGCTTACATGTTAAAAATGGTGTGGTCTACTGCTAGCAACAACTCGACTCGATAGGAATTTGCACTTCGCTTATTCCATCCATGTGGCCAGTGTATTTTGAATTTTTTGTTTGGAAACCTCCAGCCAGAATTATTCTTTCTGCTACCTGTAGATGATTTAAAAATTAGAAGCTGAAGTCTTCAGAATAATTCTTATTACTAGTTTAGCATATTTTCATTTTACTATCTGAGTGATAGCAGGCACTAGCAAACCTTTCTTTGTCTATCACTACTCCAGATGGTGTAGATGATACTGAGGCATATCGGGCAACATAGTGGCTCTTTCTTAAATTCATTCATCTTTATTACATAATTTTTAAGATTAAATATCTTGCTACATGATTCCCATCAACTTTTGGACACAGTTAAAAGTGCCCCAGATACAAAATATGGAAATCGTATATATAGAAAATGGTTCAGCTTATTGATTACATATAAAACTTATTACAAAATAACTATAACAATACTATGAGATGCATTTAACTGCTTCTCACTTTCTTCTTAAACTTGGTTCAATATATACATTTCAGTATAGTATTTAAGAAATAATAATAATTGTAATAAAATTTTCTTGAATGTAAATGGGGCATGAAACAGCCTATATATAGTTGAAGCGACATCATCAGATTGCTTGTTCACATCCATACAAAAGGAAATAATACCACGTAGAATTAGAACAGCCAACCTGAATCCAAAAACACATGTAACAGCTACATTCATGACCAAGCTTAAATGTTGATGCAAAAATGGATCTGCCATTCAACTGACTCTGGTCTCAGGATATCACTGCTGACAACATGCAGTTTTGACACAAAACTAAGTCATGTGGATCATCATGCTACTGACTAAATATGGATAATTATTTTGAAATTAAAAGGAATGGCAACAGTGCACTTCGGTAAATTAAAGTTCCTAATTTTTCATTAACTGTTACACATATCAGCACAAAAGCTAAAACTGCAGAAGTTATAACTGAGATAGATTAAACAGAACAGTCAAACTGATTCAACTGTCACAAGTAAATTTTCAAAAATAATTAGAATAATATAAGCATTTAGACAGCATACTGAGTCCTGTCTTGCTCTTTCTATTTAGTATTAGGCAAAATGATGAGAACAACTTGAAAACTAAATCATGGCCACCACATGTACCTAATTGTGTTGTTTTTATCTTTCATTTTGCCCCACTGTGTTTTGTTGATTCCTCACAGCAGTATCTCAAGATAGCATGCCATTTATAGAAACTGGTCAACTGTTGTTGGTTAAACAAGCAATTACTCCATGCACTTTCACAGTTTCATATCTACTTAAAATGTTTTATTTTTGAGCCACAACCATAACTAAATATCTATTTATTTTGCAAATTTAGAGATCAAAAAATGTTGAAGCTAATTTACCATTTTTTATATTAATGACATCATCTCCAAATGCAATCTTCTTTAACCGATACACAGTGTGAACAACGCCAAATCTCAATCCATTGTTCTGTTTTCCTGTGTCCATTGATCCAGGAAAGATACCATAAATGTGACCCTTGTTGATAAACATTCCAGACTGAAAACAATTATGTGAAGGTCTTAAATATGCTAACCCTGACTTGGATACTTGCTGCTGCATTGGAAAAAAATGGCTTTTATAAAAAAGGTTTTATATCAACTTTAAAAACAGAAATTTTGTTTGTTTAAACACAATCATTGAATGGACATTGAATTGATGCTAATGACACATTTCATAACATCCTATAAGCTGTTCACTTAAATTTAACTTTGTTCCATAAGAGCTTCTTTACAGACAATGCTTTTAGTTTTTCCATGGGATTAAAAGCAAAACAGATTATGCCAACTCTTGAACATCTAGAACACAGTTGTCAGTGGGAAAAGCAATGAAAGAGTAACAAACGAATGCACAAATACTAGAAAACATACATTAGATATGAAACCATAAATATCAATAAAAAATAATTTACTTTTTTGGAAAATTTATTCATATATATTTTCTTGAGTTTTTTCTAAAAAGACTTTCAGAATACTTATTGATTTGATTTCTACCTTTAATTATCTTTTAAAAGATAAAACAGAATTATTAATAAAATTAAATACGAAAAATAATAAAAAAATTTTTTAAACTTTAAGAACTTGGTTAGCTAACTTAAATATTGTTAAAGTGATTCTTTCTTTATTAAATAAAAGAGGATTCTTATGAGAAAACCGTGTTACTTTCATAAATTTTACACAATATTATAATTCAAAGAAAAGGTTAGACATTTTTTAAATAAACATGACCCATGATGCTTTGGACTCCAATTTGTGAGTTCAGTTCTTAACATCATCCCTCTCGTGCAAAAGTTGGTCAGTCATTTCTGTTCTAACAACTTAAAAAAATCAGGTGGTTATTAATCACAATTTATGGCAAAGGATAAATTCAAAATACACAAATAAGTGAACTACATGAATTCATGTTGCATGCTTCTTAAAGAGAGAGGGAGCATTCATCGTTAAGAAATGTTAGGCTAATCAGTTAATTTGCTAAATATTTTCCCTTTTAGCTGTTTGAACAGTTCTGATGTCGTGTAAACTTTTCATCACACAAATATAAAAATACAGAAACCGAAGCACACACTTACCAGTTCATACATACATCCTTTTTCTTTCAATGTTTGACAAACAACACTAACAGATGCATGGTGTCCAGCTCGATAATATTGGTTTTCCTGTGAAAATCATCACAAAGAGCACACTTTACAAATACCTAACTTCAGGACAAACAGGCTTCAAGAAAAACAACAAAAACCCACCAAGGTAAGTATGATTACCTACACCATAAGCCAGAATTGTGCATAACTACCTGAAATGACTTTTTAGTGCTAGTATCTGTTGTAACTGCATATTTTTCACATGTAATATGCTAAATAAAGCTAATGTAAAAACTCTCATAAGACTACATAATTCGTATACTTCAAATATTACAATTTGGTTAATTAAAAATTTTTATTATTAAACTACTCAAGTAAATAAGATTTAAAAATCTATTTGCATAAGAATGCATTTCATAATCAAATAATTATCTTGGTCCATTGGCCGGCTTGTAGTTAAGTGCCTATTGTCTGGATACCTAATGGTCAGCAGTACATTTATAAACCTGAATTGGGAATTTTACAAAACAGATAGAACTTTCTAGTTTTACCAAATAAAGTTAAGTGCACCAAAAAAAAAAAAAAAAATAGGGGTCAGAGTGGGCACATGCTCTGCTAATGCTGTTTCTTAAGAATTGACTGACAGGGATTAATTCTGGTCACTGGCATTATAAATTATTACTACTGATTGCTGTAAAATTGTGTCAGTATTATTTAATATTTTTATATAGTCCAAGTAGAAAAAGAAAAATTTGAATATAAAAACATTGTTGTTAAATGTTAATGCTCTTCCAGATAACATGGAAGTTCATCACAGTATTCAGCTTTTCTCCCTGGCTACTGTTTGTAAGTAAATTCTAAAATTATTATTATTATTATTATTTTTTTTTTTTGGTGAAGTTCTGTATTAATAATGAAGAATAGTCCAAAATCAGAGTACTGTCTTTTGTAGACTCCAGGGCTAGTTGTTAGTGTTATGGTGTTATAGTGCCATTTATTTCTTAATTAAACAAATACATGAACTACAATTGACATTATTTAAAATATCAAAGCATGTGATGTCAATTATAGCTCATGTATTTGTTTAATTGAGAAATACTGGATCAAAGTATACGATGGCAGTCTTAGGTCATCCGTATGTTTAGTTAGGAATCGTTGGTCCTGTAACACTACATTGAAAGATAGTGTTCAAATAAACGGATGTTACTAGTTGTTATTTGCTGTTAGGAAATTTTGGCTCCATTTATGAGAGTGTGTGCATGGTTACAAACACTTGCTTTCATCCAGTATGTTCTAAATGTGCTACTGTGGAGTGTATTTAACTGTCTGCTAACAGCTCTTTAAATAGGTTGGGGAATTTTCAAGTTTGTACATTTGGCCTCTGGAAAAGCAGCATGTCACCAAAATCCTATTGTTCCATACTTTTATTGATTTCTTACCGCAGATATGTTTTAAAATTGTTGTGAAAAGCAGAACTGGTGGTGTGATTCAGCATCAGTTGAATACATGCTAATAATATGAAGTAGCATGACTCAGGATAGTACCCTGCTGCTATATCAGCATACTTATACACAGTATCTAATGAATAAAATCTGATTATTAAATGTAACATCATTAGACAATATGCCATATATAAAAAGACAAACAACATTGCTTTAGGTTTGTGACTGCTTAACTCAGTAACTATAGACTGTAAATAGTTCCAGTTAAAAAAGTTTATGTAATCGTTTTGTTAAAATTAGGTAAATAGTAATATTTAATTGCATTTTGCATTAAAATAACCTTGGATTGTTCTCATTCTTTCCCTAAAAGCATGGGCACACACACACACACACACACACACACACACTTGATGCAAGTGATTTCATGCACTGCAAGCCAACATCAAATTTTACGTTAACTGAGTAAACTTCACTCTCAAACTTGTGCAATTTTATAACAGGCCACACCCTGCAGCATGGGTGGGCATTGTGGGTCCGGGCCCGCCCACTGAGTCAGCTGTGCCTGCCCTCAATGTAACAACCCCCTCATTTTATGCAAAGTGGCCCAGCCTGGCCCGCCTTTGTAAATCTCTCATTGGGCCTATGGCCTAAAGCCGAGCTGGCTAGTGTGACAGCTCGATTGCATCAGACCTACTGTGGTAACAGTTCAAATTCTGGTCCCTGTCTTTCTATTATGATTTTTCTTATGTTGCATTAAAAAGTCATTGTGCCCCCCCCCCCACTGAGAAAATTTAATGCCTGTCCAGGAATTTTTCTCCTACTGGGTCTGCAACAGGCCTATACAGATGAAGCAGTATAGAAGACATCAGCTTTTCAATGGCATCAAAGATTTTGTGAGAAACTTGAAGATGTGAATGATTCTGAGAGAAGTGGTGGGCCATCATCGAAGATTAGTGATGAAAATATCAACAGGGTGCAACATTTGGGTTGTCTGGACAGAAGACGGTCAACTGATGCACTTGTAAAGATGTTGAACATTTGATACATGAGCAATTCCATACTTTAGAAAACCTGGAAATGAAGAGAGTGCATGCAACATTTGTGTCCAACTTGCTCACAAATGATTAAAATGTTTAAATAGGAGACATGAGATGGTTGACTTGCTAACCATCTGTCCACACCATTATTCATAATAAAAAGACTTTTGAGTGTATGAGCATGAGCCAGAAACCAAAAGCCAGTGTTTACAGTGAAAAGAAGCCATCTTTATATGACCCACAAAGCTTTGTGCACTGAAGTCAAAAGTCAGTTGTGCTCATTGATGGTGGTGTTTTTTTTCTTTAAAATTCGGGAAAGGATTGTGCATTAAAAATCTGCTTCAAAAGTGACAAAGTAGAGATTGCAATCCGCCAGCTCATGCAGCACTGCCAGTTCCACAAACCCTTACCAACCATTGGACCAGTGTGGTCAGACACTGTTCTTATCCATCTGAAATGTGACTTCTTTTTGTTCTTAAAACTGAAATATATGCTTTGAAAGGACACTGATTGGAAACACTCATGGTAATATAATAAATGTAACAAGACAGTAGAAAGACACATAGTTTAGTAGTTTATATGAAGGCAGGAAGTCAAAAGTTCATGCAGGGGCACTTCAAGAAAGTCAAACAACCAACAATTTGATTATCTGATGCTATCACTGTCAACTACACTTTCCACAAATTTATTCCACTCAGAAACAATTCTATTATTTAAAACAGATTTTTTTATCTAACCTTAGTTCATTTGTAATTATGAACCAAAGTATTAATAATTATAAATAGCCAAAAAAAAAATCTGTCTTACATTGAAAATTCCAAATCATTTTGGAAAGGTCTATTAGATCTCTTTTTAAATATTTAAAATTCAAACTTATTAGATCTAATTTTTTACCAAATGCTCAAAAACTGGAAGCATTCTAATAATTCTATGCTGAACTAAGAGAATAGCCTTTCTTAAATAAGGATTCGATTCATACCTGTGCTAAAATTTAATTTACTTTTTTTTTTTTGCAGCTGAAATGCAAACACTTTCACATTTGATATTTTGGTTCACAGTTACCCCTAGATCCTTTTATGAAATGCTGTTTTCCATTTTAGTATCATATAAATAATAATAATGAGTTTCTTTTACTGTCTGTTTGGATAATTTTTTATCCTATAGCATTAAATTCCATTTCCTACTTAACTGACTAATCTAATAATATCTAAATTTATCTGAAAGCTATTTATGTTATTTTTAGTATCAACAACAACATATATTTTACTATCAACTATATACTATTAAGGTCTATTGTCTTATCAGTACCTTTTTTATAAATCAAATATTATGTGACTCAAAGCTGAAACCAGTGGCTCATCACTAGATTCTTGTTGATATGACAGAGTTCATTTAATATTGTTATTTAAGTCCATAGTGTAACTAACTCTCTTTCTCTCTCTCTCTCTCACACACAACTTCCTCTGTTAGTCCTTTATGTAAAACTTTATCATAAGCCTTACTAAAATCCAAATAAGTAACATCAAATTGATCTTTACTGTCAACTTAGTTTTTTTTCCAAAAATACTAGATTTTTTTAGCTTAAAATTATGCTGAAAATCTCTTAAATTTTTGCTTTCAATGGCATGATTTTATATACTGTTTTTAATAATTCTAAAACTTTGCATACTACTAACTCACTTGCAACCATCAAGATCAGTTTTATCACCCTTTTAAAAATGGGTCTAACATTCACAGCTCCCCATTCAGTGGGAAGACAACCTTTCTGTGATGAAGAATTAAACTAAATAGCTAAATATTTAAAAATGAACTGCTCAGCTTCAGTTAGTACTCTTGGGAAAGTATTAGCAGATGCTGCTGTCTTATCAGATTTAAGAAAAACTCCATTTCAATAAAAGTTATACTTTCTGTAACGATTAATGTGTTCTTCACCAGTTTGCTTCACATCTGCAGCATTCAATTTTTCTGAAGTGAGACTACTGAAGAAAAACAACTGTTTGGAATTTCAGCTTTATCTCTGTCATAAAATTTCAATATGCTGCATGAAGATTTCCAGAAAGTGAAATGTTGGCAGCACTATTGATGCATATCTTGAAAGAAATCCATGTTAAATTTATAGGTAATTTATTTCTTAAGGAATGCATTTCTGAAAACCTTTTGACTGCATCTTGTATTGTATAGTCCTTTTAGCCAAAACGTAATTATAGCAAGGTTCAAATATAAACTGTAGTGAAGATTTAGGTTGGTGATTACAGGTAGTCAAGCATTCAATTAGAAATTACTGTACTGTAACCTACCCCTGTTACAACTAACCTTGATCTGTATATTTTCCTTCATTTGTTCTCTTTCATATGTACTTCAGTTATAGTGTTGCTTGATTTATTTGTTCAGCAAATCTCCATCTCTAGTGATATTTAATTATCACAACTACTAACACAGGCTGTTCACTTCTTAAACCTAAATGTTGTATCAGTAGCATGAGACTTTCCACCTTCCCAGCTCTCAAGAGATAACTGGTTAACTCTGGCCTTTGGTTAACTCTCTTACACAAACTTCACTAGTAGCCAAACAACATGCCACTGTACTTACTATTTTGATGTTGACTTTCAATGGGATTCCAGAAACCTCATCAATGACAAACACTGGAAAGTTGACAAAATCTTTACTACTTTTTTGAAAATTAAAATGCACACTGCTGTTCAAAAATCTAAACTGAAAATGTAGTCTTTGGGGGAAAAAATTACTTCTGTCAAGTTTCCTTTCTTGTGCCAACTCGAACATGGGCCAAACCTGTTGAATGTAAACCTGCTCTGAAATATAAATTTAAACCACCTACTCAACAAATTTAAATAGATACATCATAAAAACAAAATTAAAAAATACTGCTTGCTCAAGATACAGAAAAGTATTAGATCATTATAAAAGTTTTGTCAGTTTTTATATTATGTTAATTTGAGGTTCATTTCTTGCATGCTTGTGAAGGTGTATGCAGGTAAGTTATATGTCGTTTTGTAGCGTGTGCTCTGGTATACATTATGCAAAACTTACCTTTCTAAAATCATTAAATGGATATTTGTTTCAGGGTTCTGAGGGAAGCATGGATAGAAAATAGAAACGTTTTTTGTGCCATTTTGCTTCACGAGTTCAAACTAGGCCACAGAGTGAGCGAGGCAAATCATAACATTAAGCAAACATGGAGCGAGGACACAGCAAATGAGCGCACAGTACAGCGATGGTTTGTAAAGTTTTGATCAGGAGATGTGAGCCTCGGACATAAGGAACGTAGTGGACATCCTTCCAGCTGTGATGACGACCATCTGAAACCCTCAGTTGAAGCTGATCCAAGAAAAACTACAAAAAATTGCTGGAGAGCTTGATGTAAGCACTGCAACTGTTTCCCAGCATCTTGATGCAATCTGCAAGGTGAAAATGCTTGACAAGTGGGTGCCTCACGAGTTGAATGAACAACAAAATCATCAATTGTAGATCTGCTCTTCACTTGTCATAAGAAACAAAAACAACCCATTTCTTGACTGAATCATTATGTGTGATGAAAAATGGATCTTTTATGACAATTGCAATCGATCAGCACTGTGGCTCAACAGAGAGAAGGTGCCTAAGCATATTCAAGAACCCAGCCTCTCCAAAAAGAAGGTCATGGTCACTGTCTGGTGAACTTCAACTGGTGCCATCCAACCCATCAAAACCACCACAGATGAAAAGTACTGTCATGAATTAAATGTTGTTCATCAGAAACTCTTCCAGCAAAAGCCAGCATCAGTGAATCAAAGAGGTCCAATCCTGCACCACGACAATGCTCGTCCTCATGTTGCAAAAGTGACTCTTCAGAAACTGAACACTTTGGGTACGAAGTTCTCCCTCACCCCCAGCCTATTCACCAGACCTTTCTCCCACAGTCTACCACCTTTTCAAACACTTCGACAGCTTCGCCTGTATGAAATCGTTCTCCAACCAGCAGCAATTGAAACTGCTTTCCAACAGTTTATCAACTCCAGAAATCCAGAATTTTTTCAAAATGGTATAAATGCGTTTGTAACTCGGTAGAAATGTACTGATTGTAATGTAACTTACTCTGGTTAATAAACTTCACGTTCAGTAGCGATATGAAGTCCTACTGTTTCGGTAAAAAAAAAACTGAAAAAACTTTTGTAACAACCTAATATTTGATTAGAACAATAATTCATAACTTGTCAAAACTTATAGATGTGTACCTTTTTGCATCCTGAATGCAATGGTGAAGACATTGCACAGAAGGGAGCTAAAAGAGAAAGGTGTGGTTTGTCTGCCTTGGTGATCAAGCAAGTTACCTGAAAACCCACCATAAATACCGAGAAAATAAACTAGAACTCTTCATTTTCAAATGTGAAGAGAAGCTGGAGGGCTGATGAAGAGAGAGAAGAAACCATATGGAGGTACACCAAAGCAGGGGCAATCCTGACAGGATTAAAACTTGGTCGATCACCATTAGCAGCCCAGTAATCTACCACTTCACTAGATCTGTTAATAAACAAGCCAAGAATTTATTGCAAAACCAAGAAAGTTTACAACAGAAATGCCCCATCTATCCCACACTCTTCTTTTGGTCCATGCTGTACTTTGAAAAATGTATACCACAAACTTTATTTGGAACTTTGACAACAGACAAGCATGCACATGATGTATCAATACTTTATTCCGTTAAACGCTTGCCACTTTTGAAAAAAAGGAAAACAATGATGGAGACCGATGAAATAAGAAAACGAATAAACACAAGCCTTAGTGACTTAGTTAAGAATGATTTACTTACCTACAGGAATAAGACTCTTAGTATCCATAAACAAACCACTAACTGGGAGTTCATATGGAAACAAACAAGCCACAAACACCCACCAAAAGAACATTTTCATGACCGAAAGGTTTTTTGTTTTATGTGCATATATATATATTTTTAATGTACAGATGAAGGTGGTTACACACCTGACAGACAAATGTGACGTAAACAATTATGTAATAACATCATTTGTAACCTCCCTTCCACGTTGCCTGTCAAATCTTCTCCACTACTACACCATCACTAGTCCGCCATTAAAAAAAAAAGCTGAAGCCCCAGCTCATGGAAGGCGGCGGGGGGAGGGAGTGAGAGAGAAAACTTTATTCAGAGGCGGGCCAGGCACCTCTCCTTTTATAGAGATAAAATATATACATATTTTCCCTTAGCGGGAATCTATTAAAAGTATCGCTCAACCAGTAAATAATCTACGGGAGATAATTCCCAAAATATTTAATAGTATTTATTATTCCCCTTTAGACCAGAATTTTTTTTTTTTTTTTTAAATGAAAGCTTATTTTCTGGACATTAGATCGATCATCACACGTCTCTCTGTGTGTGTACAGCAGCATGTGGAATTAATTTTTGGACAGTTAAATTCGAAACGCTCGTCTTGAAAACTGTCGGCCGTGGTAATCTATGTAGATGGCGTGGGGGAGGGGGTATGTATCCCCTGACAACCGATGACGTCATCAAATGGCGTTTTCACGTCACGCGCCATTGAAAACGCTGCTGTCACTTTTTTTTTCCCAAATACAAACATGTGGAAGTTTTTTCTTTTCATGCTCCTCCAAGGGCCGCCCCAAACACCGGTTAGTGGTCTTCTCATGGAGAGCAAGGATTTGGACCCTCTAGGTAAGAAAGGGGCTGACTGGCATATCCCATGGCAGGGCGTATTCCCCCGTTCTCCCTGACGACTTACATAACTCCCTCTCTGTGTCTCCGCGCTTCTATTTATTTATTTATTTTAAATAATAACATCTAAATAGATAATATCTTAAGCAAACTGCACGACTTGTCTACGTACGTGGGATTCCTTCAGCGCCACGATCACGGAACTTCCCTAAATGTCAAATAAAATGGCCGAAACGGAATCAGGTTGCATGATGGGAAGCCAGCCGTACGTACGTTCCGGCCGCCATGACGCCGTCGGTGGTTTAGGACATTGATGGCGATCACGCAGCACCCGACTGACGGTGATAGTGGCCGGCCGTTCGATATTCTGCACCATTCTCAGAATCTTGCCAGTTGGGGTTAGGGTGATGGTTCGACCAGGAAAAAGATGTCCAAAATGAGACGATAGAATAACAAATTCGCTGGTTTAGAGAGAGAGAGAACAAAATTACCGATTATGCTTCTCTACTTTCTTCTCATTAGAATCTTTCGTATTTGTTTTATTTAGTAAAATCTAATAGATTCAGCATGCAGTTTAATTGAAGTTATTTTTTGCAGAAGGTAGCCGACATGTGAAGCGTATTGTTTGGAAAGAGAAATTAGTACTGAAGAATTTTGTAAACAGATTTCGAACCAAAATGCTAATGTCAGCTTATTGTTGTTCATCGTTGGCGTCAAGGAGCGGAATTTAAAATCAGTTTAGCGAAGAATTAAATTTCTATTTTAAATTAAATGGAATACTGGCTTTGCGATCGATGATATTTGTGTTTTCTAAATGAAATTCAGTACGACTTTCTTTATAAAATAATTCCGAGGAGGAGATAAAGAATTCCTCGACCATCATCCACGGAAGTGCTGTTTGCTCCTTCCACCTGTTTTGTTACTGTGGAAGAAGAATGAGGCAGTTTTTAAAATCAATTCAGCGATTTTACCAGCATCTTCCCATATTTAATTCGTTCAAAATAAGTTTGCAAGACCCACCACACTCTACTTGATGAATAATAATTGCCTTTTATGGATTTAAGTATAACATTCTCAGTGTCTATAGAGGATGTGGTGACAGAATTTGCTGTACTTAAATAGAGTAAATATGAAAATTATGAATAGCAATAGCTTTGCATTCATACCCTCTAGAAATAATGTGGGAAATGAATACAGCAACAAAGATGCCATGCAGTGGCAGCTGTAAACAATCAGAGCGATAATCAAAAAAAAAAAAAAGTACACGGTTGGAAATATAAACATTCAAAATGTGGATCCAATCAAGTTTTGTTTCATTTGGATGTTTGTGTTTAGAACTGATTTGGGGTATAAGAGCAAATTTAGAAAATCTGGCTTTTCAGATTTTTGGTGTTCAGATAAATGGACTTTTACTGGATGTGATTTTATTGAATTGATAGCCATGTCAATAATTTCACAGAAAGAAACTTGATGATAATCTTTCAAGTTTGAAAAATAGTGGACTCTGACTTCTGAAAATGGAATGGATGATTTGATTATTTGGAGAAGCTTTGGATCATCTGCATGCAGCTTTTCTGAATCCGAAACTGTATTATCCCATAGAGTCAAAGTGATCTACCTCTCAGATGAAGAACTTTCTAAAGTGTGTTTTACAAATTTTACATTTTTTCCAAACAAAATTCTTTCAGATTGAATAAGTTTGCTAGTCCTATCAGTAATTTCAAAAATTCTCAAGGCTATTTTTAAGAGTATGAAAAAATTGAATTGTTGCAACTTTTCCTGAAATCTCACTGCTTTAAACTTGATAAGGGTGTATCATCTGGCTACTTTTGTACAGTTAAGGATGATGTCTAGCTGTGATTTTATAATTTCTAAAGAATGGTATTTAACTGTGAAATAAGTAAGAGATAGTGGTCTTCTGTTTGAGGATATTCAACAGAGTTTGCAAAATTTTGATCTGTCACCAGACATTTTGGAGAAACTTGTATTTGGGGTGGGCACTTAGGACCATGCCCTCCGGGCAAGGTCATTTTGGGTCAACCTTATGTGGGTGGGGAAGCGAGTACTCTGTTTAGGGGGGACAGTCAGAAAGTCCTCTACCCGAAAAGAGTGGAGGCGAGGGGTGCTTTTTGCCTCTGGCCTGCCTGTCTTGCTAGGAAGGTTAGGTGCATAAAGACTGGTTTCAGACTTGATGTGCTGAGGCCTTTTTTCCAAGATTGGTTTTTGGCTGGGGAAGCGGTCACTCTAACAGGCGGGTGCTTGCGCCCCCAACCCTGGCCACCGGGCTTCGGCCCCTACACAGCTTCGGTCACCAACCCCAACCCCTTCTCCTCGGAGATACACACGCATACACAAACTTTCACACGTACCACTTACGCATACACCACACAAAAGATTAAAAAAAAAGTTTAATGCATGAATTTTGCAACAGATACTTATTGTTCTGGTTTGTTTTGTTTTTTAAAAATAAGTGCTAGCTTGTTTGAATTTTCCTTGATTTGACATCATAGTATTGAGCCTTACAATTTTTGATGTTACAACAAAAACACAATAAGAAATCTTTGATTACAGTGAAGATATGCAAAGGACCAAGATGATTTAATGAATATAGTTCAAACACTAATTGTTGTATTTTTAGATCATCCAATACAAGAGAGTTTATATACTTAAAACATTTGCTCTATTTTGTTGACATCAGCTGTCTTCAGCAACTTCATCAACAAAAAGAGCATGATACTGGGCTGTTCTGATACTCAAAGCAAACTGAGAGCATTCCATTTTTTTATCTGATGAAAGTCAATTGGTTTCGTTCTATTCACCCTTTAAGATCAGGATCATCCTTGCATGACAATCTGAGCAATAGGTGCAGATTTGCAAATATCTTGTCAAGCTAAGTGTCAAGATTAGTGAATATTTTTATGATCATCAAAGAAATCAGACTTATTTCTAAATGCTTACTGTGAGTTTATGCCAAAACATTTTCATTCTTCTTCAATAATTGAAATTGGTCAACTAAATCATTATTTTTAGTTTTCACATCCTGAAATTTTGGCTATTGCTTTTTTTCCATTTGCTTGTGAATGCTGCTTCTAATTTACTGTCAGCTTCCATTGATTATCTTATATGCTGAAAAATACAGTAATAAATAACTTGATACCTTTTTGCTCAGATTTCTGGGCATTGACTTATACTTTAAATTAACTTATCTAGTCATTGAAATTGCTTCATTGCGAAGATTAAAAAATGACAAATTGTTATTTTCTGAAGTAGACAGTAAAATTGTTCATTTGAGAGAGACTACAGAAATTATTGTTTTGAATGTTTGCCAATTGATTGAACAATTCACCATTATCGTGCTCACTAAAGCATTTGAAATTATCCAATTAATAACAAGTGCATGCTCACCAATTATGTTCTATCTATCCTTTTGAATTCCAATTATATGTATAAATACTGTCAAAAATTCCTTTACTTAATCTTAAAATATCCCCTGTAAAGTCACACAAGGTGCACATGGCAGCTTTTAAGCTGGAAGTTGTTAAGGCTGAAGAAAATGTTGGTAATATTGCTCTGCACAGAAATAGGATATCAGCAAGGAATGTGTTAGGGAGAGGTGTAAAGTAAGGGATAATTATGGAATATGGAGAAAACCAAGAAGGTAAATTGTGGGTGCAAAGCTAGAAGAACTAACATTGATGATCAGTTGGAGAAATGTGTGCTAGCCCATTGCACTGCATGTCATGGACGTAGTACTGTAAAGTAAAGACTAAAGACTAAGCAAATCACAGCTAATGATCACTTTCTTTCACTAGTGTACAGTTTTTACCATAGCAGTTTTCTAAAGGTATGTGCCATATCTAATCAGAGTACAGCTGAGTAGTAGGTGATTCAACACAGTGAAAATGACTTGAGATCACCTGATGATCACTGATGTCATGCAGTCACTCTGGTCATTTGATACCAGAACTGATAATAACTGATAATAATGTTTGCAGTTTGTTTCAAATATTCAAATATTTACCCATGATTACAGATATCATGAAAAATTATTTCAGTACCCACATTTATCCAGAAGATGATCACAATTGTATGCACAAAACAGATCATTAATATTCATGAGCCTGGAAGAGCCATAGACAGTGAGTGATGCAATGTGACTGACTGGTTGAAAGACGCTAACTACTGTAGTTGATCTAGCCTTGTCTTCTTAAACTCCAAATTGACTTATCTTTGAATGAAGGAAAGAAAAGTGGGAAAATTAACCAATTTTCTTTATACTCCATGTCAACTTAGAGGGTGAAAAATGCTACTATCAAAGCTTTAAACAACTTTTAAGCCACACTTGAAAATATTAATGGAGTCAGTAAAGAAATATTATATAATCAGTACAAAATATAAGCTTAAATATTTTGAAGAATGCTTGTGAGATCATGGTTAATTCTTAGTGAAACCCAAATTTTTTATTCCTGAGATGAGGGTAAGATATTTTTATTCCAGGACTCTTATAAAACACCTTTAATATAATATATGGATTAGAAATTATCATAAATATAATCAAATTCAATTTAAATCAAAAATATTTATGCAAAATTTTTATTTGGATGTGGTAACAAAAATAATGATAAGGAAATATTAGACAATGATATATTTTATACAGATATTTAGATAAGTTTAGTCTTCCAAAATGTTGCATTTGATTTTCCACTCATGAATTTTATCAAACTTCATTTAAGGTAACATTATTAAAAATATTTTTGTGCATGAGTTTCACCCTGTAGTTGTTTAACCAGCTGTAGCTTCCCCTTTGTTATCAGCCTTGTTTTCTAACCTTGACTTAGAACTATGATTTCTAACTAAAGATTTGAAGAGTATAAGAAAATGTATAACTGAGAAATATGAATATTGAATTATTTTGATATTTTTGTGGGGGAAGCAAATCATGTGCTGCTTCTCCCCAATTCTATATTGGTGGAACAGCTGCACTCCTGTTACCATTTTCTACACTCCTGTGTGTGTGGTGGGTGTATATTTGTATGCGTATATAGTAAAGTCATTCTAATGAAACTCAGCTAAATAGCAATGGTGATACTATTACAGGTAGGTTTTATTTGAACAACCTTAGTTTATGTGTGTGTGTGTGTGTAGGGAAGTTGTATGCTATTGTTTATACATTGTGCATTTGTGTGTGTACATAGTATTTTGTGTATATGTGTATGTATACAGTGAAAACAATCTATATAGTACCTGGGATACATTTTATACCTGGTATATAAAGTACCTAAGCCATGGAGCCAGGACCCAAACAGGCAGTTATCAGCAAAACGCTGCTGTTGTATACACTCCTTAAATATCACATACTAGTAATGAAAGATATCCTGATACAATTACTGGTGTTTATTATGTACAATCAAACCACTTTCTCAAGAAAAACCTTCCATGAGCATTGTATTTGTTTTAAAACAGCATAATAAACCATAAATATTGAAAGTTAAAACTAGTTAAATCTGATCCTGTTTGCTGCTGTAGTCAGTGCTGTTTTTACAGAATGTAAACCCAACACTAAGGAGATTATGCAGTCAAGGTACAGTAATCGCTTCTTAACAAAGTGCAGAAAGCTGATTTATTGAGTTAGCCAGAACATTTGCTATGGTTTAATTGGTATTTTTGTCATTAAAATCTAAGAGAATTAAGGTAATTGCTGCTTAATGGTGTGTATTTGTATCAATCAGTTCTTTGCTGCATTAGCTATCCGGACATTTCCTTGCTAATGCTGCCAGCCATAATTGGGCACAGTTACTATCAGTTCATGAAAATATGCACCTGAACTATAGAATAAAAAGTACAGTAACTTTATCAATGTCCACTGGAACATGAAAAAAAATGCACACTAGGAGAAATAGAGTAATCATTATATATAACCTCCTTCCAGTTTACCACTTTGTGTTTTAAAGAGGAAGATTGCTCTAGTGGCAAAAAAAGCAAAGGACTGACAGTATTTGTCTCTGCAAACATGATAGGTGAAAAGCTACCACTTCTTGTCATAGGAAAGTCAAAACAGCCTTGTTTAAAAGCAAAAACTTGTTCATGTGACTGAAAACCTAACAATCAGGCCTGGATAAATATAGAATTATTCAAAGGATGGATCAGCAATTTAAACTCAAAGATGGCTTATAAATAGAAAAATATCATCTTAATTCTGGACAATTATCCAGTTCACCCACGATCAGTTAGAATTGTTTTCTTGTACCCTAACATAACCACCAAATTGAAAGCTGGGATTCATTAAAAAATTTCAAATCACACCAAAAAAATTTGGTTTTTATTGACTTGAGTTTACAGAAATAAAGAAAAAGGTGCAAATCAACATGCTTCAAGTCTCTTGCATGAGATAAAGTAATGCCTCAGATTACTTTTGCTTTCTTTGCTCACTGAAGATTTAAAGTTAATGAGTACAATGCTTCAGAGAACTGTGTGGAATCAGATATCCTTGCAACTGAAGCTAATGAGAATGTGAAGGTAGAAAACAGTGTCCTGCAATTAATCTGCTATATTTCATACTGAAATCAACTTTGATGAATTCCTGATTTTTGATGATGACTAGCCATTAGTGAACATTTAAGTAATCAGCAAATTGTCAAAGGTATCATAAAATCACTAATAAATATGACAAGGATGTTAAGGCTGAAGATGAACTAGTGTTACTTTTTTTTTCCCTGAATTTTCCCATGCTTTGAAAACTGTGAACACATGGGCCGGCCTAATGCTATTGACTTGAAGAAATCTCTTTTAACACTTAAGCTGCTTAAATTGTCAGTGATGCTGTCATCCACACAGCCTTTAATACAATATTTTTAATACTAATTGTTCATTTTTGACATTGCAATAATTTCACTTTTTCAAAATTGTTTCTACATATACTATTCTACATTTTGATTGTATTGTACATAATTTACATTTATCAACTGATATTTTACTTTTACTTTACAAATGCAATTTTAAAACCTTTTTATCCACAATGTAGATTCCGTATTGTTTTTCTTAACACTATACTTATATAGAGGGATGGGTTTCGCCAGATTGTAAAATGCCATAGACACACCTCTTGAGGTACGCCAATGACCTATGGTTTATGGGACAAGTGAAGTGAAGTGAACAACTGTATATAAGTTACTTGAAGAAAATATAGTAAATTATATTATAATTTGTTATTTTTAACTTCCAAATGTTTTACATTTGTCAAATACAGTTTTGTTCCTTCTTTCTACAAAATGATGTTCTAAATTCAAACGTAGATTTGTGTATCTAAAAAATAGACCACTTTTCCCAGATGCATTGAAATTTGAAATAAAGATATTGTTGGATACAACATACCTTGCTCATAAATACCTTCCTCTGGTCTACATGTGGTACACTATATCAAAGCATATCTGAATGTGTGTGGGCTTCATTAACTAGACAAAATTTGTAGTCAAACAGCTTCAGCTGAACAAAGAATGAAACTTTTGGAATGTGTTGATTAACACTAGGGTCATCCTTACATGTTTGTGATTGACAACTCTGCTCTAGTTTTATATAACATTAAAGCTTTGATAATGTATCAATTTATAATATCTATTCCATTTTTATTTCTAGAATTTTAGAAAACCTGTTATAAAAAAACCTAAGGATTTTCTTTTTTTTTGTTATATATTACTCATTTTTATCATTCTGTTACTTTAAATGAGAAATGAAATTGCTTTGTCTTTGCAATTAATGACTTTCTGTAATTTTTACCCCTAAATCATCATTATATACCTTAGCTTCTTCCATGGGACTGCTGAGAAACACCCTTCATGGAGTGATCGATCACTTTAATAACTTGTTTAGCTATAACTAGATATTATTCATAATGCTTTTATTATTAAATTGTCATAAGATTTTGGTAGTATTTGCAAACTTCTTTGTTTACAGTTTCATAAATATAATTTTTATTGATTCAAATCAGAAGTCTAAAACTAATTCCTGAGTATATCTACTAGATTTCTTAAACTGAGAAAAGAAAGCATTAAAGATTTCCTGCATATCTAAACAGTATTTGTTTTTCACAATCCATATAAAAGATAAAAAACATCAATTAATAATAAATGTAACCTTTTAAAAATTGTTTTTGTTTTCATTTGATGCTAACAAATAGCAATGTCAAATCCCCCAAACAGAAAAACAAATGGCTGATTACCATATGATAACCCTGAACTCTAGGCAGTGTTGTGAAACTAAGACTGCTAAAAATAAATCCTTACTATGAAGTATTATTGGTATTTGTTCTGGTAGTTGTGGTTTTGTTTTAAATCACCAATACAAGTTTCTTGTATAAGTTTTGGTCAGAATTTTTCATTGTCATTGGATACAAAAATAAGAAAACAAAATTTTTGCAAGAAAATTGTGGACACACCTGTACAAGGATATGCTCATCATTATTTTTGTGTGATCATATTTTCTCAAAACTGTCATTTAAGCTCAATATCTGTAGATTTTGGTTTTAGGCTCAGAATTGTTTTTGGTAGCATTTTTTACAGATTAGGGTATAATTTGTTTTGTTTTTTTTTAAATGCTTTCAACTTACTATAAATTTTTCAATATCTTCAGTTAACAATATTTTTTTTAAATGATCAATTATTGCTTCCTTAATCTGATAATTTTTTTAGTTATGAAAAAAATACAGGTAAGAAAATTATTTTTGAACACCTGTCACCCATTAAAAAAAAAAGTGGATTGTAGCCATGAATTAGGTTTTGTCAGATTTACGAAATTACAACAGTTTATTTCATCATTATAGATCAAACAAATTTCTAAATTTAAAATATTACAATATTCAGCTATAGATTATAGATAAAAAAATAAACATTTTTTGTAGGCAGAGTAAGTGAATATCTATTTCTCATTTATTTTAATTGTAACTCAAACAGACTTAGTTTAAATGACTAATTTGTTGTTTTTAAGTTTTAGCAAAACTTGAAACCAGTGAACAATTAAAGCCTGGTTTTCTATAAATGAGGAAAATAGCTTTACAAAATTTCATCTGACATTATGGCTTTTGTTTCTTAATTTGCCTAAGCTTTATTATGTGTAATTTTAAAATTATGTATTAATCTGATGGCATCTATCACTTGGTTTGTTTCAGTGGATGTAAATATTCATCAGGTGAAACCCTTATTTGAGTCAGCACAACAAGAGGGGAACTATGGAAGGGAAATGTTTCCTCTGAGATTGCTTTTTCGGTTTAGATTTTTCAACAATACCATACTTTTGAGTTTCCAAAAATGTGAGGAATCTTTTGTAAATTTTCCAGTATTTGTGGTTAATAAAAAACAAACAGTTCCAGTTGAAGTTGCTTCCAATTTGGTAAGTATGAAGTGTAAAACTTCATGTTAAGATTGTGAAGCAAGTGAAGGTAGTAAGTGAGATAGATTGAAAGGATCCAGTAAAACAGCTTTCATCAAATGTGCTGTGCTGTACAATGTCACTTGTCTTTATTTGGTGTATCACAACTGTTTTGACTTAAATTTCTATGATCTGGAAAGGTTCAAAAGATGGTGACCACAACCATCCAAATCTCAGATTTTTAAAAAGAAAATTGCAAGGAATTACAGCATTTTTCTCATAAATATCAGTGAAATTCAACATCATTAATTCCTGAAAAATGCATACAAGGTTGAAAACATCAGAACTATGTTATTTATTTAATATTTGATAATCAGTCACATGTTTAAGTAAGATTAAAGAATGTGTCACTGCAAGCAAAAAAGAAAAAAAGGATAGTAATATTAATAACTATTTATTAGCTAAACTGGTTTACTGAGATAGTGCAAGTAATTTTCTTTTAATTACCATCTATTAGTAAGTATGAAACATTTTTCAGAACAGCTACCTCTATGCAGCTGAAAATCAAGCTTCAGTGAGCATCTCTTGTCAAAATTTTAAAGAAACAAAGGGTTGCATTTATGAATTGGTAAGTAGGTTTTACACTTTTTCATACAAAAGTTGCGACATTAAAACATTACAGAACTTACTCTGCATTAAAAATTAACTGACATTTCTAATTTATAAAAAAAAATTAATACAAAAATTAAATATGATGCAACTAATAGTGGGAGGATTAGCTATCGTAAGTTGTAAAATAAATATTTTTAAATAAAAAATTCTGATTCTTCTGCAGTAAATTATTTATCATTCCTCTATATATTTAATTCTGCTTAAACTTAAATTATAAACTTTTGTGTTAAGCACATGCTATATTTTTCTTGTTTAAAAACCTCAAAATTATTATAGTTATACACTGTTTCTGTTTCAGCATGTAAATTAAAAAAAATACTTTCATAAAGAATTTGGTACATAAAAAATAGTTATACTGCATTTCTCAGACATAATGCAAACACTGATTATATAAGCATAAAAAGTAATATATCAGTATTTGATAGAATGTGAATTAGGCATGCTTGTACCTCTATTTCATCTTATCATTAATCATTTTTAAGCTTTTGGTTAAAGAGGTGAGGAGGTGGCCAGTTATATTTCTTTCTGTCTGAATTTGTATCCCTAGTTTGCACCAAGTACTCATTTTTAACATGGGATAAGTGAAGCACCAACTGCAGGCAGAGATCAAACTCTCGCCACCTATGAGGAAAACTTTAATCATTTGACTGTTCTGCTCATGTTTTTTGATAAATAGGAGACAATCTTTGAGTATACACGTATGAAGCTTATTAATTGTTAATTTTTATTTGCAGACTGATTATGCTGGAATTTATTGCATATTGCTTTAGGGTTTATGATCTTTATTTGTGTATTTTATTTATTAGCGAATTAATGCCAACCCAGGCAAAGTTGGCTGGCTTTGTCTAGGTGTCATTTTCAGCTTTACATGCATGTATTGGATATCTTTTTTTTAAAATTTTATCTACCACAACTTAAAAGATGAGATTAGTTTCACAACATTAGCTTTATTATGACACGAAAAGTTTACAAAAATGTTGATAATAGCATCATAAGTGAAATTCTACAAGCATCTTTTTATGCTTGCATCTAGGAAATACTTTAGCTGTATGCACAGAAAATTAACATGTCTTCTGAATGCTTTACCAAGGAAATTGCTATTTTTTTTTACAAAAATGTTATGCATTATGGCCTGTATGAGAGTCTTCACAATAATTTCTTTTTGACAAACCTAATTAGAAAAGTATGGAGAAAGTGAAAAAAAAGTCAGGTTAGATAAGTGTTGAAAACCATAATTCCAACCAGCACACATTCTGCATGCATTCAAGTTTTCTCTGGTAATAAGGACAGAAACCCAAACATGGCATTGTATGTGCAATTGTGAAATTATTTCTCCCATTAAATTTGCATTCATTTTTGCACATGACCTATTACCAGTTTCTCTAAACTGGCCATGAATGTTTTGTAAGTTAGTTGAGAAGTGTTTGGGCATCATTAAACACCAAATGAGGTGGCTTGGGCCATTGGGATGATTTAGGATGGATGACGCAGTTTGTTGTTGTTTCCCAGTATAATGCTTACTGCATGTGGTATCATTTATAGGGTACTAACAAGGTACCATCAGACTATCCAGTTCATGTAGAGACCTCATCCAGGTCACCCAATGGTTACAAACTCAAATAAAGATTTTTATCTTGTCAACTATGCTAGAAAAAAACATTTTCCACCAGCTCATTCTCTTTGAAATGACATCCAAAGAGCAACCAATATACAATTTTAACAGTTCTCAATAAGCTTCATGCTAGTATTATGCACTCTAGATTACCATTGTTGTATATCTCTCTAACATGGTATGAATGCAAAAGATTGCAACTGGATGTTCAACCATTTGGGGCCACATTCTTTTCACCAACAAGTATAAATTTTATGTAGGCAATGATCAATGAGCTAAGGTCTGGAGACTAATTTTCTTACTGCCCTGTTACCCAGCATAATTGGTTTGGTGGGTGCAGTCTGATGGTATGAGCTGGTATTCAAGTGAACAGAGAACTGATCTTATCATCATTAGAAAGGGTGCCATGACTGATTTCAGATACAGGGATGAAAGATCATTATGCCTGTAATTGTGTTTCTGCCCCAACAGCAAATTTATAACTTTATGGATGATAACTCCTGTCGGTACTGTGCACATGTTAGTGCTGCACTTCAGATCCACAAGATCATTTGCATGGTGTGAACTGCTTGATCTTTTTGACATAAATCTGCTTAAATATGCTTGTTGTCACAAAATCTACCCACATACTCTTGATCAGCTAGAAGTGATCCTGGCCAAAGAATGGTACAACATCTAATTTAGTCACTACGGAAATGTGTATGAGCTTGTATTGGGGCTAACCACATATTATTAAAGTTTTTTCTGTTGATGTCAATTTGTCTGTGATCATTTTTAGACTGGAGTAGTATTTATTTTGCATGCTTATTTCAGATAGCCACTTTTTTTTTTAACTCAATAATTTAACATATATTCTATTAACATCAAGGGCTTTTTTATGGACCATTTAAATTAATATGAGAAACCAGAATATCAGCATGTTTGAACATAAAATACAAGCACTATAAGCTTGAATTTATTTTTTCTTTTTGAGGAGTATTATTAAAATTTTAGTAGATGCATGGCACTGTCACATTTAAAATCTGAATGAGTGTCTATTTCCAGATGTCTTTTCATTTACTTAAGGATTTAACATTTAGATGCCCCTTCATTTTGATGTTTAAAACTACAATATTTACCATATCATATCCACTTTTTTTACACATCAGCAAACTTTTAAATATTTTTTGTTGCTTCATTGTTGATATTAATAAATAGCATAAGCAACATGAAAATGAATATAAAACCCTGTAGTATGCCATTTTCAAAATTTATTAAATCTAATATAACACCATCTCAAACTGCACTCTGCCTTCTGTTTGTGAGATAATTTCCAATCATAGTTTCTGTGCTAAATTCTTGCTTTACTCAAGTATACTTTGTCATCATCATCATCATCATCTACTATTTCGTTTATGTTTTCCAAATTCTAACATATTTGTCAAACAAGATTTTCTTGACTGAAATCCATGATGGCCATTATGTAGGCAAAACCACTTGATAAAATAATAACATTTAAACTGATGGTAAATTCATTGTTTTATGACTGTTGTACCAAATGTTGTCTTTTCTTTCTATTCATTAGGAATTTTACTTATTTCTGATTTTATAAATATTTTAAAGAATAAGTAATAATATCTGTTGTTGGTTGTGAATTTATAGGATGCAATTTTTTGTTTATGATTGTTCTTGTAATATTTATGTCATCTAACTTATTTAAATCAGCAAGGTTTTCAATAGTCATGATTTCATTCGTGGTCATCATAATTGCCATTAATTACGTTTAGCCTTATGATAAAAGTTTCTTTTATATAAGTAAGGTTAATGAAATTATTTTCATTTACTTCTTTTCATTTGTTTTTTTTTAGTTCTATAAAGCAATTTAATGTCAGTAATCACGTTATTAATGGTGAAACTGCATCTACGTTTCTTTATATGGCTTATTTCAATTGTAGATGCTAGATATGAACACTGGTTGGTTCATTTACAACTTGGAACAAGACTTTATTCTACACTACCTTAGCAAACTCTTTAGTTAGTCATGCATGTCTTCTTTCAAGTTCCCAGTCAATGTTAAATTTAAAAAAAAACAAACACTGATACAATAGGTAAAAATGATTAATTCATACTCTACTTTTAATCTTGGAAATTTGGTTTTCTAGGTGTATTGTTGGTAAATTGTTTCAGCTAAAGACATAAAACTGTTGTATCAAAAATTTTCTAAAATTCAAGATGGTTAGTGCAAAGTGTAGTTTGGTTTTAGAATTCATCTACATCAGTGGTTCTCAACGTGGGGCATACACCCCACAGGTGGGCAATTCGATTTTTAAGGTGGGCAATTTGATTTTAAAGTGGGGCAATTGAGTACGAATGAAGAGGTCTGGATCCAAATTTTCGATTTTTATTTTATGGATTTTCCATCAGGTAAAGTTTGTTTCAGATGCTATTTTGAGTAAATATTTTTTTTTAGTGAAAAAGGTCTTTATTGTATAGTTATTACATAATCACTGTGGCATCGCTCTTCATGCACATTACACAAAGTGCACAAGGTCATGGAAGAACCTTATTTATTGAATTTGATTTAGAAATGCAATTCAAAGGGCTTTTGCTAAGTTACCATTATAATAACTGTTTCCTCCGTTTTCTCTCAAAGGAGAGCATTTCCATTTTCTGAAAATTCAGAGCTCGTAAACAAAGAAGTTGTTTTGGTGTTTTCACGCAAGGTAATTGATACATATTTCTTTGGTTGCTCGTGAATATATTTGATTGTTTAGTATTATGATGATATGAGAAGATACATAAAGTGTCAGAGATGAAAACTTAATAGTCCAAGTGCTAATATAATACAACAGTCTTGCCAAATTCATTGTGTATGTGTGTGTGCATATTTTTGTTAGACGATTATCATCAATACATTTGTGTGTGATACAAATTTCTCACACATTCGTAAAAATCTGGTGTACCGCACTGTCCTTATATGCTGTATAAAACGAATTGGCATTGTTTTATTAATTATGTGTTAACTTCATTTCATTTATGTGTTTACTTGAACGTTCTAATTATTTTATTTAATTTTTGTGTTAACTTAAACGTCTTAAATTCTGAAAGTGCATTTCACTTCTTAAGATTACTCATTTATTTCAGTCACAGCCCCTATGCATAAAATGAGTAGTGCAAGCTACAAGAAAGTTCATCAGTATTCAGAGGAATTTTTTGAAATTTGGTTTCATACCCGCTGTTCATGATGAAAGGTCACCTCACCTTTCTGTCTCTTATGCCAACAATGCTTGACCAACGAATCAATGAAACGAGGTCGTCTTGAGGCGCATTTGAAGGTGAAACATAGTGCGTATGTAAATTCAGATTTGAATTACTTCAAATCTTTAAAGAATAAGTTTGAAAAAAGATCAACAATAAAATCTCTGTTCACTGCACAAACTGTTACTATCAGTCGTACCCTTGAGGCAAGTTATGAAATTTCTTTACTCATTGCTAAATCTGGAAAAAATCATACTATAGGGGAGGATTTAATTAAACCATCAATATCTGCATTTCTTAAAACAGTTATGGAAAAAGATGACAAGATGTTAAAGCCATGCCACTCAGTAACGACACTGTTAGGAGAAGAATAGATGAAATGAGTGAAGATATTGAAACACAACTTGTTGAAAAGCTGAAATCAAGAAAATTCTCAGTACAAATGGATGAATCAACTGTGAGAGGCAGTGAGGCCTTATTGCTAACTTATGTAAGAATTGATAAAGGTGAATTTGTTGAAGAAATGTTATTCCGCAAATCTTTAGATACCACCACTACCGCTGCTGATATATATAATAAACTAAAATACTACTTAGATATCAATAATATACCAATGGAAAACATAACATCTTGTGCAGCTGATGGTGCTCCTGTTATGATGGGCAAGAAAAATAGCTGCTTAAAATTGATGAAAGATGAGAATCCGGAGATGCTTCTTGTGCACTGTTATTCATAGAGAGAACTTAGTGTCGAAAAATATTTCTCCTGTACTTAATGAGGTACTGAAATCAGTTATAAAATCTATCAATGCTATCAAAACTAATGCCAAATGTGAGCGTCTTTTCGAGAAATTTTGCGAAGATAACAATTCAGACTATGTAAGACTTTTACTTCACACTGAGGTACGGTGGCTTTCGAAAGGGAATTGTTTGAAAAGATTCATGGAACTGTTTGATGAACTTAGTGGCTTTCTAAGTGACAAGCCTGAAATGAAGCACCTGCTAACCGTTGATGGAAAAGCGTTTTTGAGTTATTTAGCAGATATTTTCGAAAAACTGAATGTGTTGAATAAACAACTTCAAGGAACAAATAAAACACTTGTTGATGCAAAGGCGAAGATATTTGGCTTTATTTCATTTATCGAGTTATGCCAAAAAAATATTTCTGACAAACATTTTGACCAATTTCATTGGCTAAAAAAATGTGAGCTGACTGAGGCTGCTGTGCTTGTCATTGTGGATCATCTGAAAATATTGGCCTCTGATTTTAAAGAAAGATTTTCTGATTTTAAACAGATTAATTTTCCATCATGGGTGATGCAGCCAGTGCTTGTGGATCTATCTGATGTTTCAGTGCAGTACCAAGAAGTACTCTCGGAAATAAAAAATGATGAGTCAGTTAAAACTTTATTCAACATAAAAGGAGCAATGGCATGGCTTTGTGATGAGACAGAAACTAAATACCCAAATTCAACTAGCTTTGCAAGGAAACTGTTGTTACCGTTTCCATCTTCATATTTAGCATTGTAAATGGTTTGCTACTGAAGAAAAGAAATTCACTGGATATCAGTAAACGAGGAGATTTGAGACTAAAGCTGACTAAATTAGTGCCTAATATAAAATCTCTTTGCAGCAGGCATGAAGCACATGGGTCTCACTAACTTTATTCCGCTTTTCTTGAGGTGTGCTCAAATGGCATTTTGCATTTGATAGGAACCTATACTTTATTGTACAGTAATTAAAATGATCAAATAAGCTTCCATTCAAATTAGTTTGTGTTCATAGTATATTTCAGTTTTCTATTACATGTTTTGAATTTTTATTTTCTGTTTTTGTATGAGACAATCCACAAATATTTTCATAAATATAGAAATTTTCTCTCTCTTTATTACCTGTGAATTCTCTCTTATTATCATATGTATCATTATTAAAATCTAATACCACTTAATATTTTTTCTTACAATTTTTTCAGTAATTTCTTGCTCAAAACTTTAACTGTCTTTTGTTTATTTCATTTTTCATGGATGCCATGTTCTTTTGAAGCTGTTTAAACCAAGGTATTGGCGTTTTAAGCTTCTTCAGCTGAAATGGAGTTAACTTTTTAAATGATAAGAATTATATATCACCACATGGGGGCATCAGGATTTTAGAGGTGATTGGGTGGGGGGGCATGGCCCAAAAAAGGTTGAGAACCACTGATCTACATACATTTTGAACTTATTATAAACTGAAACTCATGGCTTCTTTTCTAAAATATTAAACTGAACTAATTGTTGGTCTAAAGTTTAGATATTTAAAAATGTATTTTATTTTCTTTTAGTCTGGACTTTTTATCAACAAGGATCAAGTATATGGGATTTTACCCAGGTCACAAGATAGGAGACAAAATAATCAAACACATTTTGGATTTGACCACACAATCTACGATATTAAAAAGATTACATTTGGAGGCAGCATATATAACCTTGAAAACAGTAAGTTTTAATGATGTGAAGCAGGCATTAATTTTCTGCTTTTTAAAAATGATTTTAATTCAAATGTTGCACATCTCAAAATTAATTTACTACTTAACACACTATCTTCTCATGAGCATGCTGCTAAGATTTATGATTCACACCTGATCTACAACAGCCATCTTGTTCCTTTTATTCTGTTGTACTCTTCTTGCCTTGAATATTGTTTATAATTTATCTTTTTGGTTTAAATATGTTACACTTTTCCAAATTTAAAACTAAAACTTCTGAATAAAAATTAAAATATTTATAAAAAATGTAATCTTATTATTGGAAAAAGAAATTAATATGCAGCTTAAATTTATATTTTAAACTACATTCACAAAAAGAAAATCACTGAAATAAAGTGAAAAATGGGATTTTTTCTTTTGTCATTAGAATAAAATATCTTGTGACTTTATCCAAACATATAGACTCCATTCAATTGTCAGTTACAGGTGTTAGAAGTAATTCTTCACACAGGAAGATTTTTGATGTAAAGATCAAGACACATTGGTCAAATCATTATCGAAAGAAAAGAAATACACTTGCTTACTTAATAGAGATACTTTTGGCTGTGGACCATTCTTCATATAACCTGTAAGTGTATTTTTTTAAAAATTTCTTTGTTGTTTATTGCTAGCATTGTATCTTTTAAAATTTTGAAAAAATTATATTTGTTTGAAAAAAACTCATCATATTGACAATTGCAGGTTTTATGAAAATACAAAGCACTATCCGAAAAATGAAAGGAAAAACCAGACATATGCTCACATTAAAGAATATTATGGTTTTATGGTGAATACTGTAAGTTACAATCAAAATGAAACTTGTGTAAATGTTATTTATAAAGCAGGTGATAATTTTTATTAAAAAATCTACTTGTATATCTAGAAAAATGGCATATCAGGGATTTTCATGAAAGTGATAAATCCATTTAAAGTTGAAGAAGTTTCTTAAATTATAAATGGTTTCCCCTTAGCAGAATTTCTTTTAAGTAATTGCACCTTTTCAGATTTTCATGAAGTACCTAATCCTTATTAACATTTTAGATAAAAATTTTTATTGCTAACAAGTGGAAAACTGATATAAATACCAGTATTTTAAAAATTATGGAGCAAATCACAGTTTAAAATCATATTCATTCATTAACTTTAATCATTATTACATGTTAAATAAATGAAAAGGCAGAATAATTTGTTTGCATATATAAATTGAACTGAAATAAAGTGCAGTTAGAAACTGATACTTTCTTGAATGTTTCATGACAATGTATAAACATTTAGAATAGGAAGAAACCTTATGATTTGTTAAAATAACTAAGCTTTTGATAAACAACAATCATTTATAACAGTGAAATCATTATTGCTTTTTTAAACTTTAAGATTAGTGATTCATTTCCAATTACTTTCTTGATTTGTGAAGTTTACTCATTTTTTACTATAATATTTTAGTTGGAAGAATACCAGATAATATCATTAAAAATAAAAATTGAATTTTAAAAAGCTTTCACCATCTTGCTAATTAGTCTGTATATAACATCAATGTTTGTGTGATTATAATAATGACAGAAATAGCAATAGGTTTTTTTGTGTAGTCTCAAAATAGTCTAATCATCTTTTATAGCAACTCTATAATATAAACAGATCTCTACTCAAATATATTTTCTTCAGTGAAACTAAAATAATTTTTAATTACTTTTTAATTTTGGCATAATTAAAATATATAAGGTGAATGTACACTATGGATGTAGTATACACTTTGGAGTTATACTATTTCCTAGTATATATTATTAATAAAATTCACACTGTTTAAAAAACTTAGGGACAAAATATCATGTTTTTTTATATTATAAATCATATTTTGTATCTAAGCTTTTATATTAAATATACAAACAAAATTGTGTTTTAAAATATTTATGAATCTGTTCATTAAAAAGAAAAAGACTTGTCAGATGATGATTTATCTAACTTTTAGATCAACATGATTTACAAAGGTGTAAGAACTCTCAACTTTATTATTCGTGTTACTTGTGCTTGCCTACTGATTGTTGAGGTATGTATTGAATTTTTTATGGTTTTTTATTCTTGTTTTCTGTTTTGTTTTTGTATTTTTTAATTAATGAATATAATTAAAAGTGAAGCAAAATTTTCTGAAATCAAATGCTCCCTTTTAACAAAACCATGCATTGGGATACTGAATAGCATATTGTTCTTGTTATAAGAATTAGAATTTAAAAAATGGGTGAGCAGTAACCTGGATAGCATGGTGCTTGTGTACCTTTAATACTGTATTTTTGTTGTTATTGTTGTAGTTATTTTATTTAGTGGTTATTTAATATGGATAGACAATTATTTAGAGGGGAACAAGCTGTTGCTGAGGAAACGTTGCAGATTTAAGAAGGCTCAGCTAGTAGTAAAAGTTGAATAATCTATTTTAGAATTGTCTGTGATATCACCAATTCTTAAAGTAAAAAATGAGATAGAAGCAATCTTTTATATTGAAATTTTATTATAAATTATCACTCAATGACCAAGATTTTAAAAATATTTTTACTTTAGACATTTCTAGTTATTTTAATGAAATTTAAAACAAATTTTTAAAAACCATTTCAGGGCTGCAAATATTATGAAAATGTGTGGAAATAAAGCACATATTTTGCATAGGATCAGTGATAGTTTATTGGTTATTGTACTAAGTGTTTTTACATTAGAAGTTAGAGCAGGAATGATTAAAAATAAAAGATTATTTTAGTGACTTAATACAAAGAGTTGTGTGAGGATTTGACTCTTGTGAAAATGTCTGTAGAGAATTTAAAATTTATAAACTTAAATTAATTTTCACAAACTAGGACATTTAATTACATTTTTTATTCTGATTATTTCTTTTTCTTTTTGATATTTTATTTATTTCAAATATATTGTATAAATAAATAAATGTTTCAAAATCGAAAACTGCTTTAAGCTTTTTATTTTCATTACTTAGATTTTTTTGTAAATATTTTGAAAAACTACAAAATACTTAAGTAGTAGATAAGTAGTGCAATTTTTGTGGTAAAACATTAAAATGTTGTTTTATTTCTCAAAAATAATTTTATGAAATAAATGTTTACATAAATCAAATGACTAGTTTCTTTATAAATTTGTGATAACTATGAGGTCTGATCAAAATATTCTTGGCTAAATTTATTGTAGGAAAATTAAGTATATTAGAGAGATATTAAACAAGTGGCATTGTTGGCAACACTTGCTGACATCACACATTTGGTAAGCAGCCACTATCTCATCTCAGTCTTGAGCGATGCACTGTGTTTTGTGCAGACATGTTTATTTTTCTATCTCATTGTAAAATGTCTGTCTTGAAGGATTAGTCATCAAATTCTGTGTAGAATTCATTAAGGCAGCTACAGAAACCTATGAAATGTTAAAAATCACATTTTGGGATGATGGTCTCAGTTGTTTGAAAACATTAAATGGCTAAACTTCCATCGATGATGATCCATGCTTCAACCATCTATTAACCTTGCACATTGAGGAATCAGTCACTAGTATTCATGACACAATTCATGGTAACAGACAAATGACAGTTTGTGAGGTGGCAGAAGAAGTTGGCACCTCTTATGGCACATGGCAAATGATTCTAACTCCAGATTTAGTAGTGAGGCAGATCTTGGCAAGGTTCGTCACATGGGTTCTCACTTCAGAACAGAAGGAACATTACTTCTTTTACTTTCTGGAACTCGATCATGTACAGAATGATGAAAACTTCCTGCCCAGCATCATTACAGGTGATGAGACTTGAATTTATGGCTATGACTCTGAGACCAGGCATCAGATGTTGCACACCATGAGTTTATTCTCAGGGTCATACAGTGAATTGGTGGTTTTATTTGGCTGTTCTTAAGTGCCTAAGGGTTCAATAAAAGTGCTTGAAAAATGGGAGCCAGGTTTGTGGTTGTTGCATCATTATGATGTGCTGTCACATTGAGCCCATTTTACACAAGAATTTTTTGCAAAGCATAGCATTCTACTGCTTTATTTATTAGATTTGGCACCAAATGACCATTTTCTTTGTTTCCCAGACTGAAACACTCCCTGAAAGGAAATATTTCAGGATATGCCAACCATCATCAAAAATGCAACCCAGAAACTGAAAGTCATCCAAAAAAAAATGAATATCAGAGATGTTTTTAAAAAATGGCAGGATTTCTGGAATTCCTGCATTCAATCAGAAGGAGACTACTTTGATGGGGATAAATTTGATTAGTAGTGTTTTCTTTTAATTTTATAAGAATAAATTTAGTCCCCAGACTTTTTGATCAAATTATGTATATTCTAGTATAATATACCAATACAAATTTTAGGTAGTGAAGAAAAAAAACAAGTTTGGTGACATGTGTTTTTTTTATAACT
The DNA here is from genome assembly GCA_018389105.1 of Nautilus pompilius. Taxonomy (NCBI): domain Eukaryota; kingdom Metazoa; phylum Mollusca; class Cephalopoda; order Nautilida; family Nautilidae; genus Nautilus; species Nautilus pompilius. Next base: position 888,923 of record JACATO010000311.1, on the reverse strand, counting down.
ATCAGGATATTGTATTATTTTTACTAAAGTCCTAAAATTAAATGAATTGACTATTTTTGCTACATACAGTACATGTCTCATTTTATTTGCATTTTCTTATTGTTTTTTAAATTAATTTTATGTAATGTCCAATCATGTGAATTTGTTCAGCAAACAGTAAGTCCTTGCTTACTATTAATATCCATTCAATTTAACATTGCTGACAAAGTATGGAAAGTTTCCATTTAGGTCATATTGTTTTGATATAGTCATTTTTGCTATGTTGTGAAAGTTTTGAACATCACACCAGAACTATAATACTTTAAGTAGCATGCATAGTGATGTAGGACACATGTATCACTATGCCTTCCTTGAGTATTTCCATGACATACCCTGACTCTTAGGTCAAATACTAATGCCATATTGTTTTGGTAATGACTTTGTTGTTTCATTCTTTTTTAAAAAAAAATTTACCTGTTAAGCCTTCATAAAATCCTGCAACCATGAATGGAAACTGATCAGCAAGGGAATCTACTGCCTCTGCATTGAAGAAGACTAGGAAAACCATCACTTTGGAGGTGAATTCAGATGTATTAAGGTGCTTTGAAGTGGGAAAGCATGCAGTGGACATTGGCAGGTTACTTTATCTACTATCTAAAACAATCAGAACAATCCATGCCAATGTTGCTAAATAAAAGACTGCTCAAACTGTGACTCTGTCAAGTGCTACAAGAATTTCTAAGTCAAGAGATAAGGTGATGGATAATATGGAGAGGTTGTTAGGTGTTTGGATTAAGACCAAAGGCAACATAACATACCCCTGACCTTCATGACAGTACAAGAAAATACCAGGTCTTTATTTCTTTACTTAAAACAAGAGTATATTGAGGGTTCAAGTTCAGGTACAGACAGATTGTCAGTGAGCCATGTTTGAATTGAATGGTTTGAGCATTATGCCAACCTACATAATATAAAAGTGGCTGGTGAGGCTGCTAGTGTGGGCTTGTTGACAGAAAATAATTATCCATATGAATTGAAGAGGATAATTGATGATGGTGGTTACTCTCCTCCTCAGAAGTTTTCATTGTAGACAAGACAAGTTTTTTTTTTTTTTTTTGCCATCTCACATCTACATTTCCAAGAAAGAAAGGACTGTGACAGGATTTAAAGCAGCAAAAGATTGTGTAACGCTGCTTTTTTAACTTAATACTTCTGGAGAAGTGAAGCTAAAGCCTTTTTTGGTCTACCATGCTGAGAATCCTGAGCTTTGAAGGGATACTCAAATAATAATCTCCCTGTGATATGGCAATTGAACAAGAAAGCATAGGTGGTACCAGAGATCCTCATGAAATTTAAAGGCTTGCTAGTGAAGCTAGATTTCCAGATGTCAATGAAGCTTACAGGGTGGACTTGCTTAAGTCCCATGGTAAAATACTTTCAAACAATTAACTTCTTCAGATGAACCAATAATAAGAAGAGGAAGATATTTTAGTATTGAAAGACTACCTCCTAAACAACTGACAATGAGCAAACTTAGAACTGTTCAGTCTTCTGGATGTAGGGTTAGCTACTTTGATGGAGGATGAACCATTTGCAGTTCATAGGAGTGTTGAAAGCAACATTCTTTGTTACATGGAGCTCTACCAGCTAAAAAGGAAGATGGATGTCCAGATGTTTCTACATTCTTCTTCAGACAAGGAGCACTCCACAAAAGATCCCAGACACCAGTCAAGAAACAACACTGCATCAGAGCCCAGAAAGAACAAGTACAAGCCAGAAAAAAATTGCCAGGTGGATTTAGCATAGTCTGAAGATGACTCCACTTTCATCCTCAGATAAATTGGCAGACAATTCTGCCTTTTTGTCTGAGTAACTCTTCCATTCCCACCCCACACCTCTGTAGGGCTTGATAAGCAAACTTCTGTGTCATCTCTGGTAAATGTTAGCATATTTATTTATTTAAATTTCCTACAATATTTATTTTGATATTTACTTAGTAATTGTTCTGCAAGTAATGACCTAAAAATATTCTCCAGGAATTGTATCCGTCATTTATAAGACTAAGTCTGTGGAGAAATAGGTTTTGTTTTAAGTCATTTTGCTTAAAGTTATGTTTTCTAAAAGTGCATCCCTGATAAATGAGTACTTTCTGTACAAATATTTGTATTTAGCAATACACAGCTGCTGCATACATGTTTATATATATCATAAACTTTGTAAGTGAATACTTGTGGAAATACACTTATAGTACAGGAAGGCAACCCCAAAACCAGAATGTTTCAAAAACTGGCATTTTTTTAGTTTTCAGCATTGCCACTTTGTTTGGATGGTGTGATGGATCCATAGCCACTTTGTTTGGGTAGTGTTCCTAACCAACATGCTCAGTACAAAACTATCCTTTGTTTGTGCAAGCCTCTGTTTCCTTAATATGTTTTTTTTTCCTAATTGTGCATTGCAATAGTAATGTCAGAGAGGCAAGTTGATGGCTCCCATAAACAGTGGAAGTGCCAAGAGGAAACATCTTTAGCTCACTATTTCAAAGAAAGTGGCATTATTGAGGAAGAAATTAGAAAAGAGAGCCTCAGTCAAGAGTCTAACTGATGAGTATGGAGTCAGTACCTAACTCATCAATCTATGATCTTAAAAAACAAAAGGAACAAATTTTGAAATTTTATGCTGAAAGTGTATTGATGAACAAAAAACTTAACATCAAGTTAAAAATGTTGGTATGAATAATGTCTTGTTCAAGTGGATATGACAACACAGGGATGAGAAAGTGCTTTTGCATGGAGCTTTGATCACAAATCGAGTCGAAATATTCCATGAATAACTAGGCCTAACAGGCCTATGTGATTACTCCTCTGGCTGGTTCACCAAATTTAAGGAATATCATAGAATACGACATTTGAAAGTTTATGGAGAGTAAGCTTCCATGGTTTTTGAAGCTGCTGAGAGCTGTTTGGACAAGTTCTTCAAGTTGATTTCAGATGAAAACTTAACACCTGAGCAGGTGTATAATGCAGATGAGACTTTATTGGTGTTACATCCCCAGAAAAACCCGACAACAGACAAAACAGCACCACCAGGAGTCAAGGATGCAAAGGACAGGCTGACTATTTTTATTTGTGCAAGTGCAGCAAGGATGCACAAGAGCAAGTTGCTAATTATTGGTAAAAGTTTGCACCCCAGAGATTTTAATGGGGGGGTCAGGATATTTCCTGTAATAATAAGGCTAATAAATTGGCATAGATAACGAGAAAATTACATTGGATTGGTTCAAGAATCACTTTGCCTGAAGTAAAAGCACATTCAGTCTGTTGGACTTCCCAACAATTGCAAAACTCTTTTAGTGTTAGACAACTGTTTTGCACACTCAGATGCTGAATTACTCATAAAAGAAATGTATATGCCATGTATTTTGCACCTCACTCATTCAACCAATGAACAAGGGGGAATATTACATGTTTAAATGCTGTTACAAAGATGAATTCATGAGATGAATGCTTAATACTTGCAACAGTGGCCAAGGAGTACAGGCATTCCAAAAGGAGTTCAACATTAAGGATGTTGCTTGAGCTGCTGCTCACACTTTGGACAACACACCACAGGAGTTTCTAAGGAATGGTTGCCATAACTTGTGGCCTTCCACAATTTTTGCAGATGAAAAAGTTGAACTAAATTTCTATGGGTTTTATATTTTGTACAAAAGCAAATTGTATCTGATTTATTAGACTACACTAAAGGCATGTCATGTCCAGAAGAAAAGTTGTTAGAGGAAAGTGATGTTGAAGAGTGCTTGAATGTAGACAATAATGGCCCATTTGTGCACCAACTAATGGACACAGAAATTGTGCAAATGATTTGGAATGGTAAAAAGAATGACAACGACAATGGTGATGTTTTTGATCAACAAGAAGAAATTTAAGTTGACAAGTGCATGAGCCTAATTGAGAAACTAATTCATGGTTTGGAGACAAGGAGTTTCATAAGTGAACAACAGTTTATTTCAGCTTATTATTAATTTCAAGAAATACATATTCAAGAAAAACAACCAAATTTATGAAACAATTGAAATTGCAGGAAATGTTTAAGAAAGTGAGTGAAGATAGTGCCAAGATATTCCTCCATTGAAAGTCCTCTCCTTTCAACATCTACCCCAACAACTTCTTCAGCCTCAGAGGTTCTCTCAGATGACATTTAAATAAAGAATATTCATCTAACAGATATTACTTCATAATTAGAAACAAAGATGATAGTTTAGTAAGTAAATAAAATTATTTATTTATTAATTTTTCATATTTTAATGAATATTACCTGTTATGCTAGTCATATTAACTCAAAATCTGGAAATACCACGAAATTTGGCAATTTCATGGTCCTACGCTTCCTGGATAAAGGATGCCTACTTGTAGTATCTTTTTTTTTTCATTGATTATTTCATTGTCATGTGTTTTCTTTAAAAAAACAAAAATCTCCCCCTGGAATATCTGTAAATTTCAAAGGGGATTCTGTACACACCACAGATAACAAATGTCTTGATTTGGCATCTGTTTATTTCACATAGACAAAAGGAAGTAGGTGGTTCTGGTGGCTGCTCCTAGCCCAAGCATGGGTGGAGGAGCTGGGTATGTAAAGAAAGCAGCAACTTTCCTTTCAGAAATTTTCAATGGTTTGGAGAATTATCCAGCAAAATATCAATTTACAAAATACCCCCTATGTGGGAATACTGGAGATTCCAGGTCACAGTGACTAGAAGTTTTTTCCCCATGGTTTTTGGAAATGGCCAATATGCAATTCTTGTTTTGACTTTGTTGCTCTCGTGTCTTAAAATAGCTATTTTTCATTTGGAAGCCAGTACTTTTGCAATGTGTTAATTCTAATATTTTGAAGTTATATATTATTTTTCTAAGTTTTACAATGTTTTTTTAAAACTTTGAGTTATCCAAACAATTTTACATTACTTTTCATAATGGACAAAGCAAAACAATTAAACTATGTGTTATTTGAGCTAAATGCTGGTCATGAAAAGAACCTAAACTTTATGTAGCTTTGAATTATTAGCAAAGGCTATAAAATAAAACAACATTGCCATTAATTGATGTGTTTTTATATTTATATTGATCACATGATCAAAACATTAACCAATCATTTACACTCATTTACTAAAAAAAAAAAAATAAAACATTTGGTAATTTGAAATAATTAGATTATAATTTTGTCTAAAAACACATTATAGTAATTTGGCTAAATAAAATATATCAGTAATTTGTATTTCTTTATTATTATGATTATAAATGTGCATGAATATAATATTGCTAGAAAATGAAATATAGATAAAAGAAAACAATATGAAGCTTGCATAAAAACAGAACAATATTTTTGTTTTTTTTTATGACTACAGGACAAAGAGAATGATAAGTGGACTGTGCATGTAGAAGAATCAATGTTACCACCAAGGAAAACATTGGAAACCTTCCAAAGTGATATACTGTCAAAAAAAAATAGCATTCCTCTTTTTGACCATGGTATGTTGATTACCAGGTAAAAGTTGTTTTATATGCTTAAAAGATTAAAAATTTTGATATGTCTTCACATTTGTAGTTATATTAAAAATTGATACCAGCAATTTATTTCCTTTTCTTTTTAACCTCAATATTAATTTTCTGAGCATGCTCAACTTTTGGGCCTAAGATTAGGATAATGCAGCAGGTAATATGGGAGCAGAAGCAGTACAAGTACTGCTGTTTAAATACCTTAATTATAATGAAGTCAGTAAGATAATATTTCTGGAAGTAGCCATCTGTTAGGCTCTTTGAAATACACAATAGGTGCTGTTAACTTGATCACTGAATATTGGATCTGGATTGTATATGTTGAACAAATACAACAGGAAATGATAAAAAAAAACAAAACTGGTGCTAATTATGACCAACATTACATAACATGTTCCAGTACTTAAAAAAAAAAGTTTTATTTTTTCATTTTAAATGCATTATATTGAATATAATTCATTTTTCTGAAATTGTAATAAAATATTTTTGGAAAAAATATAGTAAAAACATGAAATTAATTTTATTAAACTTTGTACAGCACAGTAGTATCAGGGACTGGGTGGCTGGTTAAACTGTAATATTCTGCTCAGAAATTATTTTCTAAAATTGTGATGCAGTAAATAAAGCTGCTGCATAATTGATATTTTAAATTATTAATACATCTAATAATTCTATAAATTTATTGATTTGAAACTCTTTCATTTAATTTGATCTTTCTTAAACTGCTAGTCAGTGTCATATTTTAATTTCCCTGCATGAAAAGCTTGTGAAATTAGAAAATCAGCAGTTTTCTGTAGTTTTTTTTGTTTTTATCATATATTTTTTATTAAGAACTGCCTTTTGTTTGATGCATCTTATTAGTTATGGTTGTCAGGTTTGGTCAGCTGACTACTAACATAGCACGGTTTTTCTAAAGTGTCAGTTTTTCACTCAGAATGTTACTTTAAACATTTTAACACATCATTACTGATAATCCAGGTACAACTAACTAACTTTTCCCAAACCAAAAAGAAACAATCATTTTAACTCATGAAAAAAGTTTATTCATTACATCTATTTAATTCTTAAGTACAGTAAAATTCTAAATTGCAGTTGTAGAAATCAAAAATGCACAACTTTTCAGGTTTTCCTTCTATGCATTGAAGTATCATCAGAAATTATACCCCAACTATAGTCACCCATCATTCTGATATCCCATCTTCCTTGATATCAATTTTCCATAGTTAGGATGTCTTGGTGAAATCTCTCACCATGCTCTTCACTGAAATCTCTCATGTTGTCTTTGAAGAAATCTAGATGAGAATGAAAGCCACGAAACTTGAGATGCATTCTGCATCCAAGCTTTTCATACTCATTGATTAATTCCTCAATTAATTGTATTATATAGTTTTCACTTCTGTTTCCCAGGTAATTTTCAACAACTAAACAAAATGCCTTCCATGCTCTTTTTCCTTGTTCGGACAACTTTTCTCCTAATTCTTCAGATTTGAGTATTTGACAAACTTGCAGCCCAACAAAAATCCCACCTTTTACTTTTGCTTCTGAAAGATTTGGAGACAATTCATGAATGTATTAGAATGCTTCACTTTCTGTGTTAAGAGCTTTAGGGAACTGCTTCACAAGCCCCAATTTTATGTGCATGAGGATTTTTTCTGATCTCACCAAGGGGCTCATATTTAACATTTTGTGTCCCAAGAATAAACTGATCTCTGGCTGGCCACACTTTTTTCCTGTAATGCTGTGATGTGGCACAACTATCCCAAAGACAGAGAAAGCATGAGTTATTTGTGAATCCTCCTTATAGTCCTTTCAAAAAACCAATCATCTTAAAATCTCCACAAACATCTCATTTATATTTTTTGTAGTCAAATGTTTCCATCAGAAACTTAACATTTTCATAATCCTCCTCCATATGTATAAAATGGCCAATGGGTATCAATGGATATTTGTTTCCATTGTGAAGAAGGACTGCTTTGAGACTTCTCACTGAACTGTCAATGAAGAGACAACATTCAGTAGGACTATACACAATACCCATTTCATAAAACAAGCTATTAATGTCACTGCAGAGGCACAATTTGCCATTCACTAAAAAGTATCTTGAGAATTTTTTTATGCCTCTTTCTGGAAGATGTAGATTTACAACTGCTGTCCAAGAGATTCCATTCTTTCAGCCTTGATATAATAAGTTCAGCATTAGAATTTTTTTAGCCTAAATCTTGTATTAAGTCATCCAGTTCTTGCTGATTTGGAAAATGAGGCTTCTTTGAATTTAAATCAAAATCATAGTTTTCATCTGCAGGTGAATTTTCACTTTATGATGATGAATCTGTTTCTTTGGATTTGGATTGTGGCTGTGGCACTGGAAGGTCATCACTGTGTGGAACTTGTGCAATGGATGATGAAGTATTTGGATACACAATATCATGTTGGTTTTTGGTGTTCCTGAATCTTGACACATTTACTAGACAAAAGTAACAGTTATCTATGTTATTCTTAGGCTCTCACCAAATACAAGGGGTTGAAAATGGCATTGCTTTATGATCTCCTCTTAGCCATCCTTCTAATGCTGATCTGCATGTTCCACAAGGCACATGAGGTGCCCATGCTTTATCTTGATTGCCAATCTTCATTCCAAAGCATGATTCATAGGCCAGTGAAAATTTATTGTTCAATGTGATCATATGTCTTACTTGCTTTGGGCCAATACAGAATCCACAAACATAACAAAACTAGTCTGTGGAGAGCTTGCAATTTTTAATTTTCAGCCATTCTTATCTAATAATAGAATTTTAAAAATCATCTATTAAATGCTTTTATTTCATACTGGGCTAAGTGCTCACAAGGGTTTATATACTTTGGTCTGTGGATGAAAGTTCTAGAAACTTCTTAAAAGTGCTAGAATGTTTTACTGAGTTCTGGGATGTTCCAGAAAGTGTTAGAATGTTCTTGGAAATTCTAGAAAGTTCTAAAATAATCTAGGAATTTTTAGGGTGTTCTGTATTATGAACCCATTCTATCAACTATAATAGTATAATTATTTCTAATATACTTGAAATTTACCAAAAAAACAAAACAATGCTAAAACTGTATTTAACATACAAAAATGTCATGGAAAATGTAAAAAAAACCAAGTTAACTAAATTTTTGTTATCTGGTGATTATTGGTAAAGTGTACCTGAAAGGGTCACAATTTCATTCGTCAGAGTAATGGAAATAACTGCAAACATAAAGCCTTATGTAATTTAATGCAATAGGTACTTCATTGAGAGGAATGATGGTCCAGTGATAGATTGTTAGATTGCTACAGTTGATAGCCTGATTTAGACTCTTCCACATCTGAGAAATGATGAATTTTTGTATGGACTTATTAAAGTAAGCATGTAGCTAATATCCCCACCAAGTTCTTCTCTGCTTGATTTAGGAAACTGAAACCAGGTGAGTGGGTTCTTTGGTGGATGCATTAGGTATTATTAGCATGCAGGTTTGAAGTTGTAGTACTGTATCACTCCATATTCTACAACAGTCTTTGTACAGTAGTATGCTTGTTATTTTCATCTGTTAAGAAAGATTGGAAATTGACTTTTCTAGACTGGTTGGAAATTTTCTACAGATCGCTTAAGCTGATTTGCAGATTACGTTAGTGTATTGCATGAGAGTCAAAAAAAGATAACGTATTGAAGACTATCTTTAACAAACAACATACTTGTTGAAATCAACTCTTAAATACAATAAGATTCTTTATAGCAACAATTTTTAAGATTGTCCATATTTATAACTCTAGTATATGAACCATGAAAGACCAAGCAGTTTTGAGACCAGAATACTTTTTTAAAAGTTAATTTTATTATATATAATTTTTTTCAATAAAATTTTCCAATTCTCTTTTTCAATTTTTTTCTCAAGCAATCATTCCATAAGAAATATAAGGTTGGCTATCGAACCACATTTTTGCAGCATCATTCAATGAATAAATTGATGTAAAAAAAAAATTTGATTTTAAGGAAATGAGAAGTCAGCACAGACAGTAGTCTTTGGTAGCTGGATCGTGGCTGTAGCACAGTGTTTATGTTGAAACCAACATTTCTGAACAGCAGCATTGTCAACATATCCGAATGGATTCCTTCAATTTTGGCCTCAAGTTGGCATAGTAATAGCCAACGACAGTAGCTTAGTCCTTTCCTGTTTAAGTCAGCTGAAACCAGCCAGAGCAATCTGCCCAAAGACAGCCAGGCACTAATGAATTATTTAATAGCCACTTCTGTCTATACTATAGACAAAGATGAGGATGCTAGTCCACATTATCACTCCCTCTGGCTATTTATATTGTTTTGTTTTCTCATGAAAGTGATTTTAATAATAAAGCTACTAGCATGGACTCCATGCATTACCTATTTTATTTATTTACTTGGTATGTGATAGAATTTATCAGTGAATCTTTTCCTTTTGTGGTGATGTGGAAGTTTCAAGTGATTATACCTCAGATCTCTCATCATTTAGCTGGTCAGACAACAATGGAGAACATCAAGGAAGCGTTGTTAAAAAAGAAAAACAATGGCAAGGAGAACAAGGCTACCAGTATAACATACCAGTGTTTGTGCAGTCTGCCAGCCTAAAGATTAATGCCCAAGATAACATGGGGCCAAAGGATTTCTTTTATCACATGGCTGAAGAATCTAACCACAACTATACCAAAGAGACCCAGAAAGAGGCAAGCAGAGCTGACAACACATAGATGAACATCACCAGAAAGGAGATAAAAATGTGTGTAGTACTAAACATAATTATAATTTAGTAGTGTCTATTAAGGATTATTGAAATGAGGACAATGGACTAGTGTCAAAAGTAATGACAATGAAGAGATTCAGGAAACTGAATCAATACCACCCTTATGACAACATTTGGGTGATTTTAGTCTACTTTTTTTTTACTTTTTGTACTATAAATTGATTTTTTTTCTTTTGTTTTTTAAGATATTTCCTTTTTATTTGGATAACTGAACTGTGTTGTGCTTGAGTCATTCAATAATTTTTTTTAAAATAATTTTAATATGGTAGATGCATCTTGTGTAGCCATCTTGGAAAATGTTGAGTATTTGTGCATATTAGATACTGAATTTCCTGAACAGGAAAGGATTAATGAATTAGTTGATGCAGAATATTACATGCAAATAAGAAAGAGTTATTGTACTGAATTCATTAAAATATCAAAAGTAGTGTGATAGTGAAACAGCAAAGTTAAGTAGATAGTGCAGGTCAATCTGACTACCAATTTAGCATTATCAGGTACTTACTATGCCTATTTATTAATTGATGTTATCTTTATCATGTACTGTATGTTTAATAGTTCAAACTCCTTGCCAATTTTCTGATGTATTGCTTTTGTTTATCATATGGTAGCCAACATAATTACATGTTGCATTTTAAGAGCATTTGAATTACTTAAGATATTGATTATTTGTTTTTGAAATGCCTCTGTTTATACAAAGAAAAAAGACATTAGGAGTTGTAGATGATGTCAAGGTTGGCATCTCTGGAACAAGTTGAAGTAATATATCAAAAAAAGATGTTAGTTGATTGTTGATAATTTCTTTGACTTCAATAATTTCTTTTCATTTAATTCAAAGAAAGTATTTAAAAAGTATTGTACTAAATTATATTGAAACAATTTTTAAGCTATCAAATACTAGACTTATACATGTAGAATTAAAGGAAGATTATATTTAACATATTCATTTATTTTATCTTTTCTTTTTTAAATATGTCAAAACATGAATTCAAGATTATGGATTCTGTTTATATATAAACTGTCAAGCTGATGTCAGAAATAATCTTGTCAAATGTAACATTTAAAATTTTTTTATTTAGGTTTAATCTTGGAAAACACAAGCAATACCAGATACTGGGTAATATTAACCTTTTGGAAAATTTATTTAACTCCTAATAAAACTAGTTTGTTTTTTTTACTGTTCATAACATTGGTTATTAGAATACACTATACTACTTGAAAAAATTTACTTTTCTACTTTGAATTTATATTTAGAATATGATTTTTAATATTTTAAAAGCTTCATAGTATTAGTGAAAGTTTTTTATTACATTGGTAAGTATTGGTAAATTTCTAATTTTATTTGTAGGTTTTTGTTTTTTAAGATTTTATATATATATATTCAGTAGTAAAAAATGCTATTGTTGATGTATGCTTTTAAAACTAAACTTTGTTGTAGAATTTCTTTAATTAAGAGGAATAAAGAATTAAATACACAATTACAGTATCAAATGAAGTAATTTATAATTATTTTATATACAAATTAAATTTACTTAATTAGTTAATTAAAAATCAATAAGTGTTACTTTGTGAAAATATTAATTATCTTTTTAATTGATCAAACAAAAATATATACTGGTTGCAGAAATATGAGAATATTAGAATTTGATATCATGTATTTAATTTCACTTTTGAAGAAACATCAATTTTTCAGAAGTTATGGAAAATTACTTTTTTTTGGGGGGGAGCCAAATTAGCCCATGGATTTCATTACAGAATTTTAATGGCGGAATAACGTTGCAATTTTTACTGGAAACCTATGGAGTGAAACAGCACAATATAATTGGTATAGTGAATGTTGGCCACCTCAAGATTGTATGGAGCTTTCACATCTTCTGCTTGTCACTTATGGATCAAAGCCATGCCCAGATTGTGTAGGTTTTGTGGAAATAGATTCCTGAACCTTTTACGTTTACAAGAAATACTCAGTGGATGAAAAATCTGCGGACATGGCTGGCCAATCCATTGTTGTAATATTGTTGGCATTAAGGTATACATTGACAGCCTTAACTTTCTTTGTATCCTAATGGTGTTGTCATGGAACAAAAACCCTAGTGTCATTGTGGATGAAGATGCAGAACTGTGAGACTCAATGTCATCAAGGTACCTGTAGGCAACCTCACAAAAATGACCAGAGAGGATGTCCTGCTGGCCATGAATGTTTTTCACACCGTTACAGTCCCACTGCCATAATGGTCATGCTGCATGGTCTTAGCAGCAGCATAGCTTTCTTCTTGATGCCAGAAGAGGAATCCATTAAACCAATTTCCGTGAAAAAAAAATCTTTTGGTGGCATTGGATTTCTGTCCAATTATTTGAACCTTATCCAGGCAAAATGAGTATTACAGTTATGATTGCCCAAATGGAGACCAGTTTATGGATTTTGGCACATAGTCAGGCATAGTGAACTTGTTTTCTGGTAGTTTATCTGGATTTGGACTGCCAACAAGTGTTGGTTGGTCTGGTTAATAATGACTGCTTTGTTCTGTGGGTCACTTCCCTGATCATTGTGAGCATTTGTACAATAGTGACAAGACTGTTGTTAACATCATTAGTTTGGTGGCAGTCATGCGAATAGTTAGCTGAATACTAGGTGAACAACATTGAAATTTTCAGCAATGTTTTCCTGCCTTTGACTATTTCACAACTACTTTAAACATGCATTTAAATTTTTTTAAAAAAAAGAAAAAGTAGTAGTTTTTCAATTATGGGATAGTTTTCCACTGTTTCAATATTGTAAAATTGTTTTAAAATTTACTTTCTATTTTACTGTACTTTTGTAACATAATTGCATTGTGTGTTAATGTACATCTATAGACATTTGTAAATATATATTTCTATGAATTCATAAAGATCTGCAAAGAAACTTCAGTAATTATAACACAATATATTATTACATATGTTGATTTCTTATTTCCTAAATAATCTGTTATTTTATTGTTAAGGTTTGGCATGGATTCCTGGAATTTGCACAGAGAACAGATTTTCAGTTATCAAAGAAAGTTTTGGATTGACAACCTTTATCACTGCTGCTCACGAACTAGGGCACAGGTAAGTAATAATATTAATCTATGCATTAGCATTTTGTAGTGAAAATTTAAGTGTCTGCTTCTGATAAAAACAAACACTGATTGTTACAGTTATAATCTAGCTTTTGGTTGCTATTTACGCAGAAAGATATGCTAAATCATGGTTCAGTGAGTCATCTGACACTTTTCTGTGACCACAAGTAGATTTTATATTTTAATTACAACACACAAACTGTCTCCTACCATAAAAAGGTAATTTCAAACCATTATTTTTTTTTAACCCTTAAGATCTTTCTGATCAATCTAAATCCAAAAAAAATTATAGATTGGTAAAATCATTTTCAAGACTTGATATTGTAAATTTACATAAAAGAATTAAGTTAGTGGAAAAAAAATTACTAGAGTTACTTTCTAGTAGCACTGGTGCCAACCAGCTTAAAAGTCATTGCTGTGCCTCCCCAAAAAACCAAAAATTTGGTGGGCAGCTTTGTATAAGGATTTATTTCTAAGCTCATTCAAAATTGTGAATATGTTTACAAGTGCAGTGCTAAAATTTTCCAAATGCTGCAACCATGTTGGGTTTAACACAGTAAGTACAATATGGTAAAGCTATTTATTCTAAATGGAGTATTGAACTTTTATATTTGCCCACATTAATCCCAGTTTTTTTGTTGTTTTTTTAAGGTTACCGTTAATACCCAATGGCTATAATCAGTAATTAGTAGTCTTTTTAAGCACATCATCTTTTATTTATTCAGTTGATTAACTTCAGTACAGTATTTTTTGTAAAATATTAATTAATATGACCTAAAGTATCTCAAGAATTATGTTAAACTTAGTATTAATAACAATGATTATGTCAATTTAAAATTAAGAGCTACCACATTTTAAGGTAACAGATCAGAGACAGTTTTTACAATTAATAAGCAATGCTATTATGATAGTTTGGTAAGTTATATTTTATACACAGCTTTCACTTTTGTATCTAGGTGTTTATTTTTTTTTCTAACTTAATGCACAAACAAAAAAAATCAAGCATCAATTTTTTTTTTAAAAAAAGTAAAATCTGATTTACTGTCATTAAAAAGTTTGATTGCCACTAAATTTTAGCCAAATATTAACATATGAAAACGTTTTTTTGGATAAAACTGCATAATATACATATCTGTAGCACATGTGGAGCTGCTTCCACCTTAAAACAAAAATCCAAATGTTTAATCTGTAGGAAAACAGAGAAAAACTAACTTTGCTTAGTTGTGAGAGAGTTTATATATCTCATCTTGTTCTAGCCATTATATTGTACTAATATCCATGTCAATTACATAGCATTGTCATCTGTTAGTAAATTGCTTGAGCCCTTTTTTTTTGTAACTTTCTCATCCAGCATTTAATTATGGAATGGTTTTAACTGTTAGGTTTTTCTGTTCAGATAAAATATTTTTTTTGCTTTTCACATTTTTCTCGTACCAGTTTAAATGCTATCCATGACGGACAGAACAACAGATGCCATGGAAATTACATTATGACAGCAGTTTTCGGTGGAGATAGCACTGGTAAAAAGGATCAATTTATATATTTTTCTTCTTGTTCTACTGCATACTTTCAGAATCTGCTTCAGAATCCCAAAAGGTTTGTTGTAGTTTTCTATTGTAAGTATTAAAAATATACTGTGTTTAAAATTTATTTTCTGAGAAGATTTTGCAACTGGTAGGTAGGTCAGTTAACATTAGTTTTTTAAAAAATAAACACTTTTTTTTGCATGATATATTTTAACAGTTGCATTTATTTAATACTTGGTTAGATAACAAATAGCAAACTGGTTCTACTTTTACTAGCATTTTACAGTTTCTTAAAGACACTTAAAAATAAATTACATATAGTGACAGTCTGAAACATACCTGATGATGCAAACCTACTCTGGAAAAAAGGTCTTTGCATCCCAAACTCAGGTATGTGGAGCCCTTACTACAAAGCTATTTGCTGACAGATGTTAAGAAATACCAGCGATGAATTTGGCTTCATTAACAGCCAAAACAAGGTCAATCTTCCAAAATGCAGTGAGAAATAGTACTTATAACAGTATTGATGCAAGATTGAAAATCTGTTTGTCTTCATTTATTACTTTGAAGATTTCCAAATTTCATTGTTTTCCAACAGCCTTGTCATCATGAAACTGGCACAGATCTGGATATGAGGTTCTTTGTCATCATCATTATTAGACATTTTATACTGAACATGTTGTATTTGACTATTTATATCAAAATTTTACACACAATTCTGAGTACATGATATATAATGCCCTATTAATATGTATGTAGGAGTGGCTTTGCTACCATTGAACAAAATTAGTTTTTATACATATTTAAAATTGGATTTGCAAAATATATTAAATGGACAGTTGTTGAATAAAGTTAATCAGAAACTGGTTTGAGAAGTTGATATACTTTAAGAATACTTTATTAAATAAATGTGTTTAAGTTTACCTGGAATTATTTTTTTGCCATATAATTGACATCATAAGCAAACTTTCTTAATTTATTCATATCAGTATCATCTGCATAAATTAGAAATAGGATTAATCTCAGAATAAATATTTTAGGTTACTACTATTAGTGAAGATGTGGCACAATCTAAAACATCACAGAATTCTGTTTAATAAATAGTGACAAAGCCAATACATTTTAGATATTGATAGGGATATTAAAGTCTGTACTCTCAGTGTTTAAGATTGGTAAAATGTTTGTCTTTTCTGAAAGCTGTGTTGGTTATTTCTATTTACAGTTTTAAAATAACGCTTGTCTTTAATAAGTGATTCTGAAATTTTACTAATTCCACTTTTAAAACCAACGAGTAGTTTCGGGATTGCTTTAATCTTTATTCTTAAAAATGTGTGTACATTAGTAACCTTCCAGTCCAGTAACACTTTACCAGAATGGATATCCTGATTTAACCCTGTAGGCCCCGAATTAGGTCAGTCAACTGGACCAGTGCACACCCTTGTTTTCCCCAGTGATATCACTAGTTTGATGAGTGAGGTCATAGAAATGAACATTATGAAGCAGCAACTTGTCTGATCTTCATGAAATGAAGCACATTATATGCAGTACACATAGCTAAATGATCATTGTAAAAGTGTCTTTAACAAAGTCTATAGAAAACAAAATTACTAACATTTGCACACCTCACACACTGGTAAATCCAACTGCACTCCAAGCCACACAGAGTCCTGCATCACACTTTGGGTAGAAGTAGATGCTTCTCCTTGTCTTGCACTGTATGAAGCAGCATTTCTTAGTGTTACTGCAGTCCAGGCTGTGGGCATGGCACACTCCCTGTGTTTCTGTTTTGCATACCTGTTTTTTTCATGAGCAAACAGGGTGATCATCTTTTCATCTATCAACAAAGAAAAGAAATGAAACACTCTCTGTCTTTGTCAACAACAGTCTTACCTCCAGTGTTTCTGAAAAAAGGACATGGCTCTGTAGAAAATACAGCTTTAGACCACTCACAGTCAGCACTTTTCCCAGCTTGGTCATTGTTTACATTTGTATGACCTTGATTTCTTATTGAAAGTACTACAATTTCTTTACTTTCACCACATTGTGGTTAGGATCATTGTTGTCATCATCTTCTGATAATTCTATTTTCCTCTTCATTCCATCATCTGGAATATTGTCAAGAATAAGCTGTGTTCCTTCATCAGCTGTTAAGTATTGTCTTTTCAACGGCATCCCCTCAACTTTGTAAATGTATAAAAAACTTGAAAAACAAGACATGCTAGCCAACTACGAGGAACACAACAGCAAAAAAAGATCACAAGAGAAGCAACTCTTGTTAACAATTATTGAGTGTGGAAACCTGAAATGGTTCCAACTGTACACGCATGATATATTGTACGGTGGGTGGGACCTAGTGGCCAAAATTTCTGTGTAGGCCCTAAAGGATGAATACCTTACTAAGTATGTAGGTAAGTTAATCTGTTCCAAGTTTTAAGATTTTTTGAGTAATGTCATTTGGACCTGATAATTTTTATAACTTTAAATTATTAATTTTACTTTTATTCAGTGTTATTTCAGGAACATTAAGTAGTTTAGTGACTAAATTTACCTGTTGGTGTACAATTAGCACCATCTTTAGTGGAAGCACTGAGAAAACAATTATTTAATAGCTGTAACATACCTTGTTTATCTTTGACCAAATTACTTGCAATATTTTATTAGTTTTCAGAAATATTTTTACAAAACGTCTGAAATCTTTTGCAAGATATTTGTGCATTAATGATTAAATGTTTTTCTTGAAAAGTGCTATTAATTCACTTTTGATCTACTGAGGCCAATATTGTTTTGAAATTAGTTATAAACATTTTCCAGTTTGTATCTACACCTTTAGTAAACAGAAGTTATGAGTTATTTAAAGGGGTAGCTGAAAGATTATCCTTTTATATCCTCCTGGGCTTCATTATAGTATCAACATAATTTACATTTAACATTATAGTCTATTGCTCATGTGTAACTAGAACCACAACAGAATAATCTAAGGATAAAATTAACATAACCATTGGCAGTTTAATGCACATACTGTCTTTACATTGATCAAGGATTTCATATAAAATAATGTGAGTAAACATAAAATGTTACCTTACCACAAATCTATCAAGCTATTCTTTTTAAGTGTATAAATGGACACATTAATTTCAGCATCAAAATTTTTTTGATTGTTTAATTGTCTAGTTAAAAACTGATCAGATTCATCAATTTTATTAACTAAACTTATAGTTTGGTGAAACAAGCTTTAAATTTCACATTTGAATATTGTTTTTAGTCAGTTGTCTTTGGAGTTTGTCTAGTCTCTTGTCCCTCTTTGCCAATAAATTAGTTTCCCTGAAGAGTAGAGAATGACTTACTTTCTGTTCATTCATATAATGAAAAGTCTTTCCTCCAATCCATTTACAATGCTAAGCATCTGTGTTATACAACTTTCTCTTACCAATAATGTCTTTCAACTCGAATGTACAATTTCCATACATAACTATTTATTAATTGAAAGAACACAAGAGCTTATGATACAACAGCTTTAGGAAGGTTTATAGATATTGCAACTTAGCATTTGGCATCCAGAAGTTTTTTAAATCTAAAATTTTTACAAACTGAATAATTCTGACAAACCTTTTCTTTTAACATTGCTAGTACCTACATTAAGCACGATGACAGATTATTAGTTTCTCAGAGCCATTTCTCTCTCTTGTGCTAATGTCACAATCTTACAAAAAGAGACTAGCACCCTGTTTCTACTATTTTGTAGCTTGCAGCCACCATGTCTGTAAACATAAAAAACAAAAACAAAAACAACAATTGGTGTTTACAAACATCTTATCCCAGTTTTTAGAAGGATTTGTTTAAACATGTGAAAAAATTATGAAGGACTTGACTAATGTGCATCTGCTTAATGCTGATTGTTACATGTGCTGTCAGTTAGAGCTAAGAATGATAAAAAGCATTTAAATATATATTTATGACAAGTTTTCTTAAAGATTTACTGGACCCACTTAACGTTTTGTTCATCATTACAGAAGTGGAGTTTGGTTATAACCAAGTTTAGGCTTAAATTCCTAATTAATTAAATTAAAGCAGATAGTGGAATTTTAACCAATAATTATCAAATCGCAATAATTTGACTGTTTATATCAATTTGTTATATTATTTTATAACTGCTATCAGGGAATCTTGGATAACTAAACTTTATTGAAAACACATTTTTTAGACTAGTTACATGGTGTAGTCTTGGATCTCAGACACCTGTACTTGATTTCAATTTAATTTTTCTCCTTATTTTGCATACGTGATCTGTGTAGGCTTTTGATTTCATTCTTTATTTTTTCTAATGTTTCATATGCTGATAGATTTTTTTGTTTTTTGTTTTTCTTAATGAGACTCTTACATCCTTGTGTGTGTGAGCACTCAAGATTCCTGTTTTGGTGTGCTGGTGTATTGCTACTGTGGAAAGTTCAAACTTTGGAATTTAGTGACTTGACTTTATATTTTGCATGGGAAATATTAGTGTTGAATATATTTAAATTACTTTTTTTCCATTGTTTTCTTTCTGTTGTTTTTCATGAGGTTCGTTCTAATTTCTTTGTGATTTCATTTCATCTTTATTTTTTTTCCTTACTGCATTATAGTTTTCTATCAATTAACCTCTACAACCTCATCTTTCTTCCAAAACAGATGTATATTTAAAAGTATGTTTTAAGCCAGCCAGTGATTTTACATGTCCAGATTTGTGAGATATGGTTGCTTTCCACTTCTTGAACATTGTTAAGGTGTAAACTTTTTTCCAAAATTAACACATTTCCATTTGTCACTTAAACATTTTTTGCATCTTATGATAACTTTTCCATTTCATTTACCAGTTACAGCTAAGCATTCTTCCCACCATTCCAAAATTCAAACTATTATATGGTCTTGGTACATGTTTTAGATTTGAAAGTCTGGTTTATAATCAAAGTTACTTTTACACTGAAATACTTATACCTATTCTCCTACAAAAAAACTCTCTTACTTGCTTTGCCTTTATACTCAACTACAGAATTTTTACAGTGACTTTTAAACTTTGCAGTGAATCTAAAACATATATATGTATAAAGTGATGTTTCAGAAAGTAGAAGCTCAAGTACATCACTTTATGTAATCCCTCCTTTGCAGCAGGTAGTCCAGTGACTCAAGTTTCTTGATATCATCCTGGTAGAAGCTTTTTTGTAGCTGTGTAAACTACAATTGCACTGCCTATTGTTGGACCTTTGATGGTCTTTTTAAGTAGTCTGTGTATATTAAACTAATAATTTTCAATCTGAAAATTCTTAGCACAATATAATATGCATTTTCCGTTGTTTTTGTGAGTTTCTGTGCTACTAGTTGATGGTATTGTACCTTGAATGATGTATGAAAAATGAAATCAGAGACTTTTTAGAGAATTTGTAAACTTTAATATGATTATATAGTTGTAGTTTTTCCTAAATGCACATTTTTTTCAAAATTGCTCAATTTGATATTTATCTCACTCACCAGTGTCATTGAATCATCTGCATAAACAGGAATTTTTTTTATTTCTTTAACTGAAGTCACATGATGTGTGAATCACTGTATTGTCACTGGTCTACTACATGTTTTTGGAGTGTTATAACAGTATCTGGCATTTCTAGCAAAATGTTTTAATGGAATAATTTTTGAAGATAAAATTTATTTTTTATAATTTTTTATTTTATTTATTAGAACACCAAAATTCTGTGAATACTAAATTTGATTTTGAAATATTACTTTATTATCATGATAATTTATCTGAACAGTAAGGTTAACATCCAAAACTCTGTATTCAACATGCCATTAATAAATATCTTGATCATGATAGTAATGATCTTAAACAGTAAAAACACAATGCCACTACTATTCGTAAATATATAAATTAAAACATTTATTCCTACAGTAGAAGCAAACAATCAGTACAAACAATACAAAAAATACCAGTTTTAAAGTTCAACTAAATAAAAAGTTAAAATATTAATAGGTAAAAGAAATAACACTATGACTGTGCTGTTGTTTATTATAATGACAGTTTATTTTTCAAATTTTTGTTTTCTTTCGCCTCATTGTTGCTTTCTGTGTTTTTCAAAATCAAGACTATTGATATGTTTGAAGTATCCTGGGTTGTCTGTCTTATTTTCTATAGCATGTTTACTTCCATGCCTTATTACTATAGCAACTAAAGATAACTTTAGCATTAGTATTTTTTGTTTTATGTAAAACAAGATATAAAATTATTTGACAGGGTAAATTGTCTTCTTCCACGAAAAGTTATTAAGAAAAACATACTCACTGACTATATGAAGAGGAGACCTGGCCAACAGTTTAGTGCCATTGATCAATGCCAGTTAGCCTATGGCTTATCTTCCAGTCCATATGACTGCCCAGTAAGTGCTTTCACTCTTTATGTACACCATAATAAATTTTGAAGATATTTTTATCCTAAAATTTGCTATTTTTTGTATAAACCAGCAACTCTACTTTCAGTTTTTTCCAAGAACTACTGAGTTGGTTTATTGCAGTAAAACACTGCCAAATGATTTATGATAATTATTTCATGCAAAATAAAGGTCAATAAACATTTAGTGATGTGATAGATTCTAAACTCTGCATCATTCAGATACACAAATGTAAAAACCTGTTCTGCATATTTAAAAAAAAACCTACTTGTAATATATTATGAGCCAATTTTAAAATTCACATTTGAAAGATGTTGACAACTGTGTAACACATTAACTTCCTTTAGTGAAATTTACATGTGCCAGAATGAGCACCATGGTCAATAGCCGGTCTAAATTGCAAAACAAACTAGTCTGTGGCGCTAGTGTTGTTTCTGTGATTTTAAAAAAAATTTTCTTCTTTCACAATTTATACAAAGAAAGCAACTTGAAATTTTACAGTACTTAAAAGGGTGATGGTCAGTTTTCCCATTTGGGAAATGTGTTTATCAAGCACTTTTCAATAACAGTTACTGGACTGAGCAGTTTTTAGAGAGGAATTGGTATGGGAATGCTACACGCAGCCCAGTCAGCAAGGCAATTTGGTAGATTGAAAAAATGTTGCTACCACTGTTTAGCTGTGGAGCATTCATAGTAAACTTAACAAATAGGCCATAACAATTACACCACACCACCACCCCCCCAAAAAAGATCAGTCTGGCTCATTATTGTGTGTGTGCCAGACTGTTGCACAGGACAACTACATTTTCATTAGTACCCTTGAGGAACAGATTCCCGCTTACAACAGTTATGACAACAGAAACTCAAGTCGGGTGCAGCCCATTTCACCTGGATACCATGCACAATAGCATAAGCTACATTTTTTGCAAGATATCTATATATTTAACCCATTCTTTCACCAGGACATCATGTGTTGTAATGTCACAGCATATTAGCATATATGATTGTTTTGACAAACACCAAAGAATGACCTCTACTCGGAATAGAGCTAATTCAGTGTGTCACACGCCAGTGAGAGAGTAGGCTGTGTATATAAGGGGAATTACCAGGATTGCAGAAGTATGATGGTATGGGTTGGCATATGTTGGGATAGTCATATTTTTATATACCTTTTTCATGGTCCAATGAATGTGGCTACCTGTAAGGTCATTTTTCAAGATTAGAGATTGTGCCATCTTTTTAGGTAAACCTCACTGTGAATCTCTTACTGCAGCAGTGCTCATGATCATATTGTAAGAATCTCTTTACAGTTTCTTAAAAAACAATGAATTATTATTTTAAAGTCATGGCCAGCACTTTCTTTAAGTATGATACAAACAGACCACGTGATATGACGGGCAATCACGACCCTGATTCCAGTAGATAGAGTGGACACGTCAAAGACTGAAGAGAACTGTATATGTTTGTCTCAAGTCATCATGCCATTTAGAAATGATTTTTTCTTAGAGTTATATTGTTGATAGTTCCTTTAAAATATAAAAATTTGTGAAGTTCTCTTCTATATTTATTTTTTATTCATGGCCCTGTCTTGAAAAAAAAAAATTGTTGATTTAAAGTAATGAAAACACCCAAAAAAGTAAAATCTAATTGTAATCCTAATTAACTTTTCCACATGTACAATTTGTTACTTCTATAAAACAAAAAAAATTGACTTGATGTTTTGTAAAACGATTAAGGAAATGACAACTGAAACTCATTTCTTATTAAACAGCTAATGTTTTGTTTGTCTTTTATTTTATTTTTTTTTTGTTTTCTTCAGAATGACATAAGTATTAAGATGGATACAATCTGCATAAATATGTGGTGTACCAAAGATAAGCGCACCTGTGCTACTCTTGTACCTTTGGAAGGACTCTCGTGTGGTTACAGAAAAGTAAGACAAAGTTTGAAGTACCAACAAATAGTACAAACTGCATGAATTTACGAATTAAAATATCCACATACATAATAATTTGGCTTGTAAACCATAGCCTATATGATATGTTACTTGTAAAAGTGTTTTGACAGTATTATGTAAAAATGATTTAATTTTGCTTCATATATAAAATATATTTCAGTTTTACTGTGGTTAAAGCGCATACCTTTTAAAAGTAATGCACAGTTTTGTAAGAACAGTATGATAATTATTTTCAAATTCAAAATCCTTTAAGTTTAGTAACAGAAAAAAAAAAAACTATTATTTATGTGAAAAATTTAGTATAAACAAATCTTTTAATATTAATTTTCCAAATTACAATATTGCAGAAACATAAACATTTACTGTACTGTAGAACACTGATGATTGGAACATTCTCAACTGTTTATAGATTGGTTAAAAAACAATCAGTTACTAGTTAATAAATTATGCTGGCTTTTATAATGCAAACTTGAACAAAAAAAATTTTTTTTAAATATGCTTATACTAATGGTCACTAAAAATTGGTTATGAATGTAAAAAAAAAAACAAAAAAAACATACCTGTGTAGCCTCTGAACATTAAAAAAATACAAAGGTATAATTAATTTATGATGATGAGTATCCTTGACTCTGAATGCCTGAAACTGAAGCTTTTTGTTGCTATGGATATTGCATGAGAAGTTATGGTCATTATTTCATCAATTGTTTCTCGGCCTTCTCTGGGTAAGATCGAAGTGTACTGTCCAGGTATTTTGGTTCTCTCCATCCAACTCAAGGTAACTTTTTTTCTGTTGTGGAATGTAGCATCTAGTTCCATGGCATAAATTTGTTCCTCGGGGTCTGGATGGCGGGGATTGAGTACATTGTGGTGGTAGCACAATTGAAAAGTCCCTTGCCCATAAGGGTGGAGGCAAGGAATCCTTTCTTCCCTGGGCCTCCAGTCTGGCTGTAAAGATGAGGTGCCTCCAGACTGATTCTTGGACTTGAGGCACTGAGGCTTTTTTCTCTCAAGGGATTTTTTGGCTGGAGAAGCGATCACTCTAACAGAGCTTTACTCCAACATTGGGACTTTTGCCCCACTCTAGTGAGGTGCTTCGGTGCCTCAACCTTGGTTTCGACCCCAGCTCAGAGCTTGCTTCACTAGAGGTTCTGATCTCTCCACCCACTCCCTTCTCTTCGGAGATATACATGCATACACAAACTTTATACTACACCACACTTTGCAAACACCTCCCAAAAAAAAAAAAAAAGTGGATGCTCCAGTCATGTTTAAACTTTATGGAATCTCTGTGATTACCTGAGTTTCTAAATAAGTAATTTCTACTAAATATTGCTGTAAAATTTTCAAAGCTATCAAATAAGACAAATTTTCATTTTTTGTGATTGATTGAATTACAAAATGCTATGCAATTTCTGTTAATTTTAAATTCAGTTAAAGCACAAAAGCTATTATACATGAAAGCGTAAACAATATTTCGTCTGTTTAATAAGATTTACTGAAGTTTTGCAAATGATATGTAGAATTGCCAGACACATTCAATGAGAAGCATCTCCACTTTAACTAATCCTCTCCCTATCTGAGCTTTCTCTTGTTAGGTGAAAATAGTTGGTTATATTTTCATATCATTTTGAGCAAGTTTGTAATTCATAATTAGTATATATATATAAATTTGAAATTTCATTATAACCTTTTTTTTTTAAGTTGGAAATTCTGTGAAATGTTCTGTTAGTGTAAAATTACAAACCTGCAACTACATAAATCATTACTTAAAAGCAGTGGCATAGCTATGAATATTTTACAGTAGCTTCATTTGAAGAAATTTCTTTTACCTTTGTTTTTTTTTTTTTTTTTAAATAAATGCACATTTATTTGTTTGTTTAAAAGATCCAAGGACACATTTGGTATGCACTAACTACCCTTCTTGTCACTCCATCATGCTTGTACACCAAATTCTTTCACCCCATTAACCTTCATAGAGCCAACCACCACAGATAAGGCAAATAAAGGAAGTTTGCTCAGCTATGCCAGGATTCACACTTTATATAAAGGCCATAATCTCAATTAGAATGACCCTACCCACTTGAGATGATTTTTTCTAAAACTTTTCAGTAAATTAATTTAACAATTCTTTTACATTCTCATATACAAGTTTGTTAAAAGTTTAACACACACATTGCAATCACACACCTAAAATTTGACATTCTAAAGTACATAATTTAGAAACATGAATGCATTGTCATTTCAGCCTTGTAAATAATCTGAAAATAACTTTATTCACAACTTTTGTCCACTCTATGTTGCAACTAAGTTTTATTTTGTAGTCATCAACACCATCTCTTTTACTTACTGCACTTATCTTTTTTGCTTACTAACTTAGACTGCCAGTTATTATAGCTTGAACACTATTTACTGTTTTTTAAATCAGTTATTCGTTGGTTTTCTACACTAAGGCAATGATATTTAACAAAATTCTGATTATACTATATAACAATATTTATCCATTAATTATTTGTCACAAAAGAAAGTTAATATTTAAATAATTTTTGTTTTACACTAGTATCTTGTGTTGTAAATTTATTCAAGTATGTAGTTATTAGAATTTTACAAGTAATTATTTTGAAGTAGCTGCAGCCTT
Source organism: Nautilus pompilius (assembly GCA_018389105.1). Lineage (NCBI taxonomy): Eukaryota > Metazoa > Mollusca > Cephalopoda > Nautilida > Nautilidae > Nautilus > Nautilus pompilius. The sequence goes on along the minus strand of JACATO010000311.1, from coordinate 862,969 downwards.
TATACTTCAAATATAAAGATTTAAACTCAGAACTTTATTAAAATTTACCAAGATTTGGCTGCAGCTATGGTTATATCATATAGCTAAATGCTAAAGCAACAGTGGTTTATTCTGGCTAGAGCCTGAACTCCAGAGAAGACTATAAATAGGATAATGTAGTAGCATATAGTAAATATTTTACAGTTTATAAACTGCCAAGCATTTGATGATGTGTGTAAAATGTTACCAAATACTTTAGTGTACTTTTTCTTAATCCTAATTTGTGCCAACAATTTTTCTCCACTCATTCTAGTTCATTGTAAATGTTTCCATGTACATACAAACAAAAAATGTTATGGTATTGTGTTTATATGTATTTATCCACAATACATTGCTAAATATTGTTAGAATTTTACTTCTTGTTTGTTCTCCAAATTTTACTGGCTGAATTGGCAGGAAAGCAAAAAAAGGGGGGAAAGTTGTAGCTAAATTTGCAAGTGCTTACACTTATCCGTATTATAAACTGAATAAGATAAGCATTCTTTATAGTCTTTTCCTAAAGCCATAGTTACGAGTATTGGTTATTTTTAATGTAACTAAAAATGAGAAAGTATTCCAAATTTCAATATATTCAATGTAAAATTCAACTGGTTTTTGGCAGATCAGGCCACTGGAACTTTTAAGCTTATTTTACCTGATAATGAAAATAGACCTGATGCCATTAGTTTGAAAAATTAACCAGTTTTCAATAAATGGTGTATCTTGATAAATGAACCCAATGCAGAGCATGCACAATTCTAACTCAAGTAATTTTTTTTTTTTTAAATTTTGGTAGTTAATCTTGTTCATTTGCTTAATTGGGATGCTGGGTTCTTTGTGCTGATCTAGTTATCAAAATGTTCATATTTCAAATTCTCTTTATGCTTTAATCGTGACTGTGAACAGCTGTCATTGGTGAGTTATTGTTTTCAGTGGTGCGAACATGGCCGTTGTGTCTGGGATGCCTTTGCACCAGCAATATCAGGTACGTTATTTATTTAAATTGTTGTCTCTATGAAAAGGTCAATCCTGGCATTCATTTCTAAGAATAAATATTGTTTTAGGAATTGCACATAGTGTAATCTGAAAAGTATTATAGTTGAAATATAATCACTTTTGCTTGTTTTCTATGTTAAAAAAATTGTAAAGCTCATTTAAAGAACAAATTATTATTTGTTTTGCTGATGAGTTGTGTCTGCGCCAGCTAAGGAAAATCCAGATTATATTTTATTTAAAATGAACCCCTTTTACTACTTCTGAATCTTTGCAAACTCTTAATTGAAATATTCCACTGTCTTTGTCAGCTATTCTAGTTTTCTCAACTGTACTTAGTTTTCTCTTAAGATTTGGTAATAATTTTATAGCAACAGTCAACCGGAGAATGTTTTTATATTGCAACTCAGCAGAAAAAACAGAAAGAAAACAAAACAAAAAGTATTTACAAAGGTGTAAAAAAATTTTAAAATGACAAAACATGTTATTTTCTGAAATAAACTGTAAAATTGTTCGTTTGAAACAGGCTACAGAAATTACTGCCATGTTTGCCATTTGGATGAGCAGTTCACAATTAATGGCCTCACTAAAGCATACAAAATTATTCAGTAAATAGCAGGAGTGCACTCGCCAACTATGTTCTATCCAACCTTTATAATTTTAATTATATGTATAAATCACCCTCAATAAATCTTCTACCTCATCTCAAAGCATCTGTAAAGTCCACAAGTTCAGCAGCTTTTAAGCTGGAAGTTGTTAAGTTTTCTGAAAAGAATGTTGGTAATGTGCTTGTGCACATGAACTGTCAGCAAGAAATGTGTTAGGGACAGGTGTAAAGTGAAAGATACATTATGGACTATGTGGAGGAATGTGTGCTAACCAACGCATTGCATGTCATGGGCTTAGTACTGTCCAGCTGAGGCTAAAAGCCAAACAAATTGCAGTTGATGATCACTGTCTTTTGCTTGTGTAAAGTATTCACCATGGTGGTCTACTGGAAACGTGTACAATATCATCCAATCAGAGAACAGTTATGTGTGTTGACCTCTGTGTTGGCCTAGTTGTGAATTCTAAATTTGGATAACTAGAGACAGTTGAACGTATCCTGGTGCTGTCAGAAATGAAATAGAGTTGAATTTCTGAATTTGAGTGTACTATCATATTTTAAAATCAAATAAAGGTGCTAAATATGGATAAAACTGACACATTTGAGTTTTTTAATTAGGCAGTTCAAGTCCAACACAGCTCAGGTGATACAGGATTACCTGATAATCACTGATGTCGTGCGGCTTTCGATGCCAGAACTAATGATAATATTTGCAGTTTGTTTCAGATATCTCTCCCTAATTATAGACATATTGAAAAACTATTTCAACAGCCCTTTTATCTTGAAGACTATCCCCAAAGTAGTTTAATGATATGTACAAATAGCTCATTAATACTCATGAGCCTGGAAGTACATAATGATGCGATGCAACAATGCTTTGAAGGATTTGATGCATTGGTCTGACTCATTGAAAATTTGTCTAACTACTGTAGTTGATCTAACCTCGTCTTATTCTCTAAATCAACTTATCTATGGAAAAAAAGAAACAAAAATTGGAAAATTAACCAATTTGATTTATACTCCATATTGACTTATAGGTCGAAAATATGTTCACTAGGTATCATTTATTGGACTGCATTACTTCTCCACATATTCCCATTTATAATACATGCAGGTCAGTGACACTCAAGTTTTTTGATACTATGCTAGTAGAAATCTTTTGGTTGTTATGTAACAGTTGCACAACCTGTTGGGCCTTGTCTTCACTGGAAAATCTTTAATTTTGGAGACCATCTTTTAGGGGCCCAAAGAGATGAAAATTAGATGGGGCAAGATCTGGACTGTAGGATGGATATGATAGTGGTCACTTTGATATTTTGTGGTCTTGCATTATTATGTTGCAAAATATGGTACTACTGGGGCTTCTTGGTGAATCTTATTCCACTACTGCTGGTGAATTTCAGTTCACAATATCTTTCGCTTACAGAAAACAAATCACAGATCACTGATCTTCTGTGGTGCACACTGACAACTATGCAGACATGCTGTTTACTGGTTACTAGCACTGCAAGTGCACTGTGTGTTAATGAGGGGGCATGTTGGCATTTACCACTTTGCTACATGTAAAAAGCAATTATGTAAATATTGCCTTTATTTTCCGAAACTAGTATGCAGCGTGACAAAACCATATTGAAAGAAAGGTATCTACAGTTCCAATGGTTTGTAAAAAAAAAAGTTGGTGTTTAAATTAGTTCTTTAATACTTGTGATAATGTTTTGCATAAATACTGCCCCATAAAAATTATACTGTTAGATCAACCCAGAATCAGATATTTTTCAGGGATATAGGGAGTGGTATCCCTTAAAGATTATTTGTATTTAACATTTCATAGTCAAAAACTTTATTAAAGACACCTTTATATCTATAATTACAGCTCGCTGTTTGTATGGAAACAGACATTCTGGGTTGGTTACCAGCAGTTATACCTGCCAAGAAATGGGAAATAGGGCATTGCATTATTGCTACAATCCAGAGATAGAGCGTAAATGTTGCTGGACCTGCTTCTTTCATCGTGTAAATGATACTGGTAAGGGATATTGTTATTTTGAAAAGTTTCTGTTAAAATGTTGTAATAAATAGCTTTATATTTTTATTCAGCAAATATATTTTAAAAAAATATTTATAATATTTGAATTGTGAGTAAAAATTCAAAAAATAGATCTGACTTTTTAAAATATTTAATAAAAATGTAGTAGGCAATAACCTAACTATACAAACAATGAATAAGGTCAATAATCTGGAACACAGTATGGATATCTAAAGTACCCAAGATTATGAATGATTTCTGCCAAATTTGCATATAGGTAAATGCGCATGTATTAATTACCAGCCTGATGGTAGACATGACATCTTTGCTAACAAGTTTCCTTCATGAGTTTTCATTTCTCTACCAAAATTTCTGTCACTTTTTGTACTAAGATAAAAATCTGGAAAAAAAAACAAATCAAAATGGTTAATGTCATTATGAAGATTTTAATGAACTACTATCTAAACACCAAGTTCTTTTTGGAAATTAAAACAATTCACAGTCACAAATAAATTTAAAACAATGCATCAAATTTTAATACTATAATATTGCTTACCAAGTGCAAAAATAAACCAATGCTTTTTGCTTTGAAACTAAGCAATCTAAAAAAAATGTAACCCTAGAATAATAATAAAGGATTAATGTGATAATTTCTTGTGCAGCAAAATGTGCATGTGGATGAGGCGAAAAAAATAACCTCTTGTCTTTGAACATGAATATCAGAACCCAGTCAATTGCAAAATGTCTTGAATTTTAAAACAGAGAATGAGATTTGAACGTTTTGGCTCCACTTTTCATGGCCCAGTATAGAAATGCTTTTTCATGGTGGAAGTTAATAACAAAATTTTGGATAAAAGCAACTCTATGGAGGGCGAAAAACTTTTCACAGTGTTCATACTAGTGATGAAAAATTAGAAAAGTCGGGGGCATTTTTCCTTTAATAAAGAGTCAAGAAAAGTTATCTCTTGAATGTTATTCTCATCCAAAGAAAAACCATAAAAAGAAGCCAGATATAACTAAAACAACTGGTACAATATAATTACTAAAATAATCTGAATATTTGGGGTTTTTTTTTTAAATTCCAAACCTCTGGGTGCGTATATTGTAGCTCTAGTACATAAAAAATATATCTAAATAAATGCATTCTTTAACAGAAAATTCTTTTGAAAACCTAAATCATGTTGCCATCAAAATTTCTGTAGTCTAAACTAAACAATAAGGGCATCATCATCATCTTTTTTCATAACTAAGGTTGTCTACTTTGTTATTCATCTTAAATCACTTTTGGACCTTATCCAAGCTATCAAGCTATCAACATCTTTTGTATAATGTGGGTTTCAGCCTGAAATGTATACTCCAAAACAGATCTCACTAATAATGTATACAGCAGGAGAATTTCTGAACAATTACTATGTGTAGAATGATTGATTTATGTCTAAAACTCATTTGGCTTTCAAACATGGCTCTAGAATTTTTTCATTTCTAACTGCTACATCAAAGCTAAAGCATTTACACTTGGATATGTTAAATGTCATTTATCTTTTATGTGATTATTCTACTAAAGGATAAATCAGTCTGTATCATTCAAACATCATCACTATTATCTTTACCATACATTTTTGTATTATTCACAAAATTGTATAAACCAAAAAGGGAATAGGTCTGAGAACTGAATCTTGATTCTAGCATAAAACATGGAAAATCAGATTAACCATGCATCAGAACATATGAATATTTAATTGTGATGATGTTATTTAAGGATATTTTTAAAATCAAATAGCCTCCTTTCATGTGAATAGCTACTACACATTTTGAGCATCCTGTTCACAAACTTTTAAAAATATTTTCTTGTAACTAATTCACATTCTACTTGCAAGTAGTTCCACAGCTGATTGACATTGATTAGATCTTTTTTCCTTGACTTCTTGATCTGGTTAATTCTGCACAAGTTTAATGGAGTTAAAATCTGGAATTGGAGTTAAACCTCAGTTTTAAGAACTATTTCTGGTTATTTTCTAGCAAGGTGTTATGTACTGAATTTTTTTAGCATGGTTTAGATTATTATCTTTTTTGTGGTATTATCCCAGTCAACTAATGTCCTGATGTAATTATATGGCATTGCTGAATATTATGATATTTCTCTTTCTCTTGAGAATTCCATCAGTTTTTATCAGGTTGCCAGCTGAATAACTACTGAAACAACCCAATACTTTAAAATATCCACCATCTGGAGCAAACTTAGCTCTCCTTATACTTTTGGGGCCTTTCCTTTAACTTACTGTTGCCACTTAGAATCAAGTATTTTAAACTTGCTTCTCATCCAACAAAAATATACTGTACCATTATTTCAATGTGTAATTCCAATGTTTTTTTAGTCCAGTCAAGTAATTTCTTACCATATCTAAACAAAGGATTTCTAGTTGCTACTTGACCAATCAAACCACCCTCTCTTAACTATCTTTTGGTGGTAGAGATTGAGATGCTCACTGCTGCAGAAAAATTCTGGTCAGCAGCTAACTGGCTGCCTGGCAAGAAAAGGTTTGCTCTGGATATTCAAGCCAGCAACCTCTCTTCCCATTCTGTTTTATTACTTTCTCTCTCCTTCTCCCCCCTCAGCCCTTTAAGCTTATTGTTGAGCTAGTTCACTTTATTTTGTAAATGTTTGTTTGTATATTACTTTCCACATTTCCCTTTCATTAGGAGTAACTAGCTTTACAAAGGCAATAATGGAAAATCTTTTTTCATATGGAATTTCATTTTTAGATACCATTTTCATCTGTCAAACAGCAATGGTAGTCATCAACAATAATTCTATTAACATTTATGCAAAAGCATAGTGAGAGATAAAAATTATTCCAATTAATTGTAAAAAGTAATATTGTTTGAACAAGACAATATCCTGCTTTCAGTGTGAATTTATTTAACATTCAAAGAAATAACTTTTTCAGTCCATAATTATGCAATAAGCTTCAAATGATAGCAGTATCAGAATGGAAGTTCTGAAACATGGCTCATCAAATTTTTAATGAAAAAGCAGATTCTAAATGTTGGTATCATTTTATATTGCATAGCTTTTACCAGTCAGTAAATACTTTTTCCTTAATAAATTACTATTTTGTTTACAATAAATCTCACTGATTTAGAAAATTTTTCTTTCAGATTTTACTGATTTAAAGAATAAAATAAGATTAATTCATAAATATATCAAGTATTGCTGCTCAGCTGCTGATAGTTGACATTGTATGTACATGTGTTATTTGCTCTCTTTATCTTGGATTTATCAGTATTACCATATGCATGTTCACATTGTTGCCAACTGTTCTTAGTTATTAACATTTAGTTCAGATTTTTCCATGTTTTTTGTTGACTTCTCTTTTTTTCACCTCTATACCATTTCCTGCATGGGTTGCTACCAGTAAAATTAAAGTCAGTGAACAGCTTTTGAGTCTTGGTCTGGCAGTCTACCAGAATTTATTTTCTTCTCTTCAGTTCTACATTATCAAGAATGCATGGTTATAGACCCTCCCTCTCTGAGCCGCTTACACAGGATATCTTTTGGTTGTGTCATATAGCCACACATTCTCCCTTTCTTTTCAGCACTTCATTGTTTGTAGCCACAGTAAGGAGATGTATTACCACCATTTTATATCCAATGCCACTGCTTATTTTACAGCATATTCATGCATCACCTGAACAAATAGTCTTTGCCAACAATACATTTTACCTTGTTGAAAAGAATGCTGGTGCATGCATTCTCTTTTTCTTAAAGCACTTCAGAAAAGTTTAATTCCTAGTGTATCTTCATTTCTTATTTGGCCTTATCACCCTGTGCCTCTAGTTTACTGTGCCTTTCTGTCTTTAACATAATGTATAGAACTCTTCTTTTCAGTATAATAGACTCTAGAAAGTCTGAAAAAATCCTCTGAATCAGGCGAAATATAGTTCAGTCTTTTTATAGCAAGAAAATCACATTTAAAAATTGCTATGGTTGACTAAATCAAATGATTTTTATTGAAGTGCAAAAGACAAAGACTTTAAAGGAGATATAATCAGAGTTTATAAAATCTCCAGCACCAGAAAACTCTTTCAATGACTCTCTTTAACAAATAAAATCCAATGTACTTTTATATTTCAAGTGAAATATTGCAGAAAAATACTTTTCAGTGGGTGAGTGACAGTTTATTTTAATATTTTAAAAGTTTGGTTTCGTGATTTTTTTTTACTTCATAATTTTGATGCCATACATAATTCATAATAATTATGGTCTAGAAAAGAATATACCTGGAACACTGGTCTGTATTTTACTGCTCTGCTTTGATTTATGCTGATTGTTTTTATAAAATTCTAACTGGAAACTTTCTTTCTTCTTGTAGAACTTTCATTTATATCATCCTTCTATTGCCTTGTGTTAATATTTTATAATGTTGAGTTGCCTGCATAACATACTGGCTTGCCATGGCTAAGGGTTCAGGTATGATTCCAGTTCAAGACAATAACCCTTTGCCATAACCTCTATGGCATGGTTTCTTTTTTACTCTTCTGTACCAGTTTGTTGGTGTGGATTTCCTAGGAACTCATATTTTCTTTTAGACCCAAGCAGTGTTAATTGGTATTTTTTGTTAGATCAGTTGAAGTGTGAGAGCACATAAGGAACTTTCATGCCAGCCATTATTTTCAGTGCCGCATCTCCCTTACCAGCTTGGCTAGCATTCTTGGTCCTGGTCTATACTGATTGAGTGATATATAGGATAAGACAACAAAAACATTAGAGTTATTGTGAAATTCATGAGCTTTTATAGATAGCTTTAAAAAAAACTACACTCATCAGAGATATAACTCCTTATATTTCATAAAAGCATGACAACCAAATTGATTTTATTCTTACTCTCTCTATGGGTCATTAAGATGGTGGCTCTGACATTCACTTTTAACACTCCTGATTATCTGCAGTTTAAATGAAATGATAAATCAGGTTTTGGCACTTTCTGCCTCTTGAACCTTTCTTGGCTCATACTGAAGGAAAGACTATTGTTTTGCATCTTCATAACAGTCACCAACCATTCCATACATTTTTTCTTTGCTTACTCTCTCTATTTTCTAGGCCTTTTATGACTTCCAAGTTTTGAGTACTCTATTAGTTTCCACTTGCCTTCTCCTTTTGCCTAGAATAATATATATTTTAAATAGCTTTTCTTTAAAACAAATTATAGGTATTTTTTATTATGCAATACTTAAAATGACCACTGGCTCATTACATTAGTGATAAACAGATTTCTGTATAGTTCAAGCCACCAATGACTCTGTGATAAAGAAACTTAGAGAGATTACTGTTGTTTACTAGTTTTAAAAAATTATATTGCTTTTAACAAGGTTTACACACAAACTTTAATTTCACCAAAAGGGTGTGGATGATCACAGAAGTATCTTGTTTGTTTTTTTCAATTAGAATTCAAAATTAATTTTTGTTTAATTCTTGTGCTTACAGCATCAAAAAACACGAGCTTTTTGGATATTTACTAGTGAAATTTTGTAAATTTGTAAAATGCTTATAAAATGTTACCTTTTTTTATTTTTTATACTAAGGTTGCCTGTATGGAGATCGCAGGACGAAATGTAATAAAGATGCTTGCATTTACTACACAAGTTCTGAGATTCATTCTTGTTGCAAAACGTGTGCTGCTTTACGAGGTAGTATGCTCTTGAAGAATGCGGAAAGCCATTTTTTACTAAGAATGTACTTTATAAATATATTTTTACTTTTGTTTATACATAAAGTCTCTCTTATTTTAACTTCATAATTCCACTAGCACCAAACATTAAATTTTTACTAAATGTTAGTTAGTTATTACAGCAAACAAGATAAGAATTCTGCAATTTGTAAGCTCTAAAAAAACAACTATTTTACAATCAGTGTTTTAAAAAAAATTTTACAACCAGCTGGCAGTAGGTACAATATTAAAGACTGATGTTTTCTACTTTTTCAAAAACAACTAACACTATGGCAACAGATCTGTAACTTGTAATTCAAAAAGACTACAGCAGAAATCAACATTAAACTATTATTCTAAATAAAATATTTTGTAAACTTTTGATTTTATTTTATTGTCATTATCAAAAGTGCTAGAATTACAGTCATTTTCAAATGGTCTGACTTGAATAAATTTTCTACATTTAGCTTTATGTAAAAGATAAAGCATTAGATTAAATGGTCTACATTTTTTGCTACAATATTAATATATGATTTTTATTGCTATGTGTTTTTTCCTTGTTTCTAGTTATATGTTATTTAAATTTCACACCAATTATAAGGAAAACATTCAACAGTTCAGAGCAGCATTTAATGATACCCCATGTATTTCAGGGTGGGATCTCATGCAGCCTGTGGTTAATCTCAGACACTTGTTCTGGACCTCATGTTGTGAAGTTGGTTGCTTCATGATTAGCAGAATGAAGTCTGACAGATAGCATTAGTGACTTGTAAAGCATGACAAGATGTCTTCTGCTATTCTGTCAATTTCAGGTCTTCCGAAGTTCTGCATTTTACCTCCAAATGGACTCCAGTAAGAAAAAGACACACTTTCAGACTTCAAGAGATTAAAATAAAAAATGAATATCTGAAACAAAAAAAAAAAAAAATCTACAAAAAAAGAATAGCGGGAATACATACCAATACATCTAAAGGAAATATATCACACTACAAATTCCAACCACGAATATTTGAAAAAACATACATTTTCATTATTTTAAATTATAAAGCTAATTCTGTTTCTTCAACCATTGATATTTTTTGAAAATATAATATAACTCAGGATGTTTTGTTTTGTTATTGCTACTTTTCATTTTTATTATTTAAACTTTTTTTTTTTTTAAGTTACTTATGGCCTTTTCCAAGCTCTTCACACTATTGTAAGGTAAGAAATAAAGTAGACCGGCAGATACAAAGCAATTCTACAATGAAGATCTGTAGGCAAAGCTGTCATGGAAATTTTTTTAACAAATTGTGGTAAATTCTGAAGATAGGGACAAAAATGTAGGTCATGAAATACCATAGTATACTAAGCATCTAAAGATAATAATTTGGGAGTTATTAAGGGTCATACCTATCTTTTGTGATTAAAAAATAGTACATTTTAAATGTAAAATTCCACAAAATGCAATTTAAACAATTATACGAATCCAAACTTATATGCTCATAAATTTATCCTTATTACAAGAATACTCTGCCTTACAGATATAAAAAATAGCAGAAATTAAACTAAGTATCACAAAAGCTGTTTGTTCTGCAGAGAGATTCTCTCCCTCCGCTCTTGGGGTTAAGTGCCAAAAAAACATTGCATTCTTGCATTTAAACTCTAAACAAAATAAGATTTTTCTTGAATTTACTGCTATCAGCAAAAACAAAGACACAACAAAATGTTCAATTGAGAAATAAACTTTAGTTTTATTCTAGTGCAAGGTTGTTATTTTAAGAACAGAAACTGTAAAACTTTCAGTTTCTTCAGACTATTATACTGTTTGTTATAAATGTACAATGCCACTATTTGGACCTTTGAGTACAGACAAAACTAACTATCCTTTTTCTCTGACTAATCTATTTTTACAATTTATTTGGTACAATATATGCAAATACAAAATTTGAACCCTGTTTTCATCAGTGTTATGTAATTAAAAATAGAGTTTTTAAATAATATTACTCCACATTTTATGCTTTGTACAGCAGTTGCAAAACTTTAAAAAGAAACATCTCAGTGCATTCTATTTTCTAAGAAATAAACACAAAAGTGGTGGTAACAAAGTACTTACCTAAAGAATTGAGATAGCACTGTCCAAAAAAACCCATTAAACTCCAACCAGGCTTGCAAGCAATAAATATACAATGTGAACATCATTGAGTAGTCTGCGGTTTTAAGAATCATAGTAAGGTGAAAGAATTAATTTAAAAAGTAAAGGAAAAGAAGAGGTCATTGTTCCACTGTAGCTTCAAGTGTCTGCTGAAGTAAAACTCCATAATTTTTTATCACCACAGTACATGGCCCAAACCCTGGCATCACTCATTTCAAATATGACACATTAAATTTTCAACAGAAACACCATGAACCTGATTGTAATACAAGCTCATGTGGTGCTTGGTAAATTATAGTAAAAAAAAATTTGCTTTTAGCATTTGATGATTGTCACTAGAAGCAAAGTTTTAATTATATACGATTGATAAAATAAGCAATTATTTTATAAGGCTAGGTTTTTTAAAAGGTGGCATATTTAACATTAATTCAGATGACTAGAAACCAGAAAACTTTTGCATTTTAGGGATTCATTGGGAAAATACTTTAAATAATAAGTTGGGTATGGTTCTGTTGGTTTTTTGTTTAATATCAAATTCCAATTTGTATTTCACTCAACTGAAATGAATTTTTTTAGATCACTTAAGCTATGATCTGTTAGTTGTGATTTGATAATTGTAAATAGGAAGTTTTCCAGGGTGAACATGATCATCTACTCACTGAATCAGTATAGATCGTCAGGAAAACTATGCCTTAGTCACAAATAAAGACAGACATTGGAAAGTTCATAAAGATTTTAATACTACTTTGAAAACTTAGAAAAAAAAGTCCTGTTAAAAAAAATTTGAAATGAAAATGTAACATTTGGAAGATAATTTTGGTTATGACCACTTGCGGGGGGCTAAATCCAAAATATGGCTAGGAGATGACATGGTAGATTAACTGACATTAATATATAATCACAACAAGTAGAGTAAAATTAATCTGAACTTTGCCACCTATTAAAATATTATAAAATATCATTTGACTTGCATTAGTTATGAGTAATGATCAGAAGATAGTACTTTGGATGTATGTAGGCTTTCTCAAAAATTTTTTAAAAATTCAATTTTTGCATTAGATACAAATAAAATTAAAGCAAAATCAGCTTTACCATAAGAAACTTACAAAACGTTGATAAAGGCTAAACTGACCACTAAAACAAAAAAAAATTATCCATTTTTATATAAAATCAAAAAACTTTTTAACAGCCATAATAAATTTTCATTCATGCTGTGTGGTCTGTTTTGTTTTAAACTGTTAACATACTGAAAAAATGTCCTTTATAAATAATAAATAGAACTGAGCAGTTTGAAAGGATATGCCTTAGGGGCATTAAGGTATGCTAAATTGTAAAACATCACCTTTTTTGTTGCAGTTTTGAGATCCTACCTTTTACAAATGATACAAACAAAAGTTTACATGGATCAGCGGAGACTGTTTTTCATCTTAAAAATTACATATTCTCTTTCAAAACTCAAAGAAATTTTATTTTATAAATTAATTCAAAAAGAAAATAATATAGCTCCTGAAAACAATACAGCATTTACTTAAATAATACTTGCAAGAGAATTCTTTATTATGTACATATTTAATTTTAAAATATTTTCTTCTCAATTGAAATGTAAGTCCTGCTCTGCATTTGATGTTTGCAAAATGTGGATTCATTAAACAACGGTAATTTCTACCATTGAAATTTAATAATTCATGTATTAAAAGCTGAGATAAGTTTGTAATAAACTGTTTAAAATAAGTTTTCTAAAACAATCAAATATACTGCATGTACTAAAAAAGAATGAAAGGGAGTTTGATTTATCCATAAGATTCTATTTCACGTTTGAAATGGATCATTGCTGAATTACACTAAACAAAGGAATAGACTATTTACAGTCGTCTTGGTTACTGCAGATGTATAATTCTTTGACTTTGTAAACCCGAGGCTTAGTCATGTGGCAATTCCATTGTTTCATGTGGCTCTGAGGGAATTACAAGTGTCCACAACAAAATTAAATTGGATTTAAAATCTTTGACAAATGTTTGCATGATGATCAATTTACCGATGAACAGTGATGCTTAGCAATAATTAAGATAAAGAAGACAGACAGGCATATGGTTAGCTGACTTTGGCAACTCTAGAAAGACTGGTTTAGTTCTTGAAAGACCTGGCAGGTGTCACCTCGATAGTAATCTCCATTATGATAACCACCATTTATTTACCCGAGTCAACATAACCACACTATCTCAAAATGTTCCATAGAACCAACATCTCTGCCCAGACTATGAAATCCACTATGCTCTAGATGACAGTATTTCATATAAGCCTAACACCAGCACACCATAGGGTGAAAAATGGAGTAGGCTAGTCTGGACTCGGGCAAACTGGAGACAGGTTCTCTTTTCTGATGAGAAAAAATTCAACCCTTTGCTGGTGGTCATTCGCATGTTTGGCGAGAACCAAACCAACATTTGGAGAACAAACCATTTGTGTGAGGGTAGCTGTGTTCTAGTCTCGGGTAGGGGGTAGGGGGCGCTGTGTAACGTGACTGCAAAAGTGAACCGATTCTCTCTGATGACCTGTTACAGGTCTGCGCCATGACAGCAATCCTTTGACGGCAAGGATCCATCATGCAAAAATAGTTGTAAGCCATCTTCGAGAGGAAAGCATCCGAGGTCTTCAATGGCCTTTTCCCCAAGACCTAAACTCCATGGGATGTCTCAGTAACAGTGCAGCGCCAACCAGACGCGAGCTGTAATCAGTCTCCAGAAGCTGACTGACCAACCGTTAGAAAACAGATCTCAGTGGAAGCCTCTGCGGGTGGTGTTGCCACTCTTCAGACAACGACAAGCCAAATTCCCGGAGGCATCCGCGGTAAAACGAAATAGGGGCCGGCTGGGTATCCAGAGGGAGAGGGAAGAGAACACACAGAAAACTACCCACGTCCATTGCGTTCTTTTCCAGCTGGCTGACTGTACCAACGGTTCCGCCGTTTAACCCTTTCTGTGATATTATCAAGCAACGGAAGGGGGGGGAGACAATAACGGAATTCCCTTTTATATGGACGTTAAAAAAAAGAGAGAGAGAGAGTAAAAGTTCTCTGCTGTAATAATAAATACACCGCGTCGTCTGCTCACTTTGAAATATTTACTTGGCGACCGCGTGCAGTGCACTTTTTGGCGGGGGGTAAATGGCGGCTGTTGAAAAAACGGCGAATCTTTGTCAATTCATCCAACGAGGGACCCTTAAGACTCTCGGCCTAGTAGGAAGTCGCTTCCGGTAGGTAAGGCTGATGTTTCCGTATCGTGTATTCCCCCTCCCCAAAAGTTGCGTAACGTGTTGCCGCCATTTTCTTTCTATACAGATACGCGGCGGGTGCCGTGTTGTTGTTCTATTCTAGCTGAAATCGTGATACCAGACCAGCTTTCCTCCCCCTTTATTGGCAGGTGGGTGGGCGGGTGGTGGTGAGCTTATAATAATATCAAACAATTGACTAAGCGCCGCGGAAAGACATTTCTATGTACTGGGCCCTGAAAAGGTGGGGGCCAAGAAGTCCAAATAGCCATTCGCCATTTTAAAATTCAAGAGGTCCTGCAATCGACTGGGTTCTGGTATCCATGTCCAGCGAAACCCCTTCGGTGGCTGTTGTCATTTGCTGCATCTGCATTGTTGTACGGGGCGGCGGCCTTTTAAAATTATTATTCTTAGCGCAAACAATTGACGGGAGATAACCCTATAATAATAAAATAGGCTATCGTGTGTTATTTCCCCTTTATTCTGTGAATAAGCATTGTCCGGAAACGGATTCACCTCACCTGTTCACTATCGTCCGTGTTTAAGTAATTAAGCATTATTTGCTTATCGTGAGAAAACTGCGTTGGTAAACAGTGACCATTCTCTCTCTCTCTCTCATTTTGTCTCTCCATCTCTCTCTCATCCTGTCTCTCCATCTCTCTCTCTCTCTCTCTCTCTCTATCTCTCCATCTCTCTCTCTCTCTCTCTCATTCTGTCTCTCCATCTCTCTCTCTACATGATTTGTTTTAAAAGGACTTAAAAAAAAAAACAAACTATTCATGACTTTCTTTTAGCCGACTAATTTTGCGGATTTTTAAAATAATATAGTCCCCTGTCAGGTTAACTTGGTCACCTCCATAAATGGACATATTCGAATGAAATTAAATACTTAGGTGTAGTTATACAGTCCCGTTCACCGGAGCGTGGCAGTGGATCTGTGGCGAAGGCCTTCAACCGTGACACTTTGACACAGACGTGCTGCATTACTCGCCAGCTCACCTTGACTCTTGAATCGTCATGATGGCAACCTGGACTCTTCTCCAACGAGTCCAGCCTCCAGCAATTCAAGTTTGAAGATTGTCATAACCGATTTTGGAGAAGGTCTCCAACTACAATGACTTAAAGCCACAGACAAGTGTGGAGGCGACAGTGTCTTGGCATGAATCTGACATGGCGGAAAGGTAAAATTTGTATTTGCCAAAGGACATCTGAGTTTTGCAGTGCGGTGCTTGCTGCTTTCAAACCAACAGTGGATTCTGAAATTTGGTCCTGAATTCTTTAAGAGAATGTCATTACCTGCCACATCTCTCATGCATCCATAGCTTGGAAGAGGAATTACGGCATTTAACTTCATTCCTGGGTACCTGAAAGGAATTCAGTTGATCATCTGTGGGAGTATTTTTTATTATCAACTAAGAGCAGCTTGTCCATAAGATGGTGGAATAGTAAGCTCACACGTAGATAGATGTGGGCGGACTTGCACCAGATCCTGCGAGGCAGCCAGATCAGGCACTGGCATGAATAAATTCTCGCTGTTGCTCATCTTGTCATTTTCTACAGCCAACTAACGTATAAAAAATACCAAATGGCCAAATTATTATGTGTATTTTTTTAAATTTATTTATTTCTAAAATATCTCGAGGAAACCAATTAATTTTAATAATAAAAATATATGGAGAATTTTATCTTTTCATGCAGTAAATTAAAAGTTTTTACTTTGTTTCTTCATTCATTTCAAAACAGCATGAGACCTAAAACACGCCAGTTTATTTATTTATTTTTAAAGAAAATTAATAAACTACTGATATGATTAAAGTGCAAATTATTAGCAGCCTCCATTATTGTACAAGATTTTATTTTTAAAATTTTGTCAACTTTATTAGAAATATAACTGCCCAATTATTATTTTGATAATGGGATGGTAGGTTTTAACATTATTTTACGAAATACATTGCTTTACTTTTCTTTCTAACCTCTTAAAATAAATTCGAGTAGTTTATTAAAGACACGTAATTGCCTTCATAATACATCGTGATTTTGCAAAAGCTAATTAAAAAAAAAATTCTTGTATAAGTTTCATATTGTGACTTTCTGAGATTTAAATTTAAATCATCAAATAGAGATAAAATGCTTGGAAAAAAAAGAGAGAGTGATGGATGAGATCACATTGAATGGAGTCCCTTAGCATCAGGTCATTAATACAAAATACATATCATGCTCAATGCATTGCCCTTCAGAGGCAATTTTCAACTGTAAGATAGTTGTTGCTTTTATTTTTTATGGTCAAATTTTTCTGCTCAGCTTTTAGTCTCCATTAAAAATTTTGCACATGAGTAGTGAATTTGATTTGCTGCAGCCATTTTGCAAAACTAATTTTGACACTGACATGATTTATCAGTAATTTTTGGATACTGTAAACTAACAGCGGTGATAGGGAAACTGCCTTTAGTCCAAGAAGGTTGTCCGGTTCTGTAAAAACAACAGTGCAGTACAAGACGGTCAGCATGTTTTTTCCAGTCTGGTTGCTTCCTTCCCCTCTGAGAAGTATAGATAAGGGAAATAAAACTGATGTTATTTATTTTCATTTGATACACCACCGAATAAATCTCTGATTATTTTCTTAAATCTGAAGAATTAAGTATAACCAATACTTTGCTGTTATGGCTAGAAAACTACTTTTGAGGAAGACAACTGTATGATTAATGTTGGCATTTTATCAAAGCACAAGAATGTTATTAATAGAGCTCTCTCTTTTTTTTTTTTTTACCCTTTGCCTACCTGCCTTTATACATGATATCGACTAGACTCGTTTTCTGATCACTCTGTATTATACAGAAAAGTAGCTGATAGTTAACGTACAAAATCTCAGCAAACAACAACTGGTTTTGTAAACAACAGATATAATTTGATATAACAAAGGGCATTAATTTTTATTGTAATTGAAAATATATCAATTACAAATTGCTGAAATATATATAAAGAAGGAAAGATTGCTGAAGTGGAGCAGATTCTTTGACAAGCTAAAAGAAGAGTGATGATATAATAGTCAGGGAGTTGATTATTAATATGCAAATGTGTTGTAGTTTTAAAAATACTTGGTTTGTCAGTAGGTGTCTAAATAGAAAATACATAACTGAGTGACTCTTTGTGATGCTGAAGGAAGTAATTTTGTCTATACATAACATAACTTTGTTTTTCTTGTGTTCTGTTACTGCTGAACAAAATGACTGTTATTATCAGTAAAGTAAAATTGATGATACATTAATGAAGCTACGTGTATTACATTTTGTTTTTTTTTGCAAAGTTTATTAAATTGGAGATGTAAAGATAGTTGGTCTCAAACCACTGGCACCAGATAATGAAGTAATGAACTTGTAAGTAAAAAAAAACAAACTGATAGTTCAGTAATGGCAGCAGTGGAAGCTACTGTGGCTGACATTGGAAGCTCCAAGGGGAGAGAAATATCAGTCAATACAGTTTTTAAAATTGATTTCTGCTAGTTAGTTATACTATTTACTTACAACAATTTTCTTATTAAAAGAAAAAAAAAGTCTATGCTAGAAGCTTAACTGTTTTGAGTATTTAATATTTTCTCATTATTTAAATAAATATCTTTTGTGAGGCTATATTATAGTTACTAACATTTACTTCCCATGCTACATTTGTGCATTGCACTTGCTGCTTCAGTTGTAATAGTTGGAAGGTTGGAGAGATAACATTCAAATTTAATGTTAAAATAAATATATGAATGGATGACCAATGATTGGAAAATAATACAGTATTCGACAGCACTTTTTAAAATCATTAAAAATTATCATCTTCACAGGCAAAAAGGTTACTTTTTCTTAAATATTTTTCAGGATCTCATAGCAGAGGCATTAATTTTGCTGGTTTTAGAGAAAAAATAAGAATGGAGGATAAATTTAAAATAGGGCTCTGTCTCTGCATGAGCATTCACTCAATTTGTATTAATTAATTTAATTTGAGTGATTGACCGTAGAAGAGTTCTTTGTGCATATTGAGAAATGTGATGATACCCGAGACTTGGATACCTTAAAAGAGATTAGCCTTTCCTTTTCAGGTAATCATTATTGGAACTTACTATGGTTATAATTGTATTGGTATTTATTACCTTTACCATCCCCCCCCCAGTGATTGTAAGTATGTTAGGAAAGCTACTAGAGATATAGACTGTTCCTTGACAATACTATTACAGCATGAAACACAAAGTACAAGTTGCACAGATACTTCAGGAGACAGCTATAGAACCATGACAGACAAAGCACTCTGTGAATCTTGATGAGTCCACAAGCAGAAAATTATTAAAGTTGCTGCTTGTGAACTCATCAAGAAAGATGGTTATTGTGGTTTGAGTGTGGTCAAGATGGTGAAAGCAACTAGCAAGATCATGTTTGAAATTGCACAATACTTTCAGAAGAACTGACTCTCCAATGAGCAGTATGATACCATGCTTGACAGATTGATGTTATATGACGAGGGGTTAAAAGAATGGTATGGAGCTAAGAGTCAGAGCGGACATTCAGCATTTACTTGACATAGACAAGAACTTTTGCCAGCATGTACATAATAGTGCAAAGCAGTTTTTCAGCATTTTCAGGATCATGTGGTGGCCTTGTTCCAGGATCTACACAATGCCAAGTGGATTAACAGCACTGACACATTCTTGATAAGATCTGCATGTTGATTACACATGGCACATACTGAAGAACAGTTCAAAACATGGGAAAATATCTAAATAATCTTGTAACAACATAGCAACATACTTAGCAGTTCAGACTGTAAAGTACAGGCTTAGAACCAAACACCACACAGCAGTTAAGTTTTTACTCAACAAGAGATGTACTCCATGATAGAATTAGTTCCCAGTTAGTGGTAAACATGTGGCACTCGTTCACACAAAAAAGAGAAATGCTTTTGACCAGGCTACAGAGGGGAATGCTGCAAAAATGGCAGAACTTTTGTCATAGAAAAGAATATTATGATCAACAATGAACTGCAAAGGAACACCAAAAATCTACTTAGATAAGAAAATGCACCAGGAGACAAAAATGGTAAAAAATCAGGACATTAAAAAAAGTATCAAGACACAGCATTGACAACAAATTTCATTGAATAAATGTTTTTGCTTGCAGTCTGAACAAATATATTTTACTCTCTGTGATTAACTATGTTTGGTAAATAGCATTAAATTTCCTCTTCTTTCTTGAGGAACTGTAAATATATATATATATCAATGATATCTAATACAGTTAAGGTGCATGTGTTTGTCATGTGACCATCATACATTTTGAAAATTAGTTTCCTTTTATTGTCTTGATAAAATAACCTATTCTTCTTCTTCTTCGATCAATCATTTCATAAGAGTGGGATGTGTTGTACCTTCGTTATGCACAATCTGGCCAGGTGCTTCCGTCTTCAGCAGTGGTTTATAAATAACCTATTCATTTCTTAGGAGTTAGGCAGAAATTCCATGCTGGTGTAGAAGAAAAGTTAAGATTGTAAATTCAAAACTTTTAATGTTTATATTAACTTTTAATAATAATAATAATAATAATAATAATAATAATAATAATATAATAATAATAATAATAATGATGATGATGATGATAATAATAATGATGATGATGATAATAATGATGATGATGATAATAATAATGATGATGATAATATAATGATGTGATGATAATATAATAATAATGATGATGATAATACTAATAATGATAATGATGATGATAATAATAATAATGATGATGATGATAATAATAATGATGATGATAATATAATGATGATGATAATAATAATAATAATGATGATAATAATAATAATGATAATGATGATGATAATAATAATAATGATGATGATAATAATAATAATAATGATGATAATAATAATAATAATGATGATGATAATAATAATAATGATGATGATAATAATAATAATAATGATGATGATAATAATAATATGATGATGATGATAATAATAATAATATCATGATGATAATAATAATAATAATGATGATGATAATATAATAATGATGATGATGATAATAATAATAATAATGATGATGATAATAATAATAATAATAATGATGATGATACTAATAAAATGATGATGATGATAATAATAATAATAATGATGCTGATAATAATAATAATAATGATGATGCTAAACTAATCATAATGATGATGATAATAATAATAATGAGCTGCTAATAATAATAATAATAATAATAATGATGATAATAATAATAATAATATGATGATGATAATAATAATCATAATAATGATGATGATAATAATAATAATAATAATAATAATAATAATAATAATAATAATAATAATAATAATATAATAATAATAATATTGTATTACATAGCAGCTTTATTCTGTTTTAATATCAACAGCCATGAAATAAATAACATAAAATTTAGATTTTTTCATGGAATTTTTATATGATTCACTCCTTAAATGTCAGGTTGTCATGAGAAAAGAATGATATTTAGGTATGTTGACTTTACAGTACATATTATTTCTTACTTCTATTGTGTCTCATTATTATGATTTGTATATTAAAGACTATGTTGATTTATTTTTAGAATTCACCTAATTAAAGTTTTTAATGGTTATTTAACTGCCAAAGTGATGCTGAATTAATAAAATGTTTATTTCCTTTAAATCTCTGGAATAGATAGAAAAGGAAAGATAATAAAATTAATTATAATAATATATCTTTTAGTAGAATTGTTTTATTACATGTTTCATATTCAGTGAAAAAAGTACAGAAGTATTATATTTTGTAATTTTAATCTTTAGTATATGTGATGGGTACTGGTATCCTGTCAGTATGTTATTTAGAATATTTTGTTATTATTACAATTATTATTAATGCTGATTGTTGGTGCAAGTACAAAATGAGTCATGTAGAATATGTAAAATAAAGTAATCAAAGAAGCTCTGTTCCTCTAGTCCATCAGTGTGTATTGCAGGTAACCATGTTTATAACTACCTTAACAGTGTCTTTACTGACTAACATCCCCAACAGTAGACTCTTCTCCTGACATTAAAGATGCAGATTTGGAGTTGAACTGCCTACCAACATCCAATTCATATTTTAGGAAAGTTCTTTGCTAATTTATGATAAAAATTGTAATCAGCAGCCATATGGTATACAGCATAAGTGTTTTCTTCACATGATGCTATTGTTGAAAGTAAGTTGCTGAGATCTTAAATGGTTTTTTTTGGTACTTATCAGAATAAACAAAAACAAAAGCATTCATAATGCCACATTTTGAGTGCTAAATCTTTTGAGACCAAAAATTAGAGATTTTATCATTATCATCCATATACTCAATAATATTATTGGAAACTTGTAGGTGATGGTTAATGTTAATGTCCAGAATCAAGGTGTAGATCTACATACACATTCATAGCTCTAATATATGTACATCTAGCTTTCCAATTCTAAACTTAAACATTTTAGATCTAATATTGAAAATATTTTCTTTAGATGGGTTTTGCCAAAATTTA
The DNA here is from genome assembly GCA_018389105.1 of Nautilus pompilius. NCBI lineage: Eukaryota > Metazoa > Mollusca > Cephalopoda > Nautilida > Nautilidae > Nautilus > Nautilus pompilius. The sequence goes on along the minus strand of JACATO010000311.1, from coordinate 840,669 downwards.
TTAATGCATTGATATTCATTATTTTTTTATTTATAACCAGAATGTATTTTTCAGGTAACTGCTTTGTATGTTGATTCTCTAGAGAATCTCTCTATCATCTGACTTGACTATTAAATTCAAGAGGAAGTTACTTTTTAAAAAGAATAATTGGATTTAGCAAATTCACATTCAAAAAATACATTTTTTGACAATTTAGACATGTTCTGTAGTTAAACTGACAGTGTTACAATGAGATTGATTTTTTTTAAAAAAATGGAAACAGTTGGACATTATTTAAAACTCAATGTATTTTTATAAAAAACTGAGATGATACCAATGACTATTATCCAGTAGTCAAGTCTACAAGTGATGGTGAAGTTAAATTCTCCCTTTGGAAAAAAAATGTATGTTTTTGTTTTTAACTACAACAATAACGGTATAGTTTAGTCATTAATAGTTGTAAATTAAGGGAAGATAAATATTCTTGTTTCTATTTAACAGAAAGTAGAGGGTTGGTTCTTTGAACTGAACTAAACATTGATTGGTGACAGCAAAAGGTCACCGAAACGCAGTTGCTTTTGTTAATATAGTTACTGTTTCTAAACTGCTTGAATTGATCCTTCACTTTTAGTTTGCAGCTTGTCTTGATATCATCTTTTTGATGTGTATGTAATTCAGCGGAACAATTTCTTAACTCTGGCTGTAAAATGATGAAGAAACATTAAAATGTTTGTTTACTGAACTCGATGCTTTTCAAATGGATTCACCCAATATGACCGCTCAGCTCATCAACAGACTGCGGACATTACTGTCCACACGAAAATCGTACTTCTGTTTCCTTATGGATTTTTACAAACGAATTATTATTGTTTGTATACAACAAACAAGTTTCACATTCTGATACTATGGCTGCAATTTTAGTTTAAGCTGCACCCTCATGACAAAAAAAAGCAAAAACTGCTTAATGTCAGTTAAGTCAGCAGAATATTTGAGTGACACCAGGGTTAGCTAGTTGTTAAGGGGTAAATTCAGCAATTCTTAATTGGACACACAAATGAGATGAGCATATGATGTCAATAATAGTAGCTAGCTTACAGGTTAAGTTAGGAATTACTGGTGCTGCCTCAAATTACCCAAGTAACATCTAGCTAATTAGTCATCCCTGAATCTGACAGCCCCCAAAACAAACAGGTTTCTGTCAAAGGAAGGTTTCTATCACCTTTTAGTCCAACTAGAAAAGGTGCAGTCAGAGGGAAAAAATTAGCAGGTAAAGAAATTGATAATCATTTTTTCAACTGCTGCAGACAGTGGCAGAAATCTGACGGTTTCTTTGCACAAAAAGAGTGAAGATGTTGGGAAGGGAGGTACTTGTAGAATTTGAATCATGCATGAATTTTAAAAAAATAAAATCTCATTTTATTTTCGAATAGATTTAAAATTTAATAATAAATTTTCAGCTCAAATGAATGCATCAATTTATGTCTTTTAATTGCTTTTTCTCAAATAGTAGCTCACTTATTTAACAATCAATATTTCTTGCCCTGAATGATTTATTAGAATGCATATGGCTGTTGACTGTGGCATTTGGCTGTAGATTCTCGTTGTTGATAGCTAAGTACTTACAACCTTTTATTAAACATATGAGTTACAGATGCCAAAAGTCTGTCTCCAGGTTGGAAATTTTTCAGGGACAAAATAAAAATCACCGAGTTACATCAGCAGACGAAGTGAGAAAGCAAAGCCTACCTACATGATACAGCTGCTTTTGGCACTGGACCACACTCATATGATCTAGGGGATTAACATCCATCTTTATTAGTTTGGCTGTATCTGCTTTTTGCTATTGATTACTTTTAAGAAAACAGATTTATTTTGTCATACAGTCGTCCCTCGCCTTACGTCGTTAATTCGTTCCAAGACTCGCGACTTAGTCGAATAATCTCTTTAAAAAACGACCTAGACTCCCTATAAACCCCTATAAATAACCCCATAACGTCGCTAATAACATCAGCGCGTAGGAATACAATAAGTCGTTCGATAGTTCAACATTTTTACATTCTTTTTAATAAACTTACACATTTTAATTGATATTAATGTAAAGAAAAAACAAAAAAACTTCAGCTGATGGGAGACATCGATGAGGTGGAGGTCAGAGGAAAAGGATGAGGCTCTCCTGCAGACGATTCAAGTTCTTCCTGTTGATTTTCGATGCGCTGCAAGAACTGGTCCAGAGTGCCCTGAATAGTCTTGCTCTTCTTTTCGTGTAGGATGATCCCATAAGGAACATTAGCGTCTTGAACTGCCCCCCCCCAATAATTTTTGCGAAGCGTTGGGCACTGGGATCCATCTCCTCGGAAACAGCAAGCGCTTTCTCGATGTGTGCAAAGCCCTGCTGCTGATGGCGAACTGTCGCGGTTCTTGTGGATTTCGTATCCCTTCCAAAAGTCAGGGAGTGTGATGTCGTCATCCAGTTCCATTGCAGCCGCAACCTGCCTAAGCGTACGCCTAAGGTAGTAGCGTTTGGAGATGGCAATGATCCCCTGGTCCATCGGCTGCGAGCGAGAGAGGTGGTGTCGTGTTGGGGAGAGGTAAACGACGGTGACGTTCGGATGAAAATCGACGAGGTTCTGCGGGTGGCCAGGAGCGGTGTCTAAAATAAGGAGGACCTTGAACGGGATGCCCTTCTCCTTACAATACTTCTCCACTGCTGGTGCAAAGTGGTTGAAGAACCACTCCTCAAAAATGGCAACAGTCACCCAAGCCTTTGGGTTTGCCATCCATACAACTGGGAGAGGGGCCTTGGGGATTCTGGGCGTGATATACCTGCCTCCCAACAGAGGGGTCAAACGGTCTTTTGCGACCTTGAAGCCTGGCATAGCCTCCTCCTCTTCCTCGGCTATGAACGAACGACCTGCCATTCTCTTCCAGGAGAGACCGGTCTCATCCACGATGAACATCTGTTCTGGAAGAAATCCGTTCTCCTCAATAATCTCCGCCAAAGTCGCTGGGAATTCCGATGCAGCTAATTCGTCTTGACGGTTAAACCGCATAAACCATCCTGGACTTCCCTTGAATTCTGCGAGTTTCTCGCCGGGAAACTCCATCTTGAGGTCCTTAAACAAAGACAGAGCTTTCTCCCGAACCAGCAGCTGGCTTATGGGAACACGCTGACGAGTCTGCCGTTCAATCCAAAGAGAAAGATGATGTTCCAATTCCTCGTAGATCCTGCCTCTTTTCTTGCTGATGACGGTGTTCTTCATCATCTTTGACGTGGGTGGGCTGAAATCCCTGCCTCACCATGAACGATCGTCGATACCGTCGTCCGAAACAAGCTAAAAGCACGAGCTGTGGCGGCTGCCTTTTCACCATTTTCATGGAGTTTTATCATAGCCAGCTCATCTTCCAACAACATAGCACCGGCATTAGGACTATCAGTGGGTTGTTAATGTGTTCGCTGACTGACGTTAGTCGATGGGTTCATCATACATATGGTAAGTTACAGCCAAGAGCATGGTAACTTTAAATGACGAAAGACTACTTTCGATTTTGCACTTTCATTTATTATTACTATTCAAAGAGTATTTTACATGAGCTATGTTATGCACTGTGTTGAGTTATTACAAATTTGTAGTGCATGATATCTGTAAACTCAGAACTTAATTGGGCAAAACCCGATGACAAACACCCTTCCATTTCATTATGCAAGAAATGTTGTTTTTTTGAAAATGTTTTTAACATCTGCAGCATTTTTCTGGTTTCGTATTCCCCTCTCACTAGAATCCACTTTTACATTCAAAACAGGACTCATCTTTCCAAAGGCGAAGAAACTTAATGATGACAGATGGCTGCTTTTGGTTTTCGTATTCTTTACTGATATGCAAAGATTTACGACAAAGCTGAAGTGTTCACAGAATAGAGGGGGGGGATAAAGGGCTGTGGACTTTGGGTGAAAGCCTTACTGTGAGGTCCTTCTAGTTGGAAAGAGTGACAACTTGGCTCGTTGGTGAAGGTCTTATTTAAACTATTAGATAAAAACAGAAAATTGTTGTCATTTACAGAAAGTGCAGTGCAATTCTGGTATTTTCCCACCACCTTAGAAGTAAATAATGGACCTGTTTCAAAGATTTCTTCCTGTAGCCATCATTAGGTTTTAATGTGCAATTATATTAATTTCAGGAGGTACTTCTGTTTTCATTGGGAGTCTTGAAGTGGCTTACGCTGATCTCAAACTTATGACTCACTGGTTGCTACGTTTTACCATTGCATGCTAAATTGTTGGCTTAAAAACAGAAACTACATGCAAATCTTAGCAGTCAGCAGGTCACAGGTCGAGACCAGTTTAAGCCGCTTATACAATCTTGAAGTAGAAATGTCTGCTGCAGATAAATGGGGAAAAGGTTTCCGAAACTTGGGTTCGTTATCTATATGATTGGAAATGTCCAGATTAACTTTCTTTAGATTATTTTACTATGAAAGTTGACAGGGTTTTTAGTGTTGTTGAAGATTTTTTTAAAAAGATGATTTCTGATTTCTAGAATAATAGAAATAATGAGATTTAAAAAAAAAAAACTGAATTCAGACATCACCAAGTGATTAAAAAAATTTATTCTTGCAATGTTGTTGTAAAAGGTGAAATTAGTACTTTTTCTTAACTATCTCTTTTCTTAAAAAGGATTTTTCTGTTTATAATTTAGCTGGTAAATTTCTTATTTAGAAAAAGGTAATTTCAACTTATTTGCATTGATAACATTTCTTTAAAAAAAAAGAAGAAACCTTTACTTTTATACTATTTATTTGAATGACATGGCACGTGCCCATTAGCAGTGAATATATAAAATGTGCTGATAGAAAAATATAATTCACAAATTAAATGTGAAAAATCTATACACCGAATGATAAGAAAAATAACTAAAATAGTGAAGTTTTCAAAGAATTAGTTTTGATCTTGAGAACAGCAAAAAGAAGAAAATTGTATAAAATTAAAGAGAGAGTGCTCTGCTCTTAACAGGGGTTACTACCATCCCATTATGACCCAGGCATGTGCCAAACAAATCAGTAGAGCAGCAAATGAAGCCCATTGTTAATTTAATAACTAGATAGGTTAATTTGGACACCAGTTTTAGACTTAGTTTGCAAAAAGAAAAATCAAGCAGAAAAGGCACTTATACTCTCACAAAATGTAGTGGCTTCTCATTTTGCTAGAGGTGTATGCTGATAGATTGCAAACAAAAACCATTTACAAGCCAGTTGTAAGCATCCAAGTTCATTTGAGTGAATCGTTCATTATGACACTAAGAGGAAGGTTGATAGAAATGTATAAATCAAGATTCTTTAATTTTTGGAAAACTGTCTGAACTGATAGTAGCAATGGTTTTAGTTTTTATTTATCTAGACTGCGGTTATCTTAAATTATATCCACCAAGTTTAAAAAGGAATATAGTCTTTTTATAAATTTCTGACATAAGTATTTTGATATCAATAATTAAAGTTTGCACAGCAGAATTTCTGGTTTAAAGTATGTCCATGTTTATTTTAGCTTGAGCATTACTGCAGATAAGCACCAGTAGTGGTGCAGGGCTAAACCATAGATAGCCCTTAGTAGCATAAAGGGGCAGAGGTGCTGAGGCACACTACTTTCTGTCAGTTTGCTGTTCCCAGGAAGGCTCCATGCTTTCTTGATGAGGCCAACCATAAGTGTGACTATGGCATGCATTCCACACATTTTCTGATCGTCTTTCCATATCTTTAGGTTTGGGCATCATCTTGATGTTTCTGTCTGAAGGCACTGCCACACCAATCAGTATGCAAGCCTTGCTGGTGTTGGTGAGCCAGCCTGTGCACTTTCATGTTCCATGGGATGGTGGTCTCTTGGCTTTCTGTGATATGGCAAATTAAATAAAGTCATAAAGAAAAGAAAAGGAAAATACAAACCTTTGTTATAAAGAAATCTTGATATGAAAAAAAAGTACAACTTTTGATGTTAGGGGAGGACATACAGTCAGTAACAGGAAAAAGCCTGAAATACACTGTCGGTGGTCTCACTCTGAGGCCTTAATGTTTCTAACCTTTTATTTTTGGAAACATTCTGGTCAAACACTTTAAATAAAAGAAGACACTGTATTTTTGTAATGTTTTATGTGCATATCATTCCTAAAGGACAAAAAATTTTCGCACTGAACATGATTTAATGCAGTTTTATCTGTTTTATTATTGGACAGAGGATTTTTCAAAAGCATCCTTCTGGGATATCTTCTGGCATACACGTCATTAGCTTTGTCACTGCCTGGTATAATATCTTCATGCATATACAGTAAAATCCTGTTTTTACAAAACACGTTTTAAACAAACACATGCTCAGCATACTTTGTATTTCTTTTTCTTCTGGTTTGTTTACCCCCCCCCCAGCATTTCAAAAAGTTGCAAACTTTTTATTACTTGTGTATTTATACTGAGAAGGAACATGAACAGATGTCGGATTTGACCTACAAGCCATCACAGTATGGGAACTGCAACAATATGGTTCAGTTGATACGAAAATATTGTTAATGAAACAGCATGAAAAGTGGCAGTGGACTAGCATAAAATGACCTCCTTGACTGAGGTTATAACCATTGTTCAGAATGCTAGGTGTCTGGCTAGTAGTATGTCACTTCAAGGTTTTTGGAATCCTTTCCGTGGCTCTTAGCTTTTGGCTGAGCCAGGTGAGTTTTTTCTGGACAACCCACTATAATCAGTTTGAGGGCCCCAAGCTGCTGTTACACAGTAACTGCAATGGACAAATAATTTAAGAACATCAAACTGTGACTCCTTTTCCTCATGCATTGTTTTTAATTTCAGGGTGCTGCTTCTGATATGTGGACATTAGATGCTGTTGATGGTTAAACTACCTTTGCCTGATGTTATCAATAGATTTGGAAGTGAAATGTTGAAACTGTTCAAGGTTACCTATATTTGATCATGGAATGATGGTAACCAGGTAAATATTTATAAGATTATGAAAACCAGTGTACAAGGGTCACCATCCTGTCCATAAACCCTTAGTCTGTTTGCTCTCTAATGTTTAAGCAAAACAGCATAAATCTTTACTGCACAAATGTTTGAAATAAATCAGAATTAAACAGGGTTAAATGTGTACATTTAATATTTGGATTTGGTTTTTGTTTAATTCATATTTAATGTATAAATTTCTTGTTGTGTATTATGATGATTTTTAAAGTGGTTTATAGAATTTGAAATTAGTTAAAACAGATCATTTTAATCCAAAAAAGTCAATACCATTATTTACAGGTGCATATAAATTTACCAAATAAAGATATTATTTTATTTTTCTTAAGACCATTGCATATAGATTATTTAAATCTCTTTATTTTGATGTAAAAATATAAAAGTAACTATTTTAATGTGTTCTGGGTTTTAAAAGATTTTTTTTACCATTATTATCTTGGTTAAATTACTTTTAATAAAAATTATTTTAAGAAATCACATACTCTCTCTTGCTCTCTCTCTGCAACAATGATGTTTAGGTTGTCCTTATAAGTTTTTACAGATATTACAGTATGTGTAATGTTGGTCACTAAATAAATTGCAGTTGTACATCATAGCATTCCAAAGAGAAGTCTGAGGTTTAGTATCTAGTGTGCACACAACCAAAATCAATCAGAGTTTGGCTTCTATGATCTGTGGATGTCTCCCACTCTCACAGGAAACACACATGGTTTGTTTTCTAACCTTCTTTTAAGAAACTCCCTGGCAAGGTGTTTAATGGGTTTCAGATTGGTTTGGTTGGAAGACAAGATAGCTAGAATGGCTTTAATATATTGGATTTTAAATAGCTTTATTTACTAGCTACTATGAAATTACATGATATTGCAGAATATTGATATCTCTCATAAGAATCTCATTAATTTGTATCAACTTACCAGCTGAATAACCGTTCACATACATTCATATTTCCATTTCACTTCCATGCTTAATTGTGAAGCACTGACTTTTCTTCAAACATGCTGTTATTTCTTAGAACCCAATATTTCAAGTTTACTTTCATCTAACAACAGTACATTGCACTATTTCTCCAAGGTGTAGTTCTGATGTATCCCAGCCAAGTCGCATTACAACATTTATGCAAGCATTTTCTAGCTTCTACTTGACAGTCAGTACAACCACTTTCAGGTTGAGATGCTGACTGTTGGAATTTTGATCAGCAATTAGCTGGTTACCTGTTGAGAGAGGGTTTGCTATGTTTTTTTGAACGAGCAATGTATCTTCTCGTTCTGTTGGCTTTCTCGCTCTTTACTTCATCATTCATGACAGCTAATTTCATTCATGGTTGTTCACACACCATCTGGACAACTTCATTGGGCATAACCAGCTTTATGATAACACTGGTCAACACAATATTTTTGGCAGGAAAAGTGAGACTGGTTTCTGGGGTTTTCAAGGGCGCTGAATCCGAATCTGACATTTGTTTTTTCAAGTTGGCTCTAGTTTTGGAGATATCACAGGGGGGTCGTTCGTCTGAAATCACCCATTCGCGACCATAACTAAACGTACAAAAAACGGCTAAATAGTGCAAAAATGTCAGATATTGATTTTTATGATAATCCAAAACCACAAAGACAGTGTAAAATCTCAATCTAACAAGTTAAGTTAGATATAACATCATTTCATTTATTAATAAATGAACACTTTTCATATATTTCGAGAATATACAAAAAATTTGCTAAAAATTTGCTGAATTTTAATTCTCCAAGGGAAAAAAAACATTTACATAATCAGTTATATATCATAAATTAATGCAAAGCATTATTATACACTAGATTCTTAGTTACAATGAACACACAAAACAATATTTTATTCACAAAAGTGAAATTGACGTTTATACGATTTTCGCTTGTGAGCAACTTTCGGGCAGTCTCTCAAAAGGTTCCAGCAGTAGTCTGCCATCATGTGCTCATCCCATTTGCCTTGATACCTCTCTTCCATTGTTTTGATGTCTTGATGGAATCTCTCTCCTTGCTCCTCACTGTAATCACCAAGATTACCAGGAAATCTGTCGAGGTGGCTAAACAAGAAATGAACTTTGATGCTCACATTTGCCCCTAGTTTTTCGTATGCAGTAAGCATCTTACGGACCAATTGCTTGTAATTGTCAGCTTTGTGATTTCCCAAAAAGTTTGTCACTACATCTGTGAAGGACACCCAAGCATTTAACTCAACCATGTTCATATGATTAGTGAAGTCAGAATCCCTCATGAGCGTTCGAATCTGAGGTCCATCGAAGATGCCACCTTTAGCTTTTTCGATGGAAAGACCTGGAAATTGCCTGCATATGTACTTGAAGCAATCCCCATCTTTGTTCAACGCCTTAACAAACTGCTTCATGAGCCCTAGTTTTATGTGCAAACTGTTTTAAAAACACTACATACATAATAATTATTATGTATTTTCTGATATTATTGAATCATTATAATGATTATAATCATTATAATGATTCAATAATATCAGAAAATTATTATTTACTGCTTCTATATTGAAGTATTTCAGGGAGAATTTTAGCAGTTTAGGCTTATTTGAGGCTATCAATATCTTCTAAACTAGAGCCAATCAGACAAAACCAATGTTATATTCGTAATCAGCGACCTTCAAAACCCCAGAAAACACTCCTAGATGGTCTGCCAAAGAAAAAAAATAAAAATTTGTTGACCAGTGTAATTAATAATCAAGAGCCTGTTTTTTTATGGAATTTAGTTTCTAGGTGCCATTTTTAATCTGTCATACAAAGCAGTGGCAGTCACCATTAATGAAATCCATTTAAGTTTATACAAAACTATGGTATTAACTATCAATTATTCAGATTAGTAATAAGAGAGTATTGGTGAACACAATAACATCCTGCATTCAGTATCAATTAAATTTATCATTTATGGAAATAACTTTCTTTGTCCCTAACTTTGAAAGATTTCTAATTATGTCGTGTCAAAATTAACGTATGATGTTCTGATATATGGTTCACCTGATTTTTAATAGTTTTCCAAACAATGCATTTATTTTTAGTTTTGACATTGGCTAGTCTGATAGGTGCTCTGCAATATGTAGTGTTGATTTTTGCTATATTTTTCTAATTTGTAATTAAGTAAACATTTTAACAGAAATTTCAGCTGTATCAAGAACCAAAGAAATGCACTGAAAATGATACGTGTCAAATGAAATTTGCATCACAGAATTTTTGTATATTGGTGTGAAATCCATCCACTTTATTTTTATTTATTTTTTTATACAGCTATTTAAAAATCTTACTGAATGAATTCTGCGGTTTGTGAGATTTTATTCTTATTACAAATTCTTTTGTATCCATACTTAAAAAAAAGATATTTCTATGTACTCTCTGGCTTTAAGTAAAGTTACGTTTTTTTTGTTTTTTTTTTGCACTAAACGATCTGTCGAAAAAGTATCCGACTTTATTTTTTTCCCGTGGGAAGCAATGACGTTAGGTAGGCAAAAGTGTGCATAGTGGAGCCTCATGCCTTCATGCGCATGCGTGGTTTTTGGCGGGCTTGCTGGATGCGTCAGTTTCTGTCAGGCAGCAGCGTGTGAGGTGCTATACTACTTACTCGTCGCATCTTCATTTTGCCCGTGATGACGGAATGTGTGGAGCAACAATCTTGCATCAAGTTTCGCCAAAAGCTGGAAGATACCCAAGCGGAAACAATTCGCAAAATTCAGCAGGCTTTTGGTGACAATGCCATGGGTGTTACCCAAATTAAAGAATAGTACAACAGGTTCAAAGATGGCCGCACATCGATGGAGAGTGACCAGTGTTCCGGGAGGCCGTCAACAAGCCGCAATGCAGTTGTTATCGAGAAAGTGCGGACCTTGATAATGGAGGATCGTTGTTTGACGGTGCGTGAAATTGGTGATGAGGTTGGGATCAGTAAAAATTCTGCACATGCAATTTTAAAGGAGCATTTGGGCTTGTGCAGAGTGGCGGCAAAATTTGTGCCCAAGCTGCTTTCTCAGGAACAACAACAACTCCGTCTTGAGGTTGTGCAGGACCTGCTGGATACTGCCAACAGGAATCCTGAGTTCCAGAATACCATGATAACTGGAGATGAGACATGGGTGTACGGTTACGACCCGGAAACCAAAGCTCAGTCATCACAGTGGAAGCACCCAACGTCGCCAAGGTCTGGAGAAAAATCAAGGTGATGCTGACTGTTTTCTTTGACTACTGAGGCGTTGTGCATCACGAATACGCACCAGAGGGACAAACAGTTACAAAGGAGTACTAACAAGAAATCCTCCGACGTCTTCGTGATGCAGTTCGGCACAAGAGACCAGATTTTTTGCCCTCACAAAACTGGCAGCTGCATCATGATAATGCCTCAGCTCATTCGTCGCAGCTGACCCAAGGTTTCTTGGCAAAGAAATGCATTTCGCTCATTCGCCAGGCTCCCTACTCTCCAGACATGGCTCCTTCTGACTTCTGGTTGTTCCCAAAAATGAAGACGCCACTGAAAGGCTCCCGCTTTGAGAGCTGAGAGGACATCATGTGGACTGCGATGGCGGAGCTGAGAGCCATTCCGGAAGAAGCATTCCAGACGTGCTTGGAGCAGTGGAAGGATCGCTGGGCTAAGTGTGTGGAGCCACAAGGGGCCCACTTCGAAGGGGATTAGCAATTGAATCCAACCAAGTACGTGTTTTTTTTTTTCCCAGCCTAAGGTCGGATACTTTTTCGACAGACCTCGTAAACATCACTGTTCCACAATTAAATGCATCATCTGCAAAAAAACAAATTATATAAATAAATTTACTAAGATCTCATTGTTTATCTAATTTATTTTAGTCTTGTTTGTTCTGTATTTTTAGGTGTAGCATGGACTGGTCTGATTTTCTCAGCAAAGAGCAGCATCTCCATGATCGAGGAGAGTTTTGGACTGATCATTTCGCTCACAGCTGCCCATGTGCTGGGACGCAGGCTAGACATGATCCATTTTCTGCAGACTAAATGGATAGGGGTAAGCAGACAAATCCACAGCACTAAGTTGCAGCATAATTTAATGTGGTTTCCGTATATTTTTAACTGCTTGCTTTTGAAATCTTGGATGTCAAAGATGCTGGCTATACCTGCTAGGATGATGAAACAAAGAGTATTTCCTGTTTCTTTCATCATAAAGTCTGTCCCATTCATTAAGTTACATATTTAATTTGACTGTATAGTTTCTATTCATATTGCTTAATAAATGACTTAGCCAAATCATCTATCAACAAAAATACATATAAAATAGTAGCTGAGTAATTTAGCAACATGTGAATCTTTAAAGATATTCTATAGAAGATTAATTTTAGCCATTTAAGGATAACTGCAAAAAAAGATCCAAAAATGGACCACCCATAGTTGAAGTCACTATTTGGCAAAGAAATTTATCATGTCACTTTGCTGATGCTATAATACAACTTAATGATGAGTGCTTGGATTCAGAGACTCAGCTAATGTGCAGATAATTGGTCACCATTATTACAAAATTGTTATTTCAAGTTTGCCTAGCAGTGAATTATTTTCTAAGCTGCCTGTATCTGCCAACACAGGCATGTAATAAAAAATCTAAAAAAGAAATAAATATTAACACCTACTGGTTGATTGCACTTATTGTTTTCTTTTTATCTATTAGTCTGATGCACTCCATGATCGAGATGAAAATGACTGTGATTGGAATTGTCTGATGTCTTCAAAAATAAACACACACGGAAGTTACAAAAATGACCAACTGCAGATGTTTTCCTGCTGTATGATTACAGCTTTGAAAATATGTACCTGAGGCTCGGCAGGTTGGTTGGTCTCTTGTTCTCCTAAATTTCTTTTCTATGCTTTATACTCCATAATAAAATTAGCTGCTGCTGTAACAACCAGCCTGAAGGCACTGTCTTTGATATTATTTTATGTATGTTACGTATTAATCAAAAATAGCTCAAAATAAAAATAATAAACAGACTGCCAACTTAAAAGAAATAAGCAGATGATTATTATTTTCCTCCCTTTCTGGTTTTTCTTTTAAAACAAATACAGGGTGTCCCTGAAGTATGTGTATAATACACTTTCATATGCTACCATAAAAAGCATCGTTTCTCAAATTTAGGCAATGTTTAATTTGGAAGCTGAGATGATCAAATTGCAACAAAGCAGCATGCATCTGATGCTGTTTTCACTATGTGGCAAAAATGTACGGAAATTTTTGGATGTTTACTGGGAGGAGGATGAGATGCTTTTCAGATCTCACACTACTGGAATTTTTTCCATTTTGGGTGTGTTGAAGGATAAGGTGTACATCACAAAAAAATATCTACCGCCCAACAGAAAATTGTTGATGCTGCCATAGTTATTCCTGTGAAAACATGCTGCTGTATTGCTTTGTTGTCAAGCACTGCAATTACTTGTATAGATGCTGATGGTGGACATTTTGAATACCTATTGTAGTGTATCTTGTTTGAGATGTCTGATGTATAAAGTAAAAATTATATTTAGCAATATCTTTGTTTACTAGGCAGACATCCTCTGTTGTAGCCAGTGAAATTGTTGATCTTTGTATTTCACAGATTCATAGATTATATTTTGAAAATAATATGTAAAGGTTAGTCAACCTTTTGAAGTTTACAGTTATGAGACAACTTAGTTCCTGGCTTATTTTTAACATTGTTATATATATATACTGGCCTCACACTCGGATACTGAATATTCCTTACTACTGAGACATGCTGTACATTATATAATCATAAATTGAAAGAGAAGAAAATATTGCTATCTGAGAACTGTTGTCAATGTGAAGGCTAATTATTGTTAGTTTACCCAGCTAAAACTTAATGACAATGCGATGACTGGGAGTTAGACCTCTCATGGAGTATTAATACTGCACAAAAATTTGAAAAACATCCTGGTAATTCATTTTTTTAATGCAGGCAGCAGCAAATCATAAGTTCATACAACAAATATCTGATTAAGTATAAAGCCTGCCTATAGATCATTTCATTTATTTTCATTTTCCAGAAATATTAAAAAAAAATTAAGCCTTTGCCGTTAAGTCTCAAGACTCATTGGTAGTCAAGCAATAAAGTTAATGAGTAGTTAAAACTGAGAATTAGAATCACTTTCAGGCTTAAAAAAACTTTTTTTTATCCTTAATTAATTAAGATTTAGGAACTCTTACGGAAACGTTCTTATGTATTTTAGATAATGCACCACAAGTGACACTGAATGTTAGGCATGACCCCTTTAGCTGATGAAGAGGGCATCAACTCTTATTTATGATATTTTCATCATTTGAAAATGAACTATGCTTGCACTATTAGCTAGAAAGCTGTGAGGTTTTTTTATTCATTGCCTGGTAGGCCAATGCATTCTGTTACTTATTGCAATATAAATGTAAGATCTTTTAAAGCTATCAATGGCCGTGAAGTGTGATACACTATGCTGTATCTGGAGAGTAGATTGTACACAGTATATGCCACTACTACATAAGCAAATGCATAAATAATACAACTTTAAGGGACAAAAGTATGATGAGCAGATAATTGGCAAATGATATTAATTCAAGGTTTTTTTTTGATTGAAATTAAATGAATGTGGTCTTAATGGAAGATTAGATGTTTGTAAGCCTTTGCAACAAAGGGATCATTTTAAAAGAAAGGAGTGAGTGCAGAACCCAGGCATCTGATGAGTGGAACAAGGTGTAATTTATAGATGAGTCAAAATTTGGAAATTTTGGAGTGAACTGGCGAGTTGCATGCAGGAGTGTCAGAAGAAAATGTTGTAATCAGTGCATAACAGCAGCAGTCAAGGGTTACAAGCAAATTCTTACCATTCATACTGTTCCATCTGGAACAAAATTAGTAGGCATAATTTTGTTTAACAGCAAAATAATAACTCCAAATGCACTACTAAGCTTGTCTTGTTCTATTTACTACAAGAACGGGATATTTGTGCATCTAAGATACTTTTCTATTATATTCATGTCAAGCCCTTAGAAAACTAATTGAAATATAAGGATCAAATGCAATCTGAAAATAATTATTAGTGCAGAAGTCTGTGGCCAGCAATATGAGAAATATGTGATGAAATACTACAAGTCTATTCACAAGCTTTACAAAGATATGGAAGCAAAAATTAAAGTTCTGTTTATGCTGAAAAGAGGGATTATCGCAAATAGTAAATATCATCTGTACGTGTGGTCTAATGATACATCTTCAACAATTTTAAATTCATAAAATAGCAGTTGTTTTGGTTTTTTTCTACTTGTTATGAAATTCTTTAATAACAAATTTTCAGATGTTTAGTTTGGCAGTCTTTTTTACTCTGTGCGTGTCTCTCTAGTTATAATAGTAATACTGTGGGACCATTAAATTTATTTGGGTGGGACATCACTTAATATTTTAAAGAATGGTGTAGGAAAGAAGGCATTCTGGGATATTTTGGTTATATTGTTATGTTTTGTATATATTATTATATGTTTACCATTATTTTTTTGTTTGCTAACAACTTTATTGGCTGTTATTAATAAATGGTAATTAAATACAAATCTATTCAGTGACAGTATATTAATATTTTTTGACAGCTGAATCTCTATATGGTCACCAGAAGAAATTCATAAAAACCAACTTTTATGGGCTAAAACCTGGACAAAGATATAATGCAAATGAACAGTGTGAAGTGCATTTGGAAAAGAAATAAGATGCTTGCAATTGTTTGGTAAGTGTTGTACTTTAGGTTTCTTTTTTTTTTCAGGTGGAGTAGATGGTTATAAAATTATTTCTCTTTTTTAAATATTGTTTTCTTTATAATTTGGCATCACAGTGATCCTCTGGTGTTTGGGAACTGACTTAGTAGTAGACTAGCCAAGAGGCTGTGTCTATGCTTTGTGGTTGGTCAGTGGCACATCCCATAGTCATAAGTTGACAATGTGTTTACCTATTTTTTTAAAAAAAATCTATTTCTTTGTGCAAATAAACTAATTTTATAAAATTCTGATGCACATCTACATTTTGGTTAAACATGACTATAACATGCAGTCTTCCTTTTCTGCTACTAATCTTCAATTATCTGCTTACACTTAATATATTATTTGATAATTACGATAGCACAGCAACAACAACCAAACTTGGATTTGTGCTCCTAAATGGAGCAGCAAGAAGCAATGGAGTCATGAAGCAGACCAGTATCATGACCAATTCTTTGACTGCTATACACCCTATTTTTTTTGTAGTATGGTCTGAATGTATTGCATGCACAACACCAGCCTCACATCATCTCAAGATGCAGTGATTCTGTAACCTAGAATACAAGAATTGCATTATTTCACCCTGTTTTTTTTTTGTTGTTGTTTTCAAAATATTCCACTGGGGAGGTGGGAGGATCCTCTAGCAAGGTGCATGCCTAGAGCTGGTTCTGTTTTGTTTATTTTGCATTTTTTATCAGAAGGTGTCTATCTGGATAGTAAGTATACTTTGTCTCAGGCTTATCTCCGATGCCTTCTGGCCATTGATTCTGTACTGGGGCCTCAAGTTGTCCACCAAATTTGCAGTGACAGCTAACAATCTCTTATTTCATCATCAATGGCACAGTATGCATGGAAGACATTGGTGCTGGATGTAAATAAAGACCTGGTGGAATATGCTTATTAGCTGTCTGTTGATTTTATAGATAAGTTACACTTTTTGTCCTTTGGATGCATGTGGGGGAGACTTGAGCAGTATAGAAAAACAGAGCTCAGAACTACTGATCATACATAAGTGGCTATATATATATATGCAGAGATGCATGTGGGATACCATGATGTACCAGCAGCAGTTGGGGAAGTTCAGGGATGACACTTAGTGATGACGTCAGCTCACTAGCAGAACCAAACAACTCTGGTTCATGTGGATGGAGAGGGGCATCTGATGTTTTAATTGAGGTAGATGGCATGCACCCTCCTTGATTATTACCTTCCAGGTTATGTTTATGCAGGCATTCCAACACCAGCTAGTTATACCTGATACATTAGACACCTCTCTCTCTCTCTCACACAAACCTCTAGATTTTTCACTTTAACCACTGAAGATAAAGAAAAAAAACATCTTACATTCATTCACAGACATCTACATTTTGCCACTTTATCATTTGACATACTCTCCTGTCTATAAGATTAAGGGATCCTTGACTGTAATTGGAGGATGGAACAGTATGCAGTACATAAAGAGCCACTACCGCTTGGAAGATTTGAAATTGGCTACAGTTTCTTTCTTACACCCCTCTGGACTTAAATATGGACCCTGCTGTTGAGCACCTATCAAAGCATCTTAATAGACAATTAAGTGCCAAACATAGCAACAGCTATTGTAGGAATACCTGCAAACTTTGAGTAAACCTGGACAAGGTCACCATAGATAATCTGACAAATTCCATGCCTAGAAGTTGAGGGCAAAGAAAATAACATGACATCTGTAGACATATATTCAGCCACCAGGTGGTAGCACATTCTCTGAAGAAGCTAGTAAAGATGAAGACAGTTTAGAAATAAATAATTTGACAGCCAAAGTGGCCACTGTCAGAAAAAAAACTGAGCAAATTTATAATCAAGCTAATGATGAAACCACCAAAGAAGAATGTGGTGGGAAAAAAAAGACATAGCAACATGTGAGACTCCATAATTTTGGAATGATCATACAAGGCCAGCTAAGCTATTTGAACTCTCTTTTGACAATGAGGTTGTTCAGCAGACTGCTGAATGCACTCAGAGATATGTTTCCAAAAATGGAAATCACTCTTTCAAAACCAATTGTGAAGAAATTTCTTTATTCTTATCTGTTCTATCTATCTCAGAGTTCATACAAAAACCAAGATGGCCAATGCACTGGGAGCCAAAGCAAAAAATAACATAAAACCTAGCCATCTTAGTTTTGATAGCTAAAAGTTGATTTGATGAAATAATGCATTAATTCATTTGTGTGTGTGTGTGTCAATAACAATCTGGCAGTGAATGACATGCTAAATTCAGACCACTCATCAAGATAAAAGAGCATTTTATAAAATATTTCCCAACCCAGGAGAATTTATCAGTTGATGAAAGTATGGTGCCATACTTTGGGAAGAATGGTGCCAAGCAATGCACATGTGGCAAAGCTACATATGGTTTAGGTTCTAGTGATGCCACTGGAATATGTAGCCAATTATATGCCATATCAAGGCAAACAGGCTGGATGGGATTTGGATTCTTGGTTGTAAAATTAGTCTCATACTTGCCAAAAGAGTTGTTTTTCCATATTTTTGGCAACTACTTCACTGGATTAGCTTTGTTATAAGATTTGGTAAAAGAGCAAATTGCAGCAACAAAAACTTTTCAAGTAAATAGAACCAAGACCCACTGAACAAACATCTGAAAAGAGGTGATAGTTTACAGATTCGACATTATCATATTAGAACAGAATGACAATGTTGCCCATGTTTAGTTCTAATTCATTGGGAATTGTATCTGCATAAAAAGCCAAAACATGGTCAGCAAGTGAAAAACAGTTCATCCATATTGAACAGCCATTTCTTGTGAAAATTGATAAGAACATGGGTGAAGTTGATAGACTCACTCAAAATTTGTAGGGGTAAAACTCTTAAGGTCAGAAAACAGAAGGCAATAAAAAATGGGATAAAGAATCCAAATAAATCCTTCACAGTATAATAAAAATTAAATGTACCATCACTTCATCCCCTCCTAACCCTAAAACTAACTTGACAATCCCCCCCACCATCTTATGTAGTCATCCCAACCTGGTTAAAGTAGCATCATCCAGAAACACCCGCATGCACATAAACTAAAAGAGTACATAACTATACCAAGAACTTACCAAGACCTTCAAAAATATTCAAGAAATAAAAGTTAACAAAATAACCAACCATAAACTCCAGCAGCAAAGGCTATATTTTCCCCAAAACACACCTTCAACAGAAAAGCAGAATTAATTATCAGAAGGCAGACCAATCCCTAGTCATTAATTTCCAATATTAAAATTTTCTAGACTACCTTCTGGATAATCTTAGCTCATAACTAAAGTCACCTTGGAATCAACAAAAAAAACACCCTGATAACAACACAACATCCCTACCATTTCTCCAATAAGTCTAGGTAATCCCCCATCAATACTCTGCCAGAATGAAACATTGGCATGATCTTTCCCTATACCACTAGTACATGAGCTTTCTCCTATAATTTAATGGTGGTAAGACCTAGTTCAGGAGACAACCCTCTTAAGAATTTCAAACAGCTAACATTCTATTATGACTTTTGGGAGGTATATATTTATTGTCTCTGAGGTTTGCTTTATTTTTTTAGTCTACTTTCATGGATTATCCCTAACTCCAGATATTGGCTCCTCTTCACCCCTAACAGCAATCTCTTCTCTTTATCTATTTGAAGTCCCTCTACTAAATATAGCCATCCTTTTAGCCTCAGGGTTTACTGCAACATAAGCCACCATTATCTAACAAAGAGAGAGAACACAAGGACACTATCAATAACAATGTTACTTGGTCTCTACTATTCTTCAAGCAGAAAAATATCAAAAAAACCTGCAAAGCCTACAGATCCATGTTCTTATTGGGTCATTGTTTTTTTCTTATTTGTTTAACACATTCCCTGTTACATTTCTTATCCAACCAACATTTTGGATTTGAAGCAGTTGCATAGTATTGACAATTTGTTAATGTTTTCTGGTTATTCCTGTTTGCTAGTATTTACTGATGAGAATCTTAATTAACTTAAGGTACCTACCTTTGTAGTATTAAACTTTTAATTTTAAAATAGTCTTTGGACATTTTGGTTTTATACTGTAAAGGTCTAGTTTGCAGCTAGATAATAAGTATTCCTTGAAACCAACCCAATGATTATGAAGTAAAATATCACCTATGGCTTTTACCTGTATCACAGATGGAGTCTCCCTAATTGGCTCAATGGAAGCTAAATCATGTCTTTAACCATTAATTAGAT
The DNA here is from genome assembly GCA_018389105.1 of Nautilus pompilius. Taxonomy (NCBI): domain Eukaryota; kingdom Metazoa; phylum Mollusca; class Cephalopoda; order Nautilida; family Nautilidae; genus Nautilus; species Nautilus pompilius. Next base: position 820,687 of record JACATO010000311.1, on the reverse strand, counting down.
TATTGTAATTATAATCACCTGTCAAGCAACAGGTGCTGAGCTAGAATAACAGATTATAGTGATGTTATTTAAAAAATGATTTCACATGCCCTGCACCTATGGCAAGTCATACACTGTCTCCTTTATTCCTATTACCTTAAGAACCAAAATCCTAATCATCTGATGAGCCCTAAGCAAGGGAATTACAAAAGGAGAAAAAAGGTTTCCATTTGAGTTGTGGATTTGTTTGTCCCCTTAAGGTTAGCACAAGTTCCATTTCTGTTCAGTTCATTTTTTAAATTATTTATATTGAGGTGGTTTTTCTACCTTCAGGATCAATTACTCTTAATAAGAGCAACAATGGGAGCATTTACATTCATCATCATCATTCTTTTAGGACTACTTCTTGAGTGAGCCCAAAGATCTTTAGAATGATTAAATTAAGAATAGAGTGGAGTTACTTTGGGTAACTTATAATTACCCTTTCTTTATGGTAGTAAAAAGATTTTCATCCAGTTTTTTCCCCCCTAAGAACAATTATCATTCTTTCCTAAAACCAATGATTAGGGGTTTGAGTTGGATTACGGATGAGCCTAATAAACAATTTATTAACAAAGGTTCCATTTTTAAAGAGAAGCTTCCCTAAAATACTTTACTGTTATAGCACTGTCCTCAAGAGGAATATATATAACAGAATAATCTCATTCCAAATAACATCTTTTCCAAAGCAAGACCTATAGGAATTTTCTTCCTGTAGTAATACTTTTAAAATTAGGGATTGCACCCCATCCAATTTTGATTATCTTGCTTTTAATTCCTCACCTGACAAAAAATTTCTCCCCCCCCCCACCACCTTCCTAATAAGATACACTATGATAAATAGGGTATTAATATTTCTGACAGAACTACAAACTTTTTGGTATCTCCTTTGTAGTATAATAAACAATTCAACTATATTACCACCTGCTCCAGTCTTACAACTTCCTTATATTAATATCTATACTTCACATTTTTCATTATAATGAGCTATTGGGACACTAGTGGAAAATAAAAATCCTGTTTGCAATGAATATTTCCACCAAATCACAAGAACATTGAAACATTTTACTGCTTATTTGGTTAGGGCTGGGTGACACATGCTTACAACTTCTCATCTTAATAGAATTAAGCCATTCAGGAACCCTCCTAGGAAATGACCAACACTATACAATGTTATCATCATGGCTGATGCCAGTAATAATTTGGGAATTTTATCTTAGAGGCCCCAGATAAAGCTTTTTCTCACTTAAATAAGATAGGATTCCAGCATCTTCACCCTCACTGAAGAAAAGTAGGAACAGGATACATACATAGTATACTTCCCTTACCATTCCTCTCTAGAGCTCTCAATTTTATCACCTATTAATATATGCATTCATTTAGAAGCACATGCCATTATTTTTATGATCAGTAAAAATTGCAATCACCTCATTTCTATTATTGGCTAGACTAAGAGCAATCCCAATACTCTTCTCAGACTGTAATGTAAGTACCTCATTCTTTGACCAATTGGAAAAGAGACTCTATCTTATACCAATATTTATTTTAGTTTTTTGGCAGGATTTGGTGTAATCTCCCACATCATTTTTCACTATCCCCCCAAAAGAAACATTTTGGAGCCCTATCTTTATCACAAAATTGTCCCATGTTCTCCAGGCTTTTCATCTTTGCTTGGTGTGTGGGCATTTTTTGCACAAAATGATGAGATAGCAGATGGCCTCTTACCATCACAAGGGAAATTAAAACCTAACACATTATATAATCACCTAGTGTCAGTCTTCTGATGCCATCAAAGTGAGTCCTGCCATTACAGGGTTAATATTATCTTACACCATTTGTTAGGATTGAAAACTATATGTTAGTGCTACTCAAAGTATCCTGACCAATTTACCAAATAAAACACATCTTCAATGTCAACTCATTTATCTCATTCATTGCCATTTTAGGCTTTGAGAAAGATTTGTCTTCCAGTGTTCACTAGCCTGAATGAGTCACTTCAGGACAACAACATAATTAGCTGCCAGCAGACTTCCATAAACTTACAGGTGCCTTCACAATATAGAAATGATTTATGAATTCAAATTAGATTCCAGGATTCATCATTCTCTTTAACAGAGAAGCTCATCTTTTTTTGATGCATGTCTGTCCTCACAATAAATACATCCTTAACAGATATCCTGCATAAGCCTATGAGAAAAGAAAATTTTGACAATTGCCCTGCCAGTCAACCTTTTTCTTTTGCCCTCCTATCTCTACAACTGCTATACTTTTAAGATGAGTTAAGTAGCCCCACATTATTTATTAAAGTCATTACTCATATCTCCGATATCATTGATGACCATTGTGATTTTTTAAACAATTTGATTCCTACATATTACCCACAGGAGACCTAATCAGGCACCAATACTGACTCCTATAACTTGGCGATTGTCTAAGGCCCTAATTACATCAGCTGATATACTCTCTGCATGAGCAATTCCACTAGTAAAAATTAAAGTAGTCACTGTCCAGAGATAGTTAAATTGCGTACGATCCAGGATCATCTACAGGCACTGCTCAGATTTGTTGGTTAAATCACCCATTCCTACTGGTGTAAAAGCCTTGATTCTTCATTCTATACACATTTTTTTTTAGTCTTCACAAAATGCAAAAATGTGGGGGTTAGAAGGATGTAGAAACAAAACTTGTCTTTGAGATTTGATTTTTTTTATTGTAATCATGTCTGTCTAAATCTTGTATTATCATCTGCAGCAGCTTGTTTCTATACCAAATTGGTTTAATCCTTGAGACTTACTAAAATCATCTGAGTAAGTTATCTGTCATTTTGTAGTGGCTGCTTGATCCAAATGATTTTTTTTTGCTACCTAAAATATATTTAATCTGACTAAGTAAATGCAAAAAGAATACCATAATTTGTCAAACTTCTAAGTTCCCCTTCAAACAATACCCCAGCCTTATGTGGCAACAAATGTACATCTTGATTTTGAATTGTAATATCAATTTCTGCACCAGAATTTTAAAAAATTTGTTCCAGTTCTGGATTCATATTCACAAAACTCATATTTATTTATAGTTTCATCAATAATCAAATCTGCTCTGTCAAAATATTCCCATTTAATATACTATAACCTGTAAGCAGCCTTGTTGATTCTGTAGCATCCTAATTGATTTTATGATGGCTTTAGCTGATTTCCTGAAATCTTTTTCCCATCTTTATTTGCTTTAAAGTAGTTTTTTTAACTTTTCTGAAAGTTTTGTAGCTCCTGATCCAGCAATTAAAGCTTTTAGGTCTTGAATAAGAGAAGATTTACTTTGCAAATTACTAGAATTATTATTAATTGTTTGGTGTTTTACTTCCAAAAGAATCATAAGCTACTTTTTCTTTTTTCAACTTGAGTAAAACTTTCAGCTCTATCTCCAATAGCTTTTGTTGTTTTGGATTATTAAAAACACATTTAACCAGTCTATTAAAAGTATTTTTTTTAAGTATCAGTAAGTCCTCTCTCTATAGTATATTTTTTTTCACTCTTTTCTTAAGTATTTGATTTTTTAAAACATCAAACTTTCTTCAGACAAGTTCACACCTGTCTCAGGTATGATCTAAGTGATCAAACTTGATTTTGGAGATTACCCTTTTTCCATCTTGATCTGTAATCCAAATTTGATTGCTTTAAATAAAATTTCTATTAATTGTAAATAAACTATATTTGATTTTTCCATCTTCCTGGAGACCTTACAGGATTAAACTTTACATGTAAAGAGCAGAGACCAACTAATACAAAGAGTGTTAAATAACAAAAAAAAGCAAATATTACTTCTAGAACAAATTCAGAACTTCCTTAAAATCAACAACCTAATCATAGAGGTCTTAAAAATATAATTATCTCCTACCAAGATTCTTTTAAAATCCTGAATAAATACTAGACAGACAATCTCTAAGCACAGAGCAAGAGAAAATTCAGTAGTCTCGTGTTTCTAAAAATAGAAAATAAATGCTAATTCCTTCTAGTTTTCCAAATTGTCTTGCACTAAATTATTATTTTTTTTAAATGGTGTGTGTGTGTGTTTTTTCTTTCATAACTGTATTATAGCTCAGTGTTTACACTGACTGAAATACATCCAGATGCCATTTAAAATCATAAAATATGAAGAAGGTGATTATAAGAGTTATTTAACCATGGTTTTGATGTGCAGACATATCCAGATTATACAATAACAATGGAGTTGTCTTATTCTTGCAGGCGGACATCAACAGGTGAATACCCAATTGACTATTAAAAATGATATGCAGAGGCATCAAAGCTACTGATAAAAAACTATCTAGAATCATCATTAGCCTGGGAGGGACACTTAGGGTGATTTTTAACCCCTCCCACCATATTTTGTAGCATTTAACTGAGTTGGAATGAGGACACCTGTTCCTTAAACTTCAAGGTTTCTTATAACAAAAATGCTTAGCTTAATTAATCCTTTTCCTGTTAGTTTATTTAATAAAATCTTGGGCATGTTAGAGGTTAAATTAGAAATTAGTTAAAAGATAAAATAGTTTCATCTTTGCTTTGTAAACAACGGACTATGCTCAAAATGATATTCTTTCTAATTTAGATGCAAATATATCTCAATCTTCATTAAGTATATGAATAGATATCTTTTTTCTCAATTTCTGTCTTTATTTTGTGTAGAATTGAGCAAAATATTCATTACTTAATCATACAACAACAAAAAAAAAAAATTGGTACAAACCAAGACAGTGTTCAATAACTTTAACTTTTGTATACTCAGATTTCAAATGAAAACATTCAGTAGCAAATGATACCAAACAAAACACGTCGTAGAACATGTAGGATAAAGAAGGGAAAATAGTTTAATCCAGAATTACTCTCATCAGATCATAAAAAAGCTAAAAGCATGCTAAAACATAACCATAAATATCTATTAAAAAAACAGTTTAAGGAACAAATAAAATCTTTTCAGGTATATATTTTTATGCCTGTTCTTGTTGTTTAGAGCTGACAGGTATCCTCATAATTCAACTAGTCTGGAAATGTGTTTTCTCAGATATCTGTGGTGAAGAGTGGCCAAGCATGTTTGCTTATTACAGTGATCTATTTTATAACTTTTTTCTGGAATCATCCTAAGATGCACTTTGTAGAACCTAAAAGTTCCAGTTTCTCCTGTGATCTTTTGTTTTGTTTTTCAAAAGCAGTGGATTTTTTTAAAACGTTCTCTGAGCTGAAAGACTTCATTCAGACAGCTGCTCCTTCATTCATTGAAGGCAGACATCTTGAATTTGTAGTAAAATGGCAGCTTTGTTTAGTTCATTTCTCTTTTAGGTTTCTCCTTTTAGTAGCAATGTCATAATTTTGCTCATTCCATGTTGAAGTATTTTGCATTCTGAGATAGATCCATATATAGATTGGTAACTAAATTTTTAGTTTAACTTATATTGATTGGTACTTAAATCAGTAGTTAGCATAGTTCGCTGTCTGTGGTAAAGCAGGAAGCCATCATGGTTTTTACAGGATCTTGGGAGAAAATGCAAAACAAAATTATTTCAATCTGATTTTGAAACTGTAGCAGTAACAGTAATTAAATGTCCGTTACCTCACTTAAATGAATCAACTCTTATCCTCTACCATGGTTTATTTAATGTATCTTACACAGTATCAGTCTTTCTTTCTGCTGACTGTTTTTTTTTTATACTTTACATGGGCATACCAAATACTCCTCATTAATATTTTTCTAACCATCCTTGTGTGAGATGCTTCCACTTGGTGCTTCATATCTGCTCTGAAGGAACATGCACTGGCTCTGCTTTAGATAAGAAACCACAACAAACTTAAATTTCATCATCCATCAGTGTGCAGAATCTGATGTAATTTGTTCCATGAAGAATTGTCTGCTTCGACTTCTGCATTATTTAATATCTCTGCATCAGAATCTAAACTTTTTTTTTACTTGTAATGGGCTACAACTCAGTTGTGTTGTGATGCTCACACTGGCAAGTTCCTGAAAACGATCATTATATTTTAAACCCATGGCATCTTTACGTGCAATGTGATGCTTGCATGTGCCCTAAAATAAGATGTCTAAAAGCTTCCCAAAGGAAAGACATCAACTGAGACAGATCTGAATTCTGAAAGCAAGAAATATTTTCATTGAGTGAACTTACGAGGTCGGTGATTAAAACCTAAAGTGCCATCTGGTGTCAGAATCTTTGATCTGTAGTGATTGGCTGGCTGATTCTTGTAGCATCTTTTGATTTGGATGTTTCTGCAGTCCACAGAATCACACTTGTAGCCTAATTTTTTTCATAATATGGATTCTTAAGTAGGTTGCATTGAATCATCATTTAAAATTAACTTGAACCCCTAAAATTTGTTGCTCAAAAGCTTGCTGCTCTGGATCCCCTTAGTAACCTCTGACACCAGGCCAAGGACAAAACTGCTGACAAATAAGCATTCAGGCTCCTAAAATTTCTGAATTCTCACATGATTAGAGGTGGGGGGAGGGGCTTGTAGTGAAAACCAAATAGTTGTGTCTTAGTAGCAGTAATTAATATCTTTTAAGATTATCTGCTCTCGTTGACTGGAGCCATGAATATGACAGCTTTCTGAACTAATCTGTCTGACAATTATTGATAAAAACTGCTTTTGTTACACAATCATTATGCTTTTGTTGTCTGGTTGGATTCTGATCATGAAACTGTAGTGTTTATGATCAACATGAGTACAACAAGAAAGTGGATCAATCTCCTGCATCTCCAGAGAGAGATCTTTTTATTTGATTTCAGTTCAAGAATATCAAACCAGATTAACAAAAACATTACTTAGTGTGTGCAGGCCACGTAAACAGAAATCAGTTAATTTTAACTTAATTCCCTTGCATTATTAATGTTATAAATGAGGAGAAAGAATAGAACATATAGAATATGAATCAGACTGACTGATAATTTATTTCTACCATACAAGATTTTCCATCTTCTATGAACTTTATTTGATATCAGACATAGACAACTTCACCCCCCCCCCCCAATCTACCGTCTGTTATATTTCATTAGATGGCATTTTGAGTCAAACTGGAGCTTGTACAATGTAGCGAGTTGGCTACAGTAAGTCAATCGCCACTTAGTGTTCACTATTAATTAGCAGCCAGAACCATTTTAAGGCTTGGGAAAACTGGGTGTACACCAAAGGACCTCAGCTGAAAGGAAGATCTAGTGGAAATATGTAAAAATAAAACTATTCCAGCTGGGTTTTGAACATACAAAACATTTAGCTATCATTTGTGTGCTTCCACCAAAAATGACTTCTGTCTCTGATAAACACTACTTTACGCGTATCAGCAATGTTTTTAAATGAGTAGAATACAAGACAAAACAAAACCTTTTCTATTTGCAGTATGTAGTGTTTTGGTTTGAAATTAAAATTTTAAAGAGAATAATTACTATTGGTTTTACGGTAGAGTTAAAAAAGTGGGAGGGAGCAAATTCTCTTTGCTCCTAGGGGGTGTGGGCCTTCAAAATCATTAAGTCGCCGCTGGCAGCGATACTTAAAAAGAAATTATTCGAGGATCACAAACAATCAATCACCCGCATTGAGTCAGGGTGCCACAAGGCCTCCAGGGGTGGGAAATGTTCTCCAAACTCTACCGTAGATCAATCGTGGGGTTTTCGAAGCAAACAGAAACACGGCGATTCTTACACTTTTTTCCAAATGCCAAACTTCTCGCGAGGAAGCGGTACTCGAGGGAGCTCTGAGTTCGTCGGGATAAAGACATCTGGGCTGGCGATAATAGTATTTTAGAATGCGCTTTGGCTGTGCTGGGCGCTTGTTTACACGAATTGTGTCGTACTTCAGCGAACCGGATACTGGCCGATGTTTTCCTGCAGCTTTGTAAAGAAAACAATTTCTGTTGTTGCTTTTTAAATGGAAAGCTGCCAACTTACGTTCGAGTCGCCTCGTTAAACCGACGACTTAGCAAGATGTGTACTTCGTTGACCTCTTCAGCAAAATCTGTCGCTTTCACGAAGGTAGCAGCGGAAAGGAGAGAAGAGCAGTTCATCCTTCCAAGAAAAGTTTTAAATACGTATGGGAGAAACTACGAAGCTGAGCAGATCACATGACCACGATGATGTTTTCCTAATTATGAGCGGATGGAAATTTGTGTACCCTGCCGCTTTAATGAACAATTAAATATGTCTAAATGCTCATTTTTAGTTAGGACTGGCACCGATATAATTATTCATTGAGTTGTGTGCGGGTTTAGCGAGCCAGATTAATCATTCGGCAGGCAGGAGGCCCACGGTGACTGAGACCTGCGCCGCACCTTGGGGGCCTCCGGGGATCTTAATCGGGGACGATTGTGCCGGACCGCCCCCATGAGTATCGGCCATAGAAGGAACCGGGGAGGGGAGACATTTTCTTATTTAGACACGAAATGGCAGCAGTTGGATAAATTCCGGACGAATAATGGGGAAGTGGTTTATAAAAGCACGAAGGGGTGGTTCCTTTAATGGTTTTGGTCCCAGCGGAAACACTGCCCCTTTTTTTCTCTCTCGTGTCTCGCCGAATTGCGCTATTCCAGATACACGGAGGAACCTTTCGGAGCGCCTTCACCATTGACCGGAACCGGAACCACGCCGCGTCAACAGAGTTACCGGTGCTCGGTCGGTACCTGACCTCGCCTGACCGCTGCTCAAGGCGGCCTCACCGTTAGCGACGACCGGCGGCAATCTCTTCGCTGCGAAATCTTCAAGTTTTCGATTCTTAACTTTTTTCTTTTAGAACCCAATACAAACTATACGGACGACAGTAAGGATTTTGTGCGGTGTTTACTCCACAATACCCAGTCAAGTAAATGTGATGTAAACATGATGTTTTGTTTTGTCTTCGTGTAGCTGGCAGGTTCCAGCGCGGAGCGAAGTGAAGACGCTTTACGTTACCCATGTTTGTTTTGTGTTTTTACTAGCGTTGAAATTTTAAGACAAAACCAGACAAGGATTGTATTGGAAGCGACTCGGGAACCTCTTCTCAATGGCTAAAGCCAGTAGCAGGTTCCTGGATGGAAGAGAGCTCAAAATAAAGACAACCCCCATAATAAGGTGACCTTCCTCCACCCGGTACCCAGCCGCGCCCTCTACAAGGTACGCTCATAATATTTTTGGTTCACAGTGCTGCTAGTCTGTTAGGGGTACTCTAAAACGGTGTAAGGGTGTGGCGCAGTTTATATTTTTGGGAAAACACTCAGGAAAAAAGGGGGCTATCGAGCAGCCTATCACGAGATCGAGGAAAGCAGCTTATACTTCTTTATTGCATTTGTGGTTCCTCTCATACCGGATCCAAATCTTTTGGTTCCGTAGGCAAAGCTCTAACTGGTGCAGTACAGATAAATGAGCAAGCTACACGCATCCTCGTGTTGATGGCAAACAAATCTTTTGCTGCTGTTTTCGCCATTAAAACGGCCGAGGACTACAGCTGGACAAGAAGCGCCAATGCGATGTTGGCAGCGATCGTCGGTGATGCGAGAACTACGACGCCATCTCCGCCGAACGTCCGGCAGAGTGGAAGGAATGTACTGCAGCTCGGGCCGACTGGGGTAGAACCAGCGGAGAAGTACAAGATACTCCTGATTGCATTAATTGTTGTTTTACCTGAGCATTGGAATAGCGGCGATAAAAGGATTGTTCTCGACATTTCTTAGAGACTGGCACAGACCGCAGAAAAATAGACGCTTAACCTTTGCCAGCAAGGAAACAGAAAATAGCGGGGCTGACATCACACGCCCCCTGCGATCTCTCTCCATCTCTCTCGCTCATTCTCTCTCTCTCTCTGTACTGACGTCGTCTCTCTCTCTCTCTCTCGCTCTCTCTCTCTCTGTACTGACGTCGTCTCTTCTCTCTCTCTCTCTCTCTGTACTGACGTCGTCTCTCTCTCTCTCTCTCTCTCTCTCTCTCCTCTCTCTCCTCTCTGTACTGACGTCGTCTCTCCTCTCTCTCTCTCTCCTCCTGTACTGACGTCGTCTGTCCTCTCATCTCTCTCTCTATCATCTCTCTATCATCTCTCTCTCACCGACTCTCTCTATCATCTCTCTCTCACCGACTCTCTCTCTATCATCTCTCTCTCACCGACTCTCTCTCTATCATCTCTCTCACCGACTCTCTCTCTCTCTCCTATCATCTCTCTCACCGACTCTCTCTCCTCTATCATCTCTCTCACCGACTCTCCATCTCTCCTCTCTCTCTCTCCTCTCTCTCTCTCTCTCCTATATCTCTCTCTCTCTCTCTCTCTCTCTCTCTATCACTCTCTCTCTCTCTCTCTCTCTATCATTCTCTCTCTCTCTCCTCTCTCTCTCTCTATCATCTCTCTCTCTCGCTCTCTCTCCGCTCTCTATCATCTCTCTCTCCTCTCGCTATCATCTCTCTCTCTCGTCTCTCTATCATCTCTCTCTCTCTCTATCAATCTCCTCTCTCCGCTCTATCATCTTCTCTCTCTCTCTCTCTCTCTCCTCTCTCTCTCTCTCTCTCTCTCTCTATCATCTCTCTCTCTCCTCTCTCTCTCTCCTCTCTCTCTATCATCTCTCTCTCTCTCTCTCTCTCTCTCTATCATCTCTCTCTCTCTCCTCTCTATCATCTCTCTCTCTCTCTCTCTCTCTATCATCTCTCTCTCTCTCTCTCACACACACAACTTCTCTACAATAACAGAACCGAAATATCCCGTCCGTCTCAGGCAGAGTTACACTTGTCAGAGATTCATATTGTGGGGTGACACTTCTCCAAACTTTATAAGCACCCCGTCAGGGTGGATACATGTGCAACAGAAATACAAAAGGCTATACAAACGCATTGCGTAGATGGTTTGAGGAAATAGCGAGCGGCCCCTCTGTAATCTACCATAAACTAACTAAATGATCGATGCCAGTAAAAAGTTTTTATTCCCAAGATAAATGTTTCCAACCGTTGAAAACGTAAAACGTTTAATATCATCTATCCAAAACTAGTAAAAGGTAAGTCACGGATATAATTATCACTGTGAAAAAAAGTTTTATAACCGAAATATATATTATGAATAATTTTCTTACCGAATCAGAATATTCTAGATGTATTGATTATATTTGTAACCATGGCATGACTCTCAAGTAAAGTATGCTTCCTGTTTATTTTGAACTTAAGATTGCACTTTTCAATGGATGTGTTTCCGGACACAAAGAAAGCGGATTAACAATTTATACATACTTTTTTTTAGAATTTTGATAACGTAATGTTCTCCTAATCCTTTTAAATGACGTTATCTTCGGGTATTACCTGTAAATCAGCAGCAGCCGGTGACGTTACCGTAGTGGCCGACACAAAAGCAATAACTAAAGAAATAAAATGTTTATAATGTAAATGTAATGTCAACTGTCCCCTAAACCGAAAAAATTCACCCTTTAAAATTTTAATTTGTTTGTTGTTGATTTTAAATGTATTTTGAAGTTTTCAATAGTTAATTTTACTAATAAATTTGAAAACTGGTGTTTAATATTGTACAGATAAACTATACTAATAATTTATTAATTATTTAAGCGGTAACCAGGATCTAGTGTTCGTGAGAAAGGTAAGGTCGAAGTTATCTCCATAGCAACCGCAATATTTCGAGTTCTGCCTGTCTGTCAGCTCAGTCTGGGTGCCGTTTTGTCGCCGGAGAGCTGCACGGCAACCATACATCGCCACCGACTGGGTGTAATAAATATCCTTCTGCACTACTGTTTTTCGATATCATTCATCTATACGGCTAGCTCAGATCTGTACAGTGACGCTGTTCCGCGCTACCCGACCTGGACTGTTTCCGTGGCGATTGGACCGAAATCGAAATCCATCCGAGAGCGGTTAATTTATCAGGGAATCGAGGCCATAAACATCATCCATTAGAAAATCTGACTAAGCCCAGAAACAAATATTGCCTCGGAGCCCCACGGGAACTTTCTTTTTGGGGCCAGTCAGATGCGACAAAATCGATGACCGGAAATGCCTGCCTTTTAAATTTTATTATGGCCTGCAACGAAGTAAGAGAATCATTAGGGCTTGTGAGATCGGTGAATAGTTAATTTTAAAATGTTTACAAAGATTGCATTTCACGTGGTTGAGGTAAAAGATGAAATTATCGCTGTTTAGAGATGAGATAGAAATGACCTCATCCAAGCTTAACCCAATATTAATAAATTATTATTTATCAAGTGTATAAAAACCATTACTAAAGTTTTGCCAATTTGGCGTTTAGGGTGTTCTTCGAACTATACGGACGGTTCGCTACCACAACACAGCAATGTCCATGAGGCAGAGGAACACTGGAAAGATCGGTTAATCAGAAGGTATTTTTAAGTGCATGAGCCACTTCGATCACTTCATACCAATCTAGCAGATTATTGATTATGAGGTCTCAAAGTTTATGTTTACTGGGATGCTATCTATGTTCGCTCAACTATTACCCATGACTCAATCCGATATGAGGACCCACTGAACACGAAGTTTACAGATAAGCCCCTGCTGTCAACATTTTAGCAGTTTTCTCTAATAAGTTCATCCTGTCTGCCTTGTGTTGATATGTACTGATGCTCCCAAATTTCCACCTCCATTTTCTGACCATCTCCCATCTTTGACACTGCAAAATACCCAGTAGTTTTATGACCACCCGGTGTATCATCGTATCGCTTACACCACCCAATTATCAATTAATCACCGAAGAGCGAAAACATGTCACAAATTGTTCAACACCTGTTTAAAAGGAGGGCTATACATATATAAATAGACTTTGAAAATTACATTTTTAAACTAAGTGGAAAATCTCCCAATACAAATCTGTTAACATAAAAAACGAAATCACGTGATTGTAAGATTAAGACAGTTAACTATCAAACAGACAGAAGAATGGGCTTCTCTCTCTGTGTGTACTGACGTCATATCTCTCTTTCTGTGTACTGACGTCATATCTCTCTCTGTGTGTACTGACGTCATATCCCTCTTTCTGTGTACTGACGTCATATCTCTCTCTGTGTGTACTGACGTCATATCTCTCTTTCTGTGTACTGACGTCATATCTCTCTCTTTAGTGCTGACGTCATATCTCTCTCAGCTTTTAGATGTTTTACACATGTTCTGTTAAAGAATGAGAGTAACAAATGTTCAAATGCATATTAAAAATAATTGCCACATCTTAAATTGATATCTCAGAAACCGTCATCAGCTCGTGTTTTTTCTGAAAAGTAGGGAAAGTTTGCATTTATTGGAATCCCCTTGAAATCAATATTATTAATAAATATATATACAAAGCTGTAGCCAGGTAGCAGACATGTTTCGTTTTCCACGGCTACATGTAGTCAAAAGCACCGGTGCTTTTGCCATTGTTATCTGAAATTTTATTTAAACAACAGATTACCGTCCTGAGGCTGGATTATGCGCCGGAGAGCAACTCGTGCTTACAAAAGAATATTTCAGCCACCTACTGCATTTATTTATTTAAAATATCGTGATTTACTATTTAATGCTCAAAAACGCGCGATTTGAGAAGCGGTCCCCATCTTTTCTCGGATCACCACTGGATCTGAAATTAAAAAAAAGAATTACTGCCAGTAAGTGAACGATTAAAAACTTTGGGCTGAATGTTGTTGTTGTTTTAACATCTCAGTGTTCTCACGTGCTGCTGTGAACCAGCCCTGCGGCTGTGTTGGAGTCCTAGTTCTGACAAGGCGGAGAAAACAAACAGCTGGTCAGTGATGGTCTTCCGTGAAGCTCCCTGTAGGAGGGGAGCATGCTGACCTGCGTGATCGAGAAAACCTTAATGGACCAGTTAATACTTATATGTCTGGTTTCAAAATGTTTTTTTGTTTTCATCGATTCCATCGTCGACATTCAGTATATTCGGAAAAACGATCGCCACCATTCACCGTAGTTGGCCTGAACTCTCATTCAAATTCAAAAAGTATTTTTTGCGGAGTTCTCTGGTTTACAACCAACTTTCGGCACATAACAGACACTGATCTCATTGTTACCTCTCTCTTCATCCACCCGAGTCACCAAGACGTAGACTAAAATCTAACGTAGGAATCACGTAATGACAGCACGTGAACGCCTTCCCAGGTCTAGAAGGTCACATGGGTTGTGAAAACATAACTCAGAAATGTAACTCGCTAATGTGTAGAAATGCAGCTCCGACGTAGCCGACATTAGTTTTGCTATGAATTTTACAATGGCAGTCCGCAGACATGGGTCACGTGACGAAAGACACCTTGCAGTAGGTCAGTTTCCAAGTGGCTACTGGCAGGTAGACGTTGCTGTCAACTGCGAAGTTGTATAGTCAGTCATCAGCTGAATGCATACACGCGTGACCGCCAGACCGATGACGTCAGGTCCTGCAGAGGTCGTCTACATTGCACAGATACTCATGATAAGCGGGTGATCGGTGGAATGGCCCGCACTGTTATCCAGATCCAAACGTTTGCCATCAGTCAGAAAGACTCATTTTCAGACCAACCTTCAGAACCCGACGTCTTGACTACACAGAATTACGCGCTAGACGTTCATTGTAACCATCATCGCAATACTCGACTGGTCTGAGGAAGTTTCATATCGCTGGGCAAGGATCCAGTGATGTCTTCTGACGAAACTCGGATCAATTTGGATTTCTCTGACAGGAGATTATGCATGGCGGCATCGATGAAAGCGTTGTGTTTCTGCTGCTAATGGAGGGCAACGCATTGTGGTATGGTTTGGGTGGGAAGGGAGTCACGGCCAGCAGGAGGACTCCATGTTCATTGTTCAAGTTCGCGCGACTGGTAAGACCAATAATCACCCCTCTTCAGAAAATGGCGCCGACGTTCGTGTTTCATAGCACCAGATACGCACGCAATGTACTATGCTCCTTAAGACGAGCAGCAGCGCTACAATAGACTGGCCACCCATATCCATCTCTCATAGGCGCGTGAAGCTTAGGAATCTCTCTCAACGAAAACTACGTGATCTGAGCCTGATCTTGACGAAGAAGTAGAGAACAATACATAATGAAGGGGGTGATCAAATATCCTGGCGACATGCAGTCCTCATGTGGCTTTACCCATTACTCGCTACGGTGCACGTCTTGTGACTTTCAACTCGGTAGAATACTGGCAGAAATTGTGATGTTATTCTTCCATTTAAAAAAATTGTGAGAAAACCCACAGGGTGATTTCACCGAAGAATAGATCGCACAAATTATAATTACTTCCTATATCGCTTCACGAGTGGATTTAATGTATGACATCGCATTCCAACATCTTTAGATTTTTTCCACCGGTGCGTTATTAATAATTGTAATGTACCACATGCAAAGGTCTCTTGTTTCCGTCCTTGTCCCCTCCCCCGCCTGCTCTTTTTTCTGTTACATCCCGATGACGGTGCCTAAGCATAATCGCTTTATTTGAAAACACGGTTTTCTAAAAAAAAAGAAGAAGAAGAACGGCCAATTTATTTTCTTCAGGACATCCCATTAAAATATCGGCAATAAACGGGGCTTGGATACAACAAGCCGCCGCCCCCTAAACGGGGCGAGATGGTTTTCATTGTAATACTTATCGGTTATTAAACCTTCGCCGTTTTAACCCTACGACGTGGAAAATACCGCCACGACGCATTAGACGAATCCACCAACATTCATATTGTTACTCAACACGTTCTGCAGCCAGATATTCCGCTGCTGCTGCTTTTAATCAGTCCTCACGGTCGCTAATGGACCCCAGAAACAAGCAAGGAACGCCGAGCCCAGTCAGTAAACCAATTCGTGGGAGAGAAGGGGGCGGGGGCGTGGCTGCAGTCCAGCGATAGATGTCGTTGACGGTCTAAATGGTTTCCATAGGAACGGCACTAAGACAAAATCTCGCTTCTTTTAAGTGGCGAGAGCTTTAGGTTTGTGGTGATCTGGGGTCAGTCGGAACAAACAAAGCGACTGAGGGAAACATTACTCAAGATTGCAGATTATTAATCTGGATGGTTTATTTCTGGAATATAACAAAAATCGTTACGTATGGGCCTGCATATATATATATAGGAAAACGACGCATACCTGCCTCGTCAGCACTTTATTCTAAATTAAAATGCATTATCCCATCGAAAACAAAACAAGAAAAATCCGACGAATCTATGGCAGGTGTGGGCAAACCTTTCTCCCCGAGGGCCACACGGAACATCCGTAAGGCCTCTGGCGGGCCGCATTCGACAAAAAACTAAATTTACTAAAAGTTATTTTCACACAAAAATACAATTATTATTCATACAACTGTATTATTTAGTACACAACGAAAGTAACAGATAAAACTGAATTTAATGCTATGTTGCTTCATAAATGTTCATGAACAGTTAAACTCTTAATGAGATGCAATTGCACACAATCCTGCACAAGTTTGTTGTAGTCAGGATTCAGCATGCTTGTAATTATATGCAAGAGAGAGTGCAAAATTGAGTCTGTTAGAAGAGACCTGTTCTTTGAATTGTTAATGTTCATGCATGAGAAAGTCTTTTCACAAATATAGGTTGAAGCAAAGAATACACACATTTTTCTGGCAAAATTTTTCAAATTACCAAACTACTTTGTACTGAATGATGCATAGAATGCAGTCAGTTTCATATTCTTAAAACTCTCCTTCAGAGTATTGTCTGCTTGGAGATCATTTGATGCTGCTTCAATATTAAATGAAAAGGGGTACTTCAGCAGATCGAACTGATCTTCCATAGATTTAAAATCAGCAAACTGCCTTGAAAACTCATTTTTTAAAGCAGATACCTGCTGACTGTATTTCTCTGAACAGACTTGTGGGACAGTCTGTGTCTGTAACAAGGGAAAATGCACAAAGTTGTTTGGAAAAGAGTGCAAGTTTCACTTGAAATAATATAATTTCCACAAACAATTCATGTGCAAAAACACCTTTGCCTTGTAACTTAATGTTCAGTTCATTCAATTTGTCAAAAATGTCAACTGTGAACGCTAACTTGCACACTCATTCTGTCTTTTTCATGTTACTTAAAAATTCACAACTAATGTTCTTCATTTCAAGAAAGAGCAAAATTTCTTTTCTCAGACTCCACACTTCTCAAAACATTTCCCAGGCTTAACCAACGTACACTGCTATGATACAGTACATCTGAATATTCGAACTACATATCATCCAGCAGATTTCTGAACTGTCTGTGATTTAGACCCCTGGCTCAGATTAAGTTAATGACACTTACCATAGGATCAATCACATGTTTGAAATCCAGGACAGATTTACACAGCCTTTCCTGGTGAATAATGCAATGGAATAATAACACAGTATGAAGTGGATGCTCACCTTTCACTCTGTCATTAAGCAGCTTTATAAAGGCCAACGTGTTTTCCTGTTAATGCAGGTGCACCATCTGTTGTAATGCTTGCCAACTTGTTCCAAGGTAAACCAGATCCATCCAAGCAGTTTTTAACACATTCAAACAAATCTTGGCGACTTGTGGTGTCCTTCAATGGTTCAACTGACAGAAACTCTTCAGTAATTGCAAAATTATCATCAATTCCTCTAATAAACATAAGCAGTTGTTGTGCTGCGTCTTGTATGTCACTGCTCATCTAGTACCACTCGAATGACTTGCCAGCCTCAAGTAGCTGTTCTGACAGATTCTGCGAAATGGCATCAGTACGACAAACTACAGTTCTCCTTGACAAAGGTAGCTTCAATTTTTGTTCTGACTTCTGGGCATGCAATATCAACAGCATCAAGCATACAGGCCTTTAAAAATTCTGCTTCAGAAAACACTGTTATGTTTGGCAATTTTATAAGCAAACACACAACTGGCCTTTGTGGCAGCCTCTTGTATGACTGTTTGTTGTTGTTTAAAACTTCTCAACACGTCATTGACTATTCGCTGTAGTTCACTTTATGATAAATTACTTCCAAAGTTTCTGTGCTTAGTCTGAAAATGTCTCTTCAAATTATACTCCTTAAAAACAGCAAAGCAACACTGTTATGGTATATTAGGCACACTGCTTCACTTCTAATATTTGTACGTCCATTCCTTGTTAAACATATGGCATTCATCTTCAATTTTCCGTTTTTTTTTGTAGTACTCATTGTTAGGATGACAAAATTTGAAATATATGTTAATATATATATTAAAAGACTTTAAAATAATACTATGTCCATCGCTATCGTCCGTTTCTGTTTAAACATGGCCGCGAAATCTCATTGTAGTCTCGTTAAGCGCGTTATTCTGTGCGAGAATGTCTGGGACAGCACAAATAGACCTCGCGGGCCGTAGTTTGCCCACCCCTGGTATAAACCATAACCCGTAGTGCCACAAGCTTCTTTTCTTTTCCATCCAAATAGCCACCTCTCACGGGCCGCCCCCTTCCAAATGGTACCCCGCAGGCATCCCGCAGCTACATGGTGCTGGTCAGACTCGTCGATCTCGTTAATCCAAAGCTAATCCGCCGGGATTCAGCTCTGGAGGTTGAGGAGGCAGAACCGCGTTAGAAGAAATCCTTCCAATTCTCTCCCAGCGAGGTAATTTATTATTGCGTGGTGAGTTTTCGCAGCGGGTTTCCGGCCATCATCTCGTCGCGGTATAATTCCGACCTCGCAGGATATCGCGACATCTTTGCGAGAATCTCGTCGGGTTTTACGAGCCGAATAACGACCGAAATCACTCCGCGCCCCGCCGCCATTCCCCATCGTAGCAGCGCGAACGCAGCCTTTACCTTCTCTTCTGACCATTTATTCTTAAATTTCCCCGTCGCTTAGAACCGAAAACTTTCAAACCGCCACAGTTTTACTCGACTCGGACCGGAAAAAAAACATAAGTTGAGGGGGAGTCAATGAATGAAGAACGGGGATTACTTACCGGGTGAACGAAGTGAAGGTAACCAGGATGTGCCGGAAAGGTGGATTAAGTTTGGACGTCAGCACATCCGCCCGTGTGTGCTTCCCGATACCGCATCGCTCTGCGGCTTGGTCAGCGACGGCGATCCCTTGTAGTGACAGCGTTGTGGCAAATCAACAATGCCGTGGTTCAGTGCGGCATAGGGCCCATGAGAGGGGTCCGAAAGGGCGCCCGGTTGGAAAAGAAATGCAACATTTACCCTCAGTACACACGAAGCAAATTTTGTAAATGCACAGTTACAGCCATAAGATCTGTTGAACCTGTTAACAGAACACAGAGTCGGTGACCTGTTTCAGAATGTTTGTGTTAGCTTACGAATACTAAAGTATTAACAATTCCAGCTTCTGCAGAGAGGTCATTTAACTCAAGCCGATTAAGAATTATTTAAGGTCTACAATGTCTCAGGAACGTCTCGTGGGTTTGGCCAGGCTAACTATTGAATCAAACGTTGCCAGAACAATTAATTTTCACGTTGTGATTCGAAATTTTTTGCAAAAAAAAAAAAAAAGGGGCCAGGAAAGCTCCTTTTTTAAAGTGAATACTAAGTCTATCTACCTTTTTTACTTTTTACTAATAATTATGTCTTCTGATGATCTGATCTGCATTGCAATATAAAAGGATGCTTCAATGTGAATTCTTTCTCATTATCTGTACCGTAGCATAAACAAAGATGTTCAAAACAAATGTGCTTTCTTCTCTCTGATCCCTTTATTTTATTTACATTTATTTATATTATCATGGAGAGAGTATAGGGGCATAAGGCCTCAAATACAGAAAATCAAAGGAGCGCTCCATTCCACCCCTCTCCCATCTTCCATGCCCCTTTTGGCCTTACGGGCTATACAGCTCATGGCATAAAACCGCAGTGGATAAAAACAGGATGACTAATGGAGAAGGGGAGGGGCCCCGCTCCGAAAGAAACTTTGTACCGACTGATGAAGTTCCTCTCAGAGGCCCTGCCTGAGCTAAAGGCACCGGGTAAAACTCCCCGATTTTTTAAGCCTGATCAATGCTTTGTCCCTTTCGACTGGGGATTTGTGTCATAGGCGAAGACACCCGTAACCGACACACGAGGGACGGACTGTAACTGAAATACGTATGTAACTTTAATACCAGCAGCTCTGAACATGAAAACGGCGGGAAAAGGGGGGGGGGGAGAATCAACACAAAAAGGATACCAAAGTGAAAGAATTGTCAGGCCAGATAAAACATCATCGGCTAATTGAAAAACAGTAGAGAGCTACTAAACTATAAATACCAGTGGCGTCCGTTAATTACTTCTATAAGTCGCTTCTCAAGTTGTTTTCTGCGTTTGAAAAATAAAAAGAAGTTATCGATAACGAAACAGCTCGGGGAGAGCCCGCTTACAGATGGGATATCAGTCGATCCCACTGTAACCCTAGTCCTGTCGGTGTTCCTGGCGGTCAGTCGGCTGGTGTCATTTGATTCGATTGGTGACTGTCTGGAAAAGAACCAACACAGGCAACAATAGTAACACAATACAGGAATTCAGGTATGTCTGTATATATGTCGGGCCATTAATGCAGACTTGCAAAGTAGTTGTTTTTATAGCATTTGTTTGTTTTCTGATCAAGTGCTCGGGGCGAATTGCTGGGGTTCTGTGTCACGAGTCGTTTGTGTCGCGCGCGCGGGGAGAGGGGAGAACAAGCCGGAACTTGAACGCAAGGGCGTGTACCTGGCTAATGGCTGCTGGCAGATCTTATCAGGCAGCACGAAAGAGGTGCTGACCGGATACACGATACATGTAGGCGTGTGAGTTCCATACCTGGTGGTCGTTTCAGACGGCAGGACGTTTGCGTACCGAGGTAAGATCCAGTTCAATAATTATCAGGACTCTGCTTGTAGTTTGAATGGCGAGTCCTTCTCTTGTTCGTACTGTCAACGTACTGCTTTGTAATGTCACCGGGGTGCGCTGTGTGTGTGTGTGTGTGTACACCGTATATTCTGTAGCTCGGGTGTGCTGAGATAATCCTTCTTCCCAACTTCAGCATCTGCTATAGTATCAGAATGATATTCTTTTATCTAACAATGATGTATTATTATTATTAAACACACTCTCTCTCTCTCTCTCTCTAAAGCAGTTCATGTTGCATAATAGATATCAGCTCAGGCGATACACGTGTGTTTATAGGTTACGGGTGTGCTGGGGGAGGAACCCGCTCACTTGTGCAATGTTTCCCTTCTCCCAGTCTACGATTAATCAGTTCACATTTTAAATATTTATGTATTTCTGTTAATTCCCTGACGATTTAGAGAGAAAAAAAGGTTTTCACTTTTCTCTTTATTGTCTTACAAGAAGAAAACAGAAAGGTGAGTGACCGGATTTATGAGAAAGAGGGAATAGCGGAGATAGCATTCATCGTGTGTGAAAGATTGATAAGATTTAGCCGCCATTCGGATTATAATTCGTTCTCGACGATCTTGTTTCTTCTTCGCCAAGCCTCCAGGTATGCTAACCTAACCTTTGGCCTCCCTGCGCACTCCTCTAAGGTTTTCTGTCCCTCAGCGCCAGCTAATAAGAACGTACCGACTGAAGTAGGACCGCTGACTGACCCCTGTGGCGAGGGCAGAATACCGGGGGGGGGGGGTTAGATGGAATGTTCTGAACTACGACGGACAGGATCACGCTTTGACCTGAAAGCCAGCAAAGCCAGTGGACAGACGACTTGAGTTGCGATCAGAACTTCGTCTTGCGAGACCAGCGATCTACTTAACCTCAGGCACCGACCGAGTGTCGGCCATTTTTAGAGAATTCGCCATGAATTATTTATAGAACAAAGTCTGCCAGATTTAACGGGTGGTGTGTCTACCTGTGTAAAATGCGCGGTTTATCTGCCGTATATAGGTGTCCCGTTCAATAGAGCTGGACAAAGAAAATCGATCGTCAGCGGCTTGAGAATGTACCTGCAGGATCAGAAGAACACCGCAAGTGAAGTAGCAAACGTGGGGAGCTTCCTCATGATCAAAACTCTGGGGAAATTCCAGCTGCCTAGACGGCACTAGCTATTGTAAATGGAGTCTAATTATGCTGCGGGTGGTGGGGTCGGGGTACTGTTAGTGTTGTATACGCCGATGGCAGGTGCGGCCTCGTGACTTTAAAGATAAACTCCCCGACAGCTGACTTTGTCGCGCGAGACTCGAGGCTCCTCCCCCCCCCACCCCAGACAGGATTTTCTGTTAATGGAAACGCGAAATACAAGAACAGCGGGTACAAATCTCCAGGTGTTGACAGGGAGAGCGGGGCAGGTTCTGGGCTAGCCTTATAGTTGATCTGAAGGGTGAGACTTTGTATCATAATTTTTATTCCGAGTATAGTTAGGCAGGGTGTGTCACCCCGAAAGAGAGGAAGCGGCACAGGTATGCCTCGGTTAGACTCCCTGGTTAAACGGACGACAGATATGCAGAGCTGTGAGCGGTCCGGGTGGCCGCCTCTTCGTCGACCATGGAACGTAGTTAACAGACCCTTTGAAGAGCTTTGCGCCGGAAGCCTTCCAAATGACCAAGTAAGGAGATTCTTTAGAAAACAGACTGGAAAGTGGAGACAAAATATCGTATAACAAAGACAATCGCTGGCAAATTAAGTGTTCGGAAGATAGACAGATATCTATCTCCCTTTAACTCTTGTAGGTCAAGTGGTTATAACTTAACGGGAGAAAACTCCATTTAAATAGAACCACTAATAGGTTCTTCGCAAGGAAGTCCAAAATAACCCATCTTGGTATTGTTGTCCTGAAAGAACAATGGCTTAGTGATGGAAGCAAAACTCGGACTCCCACTATAGATCGAGTGTATGTGTGCGTGTGTGTGATCGGTTTGTTATTGGCTATCGATGTGGCCATACGGTCCGAAAGGACAAGAACAGGCAAGCCTCGTCAATGGCAGTGGGTTTTTGGTCCTCTGGAGACGTTGTTGCGGCTGGGAAGATAGGTGATTCCCTTTAGGGGTGACGTCGGATATACTCCTGCGAGCTCTGCGTGACTCCGAGTTCAAGGAAAACATCTAACTGAAGAATAACCGGACATCGAAACGAGGTCAGGGTAATAACTCTTCTGATCATTACGAGGGAGATTGATCGATTTTTGTACTGGCGTCACGTGACCCTGTTTGCCATCGCTCGGTTTGTTTGGAAAAGGTTCACTCGGAGGAGAAGCGGTTTCTAAGTAAACCTGCAACAAATTTTCCAAGTCCATTACTGTACCTATTGATTTTTTTTTTATTATTTTTATGTGTGTGTTCTCGTCGGTAACTGACGGAGAATAATGAAATACGATTTAATTACAGCGAGCAAAGCCGCCAGGTGGGGGAGGGGGGAGGTAACTCAGAAACCCAACCAGTTTGAAGTCTGGATGCTGAGAAAACAGACGCCCTCGTGTTGCCTGACGTTATGGCTAAATTGTTGGCGTGCACAAGATAATATATGGTTTTTTTTAAAATAGTAACAACAGATTTGAATTAAGAAGGCCAGGTGTGAAAAGAATCCGGCATCAACAATTTTAAAGAATTAAAAAAAAAAAAAACTTCCCGTTTAGTGTGAAATTTGTTTAAATCAACCAATATTTGCATTAATAATTCTAATTTTATACGTAAATCTTTTGTGTCAGCGTCTTTATTATTTTCTTACTCACAGACTCCCACCCTTACAAAAAGAGTGTTTGTTTGTCCATAGTTTCCGTATGTCCCAGCTGAGGACACGGGGCCAATTTCCAGCTAACCGAGACAGGTAGAGGTTTGGTTCTGTCAGAATAAAGCTGCACCTAGTTTTTATTCTGTTCGATGCCAGTTTCTACCTCCTTTCTTTTCTTTTCAATTATTTGAAAAGATGTAGCGTTTTGAAGGCATACAATGTCCAGGGTGACAGAGAGCACGAGCTAGTCATCTTTTAAAGTTCTTACTCGTAAAAGAAACGGCTTAAGTTGATCGAACGTTCGCATGCATTGGGATGGTTGCTTTGCGTTGTTCCATTTACCTGACAGCTTGTCGAATCTCTTCCACGCCGAATCTTGCGATGAATGCTATTAGTTTCCTGGAGCGGAAAACTCCAGGTGTAGAATTAACTTCAAACATATTGCCCGTAGTGATTCCTTCTGCTCAGCTGTTGTACAGCGGCAATGCTATCTGTAAGTTGCTGACAGGTGTGACTGACCTCATTGATGAACTGATTCGTGACTATCTTCTTCGCTATGTGACACATTTACCACAGTATTTCATTTGCAACCCTAACCCACCCCTTTAACCCTCCTCGTCCATTGTAAGTCTCCTGTATTGTGTCAAGCGCGCTCTCCCCAGCTCAGGACCAGGGGCGGACTGAGCCATCGGTCAATCGGGCACTGCCCGAGGACCCATAGCTACAAGAGATTCCCATATAAATTCTATTAAATGAATGCTCCAATATTCTCCAGATGCAGTCTGAGACAACTAATTTTTTAATTTTTTTTTTTAATTGACACCCCCAAACTGCCCCCCCCCTATCTGGCGCTTTGTAGCCTCTGACATCAGCACTAAGGGGCCCAGTGAACAGTTATGCCCGAGGGCCTATAATACTCTCAGTCCGCCCCTGCTCAGGACGCTCAGTAGATGGTCCGTATGTGGGGGCGGGGATCAGTCAGAATCGGCGGGATACCAATGGAAGAACTACTCCTTAATTTTAGTCACTTTGTAATTATTAAACAAGATGGCAACTAGAATTTAGTTTTCAACAATCTATTGTTTTTCTTTTCTTTTCTTCGGATGAGAAACAACAGCGAATAATTCACCACTTCAAACTTCGAGACGGTTTGAACAATCCCTGTGCTAGTTCAGGTGACAAGACCTGGCGGGGCGTCTTTTATCTTGTATAAGTTCTAATGGCAGGTACAAAGGGCCAGATCTCTCTCTCTCTCTCTCTCTCTCCTCTCTCTCTCTCTATCTCTCTCTCTCTCTCTCGCTCTCGCTCTCTAGTCTACTCTCTCTCTCTCTCGCTCTCTCTCTCTCTCTCGAATCCGACCGCTCTCTCTCTATCATCTCTCTCACCGACTCTCTCTCTCTATATCTCTCTCACCGATCTCTCTCTCTCTCTTCTCTCTCTCTCTCTCTCTCTCTCTCTCTCTCTCTCTCTCATCTCTCTCTCTAGTACCGACGTCATCTCTCTCTCTCACCGACTTCTCTCTCTCTCTCTCTCTCTCTCTCTCTCTCTCTCTCTCTCTCTATCATCTCTCTCACCGACTCTCTCTCTCTATCATCTCTCTCACCGACGTCATCTCTCTCTCTCTCTCTAGTACCGACGTCATCTCTTCTCTCTCTCTCTCTCTCTCTCTCTCTCTCTCTCTCTCTCTCATCTCTCTCTCACCGACTCTCTCTCTCTATCATCTCTCTCACCGACTCTCTCTCTCTCTATCATCTCTCTCACCGCTCTCTCTCTCTTCTCTCTATCATCTCTCTCACCGACTCTCTCTCTCTCTCTCTCTTTAGTACCGACGTCATCTCTCTCTCTCCTCTCTCTTTCTCTCTTTTTACGATCCCATTTAAACGTGGTTTTTATTTCACTTCTAACACAAAATATTTAAAGATCATTATTATTAATAATACTTATTGTTACCACGAATCATGAAAGCGAAGAGCGACCTTATTTCGGAAGCTAATAAACTACTTTGAGTAATTAACCACCAAACTATCAAATCCCATCCCATAATTTCTTGTTGGTCCACAATTTGAATATCTTGTGCAGGCGCGCGAACGCCATATTTAAGAAAAGTTGTTGGATTATCGGAAAATATTAATACGCAAGATTTTTGCTAGACTCTTTTTGCATTTCAAGCATAATTTAGAGTTTTCTTTTAAAATTAATATATTTATCCAATTTGAATTTTCCGGAGACCTAATAAAAGTTATTACCAGGCCATCTGAGCGGGTAAGTGAACCCCCACCAAGAGGGCTGAGGGCTCTCTCACGGCTCAGCTTTAATCCGTGTTTGACTGAACGTATCTATCACTTCTCTTAATTTAGGCAGAGGTACGTATTTACAAAGGAAAATGGCGCTGTCTATATTAATTGCTTTCTCCGTCTCTCTCGCTCCACTTTCAGATCTCTTCTTCACAGGGCTTATTTGATAATCTGAAATATTAAAACGTCGGTACGACTTTCATGTACTCTATAGAACAGAAATAAAGTTACTTAATAAGTTTAGTATAAACATAGGATAAACATCCTGAGGTCTCCTGTAAGCCCCAGGCGCAGATCAAATGGCTGCCCCCCTCTCATTGGCCTGGCTATTACAGTTACCCAGGGTTTTGATGGTGTGGAATCTAACGAATCCCTTCAGTTATCTACTGCCCCGGATTAACGAGACAGCGCGCATCCATCCGATGGCAAGCGGCCCTTTCTGGAAATTATCCTTGGTAGCCGATAAACGCACGTGTTTCTATGCGGTTCATTTCCAAGTGGAATAAACATATGTGTCAAATACTGCATTCATGCAAATTACAGACGGATGCATATTTTACCGAGTAAGATGGTGAACAGAGCAGACGGTGTGGTCAGATACTGTGTCGTCCTCTCGCCAGGTGATATCTCTCAGCCATGATGCGAGGGAATCGCTAGGAAACCACCTGTGTGTACGGCGGGACTTATGAGGTCTTTCCAGCTGTCGGTGGGGAAGCCGAGGCTAGCTGTCACATCCACGTACTACCTGTTCTTTTTTGGGCGGGTTGGTGGGGGTTGTGACTTTGTATAATTCCTCCAAGTAAAATCGAAGAGTACCCTTCTTAGTATAAACACTCATTGTCAGCAGTAACGTTCTTTGGACAGCCGGCCCCTGGCAGGAAGGGCACAACACCCGTCTTTGTTATATTGTTCCCTCCATATTGGTTAATTATTTTACTTACTCCCGACAGAACATGAACGGTTATCACAGTTAGCAAACTGTACTTCCACCATATCGGCCATCTTGTAGGTCCATCGGAATTATTTCCATAAAAGTTAAATTTAGCTCATGTTCATCCAACATCAGTTCTTAGCACAGGTTTTAATAAGTATTAACTATACTATGCTTCTGTATAAATGTTAATGGACCTCATTATTAATTACTGTTACTGCTTTGTTTGGCAGAACAAAAATGGCGCTTATTTGCGAATTTTCATACAAGACCGGTTACCTAACGGAAAATTGCGGAGAAATTCGGAGGAAGGCACACAGGGTGGTGCGTGACCAATCATACATAGAATACAGTCAACTAGCTCAGCCATGAACTTAAAGGGTTAAAGAAGGGGTCCCACAGGATGGGAAAATAGGTTGCTGGCTTGAAAGTCTATAATAAAGCCTTTCTTGACAGGTAGCCAATTAACTGCTGATCACAATTCCTCTGCAACGATCAGCATTCCAACCTTTACCATCAAAAGACGTTTAAGAGAAACTTTAGTTATCCGAGTAGCAACTACAAAAAAAAACCCCTCTTTCTTAGAAGTGGTAACAAGAAGAAGAAAAAAAGAGAGAGAGAGATGCCAGGGTAGCGGGCAGGGACGTGTGATGTCAGTAGGACGTCGTTTGATAGACGGTTGGCTTCTGCTACAACAAAGCACACAGAGAATCTCAAAACACAACGCACTGTTTCCTTCCCCAGCCTCCGCTGAATTCGTGTGGAAATGAGTAGACGTAGGAGGGTCTGTCTGGTAGCATTCAGCTATGGATCTTATTTCAGAGCAACAATTTGAATAGTTGGCGAACAGGATATAGTTATCTTGATGACAGTAACTTGAAGTGATGGCGTCACTTTGTTACGAAACACAATTGATTTTTTTTTTTTTTACTGGAATAAGGTATTTTTAATTTAAAAATAAAGAGCCTAAAACGGAAATAAAAGTGTTTTCGTACCTCTGATGATAATTGTGAACGCGAGTGTGTAAGGTACATATAGATGGATTAACGGTACAAAGTCTAAATATATAAGCTGACACCCAAGCGCACAGGGTGGACCGAATGTGCTTACGTGATCGCAACGTCGCGATTAATCTCTATGTACATAATGATAAACTGGTTTAGATACACCTACCTAGTAATTAAAAAATAACTTTTCGGGAAAGGTGATAGTCGTTAGGGTGCGAATCAGTTTAGCGGGAGGAGAGGATGTCTTGCATGAGCCGAGGATGGTTTCTGCCTCTTGGTACCGACTAAAACTATTGATCTCCACTATTTCGTTTATTACCTCACCAATTTCGGGCGGGGCTGTAATTTTTCTTCTCTTATTTCTTCATAAAGATAGATCAGAGGTGAATAATAATAGTAGTTTGTTTTTTAGCGGCCACGCCTTCCTCCTCCTCTGGCTCTTGTCCCGAGACCACTTGTGACACCGACGCCCGGGCTAGAACCAGAACACACCTCGTTATTACACGCAGAGAACGTTCTCTGTTTGTGCCATAAATATTTAACCCTTCGTCTCCGATCCCGAACACGTGAGCGTGCGTGTGTATAAATGAAATCGCGAATGTTTACCTGTGACCTAGAAGCCCAGCCCCAAGGCTGTGTCCCTTGTTTCTTTGGCTTATATTAGTTTTATTGTTCCCCTTCCTCCTGTTTGCACATCATATCTACCCGCAGAAAATACTGTGTACATTACTTCGATGTGTGTTGAGTACGTGTTACATTATTAGCATCGCTATGGCGGGTAATCAGTGGAAAAAATGTATCTGAATGCACACCTTTGTTTGATAGCATTGTCTTACGAGCCAAGGAGCACCGGGCGACCGTGAAGTTACTTCTTCTATTCGGTTGTTATCAGTAACTCCCTACCCACACTACGAATCTGAACGAAAGTGTTATGAGGGGGTCGTGGGAAATGCAGCCGTGGAGCTTGCATATTTCTCCTCCGGCAGACGCCTCTAAGATTTCAGTAACTCGGAGTAAACCGGTCTTTTGTTTGGTGGCTACCCGGTCGTCAGCACCGTTATAAACAGAACGTTTCTTTCTTTCTTTGTTGTAAAACACATCTGAAGAAGTACTGAGGTGGGGGAGAGCCATTGGGCAGGACGCTGGATCTTAATTAAAGCTGGCTTTGCAGTTTGGCAAGGTTCCATATTTTAGTTGTATGTTCTACACCCAAGGTAACTGCTTCAGAGAAAGATCCACGTAGGTAGGTGGGTTTTGTACGCTGAGGTCCGATCGGATCAGCAAATCAAATTTGTAGCATGCGAGAAAACAGAGCTAAAGATTACACTGGTCAACAAAATTAAATGTATTATACTCATTATGAATGCAAACCAACTTTTTAAGACTAATTTTTCATGCTGATTTCAAAATTTCACTCCATTTGTATGCAGCACGTATCAGTTTTTCAGTAGATACATGCAAATATTTACATATTGTATATATGAAATCATTAATGTAATAAATAAGGACATATTATTTTTAGAAAGTAAATGAGTTTATTGAGTTAAAAATCATCACTATCATTCTACCAAGAGTGAATACACAAAAAATGGGACAGACAAAACAGACAAAGTTAGAACAACAGAGTTAGAAACATTGTGATTTGGATTTCCTGCGGTGTTCCTGATCTGGTTGATCACGGTAAAGTGTCCAGCAGTAGTCAGCAAGCATACTGTCATTCCAGAAGCCTTGGTACCGTTTCTCCATAGCAATTATGTCCTGGTGAAATCTTTCACCATGTTCATCAGACACTGCTCCAAGGTTATCTGCGAAGAAATCCAGATGGGAGTCCAAGAAGTGAACTTTCAGTGACATGCGACAACCCATTGCTGAGTAACATTTCAGAAGATTCTCGATGCCATCCTTGTAGTCCATTGCCTTCTTGTTGCCCAAGAAATTCTCACAGATCCAATTGAAAGCATTCCAGGAAGGCAGTTCCAGTTCATCCAGTGTTGTCTTGAAGTTGACATCTTTGAGTACTTCTCTAATTTGGGGTCTGACAAAGATACCCTCTTTCAACTTCGCCTGTGTGATTTTGGGAAACTTTTCTACAATATACTCAAAACCTCTGGCATTTCTCTTCCCTAGTGTCTTTACCAACTGTTTCATCAGTCCAAGCTTTATGTGCAAAGGAGGCAATAGGACATTACATGGATCTACAAGAGGTGTATTCTTGACGCAAGACAGTCCTGGCTGGTATGATTTTTTGTCTGCCAGTTTGATTCCGAATAATGTCTGTCAGTTGCCCGACTGTCCCATAGACACAAGAAACAACAGTATTTTGTGAAACCTGCCTGCATTCCCATTAACATCAGACCAATTATGACTGGACAATTTGAGATGTTGAAATACCTATTTCATCAGACAAAACTTGATTGGTTAATTTAAGATGATGAAATATTGCATCTGAACTATGCAGCAATGAATAATGTAGTTTATTTTAAAGGTATGTTTCCATGGTGTAAATAAATACATGCATACACGTCATTAATTGGAATTTCTATATAATGCATGAGCTAAAACCAAAAATCTCTCTCATCTTGAAAACTGTACGTGATGTCAAAAAACTAATTGTATATTTGAAATCAGCATTAAAAACTACACTAAGTACACCTTGACATATGCTTGATGAAAAATGCTTGTTGACCAGTGATAATCGAGGCTGGTCAGGTGCATTAATCCTTTCTACACCCGGTGTCGGTTAAATCAAAATCCACAGAAAACAACACGACAACATCCCCCCCGGTAATAAAATCTGGGTGGCTATTCGTCCCAGCTACTTCCTGGTTCATCACCTACTTTTGAAACCTTTCTTCTTTTTTTTTGTTGTATTTTTAACAGTGATAAATATTTTAAGAGCTGAGTCATTTACTCTTCGATAATGTCACAGACAACTAGAGAAAAGAAAAGTTAAGACAAATAACAACAACCGTCTGCTATTCATTGTTAGTGAATACATTTTAGAGCTATGTATGGAAACCAGTAAGCATTTCTATCCATCGACGATAATAGAAACCATTCCTATGATCGGATGCGTACGTAATTTGGCGACCTCACAGTATATGTACATGTTACCATCTTCGGGTGTCCAACTGGACCTTTTCTTCGCATAAATTTCCCACTTCTGTGTCTATTAGCTCTCGAGAAATAAATCGACGAATAGATGTCGTAAAACAACAGGGGGAAAAGAACAATTCTTTTAAAGAAAAACATAAAAAGGAATATTTGCCATATTTCTCTGCTTCGTCTTTGACACCGGTTTGAAACCGGAAAAGGGTTGGTAACTTTTAGGCGTAATCGAAAAAGAGAGAGGTAGAGACAGACAGACAGACAGTAACACACACACAACGATAAGCAGTAGCAGCATCAAAAGTAAAGGCGAGATTAAGAAAACGTGTAAAATCGCGAAATAGATACTAATTATAATTTATTACCTCCCCTCTTTTCCTTTTGTATAAGATACGTGATTTCGCCATTCCTTTCGGAAAGCCCCGACGCTTGTCCCACAGTTCCTAAACTTCCAAATAAATTAATAGAAAAAAAACTTCTAATTAAGCTTGGGAAACTTTCTCCCTTCTTAATCGGCAATAAAAAAGATCGCTAGTTCAGACAGGCTGTCTGTCACGCACCTGCCGCGACCCAAGAGTCTCTAGACTGACGCCACGTGTTATATTCTCCATCGAGTTCTTGTACTGAGAAGAATTAAGAACAGTGGAGTCTGACACAAGCTCCTCGCCTGCACGAACCAAAAGGATTTATATTTATTTATTCGTTAGTTCTAAAACATTCTGACGGCATATTCGATCTACTCCCCACAAAGAGAACTGGCGCGAGACCTGCGTCTTGTAGAGACATTTTCAAAAAATTTTTTATAAATAATTATTCATTAAAGACAAAGAGATTTAAAATATATGCATCAAGAATAAGTACAGATAATTTTATTATCTCTTATGTCAGAGAAGGCACGGAGTCATTTGATTTACGACCTGGTCTCTCGTTTACAGCAGGAATTATACGGATTTCCGTTATTATGTCTAAGCATGGCCCCACTTTCACGTGTATGTCCAATCCCACTGAGGTGCGTTATTTTGTGACTCATTGAACCTGTACAAACTCGGATCTGTAATAAACTAAGGTCTAAAAACGATATTAATCGCCTCTTCACACAGTTAGCTGAGAGTATCCCACCATCAGTATACCCACTTCACGATCGCCCCGAACAACACCGGAGTTTCGGGTCTTCCTGCTCCTTACTAAGATGGGAGTGGCGATATCGAAAAGTAAATAAACACTTATTCTGTTGTCCGATATTTTAATTCTTTATATTAGCACAAAACCCTAATTCCAGACCAACTTCCTGCAGCAACTCATTTGCAGGCAGGGTTGGACATATAGGCTTCCCGCGCCTGCGAAACAGCTGTTAGTCCACTGGTAGAACTTCCCGAGCTTTTCGGGGTCGTTTACTTACAGTAAGGGGCCAATTGATACCGGAGCTTCCACTACATCGCGAACGTACGGCTGACAGCGACCCCGGTCCCACGCTCACCCCGCTGATGGCGACAGAGGCTGTCCGGTTGTCTCTCTACCAGCGAGGCGGTGAGAAATGTCCGAACCTCCCCGTGGTAGCTTCTAAAACTCCACCTTCCTTAATCAGGGTGGAGATGGCATTCGAGCTGTATCCCCTACCTGTTGTCAGTGACCGGCCTTTCAGTCTTGCAGGACTTTTCGAGAGCCAAAACTATTCCTAACTGATCGCCGTTCCGTCTCCTGTCGCCCGGTGCCGTTGGTGTCGGGCTGGCTGACTCCGTACGCGTCTCTGTGTGTGCCTAAGCTTGCCACCCGCACCCACCCGAAGCGTTAAAGACGGGGTGTGGTCTCTCGATGCACGAGTGCGCGGAGAGGGAAGAATTCCGGAAAAACACGATCACTCAGAGATACAAGGAATCGATCGGATTGGGAAAGATAGCGGGCCAAATGTCGCAGAGGGAAAAGCTGGCCGGTGTCCTCGTTTGTGCCTTATCAATTAACCGGCCGCGATTTATGAGCCCGTCACCTGAGTTGGTCAGGGTGATCGATGGGACGCGGGTGTGCGCCGATATAAGCGGCTAACCAGGTGATTTCTTACTACAGGGGGAATATTCTACTGATGATGTTATGCAAGGCGGAGTTAATTTAATATTTTCCCTTCCTGTTTTATAGCTGACAGCGAAAGTGAATAAGAACGACTTTCAATTTATAAGGAAAAGCATCGTTAGAACGCAGTGGAAATCTATCGTGTAGAACGTCAACGGAGATCCGATATAGCTCCTCTCACGGGAAAGGTAAATACGGACCGGAGGTTTTCTCCTCTTCCCTCTAGAGTTTTCAGGACCCGCTCGCCGTTTGTAGTTCCAGACCGGGGGAGGAGAACCAAGATCCGGATATTTTGCTTAGTTACAAAATCGCAACGTAATATGATGTCGATTTAATCGCATTATCAGGTTATGTGTAGCTGGTATATATTATATTTATTCCGATCACGAGAAAATACCGGGAAATAACCTCGGGCGCGGGGATGTCGAAGGAAGCTTCCTGAAGAGTCTAACCGGTCAGCGTGGGTGGGGGCATAATGATGGACGTGACTCTACCGTGGGTGGGGGCATAATGGTGGACGTGACTCTACCGCGGGTGGGGGCATCATGGTGGACGTGACTCTACCGCGGGTGGTATGGTGACGCGCCGACTCGATAACCGGTCAGCGGGTGGGGGCATAATGGTGGACGTGACCCTACCGCGGGTGGGGGCATAATGGTGGACGTGACTCTACCGCGGGTGGGGGCATAATGGTGGACGTGACTCTACCGCGGGTGGGGGCATAATGGTGGACGTGACCCTACCGCGGGTGGGGGCATAATGGTGGACGTGACTCTACCGCGGGTGGGGGCATAATGGTGCACGTGACTCTACCGCGGGTGGTATGGTGACGCGCCGACTCGATAACCGGTCAGCGGGTGGGGGCATAATGGTGGACGTGACCCTACCGCGGGTGGGGGCATAATGGTGGACGTGACTCTACCGTGGGTGGGGGCATAATGGTGGACGCGACTCTACCGCGGGTGGGATGGTGACGCGCCGACATTTTCGTACTTTTTGTTTTTAAAGTCAGCTCATTCCAAAAAAAAAAGAAAAGAAAAAGACGTGGCGTGATGCGGCTATTATTAGACTGAAGGCCAAGGTCACCGATACAGGGTGCTGCAGTTGTTGTTGTTAAGTCACCGCAGGCGCCTGAGGATGGACTTCAGAAGCGCCAGGGCTGCGTGCGGGAGGCGAACCGGCTCACCAAAGGAGAGTCCCCTCACGGGAGCCACAAGTGTTCGGACGATTCTGTTCGTTATCGACTTTACCCGTGAGATGAAGCCAACGACGAAGTAATGGATGGCGGCCGCTACGAGATCTGACTAGGTCCGTCCACTGGGGCCTCCAGAGGGCGCTCTCTTCTTCTGCGTAACGAGCTGTTTGCAATCGCAGATGATAGCCGCTGTACTCCACTCCCCGTTGTCGTTAAGCCACGCGAGCGCTGCTGTCAAGGCCATCTTCTCCGAATGGTAGGAGCTGCTGTGGATACCCGTAGGGGCATGCTGCCAACGATGGATGACGTCTCGGGCGTTAACGACTACGACTCCAGCTCCACCGTCTCTTGTGCCCTCCATTGTCGAGCCATCCGTGAAAATCTGTAGATCAGGCGGAACCAGTTGACTAAAGGTTTGTTGAGCCTTCTCCAATTGGAGACTTGTAGGCATCGACTTATCCGCAGGTGTAAAGATCACTGGTGCGGGTGGAGGGCTGAGGGGGCAGGATACCCAGGTCGGAGAGAGTCGGGATTGTGCTGTGGCGCCAGTCTTTTCTTGCAAGGTGTTGCCGTACCTCACGTGAGACAGTCATTCGTCGAGGGTCATCAGCATCCAGGTTCAGCCAGGCGTCTGCTTTCAACAGAGAGATCACGCGGAATCTGCCGGTCAGTGGTTTGAGTCGAGCTTCGTGGAGGGCAATTTCTGAGGGGTGGAGCGGACATGGCCAGTTATGACCC
Organism: Nautilus pompilius; assembly: GCA_018389105.1. Lineage (NCBI taxonomy): Eukaryota > Metazoa > Mollusca > Cephalopoda > Nautilida > Nautilidae > Nautilus > Nautilus pompilius. The sequence continues at coordinate 785,774 of JACATO010000311.1, read as the reverse complement.
GGGCAGCGCTGAGTTGCGCACTTTCGAGCTTGGCTAGGCTCGTGTTGGAGAGCCATGTGGGTCCAAGCCGCGGCTGCACACTCTGCGAGACTTCGCTGGGTGGCGATGTACACTGTCCGTCGGTCCGCTGGTCGCCAGCGCCAAGTGGTACCACCCAGAGCACGGAGAAGATTTGCTCGTCTCGTCATGGCTTGGCAGACCTTCTCGACTTGGTGTTCGAAGGACAGTTGTCGATCATAGCTAACGCCAAGAAAGGTTGGGGTCGGGTTAGTTGAGAGACCGGAACCTCTCATTGCGATAGCCGGCTGCCACGACGCTCCTGAAGCCGCGAGGCTGAAGAACGCCACTTCACATGTGGTCGTGTTGAGCGCGAGACGTGCGCTGTCACTCCATTCTACTACTTTGGAGTCTCCTGACCACCTCTTCTTTGCTGCGAGCGATTGCCAGATCGTCCTCGAATCGGCCGGGAAGGTCGTTGATATAAACCACGAATAGAAGGGGCGAGAGGACTGAGCCCCGGGGGAGGCCTTCTTTGAAAGTTCTACTTCTCCCGTATGTGCCGGTCAGTTGAACCTTCGCCATGCGGTTTGTTAGCCACGAGGAGCTCCACTGAACGAAGCGTAGTGGGATGCCCATAATTAGCATCTTCTGAGGCTTTGCTGAAGTCGAAGAAGGTGACCCCAGTTCGTAGCCGCTGCGACGACTGAAACCCATCCGCTATGAATCGGGACAGTCGGAGGCACTGGTCGGTTGTGCTGCGTCCCGGCGCTGCTTTAAAAGTTCGGTTTCTTTTTGGACAGACCTCGTGTCATAACTTTACTCTTCCCCGATTCAGAACGCTGTCTGCTCCAAGAGTAGTCTCAATAAAACACGGCTAGAACACATCTGTGGTCGGTCGACAGCTGCTGTCTCGGTCAGTGGAGAACGAAACAGTTTGGAAATCTGATGTAACAGATGAGTAAATATTAGACATAAAAAAAGAAGAGAAAGAGGCTGATGTTGATAGGGAATGGTTATCGAAACGTAGGACTACTAGCTAGTTCTATTATTATTATTATTTCGAAATAGCCCTCCTACGTCATAAATAACAGATAACCAAAGACGTTCTGTTTTCATCTTGAATGTTTATTTGCTGAAACAATTTGTCAACAATTTACATCTCTTTTTTTGTGGGGGGGGGGAGAGTTTGAGATGTTTTTAAAAATTAGTTTGTTTTTTGTTTTGTTTTTTTTTTACAGAATTAATACAGTGTACTGACTGGAAGCGAACAGATACCAAGAATGAATCCAGTTCAATGTACGTTTCTCGGATTTTACTTTCGGTTTCTGCCACCTCTATTGCTGTTTTTTCGCTGAGTTTCGTGACTGATAACTGCAAAGATTTATGCCACGATTTGCTGCAGACTGTAGTTAAGATGCAGTCTGTGGTAAAACAAAGATGCACCTTGCATTCGAGAGGAACTTGCACCCAGATTTATACAGTATTGGAAATAATTCTGGAAACACGTCGGAAGAGCTCGGGTGATGAGAGACGCATGTAATACACACACACAATGCATTCTTACAGAAAATATACAAAAAACAGGATGAATTTGTTGTGCAGTACATGGTCTTTACAGGTTACCCGTGTATGACTGTGGAATGTTTGTTCCGAATATCTTGTAGCAATCATTCAAGGTGTTTGGATGCTGTTTTACTTTCTCAGTTTCCCTATAACTCCATATAGCCTCAATGATGTTTGCATCAGCGCTGTTTCCCGGCCGTGGCATCTGTTGTGGATGTTCCATCAACCAATTTACGCTGCTAGTAGTTTTCCATCACCTCGTCTGTTTTCTTGGGGGTTATTGTTATGTTGGAAGATGGATCGCCGCACGGTGAGCCTGAGGCGATGGCGTGATTGACGAGAACCTGCCAGTCGCTGTACTTTCGATTTTACGCGAATCTCTTATCCCCTGGCTTTATATGCATCCCCGCACTCGTATATTGACTTGCCCCTTATTGTTCACTGACTGACAGACTGCCCCTTATTATTGTCAGACCATATAAACGCTAACGTTTATCTAGCGCTACTAGTCCTTTTCCTTCTGGAATCTGGCAAACAAGATCACGTGTAAAATGAACAACTGAAGAGCGCGTGAGTAAAACAATAGGACATGAACAACTTTTTACATGTCGAGTACAGTACTCGTATGGCCGGCACCCCGGGGATGGACGGAGCTCGGGTTTGGACTATGTCCACCCCCGAGGGGGAAACAAGGGAGGAAAAGCAGCCTCGAGGAATAAAAGATGGGTAGGATCTTTCCATTTCTGACTACAATATAACTTGGGATGAAGAAATTAAAATATCAAAGACTGTCCATCCCTTGTCCTAGGCGTCAAAGTGACCGGATGCGAGTGGACCCCCGGTTTCCGGGTAACGGAGTATGTTTAGGAGTACACCTGGCCAACGATTTCCAGGAACTCGACCCTCCCCGACCGCGCCCAAGTATTTCGATAGGGCCTCTTCACGATCTTTTTCGGCCCGCCCACCTGGGGTTTGCCAAGGTTACCTAGAACGACAGAGTAATTTACTGCTTAGCTGCCCCACCCAGTCTCAGCACGAGTCAGTCGCCGGAAGGGGAGGGGAGAGAACTGCGAAGTATCAACCTTTCGCTTCCTTCATCTCAGTTATATTCTAATCAGAAATAAAAAGCTTCCTACCTACGTTTTATTTCTTGGTTCCTCCTTCAGGACAAGACAAAGTGAATCGTTTCCCCCTTTTTTTCTTTGTCCCTTAGAGGTGGGCAAAAAAAAAAAGATTTCTTCATTTTGCGTGTAGAACTACTTTCAGTTTAACCCCCTCCCATGCGACTAGTCAGGGAGCCAGTCTAACTCCAATCACGTTTTAGGTAATCTTACCAACGAAGTAACTTTTGTAGACACGCCTGGACCCCCCTTTTACCTAATATTAACTCAGGTGGGTAGGTTACACACCTTTGTTAAACATCTGTGAAGTTTGGTAACACTCCGGCCCAAAAATGATTTGCTGGAAACCCCTTTGTTCTTAAAACTCCCAAGATCAACAATAAACACGTTTATTAAGTTCAAACGAAATACAGGTTATTTTAAAATGAACTGACGAATATGAAATACCCATGTGTAATAGATATTTATCAACAGAACTCTCAGCCATTCCTTTTTTAACTAAATGAAACCTAATTGTAAAACTTCTACACCTGTGTATACTGAAGCAGCTATTGGTCTCAGACCACTGGCAGCTAGCGAGACACTTTCATTTATGTATTTGTTCACGCTTTCTGTAAATAATTACTTTTACAAGACTCGCTATTTGTACTGTCAGTCATGGTTGACTCTGAACTGATCTTTTTTTTTGTACTTCTGGTCATTTATTATATGTAATTTTAAATTACAAGAATTTATGCATCTGCAATGGTTACCTTGACTTCTACACCAGGCTCAATGCTGATTGATGTAATTTGTTTGACAATTTCTGATGGACTGTGCAGATCAATAATTTTCTTGTGAATTCTCATCTGAAAACGATCCCATGTTTTGGAACCTTCTCCACAAGGGGTTTTCCTTGTAGTTATTCTCAGTATCTTGTTTGGCATTCGTACTGGTCCTTTTACTTTCAATTGCTTTTCTTTCTTTAGCACCTCTGATAAGTTCTGCACACACCTTTTCAAGACTTTTGACATTCCTGCTGGTTAATGCGATTCTTATTCTGTGAATAGTTGGAACCAAGCGAAAGTAACCTTCTGTTTTTGTGTTAAAAACGGCATTAGGTGGAGTCAGTTGGTCGACTCTGCCAAGTCATTCCGAACTATGAGAAAGTCGGCACTAAAATATTAGGATAATGGACAGTCAGAAGAGAGAAGCTCAACTTATGATTAATAGACTCCATATTACCCCTGATTTGTAGTTTACCTAAGTTCTATCACAAGAGAGAGAACCAAAATCAGACTGTTTTCCTCCCTTCATCACACTCAGAACCTTGAGGTATGCAACACCCCTCTCTCTCTCTCTCTCTTTTGCCTGTGTGTGTGTGTGTTATTTTTTCTTAATGTTGTTATGGTTGCACTTTGCAGTTCTAGTAAACTTACTATGATTCCTTGATAGTGCTAAGTTAGCATCCACACTGATTGAACGTCAAAATATCTAGATCAAAGGACTGCTCAGCAACAATGAGTTTTAAAACTGAATGGCCACAAAGTTCCAGGGCTGTGAAAAACATGAAAATCAGGTGTACAGACATTTTGACGATCTTTAAAAAGTTCAAGTTTTGTATCATTAAGATAGGGGTTTGGGAAGAAAGGCAAAGAAGCATTTATATATTCTTTCCTCAGGAAACATATCTCTCCAGCATTACAAATACCGGTAAAGTCAGGCATTAGCGTTGAACTGGAGCTGATCTTGTACCTTTTTTGTGCTAAACATTTACAATTTTTAAAAATCTGTTGACAGTGTGCCATCAACTGAAAGCTGCCTTTTATTTATTTAAAATGCAGATTTTGTTGGCATTACAAGTGTTGAGGAATAGAATTCGAATCTTGGTCAAGGTGACTCAGATGAGTATATCTAGGGTATGGTTTCTTTCTTGATCACCAGCTGATCATCTGAAAAGTTGAGAGTTCTATAAGGATTTTCCTGCCTAAGTCAGAAGAAGACCCTGTTAATGTGGGACCAGCTACACTTCCCGGCAGAAAACTGACACTATGCTTTCTCACCAGGGTTGTTTTCCTTGTAGACATCAGCATATGACCACAACTAGATTAATTTCCAAAATTATACAACAACAATAACTAGATTAAATGTCAAAATTTAGCATCTTTATTTGCACTGTCAATACTGTCTTTGATAAGGTTATATGCTTGATTTTGGTAAAGTCATTAAAGTTACCTTTGCTAAACTGATACTATAAATAGGATAGATGCTGTGTATTCATATCATATCATATGGCCCCAAGCAGGTTTATATAGGAATTTGGTTTATAAGTTTAAGCTTCATTTGGAAGAAAACTATGAGCAAATCTAATTTAAAACCTCTGGAGTACCCCAGGAGAAAGTAATAATAAAATTAAAACAAAGGTTGATGTGATTTACCTATCATTGTTTAATGCTGTGCATAAAGAAAATGTCTGACCACTTTGGTAGGTACAAAGGTTGACAAATTAGAGCAGTAATTTTACTAAGTTATATTTGGTTCTTTGGTTCCAAGACTTCAAATGCTTAGTGCTGAGTTTGTTATTTAAGAAAAAAACTATTTCACAGTAACCATGAAAAGACTGAATCTCTAACTGTAGTGATTGGTGATTAAACATAACTGAACTGCAGAGAACGGAGATCTTGGTGTTAATTATTGAGCAGACAATACAATGTGAACCACGATGAGTGAAGTATTAGACATATCAAACAGAATAGGACCAGCCATGTTGCTCAAAACCAGAGGATTCTGGATTTCAAGTCTGGTGGTTTTATCTAATTAATGACTGCAATAACTTAGAGTAATAAGTCTGTAGTAGTTGGGTAAAGTTTTGGGGGAAATGCCAAAATAATAGAGATGCCTACTGCCAAATTGGCATCATTGCAGTTGTAAACAGTTCTTTTAGGCCTGCATCCTGATAATGGTGACAGAGAAAGGTTTTTGGAACTTAAAAGTGATTAGAAATGCCTGAAGCAGTGTAGTGTAGTTTTATGAGAATGGTGTAGTGTCTGACAGTCATCTTTGTTTAGTTCTACTCTGATACCTAGTTTAATGTATTAGGTTACAGGGTGATTTATTCATAGTATTAAACATTCCTAAAGACAAGGCAATGACAATATCATTTCTGTTTTTGTCAATTTTGATATTGCATGCACAGCTTTCTTTTGGACTTTCAATAGATTACATATATGAACAATTTTGTTTTAGCAGCTATGATGGAAATACAGCAGATCATCTTTCCCAACCAGAAGAACTGGTAGATGCTTTTGGAAATGCAGAAGATAAACAGTCTAAAAAAAGATACGATTTCATGCGTCATGATTTAAATGTACTATAGTTAACTGCTTATAACTGAATAATTTCTTGTCACTTTTTAATGCATGATTATTCCCTTAATGCTTCCTCTGGGCACTTCCATTTTTGCCCACTTCTAGAAAGAAAAGTTCTAGTAAGGATAGAATTTTCAGCAGCTCTTGTTTCTGCGTAGTGTGAAAGGGTTAAGGGAGCAAGCCCCACCACACATGTACTTTTCCTCTCTAGTCTACCTTAGATCATGGATGTAGTTTAGGACTGTCAACCCCGACTCACAGATGCCACATAATAATGACAATTGTTTCCTTAATATATTGCTTCTAAAGAAGAGGATTAAAGTACTGATGGGGTAGGTGATCAGGATGAAGTTGCATACATTTTATTCAGTTATTCAGACCCTTTGGGGAGTTTAACCAACTTGAACTTGCGTCACAGTGAGGGTTATCACCGATGCTCTGCATTATGCTGTACTTGAATAAAAATGGAATTAAAAAAAATTTTTTTTTGCATTTATATTTCATTTCTTGTTCCATTAACTATTGAATGTGCTATCAGAAATGTTTTTTTTTTAAATTTTTTCTAGGTATTTTAAAGTTCCTACCCAAGGCTTCCTTCATGGTGCTATGGATGCATTTTTTCACAGGTAAGCCGGCAGCTGATGGTTCCACTCAGGAATGCGATTGAACAAGGGGATGTGAAGATGGCCTGGTTTATTGGCACAGCAGAGTAGAAAACTGATGAACAACCTGAGACATTTAACCATCGATGGTGATACTTCAGGAAAATTTAAAATAAATTTTGTGTTCATTGTCAACAAGAAAATTGGAACCAAACCAATTCATGGCAGAGGGAAATTAGTGTGTGTGTGTGTGTGTGTGTGGTTATTGTCAACCATTTTGGAGAATTTGGAGCATAACGTTTTTCCATCTTGAAGGTATTGTGTGCAGTTATAAGGAAAACAAGTGTTAAGTTAGCCATTCAGACAAAGTTGTCTAAAAGGAAACTTGCCGTAGATTTTCCAACTATGTTGTGGAAAGTGTGATTTTGTTCATTGAACTTACACACAACATAGCTAGTTCTGTTAAATGAACAAGTGTAAGAGAATAATCTTTATGGTTCTGCTTTGTATAAGACTTGGAATTATTAGCTGATTTAATGATACCAAAATTAAAGAAATCATTACATGCATTCCTTATTAACTTTATTGTCAAAACTTTTCATAATATAGTGAAATACTTGTCAGAATTCTTTTTCTTTTACAATTGTAAAAGATTAATTATAAATTATTTGATTTAAGTGAAGTGTAATAATTTATGAGGTTTTTGTTTGAATTATATATCTAGAATTTATTTTAACACACTTTTTATAAAGTTGTATATCATCTTAATTCTCAGAAATGATCATTGGTATTTTGTTTGTATTAACCTCTTTTTTTTTTTTTTAGGTATTATCTTTACAATGGTCTACATCAGTACCACCACTGTTTCTGTAGTTGGGATCTCCAGCACCTCCACTTCTGAGGCATCTGCTACCCCCATGACTGTTAACTCTACCACCTCCATGCCTGAGGGCTCTGCTACCCCCATGACTGTTAACTCTACCACCTCCATGCCTGAGGGCTCTGCTACCCCCACGACTGTTAACTCTACCACCTCCATGCCTGAGGCCTCTACTACCCCCACAACTGTTAACTCTACCACCTCCATGTCTGAGGGCTCTACTACCCCCACGACTGTTAACTCTACCACCTCCATGTCTGAGGTCTCTGCTACCCCCATGACTGTTAACTCTACCCCCTCCACGCCTGAGGGCTCTACTACCCCCACGACTGTTAACTCTACCGCCTTCATGCCTGACGACTCTGCTAACCTCACGACTGTTAACTCTACCACCTCCATGTCTGAGGGCTCTACTACCCCCACGACTGTTAACTCTAACACCTCCATGTCTGAGGGCTCTACTACCCCCACGACTGTTAACTCTAACACCTCCATGTCTGAGGGCTCTGCTACCCCCATGACTGTTAACTCTACCCCCTCCACGCCTGAGGGCTCTGCTACCCCCATGACTGTTAACTCTACCACCTCCATGTCTGAGGGCTCTACTACCCCCACGACTGTTAACTCTAACACCTCCATGTCTGAGGGCTCTGCTACCCCCATGACTGTTAACTCTAACCACCTCCATGTCTGAGGGCTCTGCTACCCCCACGACTGTTAACTCTACCCCCTCCACGCCTGAGGGCTCTGCTACCCCCACGACTGTTAACTCTACCCCCTCCACGCCTGAGGACTCTGCTACCCCCATGACTGTTAACTCTACCACCTCCATGTCTGAGGGCTCTACTACCCCCACGACTGTTAACTCTACCACCTCCATGTCTGAGGGCTCTACTACCCCCACAACTGTTAACTCTACTACCCCCACGACTGTTAACTCTACCACCTCCATGTCTGAGGGCTCTGCTACCCCCACGACTGTTAACTCTACCACCTCCATGTCTGAGGGCTCTGCTACCCCCACAACTGTTAACTCTACTACCCCCACGACTGTTAACTCTACCACCTCCACGTCTGAGGGCTCTACTACCCCCACGACTGTTAACTCTACCACCTCCACGTCTGAGGGCTCTACTACCCCCACGACTGTTAACTCTACCCCCTCCACGCCTGAGGGCTCTACTACCCCCACGACTGGTAGCTCTGTTAAATCTACAGTCAGTATTAACCAAAGCACTGCCACACCTAGAAGAAGCACCACAGTTTTAAATCCCACCAAAACGACGTCAGTTTCAAAAGCATTACCTCGAGGAGCCATTCCAGCAAACACTAGCAAGTTATCAATATTTTTTCTCTAACAAGTGTTTTTTTGGAGTAGTAAATTTAATATTTGCTATTAGCTTCATTTGCTGAAAAATATTTTTTATTAATTTCAATAGCAATCTGTTCAGCTTATTACATCAGTTCTCAGAAATAATACAAATTTACTTTGGTTGCTTTCTCTCAGGTTACCTTTGCATTTTATTCATTTTAATTGATCTTAATCTTTAAAGGTTCCCTTCCATAGAAGAAGGAAAAAAATGTAGTTAACAAACAAAGTCAATACAAATGAGAACTGAAAATTAGAAAAAAAAAAAACAGCTTGATTTTTTTTGTTTTTTTAAATTTACCTTTGGATAGGAAAGTGCAATGTTTAAGTTTATTAGTTAATATTATCAAGCAGGAAAATTAGATAACAAAGACTGGTCATGTCTCACATAAATGCTTGGGTAACAAGTCACTGTCTCACTTGGAATAATCTCAGGGGGATACATTCATCTTATCTTCATATCAGAGATGCCCAGAGTTTAAGTGAATGCCCGCAGAATAATATTCTGAAATGCTTTAAAAATCCAAAACCAGAATGTAGCAGAGTGAGTGCTGCTGTACCATGAGATGTAATTGTTTTTAGTGATCGTTATGAGCATAAAGTCCAATTGTCTGTCACAATCCTCATATCTGGGTTAATATACTGCATGCAGAGTTCAGTTGTCTATGAGGTGTTAGAACTTTTAATGTAAAATAAACGTTTTACATGGAAAATGTGTTAAACAGTGAAAAAGTCATTGCTTATACTTACCAGAGTTCCTTGACTATGTGAGACCACAAGAATAGACACAGCTTGCAGTCAGAGTCCTGGCTCATATCCATGTCATTGTGTACTGTTTTATCATTGGTTCTCACATTGCTGAGATTCTGCAGAGCATATTTGATGGTTGCAACACTACACCTACGGGATGGAGTAAATGCTAACTTTTGCAGCCAGTTGATCGTTGTGGATAGGACTGACTGTTCCATGAACCTGCTGTCTACCTGGTAATGCAGGAACCAAAATATACATACCTCATTAAGCACTTTTTGGATTAATTTGGATGTTGCTTTAGTCTTTATAACAGTGTTTCTTAGAAATGTAAGACAAATGGGCAAAACTCTGGAATCCAGAGAAAGAGATGTGTGCTAGACAATAACAAGTTTGTAAGGCAGCTAGAGGTTGATGTCGCTGGTAGGAACTATGGTAAAAGAATTGCATGACAGACAATATTCATCCTGAAATTAATGTTCTTTTGTTTTAAACCTTTCTATAGGTGTACTACTAATAAATTCAATTCCATACATTTCATTAATTAGAAAAAGGAATGTCCTATTCTCATGTTTTGTAATGTTAATAGAATCGTGTTATTGTTAAGTAATGGAATTATTAAATAAAATGGTTATAATGAATACAGTTTTTTTAAAATGATTTAATATGAAATTGCTTTCATTCATTTTTTCTAGGTTCAGCTTTCTATGACCTTAGTTTCATCATTAAGGTTAATGGAAGTTTCTTGAAAGATTTATTACAGTTCAAAAGTGAAATATACAGAAATTATTCAGAGAGTGCCAAAACAACCGTAAGTAAAATTGATGTGGTTAAAACACTTTTGGTGCTGTGATGTAAAGGGTTAATACAGTTAACTGTTTTTTTTAGGGGTTTATTACAGTACATTCAGGAACTAGTGATGCACTGTATTCACCAACATTCAAAATTAAAGCATCTATGTATGCAATTGGAATTTAGTTTTTATCTGCTGATAACTCTGCAAGCAAACCTTCCTCCATTGCAACACTGAAGAACTCATGGATAAGGTATGACTATTGCTCTTTGCTTCTGAACAGTTAATCATCATCTCATTATGGTAGAAGAAGTAAAATTCTTGAAGAAAGGAAGCAGACAAAGTTTTAACTTCACTGTAAAGGTATGCCAGTTAAAGAATTACCTTTGGATGTATTTCGAGAGATTGGCAGATCATTTATGAGTTTTTTTCATACTCTGTACATGGCTGCTTTCAGGAAAGAAAACATCAGCTAACAAACAGTAGTTTAAGATGCCATTCTATATAAGTTGGGAATAAATTTAATGTAAAGGAGATGCTTCAAATGAGCATGAATAACTTATTAGTTTGGTTAGTAAAAGAGAAAATGGAATTTCACATTCAAATATGTAAAATTATTCAAATATTAAATAAACTGAATCCACGAGGTTTACCTCTGGTGAGTGCCTTAATGTGCTTTTGTTGGCATGTGGACTTATAGCAGAAAATAATCATCACTAAAAGGCTGAAACTAAATTAGAAAATGGAGTTCCAGAAAACCCAAAATTTATTACAGCAAAATTCTAGATGAAGAGCAGTGCATTTCAGCTATTAAGAAAGCTAACAGAATGCAGAACAATTAACCAAACTATGACATCGAAAGTCCACATCCTAAATGTGCTCTGCAGGCATGAAATCTATATTGAAGAAAAAATGTTGAAAGATTTGTTCCTTGTTTCATATAAATCTAAATTGGTTTTTACTTTGTGCAGAGGGGAAGAGGCGGGCAGAAGCAAAGCCTAGATTCCTTATGGTTTAGGCTAAAACTCAGTGCAATGTGCAGTTGTATGCATCGATGTGCATAATAAAATGTGTGGCTTTGCAGAATGGGTCTGAAATCCTTTTAAAAAATGTCTGTGAAAAATTATTAAAATTTTATCTGAAAAGAATCCGATAAATGATTAAGCAAAGGGAATTTCTCCCTGACCTACTTTTGAAGGGGATGGGGATAGAACTGTATAGATGCACTTTCAGGTGTACCAGAATGGGTGGTTGGTGGACTACTGGGATGCTGGTATTGAGAATTTCAGTTCAATCTTGGGTCGCCTTGGCAAACTATCTTCCTGGCTTTCACTCTTTTTCACTCACCAGCCAGTTGTGTGGGTTTCCTCCGAAACATAAAAATAAAGAATTTCAGTAAGTCAAGCTTGAAAATAATACTGTAGTCAATATCATTATTATATAATCAGTTCAAAATATTCGCTTAAATATTTTGAAGAGTGACTCGTATCTTTTATAGCCAAGATGAAGATAAGATATTTATATTCCAGAATTTTTATAAAATATTTTAATATCATTATGTATAGATTAAAGATTATCAAAAATATAATACAACTGAATTACAATTTAAAATATTTATGAGACATTTTTTATTTGGATGCAACAGTAAAACAATAATGATAAAGGGAATATTATACGTCAAAATATTCTACATAAATATGTAGATAAGTTTAATGTTTTCCAAAAAGTTGGATTTGATTTCTCTCTTTGTTTCCTTAAATTCTTTGGTAATATTATTAAAAATATTTCTGTGCATGCGTTTGGCCCTTGGTCTCTTTAGTCAATTGTACCTCTCCTCCTGTGCCTACAGCTCTGTTTCTTTCTAACCTTTACTGTCAACTATGATGTCTAACTAAACATTTGAAGAACATAACACAATGTGTACCTGAGAAATATGAATATTGATAGACTCGGTGTTTGTTTGTGCCACTCTGAGGTGCAAGTTATTTCAATATTTTTTGGGTGGAGGCAAATCATATACACCCCAGCTACCTTCTTCCATATTGGGAGAATATTGCTCTGCCTCCACCCTCCCTCCCCCTCCTATCACTTTCTATACCCCTGGTTCCAGGCATCTTTTGTCTGCAGACTAAGAAAGGTAACATAGACTATATTACCACACTTTGAGGAGAACCTTGTGTAAAATCTGCCAGTATGATTGTCAGTATGACCTCTTTTACTTGAACTCCTAAAGGTAATCCATGGAAAGGATTTTGAATTTAGGTATTCTTGTCAGGCTGCTCCATATTTAGGGGCTTTGTTATGTTTTTGAGCTTAAATGAATTTTTTATGTTTATAATTTATTCTGATGATATTTGTACTATATTTAATCCTTTGAAGTATTGGCCAGGTGGTCCATAAGTTTATTTACAAGATACTTCCAACCTTGCCAAAGGAAATAGATTTTCTTATCTTTGACATCCCCATTATATCCCCTGGCATCCAATGATTTGACTTCTATCCCCAGACCTTGGCAGGCCTGGAGATAACTGTGCTATCAAGTACAATTTATATAGCTGAAGAGGCAGGCAGGCAGGAAAACCATGAATATCCCTTTAGCCCCAGACCTTGGCAGGCTGGGAGATAACTGTGTTATCAAGTACAATTTGTATAGCTGAAGAGGCAGGCAGGCAGGAAAACCATGAATATCCCTTTAGCCCCAGACCTTGGCAGGCTGGGAGATAACTGTGTTATCAAGTACAATTTGTATAGCTGAAGAGGCAGGCAGGCAGGAAAACCATGAATATCCCTTTAGCCCCAGACCTTGGCAGGCTGGGAGATAACTGTGTTATCAAGTACAATTTGTATAACTGAAGTGGCAGGCAGGCAGGAAAACCATGAATATCCCTTTAGCCCCAGACCTTGGCAGGCTGGGAGATAACTGTGTTATCAAGTACAATTTGTATAACTGAAGTGGCAGGCAGGCAGGAAAACCATGAATGGCCCTTTAGTTTTTATCTGTTTAATGGCTGCTGCAAGTTATCCTTATCTGCATCAGTTTTCTTATCTAAGGGAAAGTAAATACTACCCAGAATTTTCATGTGTATGCATCCATTTAATTGGTGTTTGAGGTCTTTGAGGACCACATTGGCTTTTATTTTATTTTAAAGACTGTACAAGATCTGTTCTTTGTTAATTTTACCATAGAAGATTCCTTCCACACCGCACTGTTCTTAGCTATAGATTTCAAACTTATCAGGGTTTATTGCTCTTCTAGGTAACTGTTGAATCATAGTCTGGCACCACCACATGTTTGTCTCCTAGTCGTCTTTCCAAGGCTATGGGTGGGGGAAAGAAATAATTAATTGTGTAGGGAGTGAAAAATGGATGTTAAGTATAAAAATATTTGCTTGAAATCTCCTTTCCTGTTTTTCCTTAGCTCAACAGTGTTTATAAGGATACTCCAGGCTTCATTGGAATCAATATCAAAGGATTCAGGTACAACCCTTTTTATTTCTGTTTGCTGTAGACATAAGCACTTCCACCTTAGCTGCAGTTCTTCCATTTTTCGGCTTGAGGAATCTTCCTTTTTTGTGTGTGTGTGAAATGGAAAACATTTGATGAACACTGAAATTAGCTTCCATCATCAGATAACTGTTTGAAATTCTTTGATCAGGCCGTCTCGAGCCAACTATTGGATTTTAGGAACCACAGGTAAAACTTTGGGGGGGGGAGTTTTAAGAAGTACATTAAGCACGTGTGAATTGTTATCCGGGTGACCATTTGACTGGTGTGCGGCGCTGTGTTCTGTGCATCTTTCGCTAGAGCGCCAGTAACTATGCATAATCAGGGAACCTGCCAAGCTACTTTACTATTTCCGACAACACTTCAGCTTTAGGCTGGTGTCGGGAAAAGTACTCTTGCAAATAAATAAGTAAATTAAAAAAAAAAAAAACCCTTTCAGCTGGAGTAGAATTATTTGGCCAGATGTCAAGAAAACCAGAGCAGAACAGATAAAATCTCCTTCGTTATATATTCGAAAATGCTTGAACACTGAGTGACATAATCCGGTTGGAGTGAAGGAACCGAGATCATGAGATCCTATTATGTTCATTAAATATTTACTGAAATGCATCCCATGGACATACAGGACATTTTTCAGTCCCAGGGAATTCTTTTCTAAATACTACAATATCCACAGGTGTATGTTATTCTTATAGTTTTTTAACATGATTATAAAAAGAAGAAATTAAATATTTAAAAAAAAATCATTAAAATGTTTACAATTGGATATATTCGAAGATCTAAAATTATAGATAAATCTCCAACACCAGGTGTAAATTTAAAACTGAAAAAGGTGAATTTAAAATTTTAGCATTTTAAATTTAAATTAATATTTGGTATCAGGAATTTATTTCTACTTCTTTTCATTCAAAGATATTTTCAAATAAATACAATTTTAGTTATTAGCTTTAAAATATGTTTCCTCATTTTTTTTCAATTTTATTCCCTTCCTCTGACACAAATGATCTTTTCTTGTTTGTTATAAATAAACTAGCGACTTTTGATCAGTTTTTGTTGTCTGTTGTTATACATCACAGATATTCATTATTCTTACCGTGCGCCTGTTCTCTTATAACTTGTATTTTTTTTTATCAGTTGATTCCAACTTTCTGTTTTTATTTAGGAATGGAAGCATTTTTGTTGATTACAGTCTGCTCCTCAAATATCTGTCTGTAAAACGAAACGTGACGGAGATAATTACCTACCTTAAAAATGATGTTGTGAATAAACTGAATAATGCCAGATTTAGCTTTGGGTACACTCTGGATGTGAATAAAACCATGCAGTCTCTCATAGACAAAGGTAGGTGGTATTTCCAACACCTTTAAAAATTCTGCATGTTTCTTTTCTATAAAGTTTTACTCTATGTTTAACAGTCTGATTGATACCAGTGTCACTTCATAAGTGATGCTGACTGTCTCCAGAAAGTCATACACCTGAACCTGACAAGAGTTTTCCGAATTGAAGATAGCTGCTAGGAGATTCCAAATCATTGTTATTTGTGTCTGGTTTTATTAGTCAGATTTCAATGAAAGGTTGTTGTCATTGAGTCGAGTACAACAAAAATCATTAAGTCACCCAAGAATCAGGGCTTGCTAGTGATCCGTTAAAGAATCGAAGTACTCCAGCCAGCCAACAGGGAGGGAGCGGACATTAAAAGAAAACTTCATTATTATTTTTTTAAAAAAAAAGGGTTTTGGTGGGTGAGGTGTGGGGGAAGATTTTGGTTGAGAAACTTTTGCAAGGTTTCTATTTCCAACCAGATCTGTGCGTTACAGGTATTTGTAGCCCGTCAAGCCTGAAACAGTGTTCACTGTACACATATGTGGCTCAAAATGTAAATCCAACTCATCACCACCGAAATGTTCTAGAAATTTGCTTGAAGCGATGTTATTTGATGCAGATGGTGTTTAACCTCGAAGTTAAGTAAGCTGGATGCCAGCAAAGCTAACGTAAAATTTAAAAACAAAAGACAAAAGCTTAACAGTTTGCCGAGTATCTGTTATTAGTGACTTTCCTATAAAATAACCCCTCCCTCCCTAGAAGAGCTGTACTTGGCACCTTTTATCATCAGAATATTTGGTTTTTAAAGAATCATCTATAAAGCGCCGGTGAAGTGGAGTATAAGGGTAATGATTCTGAAAACTGAAATATTCGGAATTGACGTAGAAACTGAAAATAGGAACTTTTGTTTTTAAAAGGTTTCACAAGTTAAAAAGAATAATCTAAAGCCAGCATGTATTTGTGTTGCGTTTCCACTTCACATCAGCTTAGTAAAGTTTCTAATGAGGTCCAAAAATTATGGTAATAAATTAAAATGCGACTAGCTTGCCACATCCTTAAAAGCAATTAACAGATTTATTTTTATAAAAATTCCTTATAAAGACCCGACATCTCACTTCTGGTCTGTACAGTAAATTACATGTATCATTTTATTTAAAAATTGCTGTTATATCTCTACCCCCCCAAAAAAAATAGTTTGTTACCTCAGATCTGTAGAGCTGCCAGGGAAAGAAATCACTACAACTTTATTGAAATTTCACTAAGATGCATATTCATGTATAATTAACACATGACCTTTTACCTTTATTCATCAGTTCCTTATTTTTAAGCTTTTAAAGTAAAGAAAATAACTTATTATTTGACAACACTCCAAAATATCTTCAGATTTGAAGAAATCTAAAATGCCTTAGGCTATCTATACAGTTGAACCTTTGAAATTCAGACTGATTTGGACCTGGACCTTTCCAAATTTTGGAATAAAATACAGAAATGATGTATGCAGTGTATATAAGTAACTGTATAACAGGGAAAACTTAATACTTTGAATAAACAAGAAAGTAAAGAATGTATTTTACAGATACAGTAAACCCTAACTAAAACATTAAAAATACAAGTAAGCAAAAATAAATGTATTTGATTTATTTATATAATATATTTTTTCCTCTGCTTAAAGAATACATATTTGTAAAAAAAAAATCACTTAGAAAATTACATTTCTGCTGAGATGTAATTTGTTACTCTTGAAACAGAAGCCAAACCGCTTTGCTTCCTAATGACATAAATGGTGAACTTTCCAACATCATTCATGTAACTCTTGTGATTACTTCAATATTTCAACCCTCTCACTTATTGTAAGAAATTTCTGCTTATGTTTCTGACCACAGACTTTCCTTGTGGCATCATCAGTTTGTTTTTTCTGAGCGGAAGGCATAATAACGGCTGATTAAAAAAAGGGCTAAATATAAAGGACAATTTGATGCTGTTAGAAGGTAGAGTCCAAACATACAAGATGGCCACCAAGCGAGTGCTAACAGCACCCAGATTTGTGACTGGCAAGATTCTGAACCACACCTGGCATACTCCAAATCTGAAAATTTCATAATCAAGATCCTAAGGATGCAACTAGTCTAAATTTTAGAGGTTTCATTGTAGAAGATTCTATGTATTTAAAGTGCATACATTCAGATGTTATTTACCCACATCCGCAGAATGACAATTTTCTCATTGTATTTTCATTTTTGTGTACCTTCTCATGGTTAAAACGATTGTAATGGTACGTGTGTACGGGTGCCACAGCTAGTTCTGTACACATCAAGATTTGTAAACAGCTGAGCTGAATTTTTTCCATGATAACACTTGCTATTTCTTTACTTTTACAGCTGAAGAGTTAATGAAAATGCCTTGCTTAGCAAACAGCATTTGTCCTCCAGGATACAAATGTGAAAATTCTAGTGGTGAAACTTCCTGTCGTAACAGTTGTGATAATTCCCACTGTAATAACAATGGGAACTGCCTTTTAAATCTAGCAGACTCAAAGCGCTGGTGCAGGTAAGTAAAAAAAAACTTTAAAATAGATTGTTTCAAGATTCTTTGTAAATATATTGAATACTAAGGGAAAATTAATTAGAAAAAAATAAAAGGTTGCAGTATAATATTTCCAACTTCTGTGTTTGTTTGTTGGTAGCTGATGAATGACAAATGCAGATAGATTTTTTTCATTACTCTGCTAGATAGCAGGGCATGTGTGCAAGTTCCCCAGTTCTGTTTGTTCGTTATTCTAAAGAGACTGTTTATGTTATTCTCCTTGAGAATGATATTAATGTAAATCTAAGGGGATCCACTTTTAGACAAAAGGAATCAGACTTCACTTATCTGAATTTTGATAGTTTCATTAGTTGTGATTAAATGTTTGCACCAGCATTCCACCTACCCTCAAACAGTGCTTGACTATCTTTGGATGCAAAAGACGGTGACATTATATACATTTTTTAACTTTTGTCTGTATTAAAAAGCAACAAAAAAGAACTGATTGGATTGTAAATGAACTTTTTTTCCTTTCTGCAGAGAAAATGTCTATAAATGTGTTTTGATTAAGTTGCTTTATCTAATTTTAGCTGCAACAAAGGTGAAATATACATTTACACAGGATTGTATTGTGAAGGTAAATCAATGCGCTGGGAAATAGTGTCTGCCATTGCTGGAGGTATAGGTGCAGCCCTGGTGATTACCCTGCTTGTCATCATTGCATGTATATGTTGCAGGTCTCAGAGAAAATCAGAATCAGAACTCAGGTACAGTAGACATTTAAGTTACTTGCTCTTGATTTGATTTGTCCTTGTTTTCTACAGTACATCAACAGTATTCCATGTGAACTGAATTGGGCTTCCATAATAGCTATCTGAGGCTCGACTGATGAGTTTGGCAAAATCCTATTTTATTCAAATTTTATCTTAACAATGGATGTCAGTGAACGAACGCAAATATCTGAAATACTCATGTAAAACAAAATGTGTTTTAATTCAACATTCACAGCTAAACACTGTACATGCACGCTTTAGGACACCAAATATGCAAATTCATTTAAGCTACATTTACAATACATAAAGTTAATAAATGATGGTAACTTTAAAGCTGTACAGTAGAAACAAAAATTTTGATTTTCATCACATTGTTGAGATCATTATTAAACGATTCAGGTATAACTTAAAGGCTTCTGTCTGTAAGTCGAATTCTCCAGATAATTTGATTGATTAATGATTGTTTTTTCTTCTTCTAGAGTATTACATATGCTAAATATTCTGCTTGTTTCTGAATTCTGTTGTTCATAAAATTGGCCACTGAAAAGATTTATGTTTTTTTAGTTATGTATTTTTCTAAATTATTTATAATCACTGGACATAAATCACATTTAGCTTTGCTGGCTAACCTTGACTGAACTCTGCAAAAGTTTCCTCTGTAAATCCACTTTCTGGGATTTCTAACAGATTCTGTTTCAGGGATGGGCTGCAATTATTCAGACCAGGGTTGTTGATCTTGTCCACATAATATGTGCATCACTAACCCCACATATTTTGCCAGTGCTTTGTATGGGATTTTTCAGGGGGGGGGGTGTACTTTCAAATTTGGATATCTATTTATCTAGGAATATTGGAGATAAGGGTACATTTATCAAAATTATTGGGTAAAAAAATATAGAATACCATTAGGTGCTGTTGACACACATGCAGGTCTAAGATCTAATGGGAGAACCTGTAAAACATGCATTGATAGCATTGTGGTCTAAAAGGGTACATGGTGTGCAAAAAGATGAATTTAGAAATGTATACTTTTTAATGGGCATAAAAATGTCTATTCAATGCAGATGACATTAGCTAACTGTCTAGTGGTAGTCAGCATATGCATGTCATGTGGCTATAGGTTTCTTGCTATGGGGGGACAGTTGCAAAATGACACCGAGTAGGTCAGCGTTACTGCAGATTTCAAGGTTTTGCTATCAGTCATCAGGCAGCTGTATACACACTACTGGGTACCATTGATGTCATTGTCAGGCTAAGCAAAGGTAATCCAGATTGCAGAGATGCTCATGATGAACAGATGATTAGAGGAATGTCCAACAACATTTGCTATAGCACTTAACAGAACTCAGATGTCCAGACAAACCATAAAAAATGGTGAACCATGTGGGATAATGCACCAGATGTTGATTTCCTACCATAATCATCACTGCAATACTTGATTAACCTGTGGAAGATTCATATTGCTAAACAAGAATTCAGTGGCAGCAAGTGATGGTTTCTGATGAAAATCAGTTCAATTTGAATTTCTATAAAGGCGTGTTACATACAGTGGCAGACAAAAGTTTAAGAGTAATGGCAAAACAAACATAAGTTGACATGCAGAATATGTAAAAGTAAACATTCTGACATAGCCATTACACTGATAGAAAATATATTTCTTGTTCTTTCAATTAATGTTTGTCAATATATTTGTTTTTCTCACACAATGACAGAATTTCATGGTAACAAAAGTTTAAAACAAATCAAACACATTTAAAATTTTGTCAAAAAATTTTAATTTTTAGAGATTACGTGCGATAAACAGGTCCGGGAAGTATTAATATTTGGTCACAGAGCCATAAATATTAATTACAACTTGACAGAACCATGAGACAAATACACTTATTTATGCAAATATTGGCACAAGCCAATTGAATAATTTTGAATAATTGATCCAAATTTCTGGTCTTTTTCATTTTAATAGTTTTGTCTATATTGTTCCATAATTTTCTATTGGATTCAAATCAGAGCATTGAACCAGCCATTTTAAAACTGGAATTTGCAGATCTGTGAGATTCTGCTTGATGATGGAAAGTGGATGTTTTGGATCGTTATCATAGTGGTAAATCCATTTGAAATGAAGGAAATCCTCAGAATATGGTTCTAGTATATTGGTCATGTCATAATGAACTAACCCCAACCTTTGATTGTTGGTTTGGTACACTTTGGATGGAATGCTTTACTGAATCTTCACTGCAAATAGTCAGACCATCTGATCTAAATCTCTGGAATTATGATTCATTGGATCTCAGCACCCTGGCCCACATTTTCAGGATTCACTGGAGACAGTCCTCGGCAAACTGAAGTCAGGTCCTTTGATTCTTCAAGGAAATAAAGGATTTCTTCCTGGCAATGCCTCATAAATTTGAAATCACAAGAGCCATTTGTGAATAGTTCTCATGGAGATTGGCAGGTTCTCCAAAACGCCT
This sequence comes from Nautilus pompilius, assembly GCA_018389105.1. Taxonomy (NCBI): domain Eukaryota; kingdom Metazoa; phylum Mollusca; class Cephalopoda; order Nautilida; family Nautilidae; genus Nautilus; species Nautilus pompilius. Next base: position 764,758 of record JACATO010000311.1, on the reverse strand, counting down.
TAAACTGTCAACGGACATCTTGTGCTGGTCCATTTTTGGATAGACACTTGATTTTACGATTGATCCAAACATCAGTTTTTCTGACTCTGCCACTTCTGTGATGTTTGATGTGCTGTCTGCTTGTTTGTACAGTTTCCAGGCTGGATAACATGCAGTTCTACTGCCCTCAACTCAGTTGGGAAGTTCAGGATATGAGAGTTTCTCCTTGCACAGCTCTGCGATCCAACAGGCACATTATGCTGGACCTAAACTGGCTTTTCAGCCTATGGTAAAATGCAGGAAATTTTATGTATGGGTTCACTGTTTAAAAAAAAAAAAAAAATATAATCTGTGGTAAGGTAAGAAAACCGGGCATATGCAAAATATTTATTATTTATTATATTGATGCATGTGTCGATCAAAAGAGCAAGAAATTGCTTTTCTATCAGTGTACTGGCCGTGCTGGAATTTTTATCTTTACATATTTACATGTCATTTTATGTTTGTTCTTAAACTTTTGTCCACCACTGTACATGATGGCGTCAAAGAACAGCAAAATTATTATGGTGGTGGAGAATCGTTTGTGTGTGTGTGGGTGGGGCAGAATGATTTCTCTGACTGTTGTTCAGGGTTGCCCGACTGGTCAGATGTACTTGGATGAGATGATAGGCTTCCTCTTCCTCACCTGTACATCTACTTGCACGAGGAATGGGAGTCAGCTACAAGTCATTATATTATAAAGATGCTGAATACAATGTTCAAAATATGCGCAGCAGTTATTGGAGCTATATGATGTTAATTCTCAATGTTCCTAGCTTTTGTTGACAAATAAACATATAAAGTTTCTTTTTTTTCTCAGTTGGCATTTTTGTATGAAAGAAGCAAAATCATAAATTTTACCTGCTAATCACATTGTTGTTCCCCCCCCCATCCCTTTTCCCAAAACATGGATGATGACAGTTCCTTAATTTCTACCTGGTCAAAAACATCTATCTTCCCCAGCCTCCATATGGACTTTTGTTCTGATGACATTTTGTTGGAGATTTAAAAAAAAAAAAAGAAAAACTTCTAAAATGTTGTTTGTCATCCAGCTGGCAGCAGAAAAGTGCCCTCGTTTGTTAGGCTGTAAAATGTCCACGTTTAGGTTAGCTCAATAATTATTCATTAATATTTCAGTGATGAGTTTCCAATGCATCATTATCAAGGTGAAGCCAACAACATGTACCTTTCAATGGGTGCAGACAACAGGGCCCAAGAGGTAAGGCAAACTTTTGCGACGTTTGAACAGTACTAACCTGCATACACTGGCCCCGAGGATTACAGGTGAAGTTGTGCAGACATGTGGCTGTATGAGCCGAGCAAGGAATCATTACTTTCACTGCCTGAAACCTAAGTTTGATTTTATTATAAGTCAGGTATAAGGTTTAAACAGGTGAAAAATTAAAAACAAAATAAGTCTTGGTATCTGATTTTCATATTACAGTTTTTTTTTGTTATTACCTTTGTTTGATTTTATAATTTCATTTACCACTTTAAAAAAAAACAACAACAAAAACCACATTTCCAATCTTTCAAAATGTAAAAACCCTTTTCTGTTAATCTAATGCACTTGGCTGTGAATTCCTTTGAGGATCCTGTGGCGTAGTAGATATTGCACTCATCTCACAAGTGAGAGAACCATTGGATGAAACCTTAGGTAAGTTTCCTTACCTCCCGATGACTGTCTACTTATCAGTAAGCAGGTAACCAGCTGTTAGGTGGATTGCTTTTTGGTGTAATGGTTCTGCTAGTGTGGGTGTTAAGTCAGTAGGTCTTGAAAATTCCTCGACTCCAGGTTACATTGCCTAAGGGTGTGTTTGCTGGGTGGGACTGCAACTCCCACAGTACAAACAAACTCGGGGACCCAGGTGTTTACATGTAGTTTGTGAACATTTATCTTTTGTTAGGAGAGGTGAACCATTATATTGGACACATTTTAGTTTATTTACACAGTTCAGCATTATGCATAATCTATGCTACAGAGCAGGACTGGTGTCTTTTATGGTTTATATTGAATAATGAAGTCTTCACTAGCTGCTGCTTTGACTTTTTAAAGCTCACTGAAACCAAGAAATCTCTTGGAGTGAACTGTTTCATATATAACGTAGGCTGTATAATTGTGCATTCTTCATGATTTTAAGAATCTTTTACTATGCTGAAGCATCATCTATCTGTCACAAAGCACCTGGAGTTAATAACCTGGCAAAACCAAAACCCTGAGAACCTAGTTTGAGGTTTGTTTATTCCATCTCAACATAAATACATAATCTTAAAGATCTAATTTATCTCCACAAGTAGATTTTGTAGATCAGAATGACTTTGTGTGTGTGTGTGTGTGTGTGTGTGTGTGCGTGCGTGTGCGCATCTATCAGCTTATTTAAACTAGAAAGTGCTACCTGTTGGTGTAAGGTTATGTTTGTGTGGTATGTAGCTAGATCGGTTCCATGTTCAGCTGTTGTAGTTTTTTATAACTGATAAATTTCTGAGAAACTTTACAGAGATAGGCAGGATAGGTGCCATTTGCCCAAGTGCTGGTACAGTTTTCTCTCTCTGTGTCCCTAGGAGCTGGAAGAGAAAATCTGTTTGAGTTGACAGAGTTATGGTTGCCAGTGGGCTCGCCTTTTGTCTCGTCACTAGGCTCTGTTTAGATTTGATATCTGGCTGCTATTTGACTGAGCACTATTCTTATTATACCCATTTTCTCATCTCATTGGCTTGTGTGGCTTCAACAGAAGAAAAGGGAAGGGTTTCCTTTAACTAAGGAATTACGTCCTAAGTTGGGTGTTGACAAAGTTTATGATTTCTGTAAGAAATTTTATGTATCTTCTGAAGACTAAATCATCTGGAGTGGATTTTCTATCTTCTTGAAGCCTGGCAGCATTATGGGATGTGAAACCAAAGAAAACACCTGTACAGATTTAGTCTGTGTGCAGGACTTTTAATGTTTTGAACCAGCCATTAGACCGCCTTACAAATGGTGGGGGTGAAGCCATCTTAACTTGATTACAGCATGATGTCAGATGAGTAGACAGCGACTGATTCATTTGTTTGTCTTCTATAAAACTGACGCTGACCAATGTCCATGTAAATTATGAATTTCTGCCACACTCGCATGTAAACAAGACCATGATGATATTATTGGAGGGCATTAAGAATAGGGGGTTCTCAGATCCTTACACATTTTTTCCATGTTGTTTGATATTTAATATATTTTTTTTTTAAAAAAATCAAACAGTTTTTTTTTTTGTTTTGTTTGTGAGATTACCTTCACAGGTTTCTTTAATTTATAGATTCCAGGCTATGCATATTCTAAAATCCAGTCATCCAGACCATTGGGTTTAGCTACTCCGGAACAGATGCATTGGGATGCGCTCACCTCTGATCATTATGAAAAGCTGAACTTTAAGCCGAAACTGACCCATATAGATACTGAGGCTGATGTGAGTAACAGAAAACTCTGCCCTTTGGTCTTTGTATTGTTCCTATCTGCTCAGCAAATCTTAAAGATACAGCATCGGGGTGCATAGGTATTAAGCAAGGAAAAAAAAACAGATTAAAGAAACTAATTCAGGTGTTTCTCCAGATGTTTTCACTGGATTTTCTTTCCTCTTTAAAAACAGCTTATCATCTATACGCAGAGACTATTGATTGAACAAGAAAAGAGTATGCATTCATCTCGTTGTCCAGTCATTTATGATCTGGCAGTTGCTAACAGTAGATTTTATTTATCTATTTATTTGTTTACTTATATTAATTAATATTAAAATTAGTTTGCTTGGTTTATAAAACAGTGGGCAGATCATTTTACAAAACTTTAATAGACTTTTCAATTAAATGCAGGTGGTGCGAAAAGTCAGAGATGACAAGATAAACTCCCCACACCAAGTATCTTGTGTTTAAAAAGTTAAAGCGGGAGTCGTCCTGCCAGAGAATCTCCTGGTTTCTGTTCCCTAAACATGATGATTAGCAGCAGGCCTAATGCAGGAAGTCCCTATTAGAACCATATATTTTCTAGATGCAGGAGGAAGGAGACCCATGTGGTTGGCTGGCTGACTAGTATTTTAGTCCCTTTTAATAAAGTAGAACCTGCTGTATCAGAAATTCCTCTTTATAATAGTTGAGGTACTGTTTACTTACTGAGAAAAAGAATCACTTGATTCTACTAATTTCTTTTAATAAAACTAATCAATCCTCTGTGAATATGAAAATTAGTTACAGCTAGTTAATGTAGGTAGTAGGAATTACAAATCAAAGGGAAATAACTTTAATGGATTAAAATGTGAATAATGAAAAAATAACTTTAAAAATACCATGTTTTTTGTCTGACATCTACCAAATGTCTGGTAATGCTTTAACCATTTTATATACCGACATTATTTGACCAAAAGAACTGTCGACTGGATATTTTAATAACCAATGCTGTAATCCTCTTTTTCAGTATTCCATCAAGCGACCTAAGGTAAGTGTACCCATAGATGATCTGGTATGTAAAACGTTCTATCATTTTATCCGACTCATAAACGGAACCAACCTCGTGCCAGAATTGCTTGTTTGAGAAAGCTGGTAATAAAGCGGGATACATCCATTCTCTAGATCAGCTGCTTTGTTGCTTTATGGTCTGAGCACTCTGCTAGCTGTAAAGAATTTGCTGACGGCATTCTTTTTCAAGGATACAAAGTAAAATAGATTTATTTATAATTTTCAAGGAAAATAAATTCTAGCTGTTGTGGTTTCCTTTCCTTAGAGAAATCTCTGGCACACAAATGAGTTCCATCAATATATTTTTCTTGTGCGTAGTAAGTAATCATGTGACAAATTAGTTTAAATGTCAGAATTCTTCTCTCATTCTGCTTCATCCTAACATGGAAAAAGAAAAGTAGGCTCAGGGGGGAGTTTGTAAGTAGCCTGAGTGTTTTGGTACTAATTTATGGCGAGTTTGTTTCCAAATTCTAGGAAACCTCTCCAACTCTATTCCAGGTATTTATTGGTCTTTGTTCGTACATTATCCAAGACTCTTTAGAATCAGGCTACTATTTTTGTTTGTTTATTTCTATTAATCAAAGTTTACTCGGTTAAAATAAACAGCAAACACTGGCTTTGTTCCAAGTCTCTTTTTTCTTCACTGGTGTTGAGATTGAGGGGATGGAGTTTAGAAACGAAACATTCCCGTGGTTTGGAAAGACTTATCTGTTTTGTACCTGTACATCGCGTTTGGCTGACTACTGTTTCTATTCAACTTACCTGTCAGAATTTTACTTTATTTTCAGCTTTACTCAGGCAGGGACCCCAGACAGTAAAAAAAAATACAGCCAACTGGACTGAGATGAAGTGACTGGTCACCTATAAAATGGCTCAAGTCTGTCAGCATTCTGTGTTATTAGAGAGTAGTCACCACCCGTTGCTGATTAATATTACATTCTTCAGATCACCACGACTGCATATCGCGTTATGCTGAGGTTCACAAATATTACATTGTGATTAGAGGAATCTTGACTCTCTCACCTGAGAGAAGGAAACTTTTTTAAAGAAAATATTCGTTTTTCTAGTTAAAAATACAGATGAATCTAATTTTCATCTCTCTAGTGTTATCTTCTCAGAATGGTAAACTTTAGTATTCTACACTGTACATGTTTATATTATACATAAACATTTCCAAAAATGAGCCACACACACACACACACGTATGTTAATATGTAATAGACAGCATTTTTACTTTCTTTATTGTCTGCAATCATATGCGACTAATTATTGTATTAATCAAATCAGCTGGTCTGATGAAAATGGAAAGAATTTTTAAAATAGCTTATATTTTGGTAAAATTTGTAAAAAACAAAAAAAGTTAGAGATACACCTGGTTTTTTTCTTCAGAAAAAGTTCCATGGTTCATTGATGGGAGCTGTTTACAGAACATCTGAGCTCCAACTGAGAGAGACAATGACCCCAGTTTTAGACAAAAATCACTAACAAACTTCATTAAAAAATTAGCTAATCTACAGCGGTCATTTTCCTTAAAAGGCATTAAAAAAAAAAAGAAAAATTACAAGCTTTAAAAAGAAAGCCAGGTGGGATAATGATGCACATGTAGCTGCTGACAGACACCCAATCCTTTCCTTGTATTATATTTTTGTACTCCAGAAAACTGTTAAAAAAAATACTACTTTTTCATCACATTTAATAGGAAGGAAGGAATATCTATTTATACAAAATTTTAAATATTGCAGCATGTAAAGGAAGCAAAACCAGTCATCCTGGACGTAAAGAAAATCTCTCAATTTGGCTGCACTATGTCCCACCCCCCTCAGTTATCACACAATTAGCATCTCGCTCTTTGGAAACATCACTGAGAGCTTGCTGCACGAACATCCATACACTTCTCTTGGCAGCCTCTGCCTTGTGAGTAATCTAAAAGAACTTTTGCTTTTGTTTCTTTTAAAAGAAAAATATATATATATATATATGTATATAGCTTTCATTTTTGTTGTAAAATAGAATCCAAGGCTTATTCTGCAGACAGACTGACTACCGTATTTCCTCTATTAAACTGACTGTCAGTTTATTTCACTCGGATGGCATTTGGGTGTCAGTTTATATTTTCAACGAATATCAATTCTAAACCACAACTATGGTATGTATTTTCGCAAAATGCAACAGGGCAATATAAAGGTTATATTTACTACCAGTACGGACTACCTACATTGTAACAACAAATGCATCACATTGCCCACGCACACTTATTCTTCGTCTTCACTGACGGCCTCGATCTGCGGTTCATTGTCCAAGTCCTACTCGTCGTCCTCCAAGCCGAAGTTACTGAGCGACACAATTGGGCTCATTAGATCCTCGAATCTGCTGCAGCTTCTCGACAATGTCCGCTTGTGCAGCAAAGCAGCCCTCTCCCTCTCTGAAGCACTTGATTTGCCTATCCATACTCCCATCTGAGGGCAAGTTCAGACCACAGATCTGGAAGGAGTGTTGAATCATCTCGGGAGTGAGCGTGTTCCAGGCTTCGATGATCCAGCAGCACTGGTCTTCCAAGCTCGGTGGATGGGGTTCCCAGCGGCTGTCTCCTTTTCGGCCTCTCGCAGCCACTACTCGTAGAGCTCCACCAGCTTCGCCGTGAACGGCCTGTTCCAGACATCATCTGCAGCCTGGATCAGCCCCGTGCAGCTGCCCGGAATCACCGCCATATCAATTCTCAATCCTTGGATGGCCTCCTTCGTTTCCTGGGAGGTGTGACAGCAGGAGGAGTCCCAGACAAGGAGCAGCCGTTTGAAGGCGAACGCTCCAAGCACCTTTTTCAGTAACAACAGTGTAGCTTCTTGGTCGTACCAACCCTTGCGATTATACGTGATCAGGAGCCCAGGAAACTGCTTCTCTAAGACTGGGAGAGACCGAACCCGCCGAAGAACCAAGTTCGGCTTGAGCTTTGTCCCATCAGCCTTTGCAGCCAGCATCACTGTGAAGCGAGTCTTCTCCCGTACGAACAGTGACCTCATGGATGTCGACTGAACTAGCTCCAGCCAGGTGGTGGTTTGGTCGCAATGATGCAGTCCGGACTGTAAGCGCGCTTCTTTTGCAATTTCTGGACGTAGCACATGAAGTCTACGATCTTTGGAATGAAGTTTTCAGGCAGCTTCTGAGCTGTACTTGTCTTCCATCGCAACAAGAGTGTTTCAAGTCACGAACTTGTCAAGCCAACCTCAAATGGCCGAGAACTTGGCTTCTAAACCCAGCTCTCCGCTGCCTCATCCATAAGCTTTTTCCGACTAACTGGCTTGTGCTTCTGACAAACAAAGTCCAGCACGCGATCATCGATGTGACCATCAGCAATCAGATGTCGCCCACCACCAGCTAGACGAGCTCTCTTCTTTTCACCTTTGCTTCCTTCCAGCCGTAGAGCACCTTCCACTTCGATCCAATTCAATAGGTGTTGACAACTGATTCCCTTTGCTCGCGCAGTCACTGAACCACTCTTTCCAGACTGCTTCCAGGCATCCAAACAGGAAAGTTATGGGCGTAGGTTTGAATCAGTCTACAGTTGGCATGCCATATAATTAGACTTCGGACTCTATCTCAATTTCCGAGACCTCAGGCAAAATTTACATAAAAATCTCGATCTCGAGTCTCGACAAAGAAAAAAGCAGTTTTTAATAGTGCGACATGTCAGTCTAATAGAAGCTGTCAGTTTAATAGAGGAAATACGGTAACATTTCAGTGTCTCAACTGATTGGTTGTGAAAATACAGAACATTTTATTTTTTTTAAGAGAAAAACATTAAGCATGCAGTTACTTCAATAAAATGTTATTCTTGTATTCCTTGTCGGTTGTCATCTTATAACAGAGCCTGCAAGAAGAATAAAAATCAGTATTTTTTAGTTGGATTACTCCCCTACCCATTTAGGCCACCAGAACCAGACCTCTAATCAGTAAGCATTATAGATGCGCATGTAGGGTAAATGGCCTATATATAAACCACCCTAACTTGGATCATGGGTGTTTCATGCAAGATTTTAAAATCCTGGATCTCAGTTCTAACATGAGATCTTTCTTATATCAACAATGCAAAACCTTTGTCATTAAATAGAATAAAACACTGGTAAAGTGCCAACTCGGGTACCATTCATAATGGTTTTTCAGCCAGATATACAATAACTATTTTCACTCCTCCATAGTCACTATGCTATTTGTCCTCAAACATCCAAAATACATTTGTTTTTCAAAATTCATTTGTGAAGTAATTGGGAAAGGCTGACCATAAAATATAAAGGTAGCTGTAATTCACTATAGCATAATCTATTCTTAAGGTATCAGAGCTAAAATACATTTACTTTCATTTAGAATTTTATTCTCAAGGAAACAATTTATGCCTACCAGTAAGGCTCAAGGAAACTTTGTTTTTGCAACACAACCATGCTTTACCAAATGCAGAATTCTCCTTTAAAAAGGAAGGATAATAATAATAATACAGCTAAATTGCTTCAGCATAGATTTAAGGGAGTTAAAATATTCAGATCAATCAAAAGATGTCTAGTTTAATCCATAGATGCCCTGAGGGGTACCTAAGTATTTTAGTGCATAATTTTGTTTAGCTATCAACAATTTAGAATGTGGAAAACAAACTGGCTAACCATCTATAAGGTTAAAATAGATTAGGGGAACTGATAGGCTGGCAGGGGTTAAGCATCTCTCTTCCTAGGGCAGTCTTGTACGGATTTTGTTAGAAAGAACAAATGCATGCCACCATCACCAACCTACCTATTGGAGGTACATAATTAAAATAGCTGATCAAGAGAAACTAAATTATCCAAAATCTGAGATTACAAGATAAAGCTACTTATAGTGAATCAGCTCACAAATTATTCCTGCGTATACTTCAACAAAGAATCTAGAAAATAGCAAAGTCTGCCATGTTTTTCTAATTACATCAGAATAAAATGGAGAGAACAGAAGAAACTGTTGTGAGAATATTTGTTAAAATTTTAAAAAATACATCTGTTACCATGGAGGTGGGGGGGGGTGTAGGTAAAAGATGACAAACAAAGTTGATGACTAGAACAATTTTATTACAACCAGATGCAAACCTGATGAAAAGTTGATATTATGGCTAGCCTGAGAAACTCAGTCCACTGTCACAGATATGTTGTAATTTGTTTATATATAAAATCCATTTAATACCATTATACAAAGAGAAAAAAAACAAAACTTCCCTCCCTCTTAGTGGAAAAAAGAGGAACACACATTTCTAAGGTGGCACTGGTCTGTGCCAGGTTGTGTGTAAAATTCAAAATTAGTAGCAAAGTGTATATTTTATAAACACATGCAAAAAAGAAAATAAATAAATAATTTTGTAATATATATATATATATAAAGAAATCTGAAAGAAACAGTTGGTCATTCCTGGTAATTTTATTCTTAATGCTGCTATTCTGGCCAAAAGGTACTGACAACAAATTCACAGACTCTCAGTCAATGGCTCAGTGATGGCGAACTCCACAATTAGCTACACACTGTGTCGTACTTAGCTACCAGATTAATTCAATCCACGCACTGACAGGTGGAAAGAAATGATCATTTTTGTACGAAATGTATGCATACACATCAAGATTTCCCTACACTAACTTAAAAAAACTAACCATGTTGATCTTATCTTTTTTAGGTAAAAATTATTTAAAGAGAGAAAATGCCCCAGTTTGTAGAAAACTATCGAAAATACTGTAAGCTATTACTTTTTCTAATATAATTATATTCAAATTTCTTCTGTTTAAAAAGACCTGATTTCCCAAAGTAGAATATTTTCAGATGTTTATATTTATTAGAAGAAAAAAAAAGAACCCTGCAATCTGTTCGCTACAATGTAATTTTTTTAAACCAGGTACAAAGCTACAAATTGAATATAAATTTATATTACAATAAGTAGCTTCAGAAAAAAGGTGGAAAATGCGAATAAAAATACCAATGGTGAATTTATTTTTTGTTTATCCTCCCCTAATGCTCAGATACTGCTGCTAATTTAAATCTAGCAAGAAAAACGTAGATCTAGTGCACACACACACAGTGTGTGTAGACTGACATACATGAAAGCTATTCAATAGTTTTTAAAACAAACAAATGCAACAAGAACAGAATGATATCCATGCATAACCTGCACCATTTCTAAACATGGTAACGCTCGCACGACACTAAGCACAGAAACAAAAGTTGGCCCGTTGCAAAGCAGCGGTTCCTTCCATCCAAATTTCGGAAATCAAACAAAACTTAAACATTGAATCATAAATAGCAGTTTTGTGGATGATGGCGACTTCAGAAATCTTGTGTTTTTTTCTTTTGGAACCTCTGCAAATTGGATTGTTTTCTGACTTAATCTGAGCTGGTCCGTGCAATATTTGAACGCCACACCGGCTCTCAGATCAACACGTGTAGTTCATAGTCACAAGATCCTAAGTAAATTACAAAGCATCACTGCATCTGTGGTAACCCTCATGAAATGACAAGCATGCTATCACACAATATGCCACAAGCTTTTTTTTTTTTGCAAGAACAAATGGGACGATGTAACCTGAGAATCTCATAAGACCACCACGGTGAATGGCAGAACGCAGTAAAATCACTGCTACTGACCATGTCCAATGTTCTGACTTTTCTTTTTTTTTTTTCTTTTTTCAAACTTTTCACATCTGTATTAGTAATGACATGATTATAACAAAGATGCTAAACCCATTCTATCATATGCAGCACCAGACCAACTGTTGTGGTAACAATGCCCGCACCATGTTCATCGAAGATTCAACTGAGATGTTGAAGCATAGTCATCTTCCTGCTTGTGTCTTACTTTTCCCACTACTGCCATGGTGAAGATTTAAATGAACCACGCATTAAAATCAGAACGCAGCACAGTATGGGTGATGAAGATAAATTTCTGGCTGGATTGTATTACTTGCTCTTTCTAATTTTCTATCCAACAGAATCTAATCAGAAGAGTTTGTTTCACCAGCAGAGAAACTGGATTAAAGTTGCATTTAGTTTTCCAGATCATGCATCAATCACTTATTTTCTCACTTGCTGTTCATCACATCTTACTAAGAAAGCTTATTTAACATAGAAATAAAGGACCACATCTCAAGCCTTTAGAAAAAGGAATCTTTGTAGTTCACATAATACATTTTTTTTTTTTTTTTGTACAAAAGTAGAAACTTGCTTACCATAACTTTAAGGTAACCAGAGGCAGTGTAGTAAATCACTACCTTTCACTGATCAATGGTTTATTACTTACTGGTATCCACCATAACTCACATGTTCAGGAAGTTGTCTATCATTAACTGGCTTTTCATTGAAGAATTTCATACAGGACCTACCTACAAGGCTCCTATAGATTGTTATTTTTGAGATGAAAAAAAAAAATTAGTAACAATAGCAACCAAGAGCTGAGGCACTTCTTCATAGTAGTTACTGGCAACTTTATTGAGCATGTATAAAGTGCCAACAGTTTGCAGTCTGCATAAATCCCAACAGGCGTGGATACTAACCATGCCTAGGCCAGTAACTACACCATTTAGTCTCTCTATATGCCACTGGCTATTTTAAAGTATCTTTTGGTGTTAACAACTATGAAGGGTCCTAGCAATGAGTCAACTAAGTTTATTCAAAAAGTATTTCCTTCTTTTAAATATCTATAGAACGGGTCACATGTACAAGAGAGATGTAATAAAGTAGATTACTTTTTAATGTTTACCAAAAAACTAATATATAAAACAACAGTTTTATTTTGATGTTGATATTATTAATTAAATTTTTCAATAAAAATTAAAGGTAACATTTTCTAACTGCTATGAGAAGGGAGTGTGTATCATTTAAAACCAAAGTTTCATATTCAATTCCCTAAGATTCTTAGACCACCTACCTAGAGTAATCTCCCTTTGTTTTCATAAAAAAACAAAAAACAAAACAATGAACAGCAGCAGCTTTAGCTGTCCAAAGAGACATCTACAAATAATAGGAACCCTGCAAGCAACCAGGTACCTTGATTCATCAGGTAACCTGGAATTAGAGTATTTGTACATTATCACAGTCAGTATTTGAGAACACACACACTTTAAAACATGTAAACCTGATACAAAATTCAAAAAGGGAAAGCTGATGTAATGTACTCAGCTGATCCATCCGCATTAAGTAAACTAATTTTTCTAATAAAGTTACATATGATCTGTAAACAGAGGTTACAAAGCGGCCATATGACCCTTTTCACAGGACATCTCAAAGAAAATTCCAGTTAGATTTACAGTAGATACTGGACCAAAAAGAAAAGTGTTTGTTTTAATTTTTTTAAATAAAAAGTAAAACATGAGTAACATCAAACGGATTTTCTGTGGTCAAGCCGCATAAGCAGGTCAAAACAACAACTTGGCTCAAGTTTCCAACCCAACATCCTCCATTTGGAAGACCAAACTCTGGGCAACTGTTTAGATAAAACAACAATAAAGTAATCAGTCAATCTTTTTTTTAAAGTTTCTCTATATCCTAAACCAAATGACAACATGGAGTTTATCACAAATCTGCCAAAATCTAAAAATTTCAACAATTATAGGATTTGGGATGCAATGTAATCAGAAGAAAACAAAATAGATTTCTCTCTAAGTGCCACCTGCATCCATGCAGTCTCTCCTGATAGTCTGATTGTTGTCGCTGGCTATATTCCATCTTAGCCCGGATAACAGCAGCTCTATGACAGACTCGGGCCAGTAGAGTAAGAACAGTGACTCAATAGCTCATGTGGCAACAAATGTGATTGGCGAGTTTTTAAACAAACATCTTCAGCAGATGGGGCAGATACAGGCAGGGGAAAAAAATCTTAGACTTCTAGAATATCAAGTCAGAGTTTGTTTATTTTTTTTTTTTTAAAGAGGTGGTGGAATAATAATTTTAAGTTAAGAAATGAAATGGAGGTATCTATTATTACACCTTGTGCAAAAAACGTACCTGGCATAGTGTCTGAGCATCTGTGACAGACTCTCAAAGCATCTATACACGTGGGTGCAATGTCTCATGTATATCTCTTTATGACTGTTGGTCGGAACCAAACTGAATGGTCAGACTGAGGTTGGTCTAACTATACGAATTTGTTAAAAAAGATGTTTTCTAATTTGATTTTTTTTTTGTTTTGTTTTTCTTATGAAAAACAGATCATCTCTGCTTGGTTTCTATAAAACAGATTTATCACAGACATACAGTGCTAACAAAACTATTTACAGAAAGCTATTCAGCAACAATATAAACAACAAATGATGAAAAACAAGTAGTTTAACTCTGTCATTTTGATTTTTTTGGCCAGTAAATAAACCGATGAAATCAGGAAGCTCTGAAAGGACAAGAGGCCAAGTAAACAAACAAACTGATTAACAAACTTTGTTCATTAACATACTGTAAACATTAGAAACAAAAATGCACAAGTAGTTCAAATCACAAAGCCATAAATTTAGAAAAGAATGCATTTTTGGGTGGGTAATTTGTGTATTTATTTTTAAAAGCACGTAAATTTTTTTTTTTTTTTTCAAAGAATTCCCTGGGTGAATAGTCATTTAAAATAAATATATAATTTTTGAGACCAAGTCAACTTGTGGCCTGAAAATAAAGACCTTTTACACAGGTCTACGCATTTCCTTGTAAACCAGATGCAGTATATGCTAAACGAGAATGTCTGGAGTGGCCACGGTTAATAACCGAAGCTCGCCACTTCCCTGCCAGTAGCAACACCTAGAAACGATCCATGCCAAGAAAGAGCAAAGGAACAGCACTACAGCACCAATGATATGGCTGAAAGACTGTCAAAGATACCGGCTGGAATTCCTTTTGGGCAAGTGAAACAAAGGAAACATTTTTTTTTTTAAATTAAAAAGACTAACTAGATAAATATGGGATGTTTATCATTAGTGCGCATCAGCCCCACATCTAAAAATTCATATGGCAGCACTCTGCAATGGCCATATATATATACATACATACCATTCTAAGTAAACTAGACGATAAACTAAAAGACTTAAAAAAAAAGAAGAAAAATGCTGTTGGAAATTATTCCTTTTTAACATTTGCTGGGTTTTGATTGTTACTTTGTTTTAGGGGAAACTACCACCCAACAAAACCTGAACTGTGGCTTTCCACTTAAAAAAACGATAAAACAGATTCCCCCTTTAAAAGTGGCTAGTGGCAAAAATAAAAACAAAAAACTTATCTTTCTCATTCCTTCTAATGACAAGCCATTTTTTTTTTTTCCTAATGAGAAGATATGCCAAATATCTGTGAAGCAGGCAGAGTGGGTGAGGAGGAGAGAGCCAGGCCCTGCTGCCCAACATTTAGTAGGTGTTATCTTATACAGCACACTGGAATGTTTTCCCAGAGACCCCCAAAAATAAATATGACATGTTCCCCAGTGTAGTGTAGTATGTGTTCATGCAGGCGTGTAAGGGGACTTAATTTCCCTGGAATGTATTTTCTTGTATTTAAGCAAGTGCTGACTTCATAATCTTGTGACTTCGTCTTTTTCGTTGATATGTTCAGAAGATTCTCCATTAGCCAGAGGCTCTCGCTTGCAGACTGTTTCTGCGCGTTTCCGTGACATGCAAACAGAAAACTCTGCAGTGGTTGGGGTTTCCTGTTTGTGAAAGAGCTCCCCTGAAATGTCTGTTGCAGTGGGGGAATGTTCACCGTTCTCAAGGATAGTGTGTTCCATAGATTCGTGGAGTCCAGAGCTGAAAAGTGATGAAGTGAAGCTGTTTGTGTCCGATTCCATGTCTTCCACACAGCTGAAGTTGCCATTGTCAGAGTCTATGGAAATTTCGCTGCAGCAGCTGCCTGTGGTGTCGCTCTCCAGTACAGAAGATGGGTAGTGGAACCGGCTGGTAGTTGGCAGGTTCAACATGGAAGGGTGACCAGACATGGTGTAGAAATCAAGACTGCTGTCCAGAGAACTGGCTGAGCTTCGCATGCTGAGTCTCATGTCTTCAAAACGTGTTACTCCTAAAAACAAGAGACAGACGCGTGTTAAATGTTTCTGTTTATAACTGTATAACTAAGCACCTACATCTAGACCAGGTTTAACATATTACTGCACAGCTCTTATAGAGAACAAGATCAGCTGTTCAAATATGAAATGGTCAGCATACAGAAGAAAAAATTAGATATTAATTGGAGACAACTTTTCCTAATGCACAAATAAGATTTAAGTATACTATGCAACAGATTCTCCACAAGAGAAGATTAGCTAATTATTTTTAAGAAATATAATATATTACAGTAGAAAATGCTTAAACAGAGATTACAAATTAAATAAAGAACAAATTTAAAACCAAACTGTACCTTGTAATATTAATCGTTCTTTTTCTTCAAGAACCATCAATTCCCGTTTCTTTTCAGCAAGTACTTTCTGAATGCAAAAAAACAAAAAGAAGAGTTAATTGGCCAGTTGTTTCTTTCTAAAATTAAAGCCGGTCGATTAGAGCAAAAAAGTGCGTACTTACTTTCAGTCTAATGTATCTGTCATGAAGTTCAACCTTTCGACAACAGTCCTCAAACAGCACCACAAGTCTAAAAGAAAAATATCGATTCACCTCCTCTCCATTAGCTGGCATTTACATTGTAATGGTAAAAATTTTTTAAAAATGTTTACACAACAGACTAACTGAAATACAAAGACTGCGACATCAAAAAAGTTGAGATAAACGAAAGCTGTACCTGAAAGGTAACAAGACCACGGAGGAGGAGACGACTATTCAAAACACTTAATTTTTTTTAAAAAAAAATCTTTAATAAACTAAAATAAAGATAAAAAAACTTGAAAAATATATCCCTATGTTAATTATCAGTTGAGTATACTCTATCTTCTTTGAAATGGACTAGTCATCATTCATCTAGATCCACAACTTAGGCAAATCGATACATTTTTTCTCCCAGACAATTATCTCCCATTTCCTTTTTGCATGTTGAATAATCATCTTCAACTTTTACCAGCAGCAGAAGGTAATCACTTCACTGGTCAAAGAGGCCCTGGTAGATGGACCCTTTATTTAATAGTAATTTTTAAAAAATGGAAATGGGTAATAAGGTTTAAACTAGCTAGTCTTTCTGCATGAAGAACCAATTTATTTTCAAGCAAAACTCTACCGATATTACTTTCTCAATATACCTAGGGCAGCATTTGGAGCAAACGATCTCACCCCCAATTCCTGTAAGCTGGTCCTAACTAAAGCTAATATGTTTAAGGTATATTATTGACGATTTTAGCTGTCGGTTAAAATTAGCAATATTTGATGCTTAGTTTACAAAAATAAACAGCTCTTTTGCATTTCAAAAGATATAAAAACTGACTGAGCAGTGCCAGGAATCATCAGATAAAAGAATGTTTCATGACTGGCAGACTAATTCAAAAAAGCAAATAAAACAGGTATGCAACAACATTTACAGCCAGTAATACCAAATGACTAAATCTAGCAGCCAGGCTACCTTCCCTTTCTCTCTCCAAACAGCAATACACCATTCCGAAAATCCTCCCCAAAACAGACAGGCCCAATTGCTTTGTTTTGGTTGCACCGTGAATTAGTTTTCAGTTCAGCCACCATGTTTTGGTGGCATTATGGATCTAAGCTGTGTCTATATCTGAAAATGTGATCTGAACCTTTTGGAAGCTGCTTGCTCCATTGTTTTATTCTATTGTTTTGACTCCCTCATCTTAAGTATGTTCAAAAAAGGGAGGGGAACATGGATAAGGGAAATATTTTAAAAAGTAAGAGGAAGCATAATGCACTAAGTATTGCTAAGAGGGCTGAATTAAACTAAACTGTGGAGCATCAGTCAAGCGGGCTGTGAGAAGAATGCTGATACAACAATAATTTACAATCTCAAAAAACAGAAAGATAGAATATTGTCATTTCATGCTGAAGGTGATACTAAGGAAGCCATGGACAACTGCAAAAACTTTTTACCAGCCAAAATATAGTGATTTAGATGGCGTCCATGATAGGCTACCCCATCCAAAAAATTCCAAAATTGTTCAGGCCCTGAGCATCTCAAATTTGAGAGTTTGTACTGAATAAATGAAAGCTAAAAAACCGTGGGATGATCTTCTGGATAAATGGGGTGTTAAAACAGTTTTTTTACATGTTTTAATAATGGAGATATTTTTGAAACTGCAAATGTTATTAACCGGTTCTGGTATCGAAAATCAGTGCATCATATCTGATCACCGTGTTGTTTGTGCTATGTGAATTGCCCACTTTAAAAAAACCAAGCAAGTCAGTTTTATATCTCTTTGACACTTTCATCTTATTCTGAGATATTACAGAACATGCAAATTCAGAAATTGAACTCTCAAGCATTAGACAATATTTAGCTCTGCTTCAAGTTGTCCAATATTTGGAGTTCACAACTAGGCCAACACACTCAACCGTCTTCTCTTTGGATAATGTGGTACATATCTCCAGGCAACCACTGTGGCAAATACTGTACACCAGCAAAAGATAGGGAGAGATGGAAAGTCGGTGATCATTCGTGATCTGTTTAGCCTTTAGTGCCAGCTGTACAGTGCTAAGTCCACAACAGGTGGATGGTGGGTCAGCATGCATTCCTCCAACTCATCCTCAACATTAGTCCACCCAGCTTTGCAGCCACAATTTGCCACTTTGGTTTTCTTTGTGGTCCACAACATATCCTTCACTTTATCCTAACACATTTTTCACTGAGACTCAGGAGGGCCATATTACTTATCATTTTTTCAATAAGCTTAACAACTTATAACTTAAAAGTTGCTGTATATGACTTGTGTGGCTTTATTGGAGACATTTTGAGATGAACAAATTTACAATTTATTTCAGAAAATAACAAAAAACAGTTTTTCATTAAAGGAATTTAAATGATTCTATCCATACATAACTAAGTCAATTTGGAGTATAAGTAGAAGCCAAGACTTCTGGAGAAAAAATATTGACTAATACACCAAAAAAACACAGTACACAAACCTGTAGTACAGATTGCACGTTTCAGCACCAAATTTTCCATGCAATCACAGAATACTTAACAGGAATGTAAAGTATTGTGCAAATTAATGTGAACAGGATTAGAAAATGGTTTTAATAAACAGCATATATTTTGAATACTGGAACCACCTTAATATCTGATAATGTCTTAACACATGTGGGCATCACATGCACCATCTCTTCAGATTCTCTTTATTTCTTTGACATAAAACCAGATCTGATCGTTTTTCCTTTAGTTGTACAATCCAGTTTTCAAAGTCAAGTCTTACAGTTGATGAGGATTCCTGGACACCTGCTGCAGCTAATTCCTCATTAAGCACATCACTAGTTTTTCTTGGATCCTGCTTGGTCATTCACATTAATTTTCACCATCTCTGAGTAATGTTTCGCCATTTTTTTTTCCAGTTTTGCATTCCTAGATGGGGATATAAAGCCTGTGGTTTATTTCTTAACTCATTCAGTCCCAGCAAAATCTCCATAACAATCACAGCCCCCTTCCAAGTCTTAATTTCCTCCTCCTCCATTGGGTACCATGATTTGTTGTTGAAGCAATGCATTTCTGTGCATATGCATTTGTCTGATCCACTACTTCTTTGTACAATGTCAAGGAAAATATTAGGTTGATCTTTTTCTCTCCTTTTTCTTTTTCCATATTTGAAGAAGGTGCTGGGTTGGTCATGTAAAATTTTTGACAGGAATAGTGTCTGTCCAGTCAATACAATGTCATCATCACTATTAGATTGTTCCAGTTAATAGTTGCTTCCCTCCTCATTGGAGAAATCTAAATCCCCATCATTTATAACTTGTAAGCTTGAATGATGCTTCACAATTACTTTGATTTTCTTTCTGTATCCTCAACATCCTGCAATTCAAGGCGTTCAAACTCATCTTCGACGTTACTAAAAAAAACATCTGCCATATTGGGTTCACAAGTTTCATGATTGAAACATGCGGTCAGAAAATGACCTTTGTTTCGGAACTATTTTTGTTATCAGTGAAATATTTTCACAAAAGGACGTAAAAGAAAAAAAAGGTTTCTCATTGGATGATTGATTGCAAAAGGATTTCCCTGGAAATTTACACATTCAACCAATCAATCTGATTTTAAGGCGACTGTTGGCCATACATATTGCATGGATGGCCATCACAAACACTTTGTTTACCACAAATGTATGCCAGATAGGCCATTAAGAGAATAAATCCCAAATCCCATGAATTCATGTGGGATCACAGTTGGATGAGTTAATCTTATTGACCACTCCACAATTACTTTGATTTCATTGCAATTTTTCTTTCTGTAGGAGGAGTGTGTGCGTGCATGCGTGTTCATTAAAGGCAATTATTTTATTTCTTTTCTTTGGTGTAATTAACAAAAAACAGCTATCACGCAACCAACCCTGGTAACTGACAAGAATATAATGTAGGCAGGGACTGAACAAACTCAATATAAAAATGATGCAACATCCTTAAAAATAATACAATAATTTCAAAACATTACACAGTAATGCATCGTATACCATAAATAATTGCTTACTGATAAAATAAATACAATATCTAAGCTTATTGTCATTGTTTAATCATTTTTGTTTCATGTTCACATTAATTTATACATCAGTTGTCTGTACTGACCTCACTTTCAGAGTTATTTAAGTCACATGCTCGCCTTTGTTCCTTTCCTTTTTTCTTTTGTTACAAGTGTCAGAGTAGCTAAAAGATAAGTTTCTGTCTCTTAATTATTTGGTGGTTTCTCACATACCTCAGTATCGCATGGAATTAGTCTTAAATGTAACAGTGATTTTGTAAACTTCTAGCCAGTGTAGACAGAACACCACAAAAATGCGCTCTGCACTAAATATAAAAACAAACCTCATGTGTTTCCCACTGGTCTGGATCCTCTCCACCAGCTGCTGATGTGTAGTGTGTTCAACACTTTCCCCATTCACAGACAGTATTACATCACCTGACCAAGAGAGATGACAGACAACTTGTCAATTGAGAGGCAAAGTCACAAATCAATTACGATATAATTGTTTGTCTGTCCATCACATTTGGGCTCTAGTCTTATGCTGGGTTATCATTATACACATATTTTAATGGCATATCTAGCTACATTCCCACAAGGAAATATTTACAGGAACCATCCACCAAGTTAGGAATTTAATACTATACCAATAAGATTGTGGAAAACTCCAGATGACGACAAGTATTAAGGGAAGTAGACACACATTACATAGGAGAGAGTTACTAGTTTTGAGGATGGCCTCAGCTTTTGGGGGAAAGAGTAACTAGAAGAATGCAGGGATAGTTGGATCCTGATTCCAATAGACCTAATGACAATAGAGAGGACATCAATGGCTGCACAGAAAGACAACGATGACAAGGGTTTATTTACCTCGCCGCATGCCTGCAATCCAGGCAGGCCCTTCAAGTTCCACATAGTCCACGTATGTGGTCACCTCAATCTCACTCGTCTTTTTGTGACAAATTCCATAAGTCTAATTTTAAAAAAAAAAGAATCTTTTAGCATATCACCTTGTCACACACGAGAACACCTTCTCTGATGTTAAAAGAGTTAGACGTCTGCAGACCACCACTGTAAATGAATTATGGGACTTGATGACAGTATTATGCAAGGGCTGCTAAAGTGAGTTTTCTCTCTAGAGCACTGAAATTACTCCCACTTAGTGTTGCTTACCTGCCTGTT
Source organism: Nautilus pompilius (assembly GCA_018389105.1). Lineage (NCBI taxonomy): Eukaryota > Metazoa > Mollusca > Cephalopoda > Nautilida > Nautilidae > Nautilus > Nautilus pompilius. The sequence continues at coordinate 743,518 of JACATO010000311.1, read as the reverse complement.
GACAGTGCACCTTAGGGGTACAATTATACTGCAAACTTCCGCCCTTAAGCAAATGAATGGCGCCCAGGTGTGAGACTAACAAATAAATGTTATTCCACTGCCATTTCATTAAATATCCAAAATTAAAGTTATTAAACAAACAAACGCACGCTTATATGCATACACACATGTAAGTACATACAGTAGATGGTTACCTGAATGTGGTCTTTAGAAGCAAGCATTAACCATTGCAGTATTTTTTTTTTAAAGTATAACAAAGTTCCAGAACTTTTGTATTTTAACAACCTGTTGCATTATTAGCAATGTTAAGCAGTACGTCTGACGAGATTAGCAGGCCCGTTTAGCTACCAGCTTTGTGGTAAGATAAGTCTGCACAAGTTTCCCATTAATTGGAACAGAAAGGGTTGTAAAGAAGCCATCTACCAAATTGAGCAGTCACTAAAAATTGGAAATAAAGAAGAGGGAAGCGGGCTAACTTCAACTTGTAAAAACTAGTAGTCTGGCCTAGAGCAGTTTTGACGACAATTATGATGTATGCACGCTGGCATTCAAAGTCATGAACCTATCATACAGACCCAGCAAAAAAATAAACCAAAAAGCTAATTAATCACATATTAGAAAAACTAAAGCTTTTTTTTTTGGCATAATTGATGGACCCAGCAAGCTGTTTTGTTCATCTGATATTGTTTCTTACTATTAATTTAAATAATTATCTTATACTATACTTTCGTATTATTGATGACTATTACTGCTTTGTTTAGCAAATTAAAATGGCACCTAAAAATAAAAGCTGGTTACTTCCAAGGGCAAATTGTAAAAGGAATGGAACTAGTTATTCACACACCATCCTATGTATAGAATGGAGTCAATTGGTTTAGCCATAAGCAACTCAAAAAGGGCCAAGAAAGAAGAAGAAACCACAGGAATGAGAAGATAGGTAGCTGATTCAAAGTCTAGAGCAAACCCTTTCTTGGCAGGTGGCCAATTAACTACTGACCACAATTCTTCTTACCACTGGTTAAGAGATACTCCATTGATTGACCAAGTAGCAGCTGGAAAACCATTGTTTAGCCATAGGGTTTGGTCTCCCCCACCTTAATCTCCTTAAAGTTAATTGAGATGAAGTAGATCAAAAGAGCCAAGAAAAAAGGTCTGACCAATGCCACTAAACTAGAGAACTACTTGCATTATTTTTTGTTTTTATATTTTTTTTTGTTTACAAGTCATATATCAAAACATTTAATTGTGATGCCATTATAACTTCGTTTTTTTTTTGTTGCTTGAATAATACATTTTCATTAACAATGAAGTTTTAAAAAGGCAGATATCTAACATATTTTGAGGTTTCATCACCACATACATATATATCAGAAAATTACAGACATTTCAGCTAACTTTTCCTGTTGACATTCTCAAAATGGTCTTGATAAGGATTGCTGGTTTATGCAAAGATAACCTTCATTAATCTAGACTTTGTTGATAATTATGGTCCCATGCTTGTTAGAAATCTTGATATTTGGTGCAGACTAGATTCAAACTAAACTAGTGAATTACAGGTTGCTAATCAACAACACATACTTCCCAATGGATCATCAAAGCTTTCATCCCAGTGATTAAGCATTTTTGTGACACTGAAGTTTTCATTTCGGAATTAAAAGGTAGCTATATTTTTCTGATCTCCACCCCAGGTGCACTAAGCCAATAAGCTGACTGTAGGGCCATACATCAGTCTTCTTTTACCTCTCTCTTCTGGTGGAGCTGTTCTCAGTATATTACTTTACAACTGTCCAATTGCATGTGTTGATCACAGGACCAAGCATAATCTGTAACATTTCTCTAATTGTCCCAGTTGTGCCCTCTCCTCCTCCAGTAGTGTTTTTGCGTGGTGGATTCATAATTTTGAATGACTGTTTGATATTTTTCAACTATTTTTATTTACAAAATCATTAGAAAAATAGGTTAAAACTTTCATTATGGAATCCAGAGCTGGCTATTGTTTTCTGTCACATTTCATGTTTGAAATCTGATCAAGAGTTTTGTTATTTTTTAAAAATCATACCATAATAAAAACAAATATGAAGGTATATAAATAATTAAGTAAAATTTCCAAATGACTGACACACCTGCAGAGTGAAACCCCAAGACGCACTAAGTTTGACCAGTTTGATGGTCCGCCTCTTGCGGCTATCTGATGGATCTGTGCGGATGGATCTATCCTTTTCCAAATGAAACAATTCTTCACCAACTGAACTCACTTTAGGGATCACCTGTAATCAGAAAAACAAGCACCTTTTTCATTAGCAGAAAACCTAATGGCAGTGTAAGTTAGTCCAAACCTTCAAAACATATTTCAGCATCTTTTGGCATTAAATTTTGAATTGATCTTGTAATGTTGCAATGAAAATAAACAATTCATTGTTGATAAAGATGCAACTGTTTTCATGCATTAGTAACATGGTACAACATTTGATGTACCATCACTACAACTTCATATTTGATCTGTTTCCTGACCCACGCAATTGTGTAAGTGATACCCGTCATTTTCAATGATACCACTGTATTGTATTTCTTAAAAATGTGCGCGTTCAGGACTGCAATTAGAAGCTAACAGGGTGCTAGAAATTATCAACTAAGCCATGTGAAACAAAGCCAGGGAGTCTGGTAACCTTAGGATATTAGATTTGGAGACGTGAGAAATATTCTCTTCACTTTCTTCTTCTACAGATCTCAAACTTTTCAGATACCTATTTTAAATACTGGTTCTAGATGTTTGAAAACAGATGTAACAGTTATTCTATGTGCTGGCTTTCAAATGTCTAAGGGAAATAATTAAGCTAATTGTTTAGCAGAGTTAGCTTTCCCTAACTGTAAATTAATGCACATAAATAATTAATGATCAGTCATCCATGTGTACTAATTAAAAACAGTGTATTTATCAAACATATGACACATTATGTTGTTCTTCTCTCTCAAATGATTTAGTAAGAGAGAATACAACAGGTGAAACAAAGATAGAACCATCTATGTATTAATGAGTATAAGAACCCAGCTTTTAATACGACTAATGTTTACCTGGACGTGTTTTCTGTCCTCTGGGCATGTTAACACTGCCTTGACTGAATATTTTTCTAGAAAACCATGCCAGGGTTAGCTATGTATATACACAGCTATATAAACACACACCTTGTTTGTTCTTTCAGGAAAATTTATAAAAAGCAAAATAACAAAAAGTGTGTCAAAGTTCTTTAGAGTCATATCACATCCTGAAAGGAGCATGGACTTGTTTATCAAAAATGTATACTAATTAACATAAAACACTAGCTTTATCTGGTTCATTTACTATGAAAATAGTAGTATTCCAATCTAAAACTTCAGTTTTAAAGTGCAAAAGACACTAATGCAAATAAGAAAAGTCTGAAATCTACCACACTATTTATGATTCACTTGCCATTTTAAAACTATCAGCTACACACTATAACACAGAAATAAAAAATTGAATATTTTCAAACTGATTAAAACGTGGTACTGCAGTTTCCGCAGTAAAGTCTTTTGCAGTGAGTAAAAAGGATAGTGAGATCTAAGTCATTTTGCACAGCTGCATCCACAAATGAATGTCATACAGTGCTACACAAAACTATGATGCACACCCAGTTGTTGACAGAAGAGTTTGGAATTGTCAATGTGTTTGAGAATTACTGAAATTTACCAAAAGCTAAGAATAGTAACAATGATAAAGTAAATTAAAGATAAAGACAGTAAACTCTCTCTTAACCAAAATTAAAATTAAATTTCAGCCAACAGATAATAATAAAAACCCTGGAAATTTTCAGGTAACAGAACTAGCTTACTGAAAATTTTGGTCGGCTGATCTGATTCCAAAAACGTTTCATCTAATAGAACATTTTTTCAAGAGTTGTGATGTGCTTGCATGTCTCACATGGTGTAAAAACAATGCAACCAAGGGTAAAACCATGGCTGATATAGATTATCACATTATAACTCAATATTTTACATTACATATAACATGGAAAATTCAGACAGTTTTCCAACAATGAGGATTTGTGAAGTATTGGGATTAGCTTTCTTCTTCCAGATCTGTTAAGGCACTATATCATGTTGAATATTTGATAATCCTAATTTTGAAGTTAGATAAAATTTATTTATTTATTATTTATCCATACAGAAAATCCTCTCTAAATTCCACAAAAACCCTCAAGGAAATGTGCCTACCCTTATAAAAAAATTTTAGTTTCTATTAACTGAAAATACCCATTGACTAAAATGGGACAGACACCAATTATTTCAGATAATAGAGAGTTGATGTACTGTACTTTTTTTTTAGTTCCTGGAGGTCACTTTTAAAATGAGAACACACTATCTTTTTCTTAGTTTGAGGAGTTGATTTAAAAAGAAAAACAATCTAACCCAAGACTCAGTTCTCCTTCAATGATTTTTAACAGGGCACAGATCAATGTTTGCAGTTCGCATTAATCGGCCTAAGTGGGTAAGAGCTGCTTTCACCTGTATCAAACAGTGCATCTTTCTGCTTTAAGGAATTCTGTAAAGCAGTAGAGAGTCTGCATGAAAACAAACCAAATCTGTTTCCATATTTATGCTGAACTTTCTCCCTCCCTCCCTCCCAGATTTGCCATGTTTCTAGCTGTCAATGGTTATTTTCAAAATTTTAACAAAAATCAAGGAAAGAAAAACAAAAGAATTCTTCGTATTGTACAAATCATTAAGTGTTTAAAAGCAAGAGGCTTTGAGCAGACTGTAGTAAATGAACAAAAATCATGCTGCCACACGTCTATTACTACTATTCTAGCACATTTTCCCGACATTAATTGCCATGAAATGGAACATGTTAATTCTTATTTTAATTTCTTCTTTAAAAAATATAAACCCTTTAAATGGCTGGACAAATCAGAGTTTTGCCTGTCAGAGTATACTGCAGACTTTTAGAGTTTTCCCTGGTTATATGTAGTTCCCAATTCAAAACTCTTTTTTTTTTTCAATTTTAAAAATCTTTGGCAAAAATGTGTATATTTACAGTGGCTACACCACAGCACATATTCCTTATAAAGTTATTCCACATCGCTGCAGACAAGTGTTTTCCAGAACAGATCCAGACAGGCACATCAAACAGATTCTACATCCTCGCTGACATTCTCTCTACAATGACAAGGTTTGGGACCAGTGGAGAGATGCTAAATTCAAGATGTTGCCTTAGACGCAGAGCTTCATCACACAGAAGAGAAAAACAAGTCAACATTTAATGGCATTTAAAAACAAATATCTAGCTCTATAGAGAGACTGATGTGATGAAGAACTAGAAGCTACTTTGCAAATTGCCAACCTCAGCTGCAGGCACCATTCAAATGTTTCTCTCGATGGAACCAGAGCATCAAATCTAAATTTATGGAAAAAAAAATTCCTGACAGAAAAAGAAAATGACTGGATATATTCCAAAATTCTCATGTTTTGTAAAGTTCAGAGCATCTTTAGATCCTGGTATTTACTGCAACTTTTTTTTTTTTTTTTTAATGATAAACACAAGATGATTTAATTTGATGAGTCCTAAAATAAATTCACTTCATTCCATGTATTCACCCTAACTGCTATAGAAATGAAAGATAAGTACTTTACAAAAGACTATTCAGGATCCCAATGGGATAGCATCTGCCAAAAAATTTCAAGAATTTATTTAATTAAAATAAGTAACAAGGTGTGCATAAAAACAAATATTTGGAGAGTTTTGGTTGGTTAGTTATGATTAGACACATTTGACCATAAAAATACAACTTACGTGGTTACACCCCCAAAAAGACAACATTTGTCTTGATACAGATTTTATCTACCTGATCTGTATTGTTTAAATAAATATAAAGGAGCTGATTAGCGCAACACCTGTTCTTGCTCAATGCCTACTAGACTGGCGTAAACAGGCCAGTTAAATTACCAGGTAGCAATTGCATCTTCCAGACACCTTCACTGAGACAGGCGTATTTGACAGTTAAATGAGACTGCTACAATTTGTTGGCATTTGCTTTCAATCACCAAAGGGAGGATTTATCACAGCATTTCCACCTAAGATCATCTTTTCCACATTTATTTTCTAACAGCACAAAAAAAACAAACCAGCTTTCTACACATTCCTGCCAGACAGAATAGAATACATCATAATTAGAAATCCTTGGAGGTGGGCAAGAATGTTGCAGGGTTAAAGTAACTCCTGGATCTACCCCTTCCCCATGGTAATCGATGTCTAGCAAACCCAACCAGCACATAATTACTATAGAAAGCATGGCCCAAACTCAGTAAGCTAGCAGGTTTCAGAATTCAGTTCAATATTAGAGGCATGGTTCAAAAAAAAAAAAAAAAAAAAAACAGAAAAGGAAAGAAAATTACACAGATGGAAGACTAGCAACATGAAAAAAGACTTAAGAATTGCAGCTGCATATTGCTTTAAAACAAAATAAAGATTTACTTTTTCGTTTATTTATATCTTAAGATAGTAGTGAAACTGTAGAAACAATGAAAAGCTAGTAATCTTTGTATATATTACCACACACACACACACACTAGTGGTTATGATATATTAAAGACTCTCTGAGCCAGCCAGTTCAATGGTGTCATTTAGCAGGGATGTGATTTGAAAACAACACGTTACACAATGGCATTGAGATGGATGGTAGTAAGGAAACTGACTAGAAGCTTTGTAGAACTTGCCAAGAAATAGCCTAATATAAGCACGTTTGGGCCCTGGTGCTGTTGAAATTTTAAGCCAGGCAGATTATCCCAGCAAGCGCTTACAGAATGTCTGCAACTGTTCTGTTGAGTCTTGTGAATAATTAGAGGTAAATATGCATTTAAAGAGAAACATTTCAAAATGAATGTTTTGGGGATTATTATTATTTTTTAAATACACAAATAAAACAACAAAGTGAGCAAAAAAAAAAAAAAAACAAGTAGATTGTGCCTTTAAAATTAAGCTAAAACCGTTCAAGATTACATTTTACTGGTTAACAAAATCAATTTGTACTATTATTCTAACAACTATCTTAAGACACCTTAAATATTTTTTTTAAAAAGTCATAATCAGATAGAAAGAATTTGTGAAAAATTAAAGGCTTTTTAATTTCCACTACTAAGACTCAGAAGCTAGAAAATAAACTTTTGTATTTCTCTTTAAAGGCCCAATAATTAGACGTCGTCTTACACCTGCATTAAAAAAAGGAAAGTTTGCACACCTACAAAGTAAGTAAAATCAGCTAAACTAGTTGAGCAGACTGGCTAGGGAAAAAAAAGGGGAGGATTGATGCTGTTTACATCTGCGGTCTCACTGGCATTAGGTTTGTTCAGGTTATAACCATTCTGCTGACAATGGATGGAGTCACAAAAAAAGGAAATCACTGCAATCATCTGTCTCTCAGAATTACTGAGACAAAATTGATGGACAGACTCAATTTTGATTTTAAACACATTTTAGCCCAACACACAAAAACAGTAATTCCTCAATAATTCTGATGGCATATTACTAATATTTACACCTGTATCCAGATTTTTCTTTCATTTTCTATTATACCAAATTCTACTTCCTTAGCCTTAAGTTAGTGAAAGAAACCAATTCATTCTAACTACCACCATTTCTTTGACAAATGAGCTGTAAATGTACAGTAGTCCCCGGTATTCGCGGGGTCCATAAAAATGCCTATAAACGTCAAAATATAATAAAAAAATATAAGTAAATATATAATAATAATTTAATAGAAATACAACACTCAGAGAAACACCCGAGATAGCTACACGTGGTAAACTTGGATGATGCAGTGCTGCATCTGCATGAGACAGCACCTCATGGGCAGCAGCCAATCAGCAGCGAGGAGAAATGAATAACGCTCTCGGATTGGCTACTTTCAAACCTCCAGCCAATAGCGTTTATTTTATATTCATATTTTGCTGAATTTACGTTAGTATTTATATTACAAAATTAGTAAATTATATTGTTATTAATAATTAGTGTTAAAAAGTGTGAAAAATATATATTGCCACGAACAAAGCCATAAAAAAATCGCGGAAGATATTTGCGATCCGTGAATATGCAATATGGGGGGTTTCCACGGACAATTATTAGTTAGGTTCTAAGAAAAATTCCATGAATAACCGGTGTGGGGGGGGGGGTCACCGTAATCACATGATGATCCAAACAGGTTTATAGTCAAAATCTGTTAGCAATGAAGTCTGAAGAGAACTTTCCTTAATCTAGTGTAGATGAAGTCCAAAGAAGAGGAGAGGTAGCCACAAGAGCCCTCTTTGCCAGGCTTGCTTTCTTTAGCCACTATTACTCTTAATGTCCATGATCCCTGAACTCAAACAACAGCAGGCAATTATGAAGACCAGTATACTTTGACTAATGGCCAGCTAAACAGGGCCACCAGCTGCCAGTTACTCAACATTTTACATAACACTTCCTGGTCCCTTCCATAAAAAATTTACAAAAGAAACTACTTATCAAAAACTGAACAGAACTGCTTTCAAAGAAAAGACTTCCTCCCTTTGTTTCACCAGTTAACAATGGGTGAACACTCCCTGATCACAATAAGATTTCCTTCCTTATATACATCAAATAACTGGAGCATTAACCCTCCATATTCAGTAGAGACTCATTCCAGTCACCTGGATTGTTCCAACAGTGGCTAGCTGCCATGGGTGACTCTTGACCACTCACTGCTCATGAGCCCCACAACCTCTCCTCCTAGTTCACTTCTGTAGGATGCCTTCCTCAATACCTCAAACTCAGGACAGGGAATATGCAAGGAAAGAAATGGAAATCATGCCTGTGTATTGTGATACCGATATGATAAACTACCAATTGAAAGAAATACCAAAACATCAAACAAATAAGCAAATTCTTCCTCCATCCAAATCATTTTAGAAAAACAGACTAAGTTACAGTTAACACTCTTGATAAAAAAAAAAAAAAACCAAAAAACTTTTTTTTACTACATTAGAATTGGAAGTCTACATTTAAAAGACATTTAGTTTACAAAATCTGTTTAAATCTAGAAATTATATATTTACTTCATATAATAAAATGAGCATGTGTTACAATCCTGACCAGATAAGTATATTACGGTATCAACTGATGTACTGCAAACATAATATAAAACCACTTTAACCATTGGTTCTGTACTTTGATGGTTTAATCTTAAAATATATAAACAATTTCATAATTGATCACACTGCTTAATATTCAATTACACTGCAGTTTTGTGTTCATAAATACCAAAAAAAGAAATAAGAAATGGCTTCTACTCGAGTAAATAAATCTTTTGTAAAAGATTTTCAGCATTGTTACGGGGAGAAAATGGCATAAAACTTCAAAGTAAATCACAGTAAAATTTCTGTCCGCCAAAAAAGAAGTCTATTATCAACATCCTGCCACTAGCAGATCAATGGTCAGTCCACCTGACTAAACAAAAATCCATCAGTGCCATAGCCAAAACTACTCATGGAATGATGATCTGCAAACAGCTAACAAGTCCTACTGAAAACCAACCATGTGATGATTTTTCAATATTGTATTGAAGCAAAGCAGCAGCAACCTCATGTCAATGCCCCTCTCATCTCCAAGTGTCATCATCACACTACACCTGCCTTTAGCTACTGCCAAAAAAATCCTTTTAAAAGGTCAGAGCTGTAAGAAACTCACTTGCATGCCACACCAACCCAAGCCAATAGCTAACCATGCAAATTATATGAGCAGATGAGTCAGCACAGGACTATTATTTGACTTACTAAGTTGCATTTATCACACTGCTGCTGTCTGGGGACGGTCAATGAAAAAACAACAACAAAAAACCCTGCTCTGTGGTTATTTTATATTTACAGATTAAAAATAATAATAATAATTTAGATAAAAATTCAGAATTTTCCAACAAGCAGCTGGTATTTAATTTGGATAAATGAAGGATTTATTTCTCAGTGCAGCTACACAATAGAGATGCTTAACCAAAGGAAACAATATGTACATACGATATTCCATAAAGCTGTGAATGTTAAAGCTAATTGCTAGGCAAAACTGTCTTATCTGTACTTTAATCTAACTAGAAACAACACAGCTTTACAATGTGTAACAAATCTGCTAATATAAATTCTAGTATTTATAGTTAAATCTGCATAAGTCTTTGAAATCTTGTTTTTGTTATGAACTGATAAAAAACAAATAAAAGCAGTAAATAAAAAGAATATTTAAAGCTCTATCTTAATTTATTTTCAACTGATAAAAAAAAGATCCCACAAACAGAATAATGTCTCAACACATACAGCTGGTGAAAAGGAAACAATGAAGAAGTGAATTTAAGGAAACAGCTACGAAAGAATCACAGGTTTGTTTCCATTAGCAACAGGATCCTGACATCATCCAAAACAAACTTATGATTTAAATTAAGGGTAAACAAGCTTCACAAATGCACAAAAGTTTACTATAAGCATTTATAATATAAGTTAATTTTATAAAAAAATTAATTACAGTACAATTTGAAATCCAATATAAATAGTACATATATAACATACAGTTAAAGTTAAAAATAAAGTAAAAAGTTTGAAATAGGTTTTCTTGCTTTTTAAAAAGCATAATCAATTCAGAATAAAACATATTTAATATATAAATAAAGTTTACTTTTCCAAGCACACAAGACAAAAGTAATTGCAAATCTTTTGTTTCGAGATTTTAAATTGTTCTCAGAATACCAAGTTCTTTACAGAAAGAAAAAAAACTAGTGGACATGTCGTACAAATTCTAAACTAATTTTTTTCTTAAATTAGCTTTTATCAGGTTTGTCTGCTAGGAATAAACCCAAGCACTACTTTTTCTTTGTTTTTAATAATTAATGATAATTTATTCTCTCTCAAATTAATTGAACGATTTGCTTATGTCTGGATGATACTTATGCACTACTATAAAGCTGGTTTGAGATACTACTTGACTGAAGAGCACAATATTATCTGTCTAATATTTTTTACTCTGGTCCAGCAGAAAACAACATTAGATATTCTGGATCTGTAAGTAGTCCGTCTCCAAATGATGGGTAAGTGACAAAGAAAGAAACACGTGCACACACACACCTGGTGTTGGTTATTAATAACGAATCATTGCTCTTAACACTATTTAAACATCATGACTACAAGAAAGAGATCTAGTTTAAAATAACAAACACTGTAGAGGAGAGAAGAAACTTGTAAAGAAACATCAGCTTTAGTAGCATGTATTGTGAAGTTAAAAGGGAAAATGGTTTGATGTAACATTACCAAAAAAAAAAAACAAACAACAAAAAGTGAATATATGTCACTTAGAAAGAACCAAACAAGTAGCAGACATTAGTAATGGTACAATCCGCTTCCGCGATTATATACTCACTAACAGTTGATGGATTATAAGTCAGAGAGGGTGTGTTTTATCTCAGCTAGCAACCAGTCACTCACCATAGTCCGTTTCATTATCAAAGTGGAATAAAAATCACATGTAGTTTATCAGTGTACATGCCTGTGCTGAGCTTATGAAAACAATCCTATATTTCACAACCATCACAGTCAACCAAGCCTTGCCATTACCTGGTGTTTAAAATTAAACCAGGAAAAACAATACTGGAGCTTCCTAGCTAGCAACAACAAATCAGAAATTGTCACACAGCAGACAACACTAGAGATAACCTGGTTGTACCTGTGTACAAAGAGCACCTAAAGCTTGTCAGCTTGTTAAACAGGAAAGACCAGAAACAGGCTAAAAGGTATGAGCTTGACAGTAAGACAAGTTTAGAGCACCCCTGCAAAAACAGAAATTAAATGAGGTTTGCCATTAGAGTTATCACCACCACCAGATAACAAAGTGACAAGCATCTCAAGAGAAAGCAACTTACGGGCTCAATGCGAAAAAAGCCCTCTTTCTCCTCACTAGGCATGGTCTAAAACTTCATCTGAAGAAATCATCCACGTCTTTCACAATTTTAAAACAAATAAGGATTTAACATCAAAGGAAATGCTCTTACATGGTTACTTATTGCCAATATGAGCACGCTTACTACTGCTGTGTGTAACATTACCAATAAAAGCAAATCACTAATGACCTGTTTCAAAGCTGTTCATTTTTCCAAGTTACTAAGAGTTAGGGTTACCAGGTTGTATGCTCATTTGATCAGTAGATGGTTCTTTGCATGCTGGTCTTTAGCAAATAAACAACATACAAGAATTCTGCACTTCTCCTCAAAGCCCTAACTTCAAAATAAAAAAAAAAGACTGAAAGGTTATAAAGTAACAACTTCGAGCCATGGAACCTTAACCTCTTATTATACAAAAAAAAAAAAAAAAAAAACCATTTTAACTACCTGCTTGTCGAACTTCATTTCTAAAAACTCTAACCAGTCTGACATCTTCAAAGTGCAATAAATTCAGGACCTAATGTTAAGATTGCTCAAATTTGTTAGATGTTTTTGCTTGCATTGTTTCAAACCATATGCAATTGGCTGATTCTTGCAAGTGTAGCCCATGCAACTGAGGTACACCCCCACATCAGTGACAAAGGTATACTACATAAGGAAACCAGATTTTTTTTTTCTCAATGCCATATCCCCATCAAGTCAATATTGAGCTTTCATCCAGGCTAATAAAATTGCCACTTTACTATGGACTACCATGTTGCCAAATCTCTATCTTTGAGTGATATCAGCCAGTCTATTGAGTATTACTGCACTGTCTATATTAATTATCTTGATGGAAGAATTAATTATATTCTACTTCCAAATGGTGCTATACCTCTCTTAAATAAAGAGAACTCACACAGCATGTGTTAAAGATAGAGAATCAAGGGAAATAGGAAAGGTCATACTTTAGACATCCTGCTGACTAGCTGATGTGCTTTGACTAACATTTGGAAAACATTAATTCTCAATGACTGCCCTTCTTGTCAATGGCCTTACAGTAAACTCCCCCTTCTCCCAGAACAATATCCCAAGTGCCAATCGAACTAACTTAATGTCTTAAAACACTAAAGAGCAAAAGAAACTAGCTCTGAAATGTTGACAAACCTATTTTATAGATTTTTTCAATAGTAGTAGCTAGTTTTCATTAAAAAGATTATTATTTCTAGTAATTATTAAAACAATCATATACTTTAATTGTACCTCTCTAACAAAGCAAATGTGACTGACTCTTCACTATGATATCCTAAAGAACTGGCTGAAACTAATATAGTTATCTTTCCTTTCCCATTAGTCTAGTCTCTAAAGTCCCTATGATAAGAGAGTGACAGTATCTTACAATAAAATTTAGGTGGATTTCTTCTTGTGGAAAAGCCTGTCCTGATGTTCAAGGACAGCTCACAGCAGGTGGTGTAGAGAATCAGCCTTAGTAACCAAGCAAGCTACCTGAGAATGGCTGGGAGCTCTTAACAGTGGTGAAGGTATAAGTCAGTCAAGAGTTACCCACTACATGTACCCAGAAAAACCTCATTGGAACTTCTGAGATTTGAACTCAGACCCTAAACATTGGCAGTATACCACTGGATTACCATACCACTCAACCTGGATTTTAAATGTGGTCATCTAAATGCTTGAGATATACAATTGGTTGGAAGTTAGATGAAATTTCAACTAGTTCTTTGCACCAAACGTTAAGTTGAACATCTTTTTTTTTAAAATAAAGATCTTAAATAGTAATTTAAAAAAAAAAACAAACAACAGATTATAAGTTTTAAAACTAGATAACAGAAGTCTTTAAGCATTGTCAGTGGAAAGGCCGATACATAATGCAGTACATGAAGCATCTATTACTAAAAGGTAGTCAATGAAAAATATAGAACCTACAGAAAAGCAATACTGAAAATACAGGGGACTGCTGACCTAATAAGCAACAATGAAAAAGTTAGTTATGAGCACTTTGTGCTGAGTCATGGCAATAGCAATAGGAGAAAAGATAACCTCTGAGAATAGATGTGAAGGTTGACAGGATGTGTCAGGCTAGTTTAGCAAGGCCACATGATGACTGACATGCAGCTTAACAACTGTTGTGGTTCTAAAATGTCAGAACCCACAAATCAGCCACATGTAAACCAGCAGGCCCACTGAAGCAAACAAAAGTAATAGAAAAGCTGGAAAACCAAAGAAACTTGCCTTTCCTGTCTACTTAACCAGCTAACTGTTGAATACTTCCTCTCTATTTGCTTAAGCAGACTTTCCACAAAGATTAGACATGCTGTTTACCTGTCAGTAATTTGTAGTCGTGAATATCTTCACTTTCATCTTTTTTTTTTTCATTAGAGCACAAAAATTAATCTAATCAGTCTTAAAATTGAAAAATCTCTTTTTAAACATATGTAATTAACTCCATCTAATAAAATTAGCACCATTTAGATAAAGAATTAAGGTAGGTAAACCTGCTGAGATAAGACTGGCCTGTTTGCTGAGCAGTGACTGCTGCTCTGTTTGACTCTGGCCAAATGTAACAGATATTTTTACATCGTAAATGAAGATATCTATACAAAGTCACAATTTGAATGTTAATGGTCTTGTGATTTCTTTTACATATTCTAATTTGAAATTAAACTATTTGAAAAAAAAAAAAAATTGTAAAGTGTTTGTATGAACAGCCAATAAGGTATCCGCATCTGTATAAAGGATAAGAAGAAATGCATAGATGTGGGGTCTAAAAAAATCAAAGCCTTCTTAATATTTAGACGTGGGGTCTGCTGACATTTACAAAGTTATTCTTCGAGATGATACCATATTTTTGAAATACTACTCGCTTGATATGGAGGAGTTCAAATTAAGGTGAGGAAACAATTTCTAAAGTCTTAGATAACATTCAAAGTTTCAAAGCCTAGAATGGTGGACTTTGAGAAAATAAAAAACAAATTCATGTGAAAGCCGACTAGAGGTTTAGGTAACTCTTCAAAATAGTGGAGCACATGGTTGTGTTGTCTGGTTAGAAAAAAAGTCAGTTAAATGTGCAAATGTCAGCATGGATGTATTAGATATCATATACTGCGTTATGCATGGGTTGGTGAGTCAATAAGAGTAAGTGGCACTTTATAAAGCTACACTTCTTCTGTTGACATTAACTTACTTTGTCAAGTCCAAAATATCAATATCATCTAAGAGGGGGACAAAATCAAATCAAAAAGGCATAGTTAAGAGAAAAAAAGTTCATGTATTTACATTCAGTGAGAAAACCTTAAATTAGTGGCAAAAAAAATCAATAACCAGCACTTTCCAGGTTATCTTCAACAAGAACTTAGACCACTATTTAATCTGCTTCCACTCTAGCTTATTCACCCACTGTTCAAACCACACACAAACTGGTATTAGAAATAATACTAGTCTAATAGTCATGGTCCAATTTATCATGCTACCATAGCTATAGATAATCTGTTATCCTATATAATGCAGGTTACTTTAATTATAAACAAAACCTTGTTAATTTGAGGTTTTAGAACATCCTCCATCTATGTCTAAGTGATAATTATGATCCCTTATGCATCCAAAAACTATCAGGATCTTACAACCCAATCTCTCTTACACCCAGTCTAAATGATCTGAACAAGATTGGTGTCATGAACTGATGGCATAGTAACTAACTATACAGCAATCAATATTCCGCTGACTAGAACAATGAAACTGTTAATATTTTATTTTACAATGTGAATACACAGATAGTTGTAATTTGGGCATTGAACATGCTGTTCTGGGATGGTAATGATTGAGGCTGGCCAAACCTAGTCAATCAGGAACATCTTAAAATTCATTTATGGCAGCCATGCCTCCAAAAAAGACTTTCTTATTACTAGACTGACCGACCAGTAGTCCAAGCTCCATGGCGTACCAAGAGTACTTATGGGGATGTTCAAACGAAACCTGGCTGGACATCATTACAACGATGCTATTTCCAGTTAAACAACCGTATTACTATCCAGGAAGGGAAAAAAAAAACAACCAACTACACGATGCATTGTATGTAGGAAGTTTAATTTCAAGCTACATAATGCTTTTTCTAGCAAAGAACTTTCAATAAAGAGTTTTCAATGATAGAAATTATTAGGTCTGACATCCCACAAGGAATGCACTCAGTGGTAGTGCCCCTTTAAGGATTTCCACGAGAGAACCCTGATTCACAGAAAATTATAGTTCACCAAAAACATCCACTAAACTGCTTTTCTCTTTTCTATAAACAATGAAGTAATTTAGTTGCATAATGGTATGTGAATGAAAAAACACAAGAAAAACATGGTTCTACCTTACATATTTCACAATCATACCAAGTTTATGATCAGCTTCAAAGATGTGCTCGAAAATAAAGAACAAAGAAAAATTGCAGGCAGAGAGGTTCCAAGTTGTCGTCATAATAATAATAATAATAGTAATGGTCAGAATCTCAGTAAATTTCAAGGTAGAAATTAGATTAATCATTAAAAATTCTGTGGAAGGAAGTTTCAGTACCATTTCTTAGTTGATTAAAATTTCGCAAACACAACAGGCAGATCTCTCATTTCCCTGAAATATTGTAAGATTTATTTCATCGGTTTATGAACAATTTGATTATAGAATCAACCCACTCATTTACTTCCATTTCTCCTCTATTCAAGTGCACTGCTGCAGCCTGGATTCTGTTAAAATTAAAACTCTCTTGTTTCTTTCTACTCGCTGTATGCGAATATAACATGTGCTGCAAATAAATCCCCGCCAGGCGGTCTTTAGAAGACGGAAACTACAAAACAAAACACATTTGGTGAGCTGAATTGGTAGTAGACCGGCACAAGGGTCTGACTGGATCTGAATGACTGTTTTCTACCACTTGGGATGCATTTGTACCTGACTAACCTTCAAATCTACATTACTCAGCCTAAGGACTGTGATAGTTGGGGGGGGGGTTGGAGACTCGTCATCCCCAAGCATCCTTTGCATTAACATAACCCTGCTGCGCGGCTTGCTCTGTATCTTACTTAGTAGCTACCAGCCTAGGATCAAAATGGGCTGCAAGGTAAAAACTGACACACAAAATGCACTGTATAAA
Organism: Nautilus pompilius; assembly: GCA_018389105.1. Lineage (NCBI taxonomy): Eukaryota > Metazoa > Mollusca > Cephalopoda > Nautilida > Nautilidae > Nautilus > Nautilus pompilius. The sequence continues at coordinate 726,457 of JACATO010000311.1, read as the reverse complement.
TGACGACAAAATAGTTTAATTTTTCTTTTTTCCAATCAAAACTTGTCCGACTTCTTCATCTTCAGCAGATGCAACGCATAGTTTTGCACAAAAGCGATACATTTAGGCAAACATGTAAAGGTTTTGCAGAAGTTTCCTCAAAAACGATATTTTACCCAGCTGTCGAGAGATGGTGTTACCGACAGCCTCCTCCAGACAGGGAAGGTTAAATACACGAGCAGCCAGACATGACAAATGGAAAAAAAAAACACAGGTAGATAGATCCCGAATTTCATTAGGGTCGGGGTTTTTTTTGATTTTTCTACAAAGGGGCGCTATATTCAGGAGTGTCCAAACACACACAAGGTGGTGGTTGTGGTTTTTCCTTTATCTAGTGTAAATCTACCTTTGAGGAAACGCCAAATTTGAGTTAGGCTGGCTGAAGGTGGTAAGGGGGGGGTATCCGAACCCGGCAGATCCGCCAGTGGAAAACTGAATAGTTTACCTTAAGCCTGCCCAGGTGAGATCCTGACTACTGGCGTCTACATCACAGACGCAGTTCTCCTCCACTTCCACACCTATTGTACAATAGAGGGCACGAACAAATTCTCAGAATGCATAATTGCCAACCCCCCGTGAACTGTAAGTAGACTGAGAACACCGGCCGGTAAGTGACAGGGGGTGTCAACAACATACACTAACCGTAAAAAACAAAAGATCCGAGTAGGAATTAACTCCCTATGGCTTTTCAGATATAAAGGGAGGGGCGGTCTGTTGTGGGCCGGACGGGTAACGGGACCCCCCCACCCTGTCTGTTCACACTCTGCCGTGGAGGAGCGCGAGGGGGGTCAGCAAGAGAGCCGCCAACCTCGTGACCGCCGCTAGCCGTACAATAAGTGTGTCGAGGGGAGGGGATCAAGGGGAAAAATCGATATCGATGACCGCCCGACGTAAAAATTAGAAGTCGCTCGCGCTTTCAATCGGGAGAAACTTCGTCCCACGGGGCCCGCCCCGCCCCCCTCCCCCCCCCGAATAGCTTAGCGAGTCCCCGTCGTCAGCAGTCACGGCCGACCAAGTTCGGGTTTTGACCCATGGTCAGGCAGGGGGTGGTGACGGGGCTCGGTTTCGGTTACTCGCCGGTCCCCCCCCCCGGGGTGGGGGTGGGGGTGGGGCCGACTACAGCCGGACTCAAAAACACGGGACGACGACGCGTTGAAGAAATAAAAAAAAAAAAAAAAAAAATTAATGGTTACGGGTTTTTACCTTTGACTCCTTCTTGCGCTTTCTTCTCTTTTGAAGTTCCATCATCTTGACCGATGCACGTGGAAATGCATGGCCTTTTATTTAGAATGCGCTACATGTTGAGCGAGGTAAACAAGACGGGTGCCAGCGACGTGTCCAGGTGAACGAAAGACAGAAGGAGAGGGAAGACCAACCAGTGTGCCAGCTAACGCCCCTTACAACGCCGACAACAGCGCGGATATAAATACGCGCACTTATCCGTTGCGCGAGTTAAAAAAAAAAAAAAGTAAAGAAGGGGATTCGAGCGGTTTGCGTTAAAGGAACCGTACGGGGGTTAACAGCATTCAAAAAGAAAAAAAAAAATTAGAAGAAAAAGAAAAACCGCGTTCCATCGATACGCGACCTCGAGTAGGTAAGCGGACCGCGTTGGATCTGGAACAAAATGGCCGGCGTGCAGCCGAGGTGCGAGTCGAAGTTAAGTTTGGAGATACGCACGAAGTCGGTGGAGGAAACCCTGGTTCCTCTCCTAACGCAGGTGAGTAGAGGGTGTCGCGGTTTGTTTGCGCGCTTGGTCCAGCCGGCGGAGCGTGGCAGGCGCGGCCGAGTGGCCAGAGAACGCTGCCAGATAGGGTGAAAACGTGCGCTGCCGGAGCCTAACAATGACAACAATGGGGCTCTCCCCCCCCCGCCCGCCTTTGTTTTCAAAAGTTTCCGGCCGGCTCGCGAACGCTTTGGCGGCGGTCCCCCTAATCCGCCGTTTGTAGAATAAATACCGTAGGGTTGCTGAACTTTTCGTGGTTTTTTTTTTTGAAATTGTTCTCGAAAAATTAACCAAATTCTAAAGATTCCGTTATTCGCTTCCTCGCGAAATGTCACACCGAGAAGTTGAGCTGGATCGCAGTCTGTGCTGGAGCCCCGTCGGCATTATTCAAAACAGACATTACTTACTATTTTTATAATTTAATTTAATTTTATTATTATTATTATTTTTAAGATATGAAAGAAAGTTGAATAACAGTAAGAGGGGTCGGCCGGACCCTGGGGATGATTGGTACCCCCCCCCCGGTAATTTCCGACAGGGTTGGGGTTGGAAATCGTCTCTTTCAGAATTCCTGGAATATTTGTATAATCTAGCATTCGCATAACTAGCCGCATCCTTTTGTTGGTTGGGGAGGATAAATGGATAAATGCATGCAAATGAATTTGAGCTAATATTAAAATATTTAAAGTAATACATCAAAAAATCTCTTTTCTGAAATTATGTATTGTAAATAAACCTTGGTTTTTTTTTTAAAAAAAACAAAAACAAACTAGAATATTCATCATTCATAAAAAAATAACAAGTTAATATGATAAGCACCTTTGTTTTCGGTTCTTTTACTATATCCATTTGAGATTCTAAGCTAGAGAGAATGGATTGATTCCTTTGGTCTTTTTATTTGGTTCTTGGAATTGTGCGTGTCTATGGTTTTATTTTTGGATCTTTCCACATAAAAATGGTCAGAATCCATTAAAAGTGAGTTAAATTAAGACCCCGTGTTTGATGTCATAAACTGAAAACTGAAGCAAGCTCAGGCTTTGTGTGTTTGTGTGTGAGTGTTAAGTATGTTAAAGCTCTGGAAAATAAATCAGGTGTTTTTTTTTTTTTTTTAGTTTTGCATGTTATGTGATACTGAAGGAATAATAATTGATCAAAGAGTACAGCTCATATAATTCTTTGGTTTTTTTTACTACTAAGATTTTTAAAATTCTTAGTTATTGTTGCATACAGGCAAGTGTTTAAAAAAAAAAAAAAAGCCTTTACAGAGGTTAGTAGAAAATTTCAAAACTTGTTCATAGCCTCTTGTTGAAAGGTAAGCACTTTGTCTTTTAAAGTTTTATGCTGTTAGTTTTTTTGCTGCTGGTTGCATAAAGTATTCCAGGCTAGTATTATATTTCTAAAGACATTTAATATCTAATTGAGCCATCTAGTCATATGATATATGTCATTAGTATTGAAAATTCTATGTAATCTGATGTATTCTTTTCTAGAAAAGTTTTTAAAACTTTGTGTTACCATGAAAATCTCAGTAGGCCAAATTTGACAACAAAGTCTCTTTACTAAAATTTTTTCAGACTTTCAAAATTCTTTGCATAATGGGTTTTATGCCTGATAAACTTTTGCATTCCAAAAGGAATCTCACCAATGATTCATATATAATGGAACCAGAATTATTGAAGTTTTATGATGTATAATATGGTTTAGCATTTCTGAAATCTTACTGGTTAGAAGACATTCTCTTATACTGTTTTTCACTTTATTATTTTTTTGTATCCACCCACTTTGTAAGGAATGGATCTTTGATATGTGGGTTAGTCAAGGGTTTGAAACATGTTGGCTTGATGGCAAAGTAGGTTATCAGCATAAGCTCTTGGGAAACCTTGAAACTAACTACATACATGTAATATTTAGCTCCTTATTTAACATTGGAAAGTACCTTTCTGCTTATATGTGGGAGGAAACCCATGCTAATGGATTTTTGTAGAAGAACAAGAAGAAATACTATAAAAAATATGCCAAAGAAGTCTGCTCCAAGCAGTCATCTCTGCAGTTTTGTATTATCTGTTATCACCTAAATCTTTTTTTGTCCCCCTAATGTGAGTATTATTTCACCACTCTTATCTTCAGCCTACTGAAACAATATTTAACCTAATTATAAATTAACCTTGACTAGTAACCACAATGAAGATTATGAATTACTCTTAACATAATGTGAATAATAGGAATACTTAAACCTGTTTTTTTTTCCTCATTACTTGTTAATAGTAGTGTTATTTAGATAAGTGACTCTTGAACCTATAAAGCCTTTTAGGCCTAACAAAATTAATTGCTTCTAGAAATTTTACTAAATTTGAATTTAAAAAAATAGTTGGGACTTTTATAAAACTATACTTCCTTAGGCCCCAAGCCAAAACATTAATTATTATTAGTGCAGTCTGTAGCTATGGGGTTAATAGTCCAGCAAACAGTTTAAGTATGTAACAACTGAAAAAATATTTTTATTATTATTTTTTAAATATTCTTTCACTTTAAAAAGTAATTTTTAAAATTTGTGTTGATCATTTGGGTTTCTGAAAACCAAGCTTTAGTTGAAGATAATGCTTCATAGTTTTAACACTAGTTCATGAACTTTACTTCATGGTATAGAAACATAATTATGCAAGTATGACAGTACTGCATTTATTATTTACTATGGTGGTGTTTTATTAATTAAATAAAATTAACTACAATTTAGAAAAGAAGTATTATCTTTTTGGCTTCTTTCATTGTTTATAATTTGTTTGGCAACAGCAGCTAGTACCTTTTAGCATTAGAATGCTATATCAATATACATAAACCAATGAAATATAAAACATAAAATTTATTGGGCTGGCTGCACACTATCTGGTAGCATCTTACACCTGGCCTATGACTTTTGACCCTTCAGATAATAAGGAAATATTGGTACCTGAGATTTAGTGTTTTTGGAGGTCTTGACCTCACCCTTTAACTTTTCTTATGTGCAACAGTATTATTTGGATGTGTACATATTGCAAATATTCCAACAAGATAGATGCCTTATTACATAAATCAAATTAACTTATTTGTAAGTCTTGGTTATATTTTTGGCTGTAAATGTTTTGTTTTAGAATTGCAACTATTTTCATCTTTCCCTAGTTACTTAACTCTAAAGTTACATGCAGCTTCACATTTATAGATTTACTGTACATAATTATTAATTTTTGTTCTTTATAATTTGGTCTAGTGGGCTTTTTAAATTATAACAAACATTTTAAAAATTTCAATGTTTTCAACTTCTTTTGATGCATTAGTTTTACTAAAGCATTTATAGTGTTAGCACTGATTTTTGTAAAACTTGATGGAAAGAATTTTTTCCAGTTTTATTTGTATCATTTAAAGTTAAACAGTGAAAAACTGTGCTAACTTATGTTAATTATAACCTAAATTAAAAACAGCTGACATCTTGTAACTCCTAAATCTTAAAAGTTATCAACATTTGCTGAGAATTGGCTTTTTTGTAATGAAAAACTTAATATGGCCAAAACATATTACAATAAATTTATATTCAACATCAAAAAACCCCTGGTAAAATAATTAAAATAAACAATATTGCAACAACATTTTACATCAGCAAATCATTCTTATTTTTGTTTACCTGCTTTATATTGATGATTAAGCTTGCTTAAGTAGATTTTCTGATTGACTGTGATGTTTGAGATTATAACCATGTAGAAATATCCTATTGATCTCAACACAAGCATCTCTCAATCTTTGAAAATTATTAATGATCTGGTACATGGAAATGCTTATGTAATTTGTGTTCAGGGAGCTACTTCATTGCTAGCATAAACCTATTGCAAATGAAAAGCCATAATTCATTAATCTAACCTTAGATTGTTTAAAGATGATATTTTGGAGGTATTAAGCTGCCCTTTTTTTCTTTTTTTTAAACTATCCATTTATCTAAAAGTCTGAATTTGTAACTTTTATTTATAATGCTGTTCCCAGTATTTAGAGTTCGTTTAGACCATCTATGCTATTATAAATAGTGAAACAGTTAGGAAGTTCCTCCTCTGTGCATAAAGCTTGGCATTACAATTTTATAACTCTTGGAGAATAAATTTTGAATTCAGAGTAGATAATTTTTAATGCAACTAATCTTTGTAAATTGAAATTTTTTTTATTTTAAGGAAGAAAATAAAAGGAATTATTTTGGTATCTCATGTATTGACCATTGTGTTGAATGTCAGTTGTATTCATCATAGCTAATGTAACAGTGAAAAAGACTTTTTAAAAACCATTTCATTAAAAAAAAAAAATTTTTTTGCAAATGCATTTCAGAAATGAAAGCTTAGAGATTCTCAGTATTTAACATTGTTTTATAAAGGACAAAAAAAAAAAAGAACTTTCAGAAAAATCCTAACATTTGGTGAATGAAGACCCAGAATGTTATAATCTTCTAGCCTTGCTTTGAAGAAAGAGTGAGTGGGTGACTCAGTGATGGCGTCTGTCAGATGACCAAGAAGGAACATAGTGATAACAGTTGGAGGAGACGCCCTTTTCATAGGTTGGATTTTGGCTTTTATTTTTTAAAAAGCAAATGTCTGTCTTTTGGATATTTTTTAATGTGCTTATTAACAGAAATGCCAAGCTCTAAGGAGGATGATTTATCACAGCAGACAACAGAGTCAAAACATCATTGCAGACACTTGTGTTAATGAGATTTACAACAAGCCGATAAAATTACTAAACCCACAACAACGTGGAGGGTTCCCTGTGGTGGCAGCCCTGGCGGCAGACATCTTGGTTTTCAGTGATGTAAACACACGTGATACTGCTGTACTAAATGGTGCTTTCTCAGCCTGGGTTTATAGCCATATTTTTTACTTGAAGTTGTCAATGTATGTTGATTTAAGAAAGTAGTTTTCAAACTGGGTTGTTTAAGAATGTTAAATTAACTGCTACGTAACCAAATGCTCAATGTAGATATTGGATATAGGAGGATAACAAATTCAAATATTAGCTGTATTACTTTTACCACTCTTAATTTAGTTATGCAGTGTAGGAAATCAAGCTGTAATAGCAAGTATCTAGTTCTGAACTAATTCCAGATTTTTGGAGGAGGAGGAAAAACAATATTATGAGCATTTAGTTTCAATTTACAAAGTTTGCTAAAATGTAGCTGTCAAATTAGAAATTTTATTGTTGTTTCTTTTTAATTTTTGTAGTATTGCTTTGCATAAAAGACCTTACTTGAAGATGTTTTTCATTTAGATAGTCAAATTTCCAGGAAACAGCTTTTTATGATTTGTTTATATAAAAGTATATTAAGATAGAAAGCAGTAAATTATTCACATAGACTTTAAAGGGGGAGAAAAATATGAAAAGGCTTGTTTTTTATTTAAATAAAATTGGTAATTTTATTTATTTTTACTACTAATTTTTTTTTATCTAATTTCACCAAATATTTTGGGTACCAGAACTGGGTATCTATTGGATAAAGTTCAAAGAGAATTTTATAATATTTTACATTTTTTATCTGAAAATCCATTCTCTGAAGCATTTTGTATTTATAAATTAGAAATATATTGGAAGCTCAGACTGAGTGTCAGAGATTAAACAGTGGCCCTATTTCACTTAGTGAGCAAGTTGAAACTAAGTAATTTCAGTTGGTAAGTTTATTTTTGGCCTCCAAGTGCTGATTGGCCGCAAAATATTATTTTAGATTTTGATACATATATTTTTGCAACTGTTTTAAAACACGTAAAATTAGGATTTGAAATATGACAAAAAGATTCTTTGTAAAGCAGAACTTGTTTCTTTATTCTTTGTGTGTGTGCATTACATCCAAATGCATAATTCACGAAATGGTTAATACCTTGCAGAAAATTTTTCTGGCATTCACATACTACTTTAGGTGTTAGTTACACACATTTTACATATAAATACCATTTTTGTCTTAAATTTAAAATCAAATAAAATAGATAAATTATGACCTAATGCTAGCTTTAGCATAATTAAAGTTTTAAATATAAAATGGAATAGAAGAGAGAGAGAATAACCATACACACAAATCTATTCTCTGAAATTATATGCTATACATCAACAATAACATCGTCTTATCAGTAACTATAGAACTTAAAAAGTAGTATCCATAATTACATTCTCTAAGAAAAGACCGGATATAGTTCACAATAGTAAATCATGATACTGTATTGACAATTACTTTTGTTTATTAGCCAGTACATGTAACTTGTCAATTGATCAGTCTACATTTGCACTTGTTTTGTGACTATGACATGCATTGTTGCATCTTAAACCAGCCTTCTGACAGTAACACTGCTTTTTACGGCAGGTATTTCTACAGGAACACCTTGTGAAACATCTTCAGCTTTCAGGCTACTAAACAGTATGAATTCCAATTGATTCCAAGCCCCTTGTGACTCTACTACTTGTATCAGTCATATAGCCAGACTGAACATCTGCTAGCACCATTCCAATAACATTTGGTGGACTGTCTTTGTTGCAGTCAAAGTGGGGTACTGCAAGCTATCATTCTGTTAGTCTGGCTAGTAATTCCCTGATGGGCTTCCTCTCTCACCAACTTTGCATTGTGTTCTGAGTATGTGACTTCAGTTTTTGTTGATAGGGTCGAGTGGGTATTATGGCTTCATTGAGGTGGTCACAGTTTGTGTGGTGCAGTCACTTGGTGACACATTTAATAGGGTCTTTGTTAGGGGTAGAGGTACTGGCTAGGGTAGGATGAATCTTTCTAAGCATATCCTCTATCCCTTTTTCTTTTTCCATAATACCTGTAGTTGTAGTAAAATGGATAAGGAATTTATCTGGTAATGTTGGAATCAGCTTTACCAGTCCAAACTTTGTATGGCTCCATCTTCAAGTTCTCATAGTATATGTCCATCTTGGCCAGTGATGAGCAACCTTTTCTCAATGCGGGCCGCAAGTGAACTTCATAGGCTTCTGGTGGACCACATGCATTTTTTCTTAAGGATTTGCATTCTTTAAGCCTGGTGAGTGCCAATATACTCCATAACCACCCATTTTGTGACACACAAGTTATTTTTATGCCAAAATAAAACAAAATATATATTGTAAGACGATTTCTATTCATACTACTTTTTAAGCAGCTTAACGCGACACTTGACACTTTTTCTTTCACAAGTTTTTCAATGTCCGGCTCGATCTGAGACATTGCGACGCACAAGGAGCTTTCCATCCATTCGCCTCCCAGCCGATTTCAATGCTTGTTCTTCAGCACCTGCATTTTTGAAAAAAATTTCTCACAGATGTAAGTGCTGCCAAACAAGCTTACCATCTTCAAATTATGGTTTGACAAATCGGGAAAACTCTTCCTTGGTATGTAGGGCTTGTAAAAGTCAAGGAATGGCACATCGCAGAATTTTGCTCTCAGTTCAGTGCTACACTGAAGATCAAGAAGTTCCATTTCAAGCTCTGGAGGTGCACTTTCAGCACTGACATTGAAAGGAATGGAAAAGATGAAGGTATCCTCGCATCTACTGAAATCTTGAAAATGGAAGTGAAATTTATCTCTTCTGCATATTTTGCAGAATCATCTGGATTCTCTTTCCTCAACGTTTCAACAAGGTTATTGGAACGAAGTTGTGATTCCCACAGTGACAACTTTGATTCAAACACCTTGATCTTGTCAAACATGGCGTGGATGAGCTGATCCTTTCCTTGGAGCCTCAGATTCAATTCATTGAGATGCTGAGTAAGGTCGATCAAAAATGCAAAATTGCACATCCCCTCATGATCGCCAAATTCCTTCACTGGTTTCCCCTTCATATCTAAGAAGAGTTCAATTTCTTCCTTCAAATCATAAACTTGCTTGAGCATCTGACTGTGGCTTAGCCATCACACTTCAGCATAATAAACCACATCTCCATAATCAGATGCCATGTCACTCAGCAACTCTCTGAATTGGTGATGATTCAGTCCAGTTGATCTGATAAAATTCACGAGCTTCACAGTAACTGCAACAACATTTTCCATCCCCAGAGATTTTGCACATAAGTGCTCTTGATGCAACAAACAGTGACACAAAATTAACTCACAACCAGTCAGAGCCCTAGCTTCTTGAGAGATGAGAGTTGTCAAGCCGTTGTTCTTTCCAACCATTGATGTGGCCCAATCAGTTGCAATGCCACTCAGCCTGTCTAAAGGTAGCCCAAACTGCTTCAGTACTTTCATCAACTCTTTCAGATATGCACCGTTTGTTGTGCCCATCATTTGCACCATACCCGCTAACTCTGTTATGTTAAATTCAGCATCAATGCCTGGAATGAAGACAACCAGTTGAGCTACATGGGACACATCAGTGCTTTCGTCTAGTGCTATGGAAAACCACTTGAAATTTGATGCTTTGCATTTCAAGATGTCATCAATCCTCCTACCCACAGTAATCCTTGACAGGCTAATTTTTTAAATAATTGCCTCCTCAGGAAATGCTACATCAGCCATAGCTTCAAGGCATTCCTTCACTATCTCCCCATCATCAAAGGGCTTCATAGGTTTTGCCAGGATTTTGGAGACCAAATAACCGGCACACACCAAAATGTCTGCCTCAGCAGTGGCTTTCTTGAAGAGATTTTGTTGGCCTGCAAGACGTTTTTCAAATTCCCGCACCTTATCTTTCCGCATCTGGCCCTGAAGGGTACTGTATTTTGATGCATGCTTTGTACCATAATGTCTTCTGACATTATATTCTTCAAGGACAGCCACAGATTCATTGCAAATTAAGCATGCTGCAGTCTCTTTAACACTGGTAAAGAAATACTGAGATCCACCTATCATTGAATTTGCATGATTCATCCTCTACTTTTAGCTTTTTTTTCTCAGGCCATGTCTGATGGTCTGAAAAATCCAAACATCTGCACATGAATTTGCTACATGTGATGATACACCCTATCATCACTCTCCTAGCTGTGGAAACGTAACGCAACTTTGCCAGTTGTTGGTGCCCAAGTTTGCCTAGAGCTGAGCTGGCCAGTGCTCGTCTGGCCTGAGTCCCTGTCTAGTCCTTGCTGCGTGCTCCCCACAAGCGTCGAGGTCTGAATCTTTTTAGCTGCCAAAGTAACAATTTCAGATTACCCCTGCTTCACCTTACCCTCCGGTAACTTCAAATCGCGTTCAGATTACTTGGGGGGGTAGCTTGAAGTCTTTCCACCGGCCCCAATGGTATTAGGCAATGGGAGCACAGCTCGATTGCATCAGTCCTTGTACGGTAACAGAGTTCTGGCTCCCGTCACCAGCGTGTATTGTCCGCACTTCCATCAGGGCAGTGGAGCGACAGGGAGCTGTGGGGGACCTTTGATGCCAGTGTGATTTACTGCAGAAGTTTGTGATGCAACCGGGAGTGCCTGCCGTGGGAGACAAGCCTATGGGGTGGCAGGCGGCTATATGGTCACCTGGTTGAAAAAAAAAAAAGGAAAATAAAATTACGTTGCCAAAGCCCCATGGGCTGCATATTAGGATGTCACTGGCTGCGGGTTGCTCATGACTGATCTAGGCCATAAACTTGAACTTGTAAACATTCCTTTGTTTCACTGATCCATGGCTTTGAGGATGACATGGTGGTTCATTCACAAGAAACAACTCTAGACAGAGATTAGCCAGTTCTCAGTTCTTCATTAATGTGGACTATAAAGTAGTGTCCATCAGAAAGATCAGTAACATTTCATAGGCCATCTCTGTTGCCATCTTGGATTCAAGGGGGCAAATCATGTGACTTTGTCAGGTATTGCATGTCGTGTAGGATAAACTGTTAACTGCTATCTTTCATAGTCCGAGCACAACCAAGTAGACATACAATGAAGGTCTTTCACAGTAGTAGGTCTGATGACTACAACAGATGCTTTTTTTTTTGTGGGTTTCTTCTCAGGACACTTATGGCACCAAGGGATGTACTCTACTCCTGGACAAGGGACCATGGGATGTTGGTGTACTGTTACTGAATCTTGTGGGTTGTCTTCTCTTCAGCCTGGTGGTTATTCAGCACACACCCTTTAATTACCATATATTTGTCATTTTTCTTGGCTACTTTATCAACACCACCAAGGGATATTTAATGAATAATTTGTCAGAATGTGATAATCTCTTGGAAGACTTTTTCCAATTTTTCTTTGCCTGAGGAAATGAATAACATGCTGTTCATAAGCAGAAGTCTACATGAACTGACAAAGATGATATGCCTTCCATACTGCTAGTGATGTAGTAACTTAGTGTGAATCAGACAGTAAATATCGTCATTTTATACAGAATCTGCTATAGTATCATCATTACACTATCAAATATTAACTAATTATTTAATTTCATGAACTGTGCAGATGAAATCTCAAGTCACGAAATGGATAATTTTTTTACAAATTGAGTGTAAGGTATGCTAGTGTAGTATATCACAACTAAAGTCATCATCAGAAAAAGGTGCTAGGAGCTGGACTAAGGATCAAGGTTTCAGAATATTTTTCCAAAGGGTAGCCATTGAGACTAATGCAGGTAGTAGATGCTATCTGTCTCTGGCATTTATTATGGGGTTGATTATCTCTGCTAATGCAGCAGATTTCATTACAGTTCACAGCAAGGAAGGCTGCAGTGGGTTGCCATTACCTTCTATGTCAAAAGTCCTTGCAGGAACTCTTAATTTTTAGATAAGAATGATCTGGAGAGTCTGTAGGTATGCCAAACTGAGTTGGTAGTCAGTGAGAATCAAACTCTGGCCCTTACCCTTAGTAGTTCAGTAGCAAAATTACTGTGCTATCCACACACATTGCTATTCATCTAGATGACAGTGGACTATGTCCATCAGTAAGCAAATTGGTTGTTAAGAATTTACTTTGAAGACATAACAGAAATGATTGCTGATTCAATGATTGCCATAGGAATTATGCATTTGAGGAATTTGATATTTCTTAAGTCATGATTTTATTTAGTTTTACACTGGATTACCCGATAGAATTCTAATTGTATTCTAAATTATACAACACTTAAACATTGAAGAGAGTTATTCACTCATTATTGATGCAGAATTTTATTCTTACCACATTTAAAATTGATGTTGTTATTTGTAGCTGGCTACACCAGATGATATAATAATTGTAGATAGAAGTTTAGGAATGACCTTTTAGAAGAATTTGAGTTAAAAACATTGCATACCTTAAAAGGGGGTATAAACAGCTTAGAACAATGGAATTCAACCCTTTGCAACAGGCTACTATGATATTTTGAGTAGTTGAAGTTATTAATGGATAGCTAAATGATCATTGATGAGCCAGACAATGGCCAAATGTATGCTTTTGAAGAGTCAAACAAACTTCAGAAGAGCTTTAGCAACTAGATCTTTACATGCAAATAAGCAGTGAAAAAGTGTAAATCCATCTCTGGTGGTGTTCTCATGCTGAAATGATTTATGTAGAAAGATGACAAGGGTTCATTAATATACAGTGGGCTATTTAAAGTTAGTTTTTGCACAAAATAACTTTTTTTTTTCCTTTTATAGTATATTTTTATCATTTGACTAGGCATATATGTATAAAACTTTGCATAACTGAGCAGAATTAGAGAGTAAATATTTTAATTTATATCCAAATTTTAGTAATATATGTGAAAATCATGCATACAAGGTCTGTCGAAAAAGTATCCATCACTTTTTTCCCGTGGGAAGTAATAATGTTAGGGAGGCAAAAGTGTGCATAGTGGAGCCACATGCCTTCATGCACATGCGTAGTTTTTGGCAGGCTTGCTGGATGCGTCAGTTTCTGTCAGGCAGCAGCGTGTGAGGTGCTATACTACTTACTCATCGCATCTTCATTTTGCCCGTGATAACGGAACGTGTGGAGCAACAATCTTGCATCAAGTTTCGCCAAAAGCTTGGAGATATCCAAGCTGAAACAATTCGCAAAATTCAACAGAATTTTGGTGACAATGCCATGGGTGTTACCCAAATAAAAAAATGCTAAAACAGGTTCAAAGATGGCCACACATCACTGGAGAGTGACCAGCGTTCCGGGAGGCCATCAACAAGCCACAATGCAGTTGTTATCGAGAAAGTGTGGACCTTGATAATGGAGGATCATTGTTTGATGGTGCGGGAAATTGGTGACAAGGTTGGGATCAGTAAAAATTCTGCACATGCAATTTTAAAGGCGGATTTGGGCTTGTGCAGAGTGGCAGCAAAATTTGTGCCCAAGCTGCTTTCTCAGGAACAACAACAATTTCGTCTTGAGGCTGCGCAGGACCTGCTGGATACTGCCAACAGGAATCCTGAGTTCCAGAATACCGTGATAACTGGAGATGAGACATGGGTGTACGGGTACAACCCAGAAACCAAAGCTCAGTCATCACAGTGGAAGCACCCAACGTCGCCAAGGTCTGGAGAAAAATCAAGGTGATGCTGACTGTTTTCTTCGACTACAGAGGCATTGTGCATCATGAATACACACCAGAAGGACAAACAGTTACAAAGGAGTACTAACAAGAAATCCTCCGACGTCTTCATGATGCAGTTCGGCACAAGAGACCAGATTTTTTGCCCTCGCAAAACTGGCAGCTGCATCATGATAATGCCTCAGCTCATTCGTCGCAGCTGATCCAAGGTTTCTTGGCAAAGAAATGCATTTCGCTCATTCGCCAGGCTCCCTACTCCAGACATGGCTCCTTCTGATTTCTGGTTGTTCCCAAAATGAAGATGCCACTGAAAGGCTCCCGCTTTGAGAGCTGAGAGGACATCATGTGGACTGCGATGGCAGAGCTGAGAGCCATTCCGAAAGAAGCATTCCAGACATGCTTTGAACAGTGGAAGGATCACTGGGTTAAGTGTGTGGAGGCACAAGGGGCCTACTTCGAAGGGGATTTGCAATTGAACCCCACCAAGTACGTGATTTTTTTTCCAGCCTAAGGTCGGATACTTTTTCGATAGACCTCATATAAACCAATAATTACGGAAAATATGAATAACAGAAAGATTATTATAAGCCCCTGTTTTACCCTTATTCTTTTTTTTTCTTCTTTTTGTATTCTTTTCATACAAAAATCTTCAGTGCTGCCAGACATTGAACACGAAAATTAGGATACATCACACTACAATAATTTTTATTAAAATTAAAAGCTGCAATGTGTTTCCATTTCAGATAATTTTTTCTAATTTCTTCATTCTGTTACTTAAAAACTTCAAATTCTGAGTCAGCCCTTGCTAGCTGAACAAGTCATTAAAATCTCATTTGTTATCTTAAGAACCATAAAGACAATTTCTTTGGTAATTAGCTGTCTTGTAATTAAATTTGGCTCTCTGCACATAATATGATGTTTGTTTAGATGCTTGAAAATTGTTGTCATCTGCTATGGCTATCATCAATAATATTAGAGAAAACAATCTCTGAGATGGTGATTTTTCTTTTTTGACTATCTTGCTCAAGAACCATGGTAGTGAGGTTAATCATGTGTTATATGCATTGGTATGATTTTAGAAATTTCCTTTGATTCTAGCTTAGGTATAAGTAGACTGCTTTAAAGTTTTCTGGGACAATCTGTGTCCTTAGCTAATTTACAGATAGATTAGCCACAATGGCAAAGAAACTAAGAGATCAGCTTTATTTTACTTGCTGGAGGATGCTTCAATTCTCTGAATATCAAATTCTTAGATTAGTTATTTTAATAGTAGTATTTTTTAGCATAGCATCAGCATGTAAGTAAAATTTAGTTTGTATTAATAATTTGCCCAATGTTTTTCTTTGTGTATTTATGATGCACAAGGTATATTTATTCACCATCTATTGAGAATTGTCTTATTTTATATTGCTACCAAACATCTGCCATTTTTAAAATGATATTCACACACTTGGTTGGTTTATGCTAAAATGCTTTAAAAAGAAAACAATTCAAAATTTTGAGATAAATTTGTAGTAGATAAAAGTTTTGTTGTTAAATCTTTATAAATGTTACTATAGTTTGTTTTTATTTTAATTCTAGAAAGGTTTAGGGAATCCATATAGATTTGTTAACATTATTTATTTACATTTAAAATTAGTAAAATGGTTTGACCTTTATGGATTCTCTTGGGATCTGTCAGTAAACTCAGTATGCAAATATAATTCAAATATTACCAAATTTTCATTTTAGACAACTCGTAAAATATGTAATTTATTAAAGTCTATTAACTTTAGTTGGAGAAGGATAGAAAATGCAGCTTTCAGATGATACTGTTTATAAAATACTTGGAGAAAGGTATTTTTACCCTGATTTTGAAAAAATGAATATAAGCAATACATATTGGACACAAACAAATAAACATTATCTTGAAGCAATAATAATATTTTAATTTTTTAAAAAAATAATAATTTGACATTTGTGGTATCAAAGACAAAATTAGTTAAATTTGTGCAAGTGACAAAATGTTTTTGTGCTTTCACACAAATTCATTTTCTTAAAA
Organism: Nautilus pompilius; assembly: GCA_018389105.1. Classification (NCBI taxonomy): domain Eukaryota; kingdom Metazoa; phylum Mollusca; class Cephalopoda; order Nautilida; family Nautilidae; genus Nautilus; species Nautilus pompilius. Next base: position 710,231 of record JACATO010000311.1, on the reverse strand, counting down.
ACTTTTAAAAAAGAGTAGTAACCTGTTACATTTTGATATTGCTTATATTTAGAACATTATATACAGTTTTTATTAAATACTGATGTTATGAATATGAATGCTTTTAAATGTCAATCTGGAAAATAAAAATTTCTATGTAAATCTTTAAATTTTCTGCAAATGAAATATAACTTATTGAAAAGAATTTTAAAAGGATCCTGTTTTATATGTTGTAATAGAAAATAAATTATATTGTACTAAAAGTTTTAAGTTTTCTTTCTTTCTCCGTAATTTTACTGACCAAGAGAAGATTTCTCCTAAATTTTGTTCATTGAGAATTTACAGGTCTTTTAAAAATATATTCTAAATGTCTCACAACAAATCCAGTTTTGAAAATTTTTTTGCCAAATTTCTGGATAATTTTCTTCTAGTATTGCTTCTCTGCATTGGTTTCTGATGATTCTGTCTTGATTAGTGGTTTTTGATATGAAGTTTTTCTCTCTTTGGCAAATTACATTATCTACAGAAGACCGCTCACCTTTTTGGAAGGAGAGGATACTTACCAGGCAGTCCAGATTTGTCATTAATCAATTCTCAAAATTATTTTTTAAGCAGTTTTTTTTTAAAAAACCATCGGCATCCTTCTAGTTTCCCAGAAAAGTTATATTCATTTTATACCATTTTATTATAACATGTTAGGAAAGTAATATTTTCTGTTTTAACTAGTAATAGTCAAATGTGTACCTGGCCCCTGTTTGCAGACATCTGTTACAGGGAAAGATATCTCCATTTTTGCATGAATTTTGTTTTCTACCCTTGGGCTATCAGAGATTGTTTTTAATTGGCTTGATGCCAGTTTGAATTTTAAGTGAACAGCTGCCTAATGGCTACTTTCTTGATTTTTATGGGATATTTAGTTTTGTTGTCCTATAAATTTGTTTTAGGAAATTAGCATGATCACTGACTTGTTTTGAGGTATGGCTCAAAGTTTCTACTTTGGGATGACTTAATAACCCATTTCCTTAAACAACTATAGGGTTTCTTTTTCAAATACAGCATAGTGTGTTGCAGTAGTCCACTGAAATTGAGGACCAGATTCCATGGGAACAGCTTGGCTTGGAAAATCTCCCTGGAATGTTTTATTAATTTCTTTCTCTGGTTGGCTGCATGGGTTTCCTTCCACATCTAAAAATGGTGTGTTCTAAGGATTTTCATGTAGATTGGTAATGCTTTCTAATGGATAACTGCATCCCTAGATACCTTTAATTAGGTTGTCTACCTTGTAGATACCAGAGTGCATCAACAAGTAGGACACACACAGCAGATTGGTGTTTAACAATGCATTTTGAAAACTAATAGTTTTCTAAAATTTGGATTTCTGGACTTGTCAACAGAACAAACGGTCACCTGTATTGGTATACTACCACCGCTTTGTGTTTTGATGTTAAAGTACATTTGTTCTTCACCTACTAGATAATAGAGATGAGCTTGGCTACCAAACTTGAACATTTATTGATTAAATGCAATTCAAATAAAGTTTTTTAGAGTCAGCAAGAAGAAAACAGGTGCACAGTGCAGACAACAATAGGTATCGATGTTTCTATTAACTTGGATGTTAGGTTATTTACTCTTGAGTACTAGAAATGGTGAGTAATCCATCTAAAAACTAAATATATCCTGTATATTAAAGCCTTCAAACCTGTATTTCATGGTTTTTAACTATATGAATGTTAGTTTATGCTCACTGGCCAGTATAATGATGAAACAAAAATCACTCAAGCAATGAAATACAAAAAGAAATTTAAAAGAATATAAAACTTTTTAACCAATTTATTGATTATTCACTTGTCTTCATGCAATGCAAGATGAACTATTACAAAGTTTTTCATCAGTTGCTACCATGTTTGTCATTATTATCTTAAGCAGCATTATTCATCAAATCAAAAGTCTATAAATGCCTTTTTTTGCAAGCACTGGTTGTTACTTTGAGTTCCTATGCAATATTCATTTTGAAGCAGGGAGTTTCATAGTTCATCTTGCATTGTATAAAAGCAGTTACAAGTATCTGGAATCATGCTTTTTTAAAAAATCCACTATATATTCTTATGACCATAGAAAAAGTTCTTTCCCAGTCTGCATTGCTATTTGTGGCAGGCTCAGCAAAGTAGCATATGCTTTTTCCATCTTTGGGAATCTTGGAATGTCCAAGGCTGTTTATAGTGGTCACTTTGGACCAGATGATGATCAGTTTCTTTCTTTCTTTTATTTTTTTTTTTGTTTCCCTTCTTGTTCACAAAATGGACAGCATCACTTAGGAGCTCGAAATCTTTCCACTTTTACAGCAGCTTAGTGTCAAGTTGGGGAGGGAACAAATTTTGTAGCTATTTAATTAATATTATTTGTTGCCATGAGAGTAAAACAATGAAATTAAATTAAAGTAAACTTGGTTAATAGTTCAGGTCTGTTTTCTTGGAGAGGTCCAGAATCACCAAATCTGGCAACACTTCATCAGCAAACAGAAATTTGTTCAATATCTTCTGAAAAGTAGCAACATGGAAGGCTCTAGATTCTTTTATTATCTATTCAATGAATATCTAGAGATAGGTAATGATTTTAATTGGTTTGATAATGGATGATGATGATGTGTCCATTATTATTATTATTGTCAAACTTGAATTTTTGTTGTATTCCTGAGGAGATGAAATTTTCATCATAGGTCCTGGCAGGAAACCCTACAGAAATGGTTTCTTCATTATTTTATATTTTCTTGTCCACCAACTTGATCTTTTGCCAAATCTGTTCTCAGATGTGCTTCATCTGGGTAAACTATTAAAAACTTTCAGATTAGATTATCTCAGGTAAGTGAGCTCCAGTCTTTGTTTCATCCACCAGAACACAAAGTAGAGAAAACATGAAAGATACTGGTTGGGACTTTGTTACACACCTTCAAGGAAAGGCATCAAGTAGGGCGATACTTCAAAATTGTATTTTGGTGTACATCAATGAATATTTCCTGGGCCTTGTAGTCTTTTTGGAACTTGAAATTTAAGAGAGATATTTAAAAGATCTAAACAAGAGTAATGATAAAAGATCTATTAGGTCATTACAAAAATTGTCGGTTTTTATATTATGTTAATTTTTGGTTCTTTTTTGCATGCTTGTGAAGGTGTATGTAGATAAATTCTATATCATTTTGTAGCCTGTGCATTGGCATACATTATGCAAAAATCATAAAATGGATATTTGTTCAGGGTTCTAAGTGAAGCATGGATAGAAAAGCTTTTGCTGCCATTTTGCTTCACGAGTTCAAACTGGGCCAAAAAGCGAGCGAGGCAACTTGTAACATTAAGAAAGCATGGGATGAGGACACAGCAAAGGAGCGCACAGTACAACAATGGTTTGCAAAGTTTCGATCAGGAGATGTGAGCCTCTAAGATAAGGAGCATAGTGGACGTCCTTCCAGTTCTGATGACAACCGTCTGAAAGCCTCAGTTAAAGCCGATCCAAGAAAAACAGTGCGAGAAATTGCTGAAAGTTTGATGTAAACACTGCAACTGTTTCCTGTCATCTTGATGCAATCGGCAAGGTGAAAAAGCTTGACAAAGTGGGCGCTTCATGAGTTGAATGAACAACAAAATCGTCGATTGGAGATCTTTTTGCTTGTCATAAGAAACAAAAACCATCACATCTGAAAGGTACTATTGTGAATTAAACGTTCATCAAACTCTTTCAGCAACAGCCAGCATTGGTGAATCGAAGTAGCCCAATCCTGCTCCACAACAATGCTCGTGCTCATGTTGCAAAAGTGACTCTTCAGAAACTGAACAGGTTGGGGTACCAAGTTCTCCCTCACCCAACCTATTCACCAAACCTTTCTCCCACAGACTACCACCTTTTCAAACACTTCAACAGCTTTCTCCATATGAAATCCTTGTCCAACCAGCAGCAACTTAAACTGTCTTCCAACAATTTATCGACTTCAGAGATCCAAATTTTTTTCAAAATAGTATAAATGCGCTTGTAACTCATTTTCAGAAGTGTATTGATTGTCATGGAACTTTGATTAATAAACTTCACGTTCAGCAACGATATGAAGTCTCATTGTTGCAGTAGAAAAACTGACAAAACTTATGTAATAACCTAATAATACAATCTTAAAATTAAAATAAAGAAACATAAGAAAAATTGTGCAATAACTAAATTTCATCTGTGCTCAAGTAGTAGATTGGTAAACGTTTGTTCCCATTTATCTTTTTATGGACATTTTCATGATGACAGACTTAGCATAAAGGTTTTCATGATGACAGATGCACACATTGCTAAATATTTTATTTTTTCAAGCAGTTGAGACAGGACAGTTACTTGATCCAACTAGGACACTGCATTTGTCACTGGCAAAACTAATGAAATTTTGCCAAGGTAACTCCATTCTGCTGAATGTTGAATAGAATACAATAAGTTAGCTTTATAAGTCTTAAGAATGCATAGCCTTCATTGATCCGATTCATATCGCTGGTCACTTGTTTGAAGCTAATTACATGTATCACTCATTTAACTTAAATAGCATGTTATTCATTGATATTAATAAATGTGTTGTAGCTACAAACCTCAAAGGCTATGTGTGTGTGTGTGTGTGTGTGTGTACATAGAATAATAATAATACAGTAGGGGATGCAAGAGTAGTCGAGTTAAGATATATAAATGTAAAAGCTGGAGAGAGAATATGGTGACTCATTGAAGCTGCTGTTTGGTTATTAAAATCCTGTCTCATCCATCAACCCATGTCACTACAACATGTCTGTTTAAAAATGTTGCAAAACTTAGCTCAAGGTTGATTTGACTAGCTGTTCGTCCATTAAGTTTTTGGCATAACAATGATCTTCATTTGTCACTAGCAAATTATATTTGGCCACAAATTGGCAGAATAACACCTTTGCCTTTGTAATATTTGCTTCTAATTGTTTCTTTTGAAAATAAATGTTTATGGGCACAAATGTTTTGCTGCCTTTTAAACATTCTTTGTGAGCACCACTCTTAAAATGCATCCTTAGGTCGTATTGACCCACAGCTGCAACTCTTATGCTTTTCTTATATCAGAAATGCATGGATCAAACCACCATATTCTGGCAGATCTTTCCATACTTTTAAATGGTGGCCAGTTTTTCACAGGAGGTAATATCTTGCATTTTACATTTAAATTGCACCATACCACATGTTCTTGTATATACCACTATGCATGCACTGCCTCAAATCTCATTTCTGTAAATCCACAAGACATTACTTGTGCAGTTTAATCTTCTCGAAAGTGCTTCAGACTTTGGATCTGTAATCAATGGTAAATAAAATTCACCAATTTTCATGTCCTTATTCTTTCTGTTATATAGTTGTATTATGTGAAAACATTGAGAAAACTATATTATGCATGGGTTGACAGGTATGCTATCCCCTTACTTTCATTTTGTTGGTCAGCTTTATTGCTGAACTGTTATACATTGACGTTGTTTAGATGTCTTTGTTTATTTGATGTTTTGTAAAATTTAACAAGTACTTAATTGTGGAAAGGGGATCTAAATAATATTTTTGACATGAAAGTTGTCATAACTTTTCAGAAGATTTACATCTGCCTGCTGCTGTGTTGCTAAACATTTTGTTATAGAAATTAGGCCATAAAATCTACTGTCCAAATAAGCTTTCTTAATTAACACCTAAAAGACAATTGTAGGTTAAATTCAGGAACCAGTGTTTTTAACTGACCTGGTGAATTAAAGGTCAGAAATCAACCACAAATCTAATGCAGTAACTTATAATGGAATGTTTATAATTGCATGGTTTATTGGAAGACAGTATTCAGTAAACAAGCTTAGTTATCTGGGGGCCATGCTGTTTTAGATTTATTCTGCTTTAACACTACACATTTCAGTGTAATCTACTTTATTAAAGTAGTTATCAGTTGCTTATACATAGTGTAGACCTTAGTTGGTACAACTGCTCCAGAATGGCAGTTTGTTTTCCTGCTTTTAGGAAAAGAAAAGTTTAATTGATGATAATCACACTTACACTTAACTATTCATTAATTATCTCCTAAATTTTAAATATTTTTTTTTATATTTTCAATTAAAATATATTAAACTCTATCTGTAGTAAAGACAAAAAAATATTTTAATGTAATGATGAGTTGAAAATATTGCAAAATATTGTGATGATGATCCAGTTACTGGTGGATTTTTTTTTTTTTAATATTTTCAATGATTTTTAGATTTATCTAGTATAATTTAACAAGGATGGGAATAAGTAGCACATCTTGGTTATAAATGACTAAAACAAACAGTACTTCAAGATGTCATTAATTTTTTTTTTTGTCTTTTCAAGTTCAATTCTAGTCAAGAATATGAACATTGTCAAATTTTTTTTATATATAACAGGAAAGCATAGCTGCCTTACCAGGGTTCTAGGTTCACTCTCTGGCTGACCTGGACAGGAGTTGAATCTGAAGTCTCTGTATACCTGACAAATGCAACTTGTGATATAATTCCAAATAATCATTTTGTAACTTCAGCAATTGTTTCCTTTTTGGAATTATTTATAGAAACAGTTTAATTTGTTGTTGCTTTTGTTTTTAATTATCTTTTTTTAAAAATTAGGATTAGTGGAATACAACATTTTTGGAGATTAGGTTGAAAATGTGGATATAGTTAACTTTGTTTGGTTCATTGTGATTTTCACTGAGGTTTCTCAGGGTATGGGGTGATAATATAAATACTGTATATTAAAATGTTGTTTGAATATATTTTAAACAGTAACATGAAGCATCACAAAATACCATTTTTTAAAATTTTTTTTATTTTTTTTTTACAACATCAAATGAAAATAAAGCAAAATTTGCTGGCAACTGTAAATAGTGGTTTTTATTTATTTTTTCATTGTTTACTGGCACTGTCCACTAGTCCGGGTGCCATTATTTCTTTTATTCCTGTTTGAGCAATGTAGATCACCTGAACTACTGCACAGAACTTCCTTTATTATAAAAATATTTATTGTTAGATCTGCACAATAAATACAACTTGTTTTCCATTCTATTTTACAGAGAATATTTATTCAATGGACTCGTTTAGAATCTTGTAACAAAGTTAATTTAGTCAGAAGTTTTGCACGCTTTTGTAAAAAAAAAAAAAAATCACACCCACCTCTGACTTTATGATAAATGGCTATTGCATCTTTTATTACGAACAGTATTTGTTAACTACTAAGTATGTTTTAAAAATATTCTTTTTAAAGCTGCATCTTTCTTGTAAATTTAAAATTAGAAAGAAAAATTAGCATGTATCGGAATCATTGGAAAAAATTTTTAAAGCAACCTTCATGTTCTGTCTAGTGAGCTGTTTGTAAAGAAAAATGTTTTTTATTATTCTCAAATAAAGAAAATTCTGTTTTAATTTTTTAGATTGAAAGCGGAATAGTTTCCCAACCATCTCTCTCATAATTTCTGACCAGTGATTGATTAATCTCTCACTTTTTAAATGCACAGCAGTTTTGCATAACTTAAAAATACTTGTTCTTTCACAGACCTGTTCAGTGATTGTACGAAAAACAAAGCTGTGTTTTAAGAAATTAATTGCCTGCAATTTTCTGTAAGAAAAATAAAATAACTTTGTTTCTAGGCTGGATTAGATTGAAAACAATTGTATTCATTCAACATGAACTATGCTCTACCATTCAGAAGAAAGGTCTGCTTTTACTAGAACCATTAATTTGTATCTATCATCACCCAGAGGGATGGAGCAAATAAAATAATAAACTTAGCATCTGTTATGAAGAGGAAACATTTAAACCATTAGGTTTTTGTATATGAACTTAAAATATTTGTAGTTACATAATGAATGTAAAAGCAAACATATCAAATTATTTCGATTTTTAGCCAAATTTTGTATTATGAAAATTGGTCAAACCATTATTTAGATCTTTGTTTCAGCATCAGGTATTTGCTCTCTTGAATTTTTTGTTTTTTTATATTCCTATTGTGTGCTTGTATGTATATATTTTTTGTTTTATGTTTACATATTTTATATCTACAGAATGTTGGTGGCATAACTAAGGTATTTGATATGCTGTACTTTTTTGAGCTTATGTCACCATTTCTGTTATTAAATTATTGATGTTTTTGAAAAAAAGCTATCCCTGTTGCCATGCTCAGGTTAGATGACTCAGGTGGATTGTGCAGGGATAATTTTTGTTAACCCTGATTTCATTGACAAGGATGGTACCTATTCCAGAGGAATATATTGTTTTCTCACCTAAGTAAAGAGTTTAGCATCAGAATTATCTCTGTTCTAGTAATAACATGACATATAAATATCTGATCAAGTTAACTCCTAAAAAACATCTGTTGACAGTTAAGAACACAATCTAATCACTTGACTGTGGGAAAATAGTACCTACATTGATTTTGATGGGTTTGTTTAGTTTTACAGAGATGAAGAACATGAAAGAGCAGCACAACTTGTACAATTAGAGAAATCAACTGTAGCAGATCATGCTTGGTTTCATAATTGACACTTACATTGGGACAGTTGTAAAATCATAGGTTCAGAACAAACAGCTAGATCAATAGTGAAAGATAAAAGAAGCCTTACACACATGGGCCTACAGTCAGCTTTTTTGCTTAGTACACATACTGTGGAGATCAGCAAAATGTGGCTATCCTTAATTCAGAAATAAAAACTTAAATAACAAATGCTTAGTCAATGAAATGAAAACTTTGGTGGCCCAGTGCGTAAAGTCTTTGATTAGAATCGATGGATTTGCATCAAGCTTATGCACACACTATGTAAGTACCATCAGGAGAACCATCATTAAGGTTAACAAGTTATTTTTGTGAAATCATACAATCCATGACCATCTCAATGATGGTGAAAGGAAAAGTTCATTGAAATATTGATAAGAGGCGATGGGAAAAAAGTGCAATAATTCAGTCAGCATATAAATATGTTCATATATAGACAGCTAAAAAGGCATTTAAACGGAATGAACCAGTCTAATTTTTAGACTTTATAGTGATTCTATTGGAATTACTTTGTCACAACAAAATAAATAAATGAAAGCAAAAATGGTGGTAATATAGAAATATTTTTATTGCAACACCTTGCAGTTATGTATAATGTTAAACTGTGGAGAATGGTATGAACTTCTACATTTATTTCACATAGTGTTGTTTTATTGTTTTATTTTTTTCTAATTTAAGGGGTATTAAAGTTGCTTTAGGATTTGTATGCATTTCTGGCTTGAAATAGGTTTACAAAAGTGAAAATCTTTCAGTGGCACATCAAATTGAATGCTATCATCATGTTATGCATCCTTTCTCTTCACCAGATTGTTTAACCACATTGAAATTCAAAATGTTCTCTCTTCATTTGGAAGTTGAAGCTAGGTGACTTTGGCAGATATATTTTGTTCTGTTTTTCTCTTTATCGTTGAGTTTGTCTTCAAATCGTTCTATATTTCATCTGTTTTAAAGGAATAAGGATATATGCAATGCTATCTTCAGTTTTTTTTTCTCTTTCATCATATAGTCATGTGCCTGACATTCACTAAAAGAAATTTTTTAAAATTGATAAATAAACTTTTTTAAATTTTAAAATGTTATACATAGTTCAGTGTAATTTGCACTTATGTTAGAGATATTTGTTTCAGTAATTTATTTGTATATAGTGTTTACAAAAAATAATATAAGACACTGTATTAAACCATTGTATTGAAATATTGCATAGTCTTTGCAGTAAAATGAATTTAGAGATAATGGCAGCTTTTTGTAACCTTTTGGGGCTTCCTGAGAAAAGCTGTCACCGACATAAAGCTGTGGAAAATGACAGCTTAATTGGCATGACATTTATTTTGTCTGTAGTTTCTGTGTATAGGTTGGCTGACGTGTGAGTCTTCATATAGATTGCATTAAATATGTAGTGGGTGCTCAGTTTTTATCAAATTTAAATTTGTAACCATTGACCTAATTTAATTAAATTAAAACTGTTTCTTCTACCACTAATGTTATTTTAGTAAACACAGTTAAGTTTGACAATTTAAAACTAATAAAGAAAGTAGAGGAAGAAAAAAATACTAGTTAGAAGGTTAAGGTTCTTATAGTACTAGTATTGATGTTGTCATGTCTGATTGTTACTGGAAACCATAATTTAGAAGATCTCTCTGTTTTTAAGTTTATGCTATGTAACTATTTTTTATGTACTGTAACCTATTATGCAAGTTTTCATTTCTGGAAGTGTAGAGATACTTATGTTCTCGGGATATTCAAATAAAACCTTGCTGAAATAGCATCATTGTAATGGTAGTCTTCCTGGGTTTCATTTGAACATCCCAGGTATTTTTCTCATGCACCTTCATTTGTGTATTAAAACATTTTTTGTTGTTGTTACTTAGCAGACTGACTAGTTTTAAATAGACTGACAGAGAGATTTTAATTTCTCATTTGGCTTTTTTAAGAAATAAAAAGTGTTGTTTATTTAATACGTTTTTGTAGTAGTAGTTCAAGACAGTAGTGAGCAAGAAATTAGTATGTTAATTTGGCTCTTGCCAAAATTACTTTTTAGTTACCTCACTACAAAAACCTGATCCTTAATGTCTGCCTAGAAGTAGATTATACTCATCACAGATTAAAGAATACCTGAAAGAGATTTAAACTAGTTGTATTCTTGTCACATTTGGGAATTATTGTTTAGATATTTTGTTAGAATAGTTGAGTACATAAAACAGTTGTTATTTTAACATTCAAGATAAACCAAATTTTATTTTTCCTGTATGTGTGTGTGTGTGTAAATAATTTTTAGAATAACATAATTTCATGTTTAACATCATATTTTCATTGAAAACTACAGAACATTTGAAATTATTAGGTCTTATCACATTGAGTTTGCAACAAATGGATAACTGTGGTAGATAATTTTTCTTCCCATTCAGTTACTTACCTTTTTATTAATTTTTATTTTAATGTTGAAAGATTTGGATTGCTTTTTATTAAATATACGAGGTCTGTCAAAAAAGTATCCGACTTTATTTTTTCTCGTGGGAAGTAATGACGTTAGGTAGGCAAAAGTGTGCATAGTGGAGCCTCATGCCTTCATGCGCATGCGTGGTTTTTGGCGGGCTTGCTGGATGCGTCAGTTTCTGTCAGGCAGCAGCGTGTGAGGTGCTATACTACTTACTCGTCGCATCTTCATTTTGCCCGTGATGCCGGAGCATGTGAAGCAACAATCTTGCATCAAGTTTCGCCAAAAGCTTGGAGATATCCAAGCTGAAACAATTCGCAAAATTCAACAGGCTTTTGGTGACAATGCCATGGGTGTTACCCAAATTAAAGAATAGTACAACAGGTTCAAAGATGGCCGCACATCGATGGAGAGTGACCAGTGTTCCGGGAGGCTGTCAACAAGCCGCAATGCAGTTGTTATCGAGAAAGTGTGGACCTTGATAATGGAGGATCGTTGTTTGATGGTGCGGGAAATTGGTGACGAGGTTGGGATCAGTAAAAATTCTGCACATGCAATTTTAAAGGAGGATTTGGGCTTGTGCAGAGTGGCAGCAAAATTTGTGCCCAAGCTGCTTTCTCAGGAACAACAACAACTTTGTCTTGAGGTTGTGCAGGACCTGCTGGATACTGCCAACAGGGTTCCTGAGTTCCAGAATACCATGATAACTGGAGATGAGACATGGGTGTACGGTTACGACCCGGAAACCAAAGCTCAGTCATCACAGTGGAAGCACCCAACGTCGCCAAGGTCTGGAGAAAAATCAAGGTGATGCTGACTGTTTTCTTCGACTACAGAGGTGTTGTGCATCACAAATACGCACCAAAAGGACAAACAGTTACAAAGGAGTACTATCAGGAAGTCCTCTGATGTCTTCGTGATGCAGTTTGGCACAAGAGACCAGATCTGTGGGCCTCGCAAAACTGGCAACTGCATCATGACAACGCCCTGGCTCATTCGCCAGGCTCCCTACTCTCCAGACATGGCTCCTTCTGACTTCTGGTTGTTCCCAAAAATGAAGATGCCACTGAAAGGTTCCCGCTTTAAGAGCTGAGAGGACATCATGCAGAATGTGACAGCGGACTTGAGAGCCATTCAGGAAGAAGCATTCCAGACATGTTTCGAACAGTGGAAGGATGGCTGGGCTAAGTGTGTGGAGCCACAAGGGGCCTACTCTGAAGGGGATTAGCAATTGAACCACACCAAGTACATAATTTTTTTTTTCCCAGCCTAAGGTTGGATACTTTTTCGACAGACCTCGTATTTGGGTCGTATTGTGGCTTTTCCCAGCAAACATGGTAATGTTGAAAAGTGTAATTGTAATTTCATGAAATATCATACAGATGACCTAGGTTATCATAAATGAGAAAGTTCTCCACACCTTTACTGAAAAGTTTTTCAGAAAAACATGTTTTGAAATAGTTGAGTTCTCTCAAACACTTTTATTTACTTTTTTGTGCATGTATTTGCATTTTTGTTGTTGTCGTTTTTTTTTTTTTTTTTTAGTAGAGCTTGGGATGTAACTCACCCATTTCTTTTGTCATGCACCCTCTGAAGATTAAACTTGATGCTGTTTCCTGAAACATTTTTCTAGTTCACATCTTTATTTAGCAGTGAAAATCTAATTTATTTACTTAAACTGTGCAAACTGCACACTTCTGTTGTGTGGCTTAGTAAATAGAACAAAACCCCGTGTTTAAAGACATGACGTACCTCAAAGGGCAGAATTCTTCTTTTTTTTTAATATAGTGATTAGGATGAAAAAAATAGTAGTGTCACCTCCAAGCAAAATAATATTCAATCATAATATATCTATTTATGCACACTATTTTTAATGTAGGTGTGAATTGACATGTTTCAGAAGAACTTTGGCAAAGCAAACTTGATAATGGAAAATATGAACCATTTCTACTTTCAGAATATCCTTAAATTGTAGCCTCTGGAATTGAACAAACCATGATTATTTGGTATTTCCCTCATTTTTATCATAATTTCTTTGTTTTTTTAATGATTCCCTTTTCTTTCTTTTCTTTGTTTCCTCCTCAGGTGATTTTCTAACATTTTCAAGGTCAAAGAAAATGACTTTACAGAAATGCAGTGTTAACTTACCGATGGTCAGTGGCAGTATCTGAGCACTTGGTTGTAAGAGCATGAAGTGGGAGAATCTTATAAATCTTTTGGAGGTGCATTATTTGAGCAAGTCAAACAAATGTCCAGATACTAGATGTACAGTTATTTTGAAATAATATGAAGTGTTTGGCTTAATCATGTGAATTGGCTCTCTAGTTTTACCAAGGTTCAAGGAGTTGAACAAAGATCCTCGTTTGATAATCAGCTTTTTAAACTTGTGATTTACTTTTGTACTAAAAGTAAAATTGTCTGAGAAGACTAGTACTCTTGGAGCTCTAAAGATGTCCTGTCTATAAATATTACATTGATACTAGAAGTTTTAAAACAGAATATTTTGTTTTTATACCAGATACATATTGAAAAAAAGTTGGTTTGGTTAAAGATTTTCTAATTAATCTGTTGAAAAAGCAGCTATGTTATCATCATCAACAGATGCTGGATAATTCAGTTTTCTGTGGTAAAGAGTAACTCACTGAGCAAAATGACTGACTGTGATTAACCTTCCCACCAAGTTTCTGGTGGATTTGACTTGATATTGGTTCCCATCAGGCTTTAAATTTCACTTTTTTAAAAAAAAATCCTTTGATATTTTTTCTTTTCCTAGTTTAGGGTCATGAATCCATAATGAGAAATAAACAACTGTGGCGTGTTTAGTTTTATAGTATTGATCTTGTATACAAACGTTGTTGACTTGAAAGGTAAAGGAAGGGTTATGGAGTGGTAGAGGTTAGGGTTAGTTTAATTATGTAGCACACTTGTTTACTGTTGTGTTGGCCATGTTAGGTGCTTAGGGTAGAAATAAAGTTTTGCACGCTCATTCAGCAGAGGTTTCCTCCCGTTATTAATCAGACCTGTTCTCGTAGCGTCTTTCCCATTGAACTTGGTGTATCTTAGCATTTATGGAGGGTTCTAGTCTTCAAAAGTGGCAGTGCTACCACTTTTGATAACACTAGGTTGTCTCGCATCACCCCCACCTTTTAAGAATTCAACAACTTCAGGGTGGTACCTAAACATCTGAATCAAAAGGGATCGGCAGTAGGGTATCTAGTTTAGTTTAATCCTCACTAGGAAACAGTTTTTTTCCCCAATTTTATCTTTATTGACACTGTATACCCCAAAAATTAGAAAAATTGCATGTAAACTGCCTCATTAGAGTACTGGAAACAATCACCTTTTAATTTAGCTAGCAAGACCTAAAAGAAAGGGGAAAAAATGAAGACAGCAGATGTCTTAAACATCATTAAAGATTCTGTGCTGTACTGTAGTTGGCAGCAGATGTTGTCTATAAAATCTAAGTATAATGGGGCAACTTTTTTAAGTGTTGCTTTTTTCCAGTATCAGAATTATGGTGAGCAGATTTGCTAGATGCATTTCCCTAAACTGACACAAATATCCTGTCCTCCATAGATTAAGATCATAAATGAAATGTGGTTTTAGAATGAAATTTTTGTTAATTTTAAATTTTTTATGTCTGTAGCTAGCATACATCTAATTACATAATAATGTGATTGAATACCCATTTTAGTACTAATTCATGTTTTGATCATAATTTAAAATCTGTATTACCAGATTGTTTTCTGTTGCATGTAATTAACTGTAAGGAAGAGTAGAGCTATCCTGCAGTATTACTGAAAAATGGACTGCAGTCTAAACATTTTGAACCAGGTAGTGTGTACAATATCTTGCCAAATCAGGGCCTTCACTTAGCACTGAAGTACAGATTTTCTTTCTTGAGATCATTATAGCTCATATTTGCTTATGAATCACAGCATTAAAATGATACTTTGTCTTCTAACTGAATGAAATTCACATTGTATCTGAGATTTTCTCCTAAAAGTCAAGGTGAAGGTACTAGGATATAGTGTTTATATCTACATATGTAGAATAAAAAAGCAGAGTTTAGGCAACATTAAGGTAATTAGAAAGAAAGGGGAAAATTTATTATTATTTTTTTTAATTTGATGTTCTAAAGTATGGCTGGTCTGACTGAGAGTAGTCTTGTCGATTCTTTGAACAACAACAAAAAAGCAAGCTGTTATTAGTGAACATTGCTAAATAGTTAATTTTACCTTAGTGATGTTTAAAAAATGTTTGTTATAATACAGTAAATAAATAGTTTTGTTGTTTGTTGAAATAAATTAAATAAAAATTTTGAGAAGGAGAGAAATTGAATTTATAAATTTTATTTTATTATATAATTGTTAAATTACCTTGCAATCTTTACATATAAAATGTCTCTATTTTTATTTTTGAAAAATTCATTTTATAAAAAGTTTCTAAATGCACATTTTAAATTTATTTGTTTAAGGCTATGGCTTTTATTTTGTATAAGGAAGTGTCCACATTTAAGTAAAATAAAATAGAATTTATTTAAACTCCATTATATCCCTAATCTAATTATTAAATTTGTTTGACTAAACTGCTGATCTTAGCTTGTATATGGACTTTCATATTTGTAAAAAAATTGTATTTTAGTATAAAGTCAATTATATCATTCTGTAAACTTTTTTTTCTTTAAATTTACTTTCTGAATGGTCACAGGAAATTCTTTTTTTATGTACTAGTTTACAGCAGATTGGGTTTATTTTTCATTTTCTTGCAGATTACAACATTAGTAAACCACAAAGAGGAAACTAGAATTTCAGGGGTTTCTCCATCGGACCTGGCTCGTGTAGGTCGAGTGGTAAACCAAGCAATTGCAAAATTTGTTACTGTTGGTGAATCTATAGCTGAAGAAAACCCAGAACTCAAAGATGAGATGTGTGAAGCGTGTCATGAAGCAATGCTAGCGGGTAAGAAAATTTGTTTGTTCTGTGCTGCAGAAGCATTTAATTGCACTACTGCTGAGTGTGATGAAATCGCAGTCGTCTTTAGTCATATCTTTTGCAGGAAAAGCCCTAAGAAAGTTTTTCAAAGTTGCCATTAGAGGTGCATTTGGGTTGGTTTTATGGTTCTCCTTTAATCATTATCAAGTTTCAGTTTTTGAACAGCAGGCTGCCTGATAACTACTCTGACATTAGAAACCAAGTACAACAAACTCTTCTTTGTGAAGTTTGCTTATCCACAGCAGCAATGGTGGCACAAATGTGTTTGGTTTTTAGGAAGGAAACATTCATAGGCCTATTAATCTTTAATGAGAGTGGTTCATTAAGTAAAAACTTCTAGTTTTTTTTATTTTTTAAGTCCAATGAATAAAATAAAGGTAGAGAGTCTGTTTATATCACATCTTAATGCAATCACCACTTCAGAAATACATTTTGTCCAACATGCAGTAAAAATTCATATCCTTGGTTGATGCTGGTGTTTCAGCCAAATCTGTGAAAAATGCTTGCACGAGATCTGGGTTTTAAGAAGGATGTGCAGAAACTCACAGCATGATCTTTTCAACTGATGGATTAGCAGTATACAAATGGACATTGTTGTGCTGTGGCAAAACTTTCGGAATTTTTGAGAGCTTTTAGCCTCACCTCATTTTTTGGGATGTGCCACTGTTAATCCTTTAACTTTGGATTTTACATGTTTAAAAGGGAAGAACTGATTGAAATTATTTTTAAAACATCTACTAAGACTCCATATGCAGTTCAGTAATTCAAAAAAAAAGGAAATATGTCCAGAAAATGAAAGGAAATATCTCACCCTGCACAAGGATTGGTGCATCTGGCAGTATAAGCAGGTCTCCACACCACGACCAGAAGAGGTTTTGCGACCACTTGAGGACAGCACACAAGTAATCTTTCTCTCCTCCTATCCTTGCCAGGATATGATGGTCTTAGTTGTTAGGGTACATTTGATTGTCATGCTTTTCTTGCTGGACTTCATTTTCCTGCAATAGTAGCCACCCTTCAGATCCTTAAAAGTCTTTCTTGAAGTCTGAGGTGTAGCCAAATCTAGGAGAGAGCTAATTTTGAGCAGCCAGTCTCTGTTAGGATTATCATAGTGCAAAGGTGCCAGTACTGATTCAATTTTTAGAACCTCCTTAGTATCATGACCTTTTGACACTCCGGCCACATTTGGTTTATCATTTGTACTCCAAAATTTTTTGATGGATATAATGGAATGAAGGCTCATTATGATGTTTACCACCATGAAAGCCTTCACCTTGCTGGTGGTGATGATTGTCAAGGTGCTGTCTGGTGTGGCTGTCTCTCTGCATTCATGCAACATACTGGTTGGTCTCCTCTGCCATGTAGTGGAAGAAATCCTCTGCAGATAGTTGATAAAAGAACTTGACTGGCTGAGTATTTCAGTGACGTTAATCTTTGCACAGATCGATGATGGGCTGAGAAGACACCAGGACATTGATCGGCTGCAGATGATCTGAACTCCACTGAATCCCTCTCTCCTCGCCATTTTCTACATGGTTTCTGTCAATGTCAGATGCATTCTATGACTTTTCTGAATCACTGTCAGACTAGCTGAATGATGAGAAATCAGAGGTATGCACACTCGAGATCCCTATAATCTATATCATCATAAGGAAATGATTCTTTATCAGACTGCACATGTAGGCCCACTTCATAGCAAAACAAAGTGATAAAATAAACAGAAGAAGTGATAATATGCACCGACATTCTCCTGTTTGTGCTCTCTATAGTATAATGCAAAAGCAATCATTAAATGACTCATTACATCTTATCTGAAAGCAGCCATCTTGCCTGGATGGTTTTGGTCAAGTTGCTCCATTAGGTTCTGGTTGGTTTTGGCTGACTTGGCCAGAAAGGAATAGCTGTGGGCCTATTTCAGAAAAGTTGACACAATGGACCAAGCTGATGTCTGTACAAAGAGTTTTTTTCCTTTGGATGTGATTGTGCTTTCCATTTCTCTTGCTTTCTTGCTCATAGTGGAGCACCAAGATTTCATCCACCTTGATGATAATGCATTCAAAGAATCTTTTGCCTTCTCTTTCAGATTTTGATAGCATATTTGTGCATACTTGTAAACACATTGCTTTCATGTGATTTGTCAGCATTTTGGAAAATTTCTTTTAATATTCAAGTTTTCATGAATAATCTTATGAGTAGTACCCATATTTGCTCTAAATGTGTGTGCAATGTTTTTGATACTCATGCCAGTTGTTCAAAGAAGTTGAAATTCCTGATTAAAGTTTGTCCACTACACTTTCTTATATATTGTTTAAGTGATTCCATAATTTCTAACATTAAAAAAAAAAAACATTCATGCAGTTTTCATCAGACATTGTTAGCATTTCAGCTTCCTTTTAATCTTTTACTACAAAAAATTGTATCACTGCTCTTATAATGTACTTAATTTTGCTATTCCTGCCAATAGTTGATATCTAGTAGCAATTAAATCTTCTGCAGCATGCAAAATTCATGTCCATCCCATAGGAGAACTTTTATGGTTGATTATTCTAGGAGTAACATATTGAAAATAACAAAGCAATCACAATGAACCCATCCTCATATATTACTACTGTTTATTTTTACATGAATACTGTGTAGATATGGTTGTTACTTACTAAGCTGGTTTTTTTTTTTTATATCTTTAGATCTCTCTTTTGTGGTACTTCATATTATGATTAAGAATGGAAGCAAATTTTTTTTTGTTTTCGAAAATGCTTCAGTTACACCTCATAATAGCTTTTCAAAATAATTTGCAGTATATTAAAGGTGTTGTCATTTCTTATCTTATATCTCCATCTTTAAATTTTTTTAATGTTGGCTAATTCTTATTACAATTTCAAATTTTTCAAGTTTGATTCTTTTATAGGTCAGTTATTTTCTTTTAAAGATAAAATTCTTAGGCCAAAAAGATCTGTAATATGAAATGTTGGTTCTGTATAGTCCCAAAGGATGGAAGAATCATTCAGTGTATTTATTCACAATTTTGTTAATACCTGTTTGGTAGACAGTTATCTTCTTACTCAAAAAATATTCAATTTCATTTTGGTTTCTTTTCTATGCCAGACATGTGCAGTTTAACTACTGGATCTTGTTGCTATGCAAAAGTTTTTCTCGTTTTCAGGTTCTAATATACAGAAGTTGACTGATGTAAAAGAGTCAAAAGAGAAACAATCAAAGACCTTCATGGAAAAAACTGTAATGGTGCGAACTGCTCGACAGCTTCTATCTGCTATTACACGGGTGCTCTTAATGGCCGATTTGGTTATTGTCAAACAGCTGCTGGCAGCAAAAGATAGGGTGAGTTCATGAATTGCAATATATGTGTGGGGAGAGCAGAAGATGGTCTAGTCAGCAATTCCTCATCTCATTGAAGAATGACATTTTAGGGGAAACATGGCTGCTTTCTTGTGTTCCTAAAAGTTAGAAAATCAAAAACAATTTTGATAAATCTCTTACACTTAACTTATCGGTAAGAAAAATCATCTTTCAGCAAGTGGTAAAGTTGTAATAATTGTTTTTACCATAAACAAAATCTTTAATTCTACCAGCAGTAGTTAAAGTTTTAACTTTATTAAAGTCAAAATTTAAGGAAACACCAGGGTGTTTGCAGTTTGAACTTACATCACTTATGTTAGTTGTTTTTCAATGCTAATATTATTAGTCACACTATCATGTAATTAAATATTCTTATATTTATACCTTAGAAGCACTTATCAGCTACAGCACACAACTATGATATACAATTGAACACCATAGACCTCTATGCACAACTATGATGCACACTAAGTTGTTTATGTTTTCTTAGCAGGAGAGCTATGGTGTTGCTGATACACATTTGAAACTGTTTCAGGTGACAATCTTTTTGCAGTAAAACATCTAACAGCTTTTAGTGTTATGAAAGGACTATAGTTGGCTATTCTAGCATTAAGGAAAAAACAAAATTGAGAGAGTGAGCAACATAAGTGAATAAATAAGGTAATGTAATTTATTTGAAAAATGTTTGTGGTTTAATATATTTGGGCTTCTTACAGCTTGAAAAAGCTCCGAAATGAAGGATTACATGATTACTCCCTATAAATGTACAGGCATACTTCTCAAAGGGTTAATATTTAATTCTAAACAGTAAAGGTTATCTTTTATTTTTAATTGCTTTAGCTACATTTTTCTTTGTTTTTTTCTAAGAATGACTAATATTGCTACAGCCAATTTCAGTTTGATTAACAGAAAGCACTAGTGAATGAATAAGCTGTAGCATTTCTTGAATAAGTCTGAGCTGTTGGAACAGTAGTAGTGAATGTTATTACTTTTGCTTTCATTACACCCCTCACTGTTCATACAGTGTAGCTGGTATAAGAGAGGGTAAGGAACAAACAATTGTAGTTTGATCAAACTGTTTAATACTACAAATATTTACAAATTCCAATCACTATAGAGTTTTATAAGATCCTGTTATGTTGAATTAGTAATGGAAAAAAAAAATCTCAAAGTAAAATGTTGGCATGGAATTTTCCAATTAGGAAAAAAATACTCCTCTCCAAATATAAGTCAATTTCCAACTTGTGTGTGTGTTGCAGCTTTAAAAAATAATTTAGTGATATCAAATACCAACCATATGCATCGAAAACCTTTTTTTCCCTATAGGGTTCATCCACAGCTTGAAAAAAAAAGTGTTCTTGATAAACAGCAATGGCTACTAATCTTGAAACGCTGCCAGAGAAGACTTGTAAGCACTAGCCTTGATGACGATGGAGAATGCTTACCAAAATGTTGTCTACAAAAGACATTTTAACATCAGTGGTTGTGATAAGAAAACCAAAAAATGAATGAATTCTTAACATTTCAGTGTGCATCGCAGTGGTAGCTTTTATCTCAATAATTGCAATGTTTAAATCCAAAGGTTTAGCCACTTACTAATGTTGAGTTGATTCCATATTCTATGTAGATTAATGATTGGAAGTAAAATGAAATTCAGACCAGGTACAGTACTAATTTTATAATCATCATTGCAGCAAAATGTTTAATTGTTATATATTTTATTTTTTTTTTCAACATTTACAATTATGTTAATAATTGGCATAGTAAAACTAGCACTAAAAGTTTTTAATTTTGTTTTCATAAGATCTAAATTGAATTAATTAATGTGCTGAATACTAAATAATTTGCTAATTGTTTTCATCAGAAACACTGAAGCATCAAAGGAAACTAAAATTGTATTTCGTATATATACACGTATATGCATGAATAAATCTATGGTTGATGAAATGGATATTTTACAAACATATGCTTGCATGATTATCCAGATGGTTTCCTTACATTAAAAAAAAAAAATGTATTGAATGGTACAGGTAATCTCTTCATAAATGAGAAAACAAAACAAAACCAGCTGCTGGGAAAGAAAACCACTTTTGTAACCTCGTGGGATAAGGAAATAATTGTTAAATAGAATGTTTATACTTTGTAATTTTTATTTAACTATCTGCACATTTACTATCATTTGTATGTAGCGAGTTGGATCATGTCAGTGTCATGGTGTGGGAAGGAATCTTTTTATGCCTATATTGATCTTAGAGACATTGTTGTTTACAAGACTAGTAGTATAGTATTGATATAAAGATTTTAAGCTGGTTACTCTGAATAGTTAGGCCTAAGGATGGGGAAGAATTTTCTTGGAAAATAATGACTGTTCTGTAAGATAGTAAATAGACTGGTGCAACTGTCAGTTGGGTAAATTGAACCAAGTGATACAGATAGATTAGACCAGTACTTACTAGAGTTACTACTAGTCAGATTTAACGGATTTCATTGTTGGCAGGTTTTCTTGGAATTTACTTTGGCTATCTTAGGTAAATAATAATTTAAAATTAACTAGTAAGAATTTATCATTATTCAGTTTTCTTTTAAAATTCTTGTTATATTGTTAAGTTTATTCTGCCTCATCAGCGAAATTATACAAAAACTGTCCACTAATGAATTACAATATCTCTGCTCTTATATGAAAGTTTGCAATGCACACTTGCATTCTATTTCTCACCAGCACCCACCATTTGTATTTAATTGAAAGTACCATATTTTTTGTATTATAGGTTGATATATTTTCTCTGAAAATTCCAGTTTAGATCTATCTAAAGGATCTATTTAAGGCTAAAATTTTGTCGAAGAAAAATTTTAAAAAAATCATGGAGAAATGGCAGTCTGATTAAGAACTTTCATAAGTATTTTGCAGTGTTTTCAGTGATAGCTATTTTCAATTTCTGGTTAAAAAGTGTTTTATATTACATAGAAACTGTACAGTGACAATTAATTTTGTTATAAAATTTATGTATTACTTTTTATGAATGATAGTGCTTGCTATTGACTTATTTCTCATAATGCTTAGTTATTTTCATGTTTACTATAGTATAAAGAAATTGTAAAATGTTAAAACTTTAGTACTTTTGATTTTTACTTATTTATTTTTTTTAAGTACAATATTGGTACAAAAAAAGATCTACAAACCAACCCAAACAACAGGTCCAATTTATAAATAGTTAGATTACTTACATTACTGGTTTACAAATAGACAAAACCCAAATCAAAAGTACAAATAAATACGATATTACTAGACCACCGGTATCACAAAATGTTTTTCCATTCACCATTTTGTAAATATTTGTGTGTGAAAAGTTTGAAGCTCACTATGGGTAATTTTGTCAGCCAAGTACTACCCAGACTTACATAAGTTTGTTCGACTTTATGTAAGAAATAAATTCCAAAAATAATTTGAGGTATGGCAAAAATGTTATGTAGCGCTATGTATGGATACCCGGGTATAAACGGGCAATGCGCATTGGGGTCTGAATGTGTTAGTTGGCCAGCCAGCATCCCTCTCCCATGCTCTCAGTTGTGCATTAGTATCCATCAAATGAGGTTAGTTGTGCGTAAATCTTTTCATTTTTATGTAAATCTTCCCATTAAACTGTGGTGCCAAAACTTAAAAGTGATGTTAATGCTAGTGGTTCAGGAAAGAAGCTTAAGGTGATTACGCTTGAGGAGGAGGTGAGCACAATAAAGAAATATGAAGACAGGCAAACTTTGTCTTCCATTACACATGGGTGTGGCCGTGTCAATGGTTAACATGATAGTGAGACATAGACTGTACTAAAGAACATGTTAAAGGATCTGCCCCCATGAAATCTACGGTAATAACGAAACAAAGGACTGGTGTGATTGTGGAGATGGAGAAATTATTGACAGTGTAATGCAAGATAATAAGCAGAAGTGTGCAAGTTTGACTGACTTATGGCTAATCGGAACATTACCCTTACATAAGTCAGGATATTGGATCCTTAGGTACATTTAACATCTGAGATCCATTATGCTGACTTTATTTAATTATCTTACATGTGTGGTTAAATAATATCTCAAGCTGTCAGACCTTACATGACAGACAATGTTAAATCTATTTATCAATTGATAAGCAAATTGATCAGCTGATCAACAGTAAATCACCTGTTGATTACGATAGCCATGTGGAACTTCAAAAGAATAATTAATGGATTGAATACAGATCAACACTTGACTTGTTTATTGATTTACAACAAAGATCTCTAATCTACATCTGATTTTACAGCAGTCAAGCACGTTTCACACCTTCGATGTAGGTTCTACACGACGACGATAAAAAAAACTGATGTTACTCTGACAAAAATAAGACAAATACACAACACAAGAAAAAATATTTCTTTATTCATTTTTCAAACTTTATTAAACAATAGTTTAATCATAATGTAATTGTTTCTGAGATGATACTCACTCATGCTTACCAAGGCTTTCTTTACTGGAAATTCAGACATCTTTCATCTGGGGACCGACCTATCTAAGACCTGATAACCAATTTTGGCTAAAAAAGTACCATTTGACCTATAGTCTGCAAAATCATACATTTTTTAAAGCCAGCCCTAGTAATTTGGAGGTTAGAATAAGAAAAATAAATTAAAGGTTAGATATTTCCTTTGACTTTGGTTATCTGTTCCAAAAGAGCCAGTTTTACTAGTAAAATCTTTTATTTTGGAAGTGTTGCTTGTATTCATGTTGGCTAATCACTGCATCCATGAGATTCCTTGACCATTTGGTTGGAACAGCAGTTTTTTTATGGTAGTTAAACGCTAGAGTAAACAGCGCTCCACTGTAAGGAAGTGAAAGTGATGTTAATACCCACTTTCTATAGCAGAGAAATATCCAGGACATGCTATCAAATAAAATGTTTCATTGGACTGGAAAATGACTTCAACACAGTGCAGCCTGTTTCTGAATATCTTGTGTCTACTCATTGATGCTCATAGTAGACAACTTGTGTTTATGGGGTTTATCTGTTCATGCTGCTAAATATAGGAAGGGTGGGTACTTGTAATGTATTACTCAAACCAAAATGATTTGTATATATAGATAGTGGCGGTACTCAGAACATTCATTTAAAGAAATGCCTGCCCTATAAACCATAAATATAGTCTTTTGGTGTACTGTACATGCTTAAGGTGTGTCTAACATTGTTTTCTATTATATGGTGTTTAGTATCAAAATCATTGACATTTTTTATGGTTGGAGAGTTGGAAAGCATGAAAAGGGCTAAAGCTTTATTATTATTTTTAAAATAGTTTTTTTTTCATTTGTTTTACCTCTTTAAAAAAATTGTTTCTTACATATTACACTAAGCATTTAAGTGCAAACAGTAAACACATTTCATAGTACTATAGTTGGAATTTCATTTTAATTCTAAAACTTTTAAGTCATTGATTAATGACTGACTCAACTACATCTACATCATCTTGGCCTCAATACCTATTTCTCCAGTAACACAAGGTAT
Source organism: Nautilus pompilius (assembly GCA_018389105.1). Taxonomy (NCBI): domain Eukaryota; kingdom Metazoa; phylum Mollusca; class Cephalopoda; order Nautilida; family Nautilidae; genus Nautilus; species Nautilus pompilius. The sequence goes on along the minus strand of JACATO010000311.1, from coordinate 685,383 downwards.
GCATTTGCCTCCTTGGAGCCAGAAATCTGACTTATTTCAACCAAAATAATATGTAGATCTAAATGTTTTAGGGCAGTTTTATTTACTCCTGTTAATTTTCACAAGCACATCATTTTCAATACATGCATCAAAGTACAATAAGAGCTGACTGAAAACCACAGTCATCGAGTAAAAGAAAAAATCAGTCCATAGGTACATCAGAACTTAACAGTGAGAGTTTGATTTGTAAAACTTGTTCTAGTTTTATGCTTCTAAGCTCGTTTTATTTCACTTTGCCTTATAATAAGTTAACCAGTTTATTAGCATTATTAAATTCATTCAAAGATGGTAATTTGGTATAGATCTATACTGAGAATGTTGAAAATAAAATGTATTGTAAATGTTAGGTAGTAAAAATTTACTACTTGTCTGGTAGCTGTTTTAGCTAATACTGAACTTAATCTCACTGATGATTTCAAGCCAGGACCCCTACAGGCTTCATTGTCAGTATTGGATATATGGTGAGCAGTTAAATTCCGACAGGTACTGAGAAAATTTTTCAAAGTTTGTTATATCTAGCACTTAATATTTCTATTTTGACTTTTTTCTCTTTTTTAAAAAAAAACAAACTTCTGAGCTAAAATGTAAACCCCTGGGTGTTCAGGTTTATTTATTTGTAGTGTAAGGTTCTGGTAAAATTAAAGTACAGTTTCTTGTGACTTTCAGGGTACAGTCTGTCCTTAACAATAAAATGAATTTGAAATGAAGTGATTACAGATGAAATGAAATTTTTGATTTTACTTTTGACTAAATTTTGAAAGTTCTCTGGGGAAGCTTTAAAAACATTTGATTAAGTTGGCAAAAATCAATCACCAAATAAATGAAGATCAACAGGTGTATTTATAATTCAAGCACTCAGTGCAACAACAACCAACCATTCTTTCCAAAATTGAGTTTTTTAACCCTATTATGCAGCTAAACATCTTCTGTCAGAGGCACCATCAGACTAAATTAAGGACTGGATATTACTGTTGTAGTTAACTTTGAAAAGGCATGGGAGGAGGGAACAATGCAGAATCACCTGAAAGTGAGCTCAGAGATGTCCAGGAAATGATGAGCTTTGTGCAAACCATATATCATCAGCTTTATGAGAATCAATCTGATGCTGGTAAAGTAGAAATGGAGGATTTAACATACAAGGTTGTAGATTGTTTTGTTTTGTTTTTTTGTAATTTTCACAATTTAAGAAAATGAATATTTGTAAAAAGAAATAAAGAAAATGTTCTTATAGTTAAAATATTTAGTTTGATTATTTCATTACTTATTAAAATCTAGGTAATTTAATTTTTTTCTTTGCATTTTTCTCAGTTCAGTTTTTATCAAATTATGGTTGGAGTTTGGGTGCTCTTGTACTGTGGCCCACAGTTGAATATAATTTCTAAGATTTTGGTATCTTCAGTAAGTACCAACATTTTCACTGGTTGGTTCTGTGATGTGGTAAGCTCATATAGTTCATTCTCAGAACATTCATTCATAGTCACTGGAGAGATCAAAGGAAACATCTGTTTCTGATGGTAAGACCATAAAGGGCTTTGAGTAAACAAAGCTGCAGGAAAATAAATTTAAAAGGTTACCTTAGATGTGGCAGTAAATACACACTACCTCAGCTGATGATGGAGCAGAAGTGAGATTCATTTGGGGTTGTAAATACTTTACAATCTTTTTTAAGTTGTAATCTTAGAAGGAAAAGCATACCAGTAGACAACACCAAGGTTAGATCATCGCCACTGTTAGTTTTTATCCGACCTTTAATTTTTTTCATTCCACTCTTGGTTAATGTTTTTTCCCAGATGTTTCATATTAAACATTACTAGACAGATGGAATGAGGCCATTATGAAGTACATCATTACATCCCCAGAAAATTTTCTCTTAACTGCAACAAGTGAATAGAAAATCTTTTTCTTAAACTTATAATTAAACAGGCACCATTATTATTATATTTATTAACTGATAATTTTTACATCACCTCTTTCCTCTGACTAAAATATAACCACCACACTTTCAAATAGTTCACTGTTCATCTCTTACCTCACCTTCAGATCAGATGCTATCAGTTATATTCTATTAATATCCCCTCACAGACTTCCGGGTTCTTATCAAAAGCTTGCCAGGTTTTACCTCAGATTAAGCTGGTGTAAATACTTGAAAATCAAAGATTGTCTATAGAAAACAACTTTGCTTTATTGGAATTGATTTTCTCATTCTACTTTAGCATCTCATCCATCCATTTGGATCATGAAATCTATAGACTGGCAAAGCTCTGAAGCAATTAAGATCCATCTGTTAAAGGTTATTTATTTTTGTGATAATCATTAACTAAACTAGTCTCTTGTATCTCTCATGGACAGGTGGTGGAAAGTTTGGGGAAGTTGGAGAAAGTGTCTACTTTCACTGACTTTATGAAGGCATTTAGTCACTTCGGCAATGAGATGGTAAATTTGGCACACCTGACAGGGGAACGGCAAAATGTAAGGTTTGAAAAAAAAAACTATCTTCCATTACTTTTCCAAATCATATTCTTTTCAAGGATTAAGTAGTTTTCTACCAACTTCCAGAAAAAAAATTGAGCAGGCCTCAGATATGAAAAATTGTGCAAAGGATAAAGAAATTTAAAAGTAAAATCTGAGATGGTCAAAGCACAAAAGAGCTGTATACAAGTCAGAATCTTAGCATATATTAAAGTAAAGTTGCAAACATGTAATGAAGACAACTTTACTTGTACTAGTATTTTTGTTTTACTATTGTTAAAATCTCCATCTGAATTACATTATTGTTATTATTAAATCTGCACTGTTAAAACAACTGATTAATGCCTTGAGATTTATGCATTTAAATTGATTTTTATTTTCCCATTAAAAGTTTACTGTTTGATGTTATAGTTACTGCATTGCCAGCTGACACAAGTTTGCAAGTGTTCCCTACCTACCTAAGCTTACCTAAAAATATTTACACCTGCTTAACTGATATTTTTTACAGGACTTAAAGAGTGACAGACAGCGAGCTCAGATGGGCGCAGCTCGGGCTGTATTGGAGAGGGCCACCATGATGCTGTTGACATCGTCCAAGGTGAGTTCTTGTTAAATGGTGGGAGAGCCAGCTGGTGGTGGAGAATGATCGTGATGCTAGTTGTTTTAGGTTTGTATAAGCAGCAGTTAATTATACCATGGGTAAAGTTGTAAATAACAAATAAATTAAACTAATGTAACTTTCTGCTAACGAATCTCAAATGAGAGAGAGAATTTTGCATTTTCAGAAAAGTAAATTGGTTCATTTGTTTTGTTTCTATGGTGATTTTGTCATTCTCAGTAAAATGTGGATTGTATTTAAATGGTTTTATATTATACATTTCTCAAACCTAGGTCAGTAATTCTAATTCTGATCTTTCCATAAAATACTCTTATCATACTAACACCATAAAATTTATTTTAAAAAAAAAACTTCATAATCTGTTTTTTCATTGTCATAAATCTTTTATACATAGGTATGGATGCTCTCAGAATACTTTTACAAACTAACATCATTTCTCCTCCAGTCCAAATGCTACAGCTAGTTTTTCTGATGTTGTAGACATGCCTGCGACACCCAGACTGCACCTCTGCTAAACTCAATCGAGCAGGTGTGTTTATGCAGATGAGGAGAGCATTGGAGATGATCCAGCACATTGTTTCAGATGGTGGAGTCTGCAATGGTAGCTTGTCCCCCACGCTGAATGGTGATTCTGGAATTGGACTTACAACTAGTCACCCTACAGCCAGCCGAGCTCTGAAGGACTTTAATGTAAGTGGTCTATTGGACATGTTCATGGCTGAAGTTGTGTGTGTTTTTATCAGGTTTATTTTGGTGCTCTCTTTAATGCATTTTATTCTCCTAAATTTGATTTTTCCCATTAATATAATGCTCTATCTTTAATACTGAGCTAATTTTTTGTTCAAGAAACAAAAAATAAAAAAGTTGAAATTGTTAGAGTGTAAGCAACCTGTTGTACCTGAGTTGAGTTTGGTTCCAGCTGCTGTTACAGACATTCCTTTAACTTTGCAGTGTTTTCTTAAATAATTAAAAAAAATATATTCTCTCTGAGCTGATTCAGTTGAAGCATGAAGCATATATATATGCCTGTTCAGGTGGAAGTCAGCATTTGTTTTATGTAGGACACTTAAGCTTACATTTTGTTTGTGTTTACTTCAAAGTTGATTAACATTCACTGGCAGGTATTGTTAAATTAGTTTATCTGGTTAAAGCTCAAACCCATATCTACCTTTGACTTTGGTTCCTTGCAGTCCCTTGTAAAAATGAGAACAAAAACAAAAAAGTTCAGGCATTTACAGGTGTTAATATGATGTAATTTTTGTTTTGCATGTCTTTAGTATTTTTCATTTCTATGAATCTTATTTATATGTTGATAACCAACACCCAATAATATTTGTTGTTGTTTTTTTAACTTTCAACCTAATCTTACACTCTGTCTAAAAGAAAACCAAATGCATATGAGCAATAGAATTTGTTTTTGGTTAAAATTTTATATGGTGGATTAAAAATACCAGACTATTGCCCTTTGTCTTGTAGAAATGAGTTATTTTGGGCTTTTCTCACCACCTGAAATATTGGTAGTGTTTTTAGTGGTGCAGGTAGAAATGTGTTGTCTTGCTGGCATAGTTGGTTGAAAAAACAAAATCAGCTAGTTTTGATAATGGGGCTGTGGAGAAAGCTCTGGTGACCTTATTTCTGTAGATAACACTGGTCTTGTCTAATTTATCTGCAGGATTCTTTTGAAAGCATCTGCTATGTTAGTGATGATGAACCTTGGTGCCAATGTCAATTATCCAACTGAGACTGTGGTCAATTTTGTTTTCCTTAATATTTTTTTCTTACGTTAAACTTGCTTAGTGTGAAGTTCTGTCAGTTTTTTTAAAGCTGCATTATACTCTTTACTAAATGAACAAATTTTATTGCTGTTTCTCAAAGACTGTGCTTAAAAATAGGTTTAAAAAAAGAAGTCTGTGGATTGGCTTGAAGTCACTTGTGATTCCTAACAGCAGTTGCTGATGACTGGATTCACCTGTCAGTTTTGCAGCAGAGAAATTAGCCTGGCCGATGATTAGACTGCCCGTCTTACACTTTAATTAAAAATTTTTTTTAGAATTTACTTTTCACTCCAATTATGTAATGATAATATTCATTGAAGTTAAAATCTTAGAAAATCCTCTTTAATCATTAACAAACAAACAATGGTCTGACTTTGTTTTCTAATTTTGTTCTAAAATTATCAAGTTGTTACGTGTTAGTGAATTTTTAAAGCCATTCACAATGGATGAAAAGTTTCCATAAACTGTTCATGAAAGTAAGAGTTAAGTAGTAACTGGAATGTTCTATATAAAAAATGCTTCATACAGAATCTCTCAACAAGATTTTTTTGTTTTGTTTTGTTTTGTTTTTTAAATGTGCCTTCAGTTTTCTTGGTTTTTTTAAAATTTTCTAACTGACTCGATGACTTTAGCTCTGTGATACAAACCACCTTTCATTTCAATGGCAGTTACTAATTTTGACCATAATGGTATGCACCTTTTGCTGTCATTTAGTGACTGGTAAACTTGAAGCTCAGTTTCATTTTAAGATTCATGGTAGAACAATCTGATGACAGGGATCTAATGGTCATCTACCTGGCTGCCCATGGGTTTATACTTTTTGCTGATTGCTGATTCACATTGTTTAGTTCTCCTTTTAAAGATATTGTTTGTTTAAATTGTAATGAAGTAAAGCAACTAATTTTCACATTGCTTCACTGAACTTAACTGATGACAAAAATTCTCCAATCATTTTAACTAGCAAGATTTACATACAGATACCATTGTTCTTAATGTTCTTAGAGGACAAGTGTTTCAAAGGAGAAACTTCTTAAGGCAATGATGTGTAAAATTTGAAAATGTTTTATTCATATTATGGCTGTATCTTTGCATCATGTCTGCACTTGTTTCAGTTTCATTCAAATGATAGGATTAAGGAAAGATTTAAGGTCTACGGAATTTAGATACATGAGTATTTATTCATTTATTTTGTATACAGTTACTTTAGAAAATTTTTTTTTTCTTTTAACTCTCTGATATTTGTCCAAGCTCTGCAACTACCATTGTTATCATTTATGCATGTAATAATGGGAATGTGAATTTGCCTGGCTTGTTTCAGTTCAGGCTCAAGCTCCAACTCAGACTGGTTGATAATTGTTATTAAATCAATTTTCATTAATGTTATTTTCTGTAACATAGTCACTTCTCACTGTTGGTTTCTTTGTATCTACTGTTTGCTTTCACATGTATTATTACAGTTTTGTATAGACAATTTTTCTCATTAAAAATAAATCTGAAGCGTAAAGGTATTTTATTAGCATTACTATTTGCTAATTCTTTGTTAGATTAGTACATTTAGCACTCATGTTGTTGTTAATAATAGTACATGATGACATGCTCAATCTGCATATAAAGAAGCATTTAGAATCATCATCACCAGTGCTATGCTGTGAATGACATCTGAGCAGTAAAAACTTAAATTAACTGCCTTTTTTTTTTAAACCCAAATCAAAACACTGCATATTCATAAAAAAAACTTAATGATAACTAGAATAATAATAAAATTAAACAAGTGAAAATTAAAAGATTTATTGTTTTGGAAGGAAGAATGCAATATTTTGTTTATCCAAATTAAGTAATTCATTTTATGATCCATGTTATTGTTAAACTCCCAAATAGCTCTGAACCTTGATATTCATAGTCTTCAGTCTGGTCTATGATGGGTAATTCTGTCTGGGATACCATATAAATACAAAGGAAACAAACATCTGTAATACAGCAACTTCAAGATAAGACCAATCAACATGTTAAATCACAGATGTGTCATGTGGATAGGTGTATTGATACTGGTGTTGAGGTTTGGTTACTGGATTTAGTGTCAATTACTAATCAATTCTATCCTTATGTTATCACCAATTTTGAAACGAAATTGTTAATTATATTTTACAAGTAACAAACCAATAGTACTCAACTTGACTTGCCTTACACCAGTGTCTATAAGTGAGACAGCCCTGCTGTGGGAAGCATAGTGCCATGGTTGTTTGTTTGGAATCTGTGCCATGCAGGCACCAGCACTTCTGACTTTGGCAGGGAGATCTTTCCTGGAACTCTTCATTTTTTTATATTTTGGAGGAAACTCTGCCAGTAAGGTACACCAACCTGAGCCAGCTTCCCATGGGAATCAACCTTGACTGCAGCAGTTACTCTATCAGTGGACCACTGCTCCCCAATTACAAATTAAACTACTTTTTGTATTCAAAAAGAGAGACTTGTTTCCTTTTATCTTCACTTAAATCTTTATCATTTTGGGGGAATTGACTCTTCTTGTCATTATCCTTAAGATAGTCTTGATGAGAGCTGTTTGGTTAAAGCTAATTAATTAACTTTGATTGTAACAGAGATGGTCTTTACATGAAGTTTTCTATGGTACTGTGTAGGGGGCATCACTATGATGATGATTAATTAATTAATTAGTTAGTCACCATCATCCAGACCAACCTGAAGGTAGCAGATGAATTACTAAAATACAGATTATTCAAATGGTGTTACAAATCAATAAACTCTGTTGAATGCAATAATACCACTAGTAACTTTCTGTTTTGGACTTGATGGTTTGGTTTCATTGGTGTATATGTATGTATTTGCTGCACTAAAAAGAACTACTTTTTATTAGTTTTATAAACATGTTTTGATAATTAATTGATTCATTTGAAGTGCTGTCAGTTCTTGTTACTGTAGACCCACCAACCAGCCTTTTGAGGATAATGTTTATACTTTAGCTTCTTGTCATTTCATCTTTTAAAATCAAATCTTTTTCCTGTGCAGAAAACCATTTTTACAGATATCATGTTGAACTTCAGAACCAACAGATGGAGAGATAACTGAATAAAAAATGAAACCAAATCATCTACATCCTTAACATAAGATTCATACTTTAGTAGTTCAGCTTTCTTATTTCATGCACAAATAGCTATTGTTGGAGAACTGAATTGGTCCAGCTCACAGGACTTTCTCTCACTAGTTATTTCTGGGTCATTTACAGACCTCTGCTGATTAGTACTGGTTAGTTTACTCAGGACTTTAGTTTGGCTTACATCAGCACTTATTTTTTTTTTATCTCTCCCCTAACTTGATCTTTTTTTCCTCTCCTCGCTTATCTCTCTGTGTTGCTTATTTGCAATTCTCATGGGGAAAAGGCTTCTAAGGACTGCATACACAATGTGCCATATTTTATTCCAGGAATAACTCATTTATCTTTACTTTTTCATTGTTTTAAAGTCATTAATCATTTTCTCTCTTTTTATAGTGAAGTCAGTGCTTGTTATTACCAATAATATGATAGTACCTCATTTTAGCTACAGATAGATATTAAAATTTTTTAAATAATTGATTAGCCTTAATAGATCAATCTATTAAGTATACAAATGGAAAGAAAGAAAAATATATAAGTACTCTTCTCTGAGACTCTGGTTTGGTCTTAATTGGTATCTTATGCAGGCTTTACTTCCCTATTTAGAAACAAGGTATTTTTAGATCATCCATTGCTAGTTCTCTGGTATGCTTGTAGTTGAGATCTTTACCTTATCTATTCAAAACAACAGTGCTACTCAGTTTAGTTTTGAAATGCCCGATGGATAGGCGTTCTTATGTTTTTTGAATGGAGTAAGCCAAGTGTAAGACTTGATTTTAGGAAGTTTGTGTTCTGTTATTTTCATAGAGTCATTGAGATGTGGAACACACTAGTAAAACTTGTGTTATTTATTGATCAGCTAAAGAACCAACTTGAACCTGGGGTCTTGTATAAGCTGTGATAGCTTTTTTTCTTTCTCTTATACACTGACATCTGTGTATGGTTTCCATCATCTTTCCAGTAATTAGGCATTATGGCATGATGGTTGGTCTCCAGTTGCATCACCACTCTTGTTTTTCTCCTGGTTTCTCCCACCTGGCCCCCATCAGACAGGTTTCTTTCTTGATCCTTTTTGTCATTCTTTTCCATTTGTCTTTTGTATCCATCCTGCTGATGGTAGCCTGGTGCATATGGTCAGACATCTTGTTTTTGGTTTCTGAAGTGAGTCCTCTTCACTATTAAAAACATGTTCATTTTTATGTAAAAGATAAATAATTGCAAGAACTAAGCAGCAGGTTTCCATTATTGGCCTTGACATGATTTGAGTTTAAGAAAGAAAAAAAAAAACCAATATAATATGCTGCACTTTCTAGATAACACTTTTGTTTTGTTTTGTTTTTTATTTTAAATCATTACTTTTTTCTTAGCATCTGAATAATTTGATTTTATACAATTGCTACTTTTGTGTCTGGTTATTCTTACCTGCATCTAATTGTTTGGTACCTTGATGCTGAATTAACATGATTGAAAAGTTGAAGTTATTTATCCCTCCTTTGGCCATCCTATTTACCAAGGGTTAAATGATTTGTTTTACTTCCACTCACATGATCACAGATACTCATTTGTTGGCTGAATCTATTATATATATAATATTTATTTTTAACTGATTTGTTTTTTTACTGAGAGGTTTTTATCATTTACATACTTTCAATGTTGTATTAAAACCCAATCAAAGAATTAGTTATTGAGATGTTTTAATATTTGCTTTCAGCTCATAATAAGTAGTCATTTGGGGGGTAATGGTTTGATGGGAAACCCTGGATAAAGCAAAAAAAACAACAGATAATACACATGAAAATTAGTTTAAAGAACATATTTACTATATTTACCTCCAAAAACATAAACTGAAACATAGAATGAGGTTGTAATTGTAAAGAAAAAAATACATTATGAAAATAATATTAAAGATTGTATTTTTTGTTTTTTTTAAAATAGTTTTGTTTCATTGATTGGCTTTCCTCCTTCCTTATATTTGTATGTAGCCTACATAGAACTAGTTTGCCAGTCATCATTATACCCTCTTGCTGCTCCAAGCAGTTAAGCAGATTTTCAACATATTTGAGCTCAGCACTACGACTGAAGCAATGTTCAGGAATCGACTCTTGCATCTCTTTATCACTTTCACTTGACTTCATTATTTTATCCTCAAATTTGCCTCATAATATTATCATCAGTTGTAGCTTATAACCTGGTTTACAGTAATTGCACTAGCCATTTTTTAAAATATTTCCAGTGTCAGCATTTTTCTCCACCTTGCAAATGTTGCAGTTTCTTCCCCATTAATTCCACCAAAGCCTTCGTGATAATTGTTTGGAATTATTTTGCACTACAGTCTTATAATTGTAACAAACTGTACTAGATTCTATGCTCCAGTCACTTAGTGAATTATATCCAAGTTTTAGTTTCTTCCAGAATTATTTAGTCTTTTCCTTAATCTGTGTTTTTGTAATAACACCACATCTCTTCATACATGCTATTACCCTCTGGTCATCCCTCTTAACTTTTTAAACATGTAATTCTTTGCCATTGCCTGAATTGTGTAAGCCACCCAGATGAGTCATTTTCAATGCATCAGAGAAAAACTTTGCTTATTTTTCAATCCAGACACCAGGGTTTGCTAGAGTTCATGTTGGTTGGACCTTTCTAGCATCACTGTCCAGTTTCTTGTATGTTGACTTCATTTGTTCATATACATCTAGATAAACCAATTCACAAAGTCAGAGCTGCTTGAATTGCTAGTACAACATGCTTGTTTGTATTTACTGAAATAGAGAAAAAATACAAACACATTTAATTTATAATAAAAAGGAAAAATATTTTAATGCTTTCCACTATCATCGATAATAGACATGATTATAATGGTACTTTTAATTCAATGAGCAAGAGTGTGGTGCTACATGTGGAGGCAGTCTAAAAATAGAACCAGTGTATGTGCAGATGGTGCAAATGATAATGTAATGGATAAAAAAGGGAAAGGAAGGTCAATGGCTCAGTTGATTATGGCACCAGTATGACAAGCACTTGTGAACAAGTTTCTAGGGAGAAGCCAACTCTATTCACAAGCTTTACCTATCTATAATGCCCCTGTAGTTGGGTTTTGTTTTTTTGTTGTTGTTGTTGTTGTTGTTGTTGTTGCATGGCATGGTTACAGTTAATCTGCTTACCTGGATAATCAAGAGTCGACTATTTCTTTGTAAAAAGAGTTTTCAGTGAATGGTGTCAGTTTTTTTTTTTTCCTTACTTGGGTAAATTAAATATTTTTATAAGTGTTAGGGATGTATTTAAAACTTGACGTTGAATAATCTCAAGAAGCTTATCTTTGTGTTGTTTTATATCACGGAAAAGTGTACAGTCTACCAAAACAGTCTATGGCTGCTTCATTGTCATTGCTGTTCAGATCGTTCTCTCCCAAACCTACCAGAGCTGTGGGTGGTGGTAGCAGTAGCGGCATCGTTCCCATTTTGGATCTGAATCAAAAGCATGTAGTGTATAAAACCTGCAAATTGTTTGAGCAATCTTTAAATCTAGAGTGTTTTTTTATTATTATTCATATAAGGAGTGAAAGGTTAAGCTGAGTTCATCTTTCATTAGAAACAAATGTAATGAATTTTGGTGCAATGAGGTACATACTTCTAGCAGATAGAAATTTCTGCACAACATTTTTTTCTTCCATAATGTGTGTTGTGGTTATTTTTAAATTCATGTTGATTGTGGGTAGCCATTTAAATGTATGCTCTGGGGAAATTTTGTATCAGAAATCTGTATGTTTGCCCCTACTGTTGCAATGTTATAATTTTTGCTCATGTTCCTCTAACATATTTAAGGGCACCGGAATGTTGGCATACATACAGACACTACCCCCTGTCATTACTGATTATGCACTAAATATTTCATGGTCTTAAGGACTTAATCAAATTAGAGCTAATGCCTGTCAGAAACCATCAACAAATTCTCTTCATTCACCCATTGCTGTTGTGTGGCTATAGTAGAATTCCTAAACATCTCTCTGCATGCTATAAGCCATGTGTTTAGTTTAATAAAGAATTGTTACTTGAGAGTTTTTAATTTTATAGACAAATTAAGTTTTTCTAAACCTTTAATGGATGGTTTTAGATTTTCATTTTCACAAACAAAATGATAGTGAAATGTCTGACTGTGTGTGTGAAGTCTGGATGTCATGTTTTTTTGTTAATAGCATCTGCTCTGCTGAAGCACCAGTGGCATCCCCTGCCAGGTTGATGTAGTTCAGCTGGTAAAACGTTTGGGCTGACTTGATACTTCCATTCTGAAAAGAAAGGCAGCAAGTACTTTTTGCTTCTCTCCTACTTTTCCTCCCAGCTTGAGTATTACAGAAACCAAAGAACATGGTATTAAGTTCCAGCTGGATAGATAAGGTTTTTGTTTGTTTTGTTTTTTTTTTTCCTTTTTATTTGAATGCATCATGTTTTCTGCAAATTTTTTTCACAGGTCCACAAGTCTTCAAATTGCTTAGAAGTCAAGCATTAAAAATGATTGTTTCATTTTGAATTTCTTGAGATTGTTTATTTATTCTCATGTGCATGTGTCTGTGTGTGGGTAAATTACAATAAATTTTAGATTGTCAAACTTTGGCTGTTTCTAAAGCTTTATAAGATTAAATCTATTAGGGAATGTGTTGAGTATCAGGCAGGAAGGAGTAAGTGTATGAAGATCTTTCGCACTAATGAAGCAGACAGTCTTTGCTAAAAAAAAAAACTTTTTATATGTTCCCATTAATCTGGATTTTTAAGGATTTCTCTTGCAGGATCTTAGGTTTAACCATCCATGTGTATGTTGTAGGATTTGGATTTAAAAGTGGCTCTGCCATGGTGTTTTGTCTTGCAGGATTTGTGTGAACTGACAAGGATAACAATGGTGGGGCTCAGTGTTCAGGAGAAATTATTAAGTGCCTTAGATCTGGTGGTAGAGACAAGCCAGGACTTCACTGACTCGGCCTACACATCACATGAGAACAGAGAACGCATTCTGCAGTGCACAGAGAAACTACAGAAGGAACTGCGGTCTCTGCTGAAGGTTGGTTCTAACAAAGTAAGTAATATTGCCCTGGTTATGGACTTCTACCTGAATTTCTGTCTGCCCACATTTGTAGTATGTGCTTGCAATTAATTACTGCTTTATATCTTCTGATTAGGACCAGAAGAGCAAGCTGTCACCTGACCAAGAACTAGAAACAGCTGTAATCAGGTCGATAGAGGCATCAAAGACTTTACAAAAGCAGGTGAGGTTTCACTAATTGCTGCTGCTTCACAGTCTGTCTCTTTGTGTATTACTTTTTTGCTGATGGTTGTTTGCTGGCTACTTCAGCTCCAGGATACAACCATGGACCAGGCATCAGAGCTGTTCAAAATGAATGAGGACCATGAGCTGCGGATGGCTATGAAAGCTGCCGGTCTTAGTGGTTCTAAAGGAAAAGTGGATGAGTTATGTGTGAAATTCAGAGAGCATTCGCAGCAGTTAGAAGAAGTAAGTAGTTTTCTTTATTAGTTTAAGTGGTGAGCTTCAAGCAGTACTTGTTTCTACTTTACTGTTTCTCTTCTTCATCACTCCATGCTGTAGTCTGTGAAGTACAAATGTCTCAGCTTCAAAGTGACAACACTACCGTTTTTAATTCTTTGTTGAGTAAGTTTTGAGTGAGATTTCTTCTGTTCATTCTGATTTTTTATAAACATTTAGTTACATAATGATATAAAGGCTTTCAACTAATAGTCTTAATGGTGGTGACAAATAATCAGTTTTATTATTGCTTGTATTTTATTGTCATTGAAATAGCATTTTCATTTTTTTAGATAAACAAACATTATTGTAAAAATACTTTTGTTATTTTGGAAGAATGTGTGAAGTTACTATAGTAGTGTTTTTAAAGCCTCTATTCCAGGCAGTGTTGACAAAGTGGAACTCATCTTGTCATCGTTGATAGTCCTTGTACTGTGTTATTCTTTGGGGTGTTGATTATCAGTGCACTGGGGCTGTAGGTGAAAGAAGAACAGTGCTGTGATTGTGATGGCCTGATAGAGATGGTTTTCATACTTCGTACTGCTGTGTCGTCTGTGAAGCTGTTCGATTTAGTTTTGCTTTGACTATAGCAGAAAGTTACTACCCACTATGTCTGTGTTTTAGCATCCTCTGTTTAGGAGGGTTAAATGAATTTTGTAAAATACACACTAGTCTATAGTGAAGATGACTTTTGCATTTAGACTCTACCTTTTATATTTCTGGAACTATGAAACTTCCAAACTCCACCGACCAATGCAAGCAGCCAACTTTGGTATTCATTCACCAAACAATTAGCTATTGGATGAAAGGTCATCACTAACCTGCCAGGATTTGAAAAGATGGGGCAGGGAATTGTTTTAAAATTATTTAAAAAATAAATGGTTAAGTTTCCTATAAATGATTAATTAACTTTTGCTAGCTTGTATATTATACCCCATCTTCCTCATCTGAGGATGCAAGTCTGGTGCAACTCTAGCTTCATTTACAGGAAATATTGCTTAGTAGTAATATCAACAAAACTGGCAGACTGCAAACATAAAATGTGACAGTAAAATGTACACAGCAGAGTAATTATTCCTCAAATTTAGACTGTAAAAAAAAATGCTTGCTTGGATACAACCATCTGATATTCTAGTGCCTGAATTAGTGGCATTTGGAGAAACAAGCCCTACACACAAGACACCATCATGATTAATTGATATAAACATTCTAAAATGTGGCAAAATTTCTTTGTGGAAGAATGTGATGTGTATTCTTGAAACTTATTTGTTTCTCTTACTGAGCAACAAAAGACCAGGTCTAACTTTCTGTTTTCTAGTTATAAATTTTGGATTGTATTCTGTTAGAGTCCTACCAACTAGGTTTGATGCTGTTTATAAGTAGAATAATTGGCCATTGGCACACACCTGAATGGCTAGTGGAAAGGAAATAATGTGGCTGTTTGACTGATTTATTGGTGGAGGGAAAGACCCCTTCCAGGTTATTATTGTCATGATGAGATTTATTAGCGGTGTTTTATTGTCACAATGGCTGGTTTGACTTGTTTCCAGTCACTTAGTAAAATAGGCACCAGCTACCCTTGCATCTGTTGATTGGATGATTGATACTAATGCACTCATTTACACAGATACATGTTATCTGCCTAGAATCTAAAAAGTGGTTATGTCTGCTAATTAGTGTAAGTGAAAATAAAATTAAAATACTGGAATTTGAACTAAACACTACGGTGTAATTCTTTGCTACTCCTGGAAGAAGATGGTTGTAAATTAGTCTTAATGTGGGGACATTAGAGCTAGAAGTTACTAGTGACAAGTTCATTAGCAGTTGAATTACTGTTGTCTGCATAATGTAACACAAGTTGACCTTTTGCAGTTAAGCAGCTATTTTCTTACCAACAGAAACCAAAATGGGGAAGAAACGATTTCATATTTTTTAAAATTGATTTTTACTAAGTAGTCCTATGGCTAAGAAAAATTTTAATAAATGAGTTAATATTCATGAATTTTCCTACCTCCTAACATATACATACTCTTAAAAAATGTTAATTGTATGTTTTAAAATGTAGGAAGCCGGAACTGACCTTGGAAGTTGTGAAGGTCGGCATACGAGTAGTCGGGTGATACAAAAAGGTCTTTTGCTGTCTTTGTGACTTTGAACATGGCATCCTCATTTCACTACTGTATACTGATGATTAAGAAATCTGACTTGGACTGTCCTTCTGAGAATACCTGCATGGTGGAAGCTATGTGTGCATTGGCTTTAGATGAGAGAACTTTCAGACTGAGCTCGCCTGAATTTAAATGTTTCAGTTTGTTTGGTTGCATTCTAACACACTTTAGTGGTGTTAACAGCTGCTGCTTTAGTGTGATACTGATGATTTACTTATGTAGGTGTGCAAGCTACTGAGACACATAGCGACGACTGGGCCTCTTGTGATTACAGCGGAGCACAATGAGTCTGTTATAAAATCCAACGGGCCACTGGTGAGTATCCAAGCCTCTCTATTGCATGCCTGTACCTAGGACTGTCCCCCAGAGTTAAAAGGATCTATTCGTGATGTTGCTATAGTAATAAACATAGTTTTGTTGCAGGTCTGTTTTTCTTTCTGAAAGTTAAGTTTGTCTGAAACTTTCAGATCTGTCTGTCCCTTTTTGGCTGCTTAGAGCAAATGTTAAAATATTCATCTGTCTAAAGCAAACCTGCACATTTGTACCTTAGTGTTGTTACCCATTATCTCCCAGAAACCCTTTCTTTTGTTTTGGAAAACTGACATTCTCAGGTTCTGTTTCTTAAATCTCGAGCCTACCAATTGAAAACGCTATTTTCTGGAATAATAAAACTACGAGAGAGAATGTTTATTTTCTTCTTACCTATTCTTGATGGAAACACTTAAAAAAAAATGGGAAAGATACTTGAAATAAGACCTTCACATTAAATTAGCAACAAAACTGTACTAAGGACATAAAAGTTTTGTTGGGGAAAGATAAAAAAAATAACAAAATAATTGACTTGTGAATATGTCGGCTAGGTTGGCAAATGTACATGGAACTGTGGTTCTGACATTTAACCAGTCTCTGGGTGATTAGTCGCCGCACCAGCACCACCACCAAAATATTGTTGTTGTTTTTTTCACCGTAGTACTAGATTTCCTGTCACACTTTCAAAGAAAGACAAAAAAAAACCCATTCCACAAGATGACACAATTGCAACGGCCATTACAAGAGTTACATTTATCCAAGTTTTACAGTGACAGTCAGGTTTATGTCAGCGAGTGTGTTTCTAACAGTATCTGCCACCCGATGGACAATACTGGAAATCTTCTTTATTTTGATTTTGTTTTGATTTCTATGCCAAAATTATTTTCCCGAGCCAAAAAAGGTCGTATCTGCTCTTGTTTTTTGTTTTTTTTTTTTTATGATAGCTCAACATAGTAATGAGTTAAAGAAAATGGCGCAAAGTATTAAATTTCATATGAACACTGTGGGGGCGTCGCAGTTTTCTCCACAAATTATTTTTAAAACCTAGGATCATCGGGATATCTATTTAGGCTAAATTACAATTAGATTCCATATTATTATTATTATTATTATTATTATTATTTACTTTTTAATAATTGCTTTAAAAATTTTATTTGAGAAGGGGGGGGCTGATAAATGTGTCACCTCTAAAGGGACTTTCTTTGCTGTCCACATACTTATGGCATTTAATGAATTTGCAACCACCTTCAGACTTCCCTTTAGTGAGCTTTAATTTCCCCACACACAGATTGTGCTTAAGAGTTGAAAAACCCAAGAATCCCTTGAGCAGCAGCAGCTAAACAGTCAATGCCGGATTTACCATTGTGCTTAGGTGTGCTTAAGCACAGGGTCCCGTTGGCCAGGGGGCCTATCTTCCTGCCAAAAAAAATTTTTAGGATGAATTTTTCAAATGTTTTACCTAAAAGTTATAAAAGTGAAATTGGTCTGTAAAAATTGTCAAAAGCAGCTGAAGCATTACTTTGTAGTTTGTACCTCCTTCAGGGCCCAAATAAGGGGCTTTGTGTGGACTTTGATGTCTGAATGGTCTGAGACCCACAGTTCTGGCTGTTGGAAAGGAATCAGTGGGGTTGTCTCTTTTGGCAGGTCTTTCTGATGTTGTCGGAATAATTACATTGCACTTCCCTTAAAAATATAACAGTTGTTTTTATTATCTCATCTGACTAAAATCACTTTATCATAACTTAACTAGCACAGGGCCTCATTTGTCCTAAATCCAGCACTGTAAACAGTTCTGGGTTTTAGGAAAGGGATTTAGGGCTGTTACTCTGTTTGATTCTATAGCTTCTGTTGCATGATGTGGTTGAACAGTATTCTGATACTGAAATCACGCTTCGTTAGGGAGATAAAATAATCCACCCTCTTCCGATTACTGCTCTGAGATGTTGGGATGGCAGTGTATTATGCTAATAAGAGCCCAGGCTGTGGAATGATGCTTTTAGCATTAAAAAAATTAATCAAGAGTAGTTATGAATTTAATAGCCAGGAATCTGCCTGTTTTCAGACATTTAATTCTTGCTTGCTTTCAGGATCATGGTGTCTAATTCATGGTTCATTAGAAGGCTGCTTCATTTTTTATCTTACCCTACATTTTCTGGCAGTTTTGGATTCGTGTCAAGTCCTAAGGAGCCTATGTGACTCATTTTCACTCACTTATAATGGTGTGTTAAGCATGTTCAAAGAAAACATTCAAATGTGCTGATTGCTTTGAATAAACTGCATAGCTTTTTTATGGTGTTTTGTGTGTCAGTTGCTGCTGGCCATCTTGACTGAGTCATCAATTGCATCAAGTCTGTTCTTCAAAAAATTATTGTTAGCTGAGAGCCACACTAACAAATCTGGTCTGCAGGCTCATTGAATAAACTTTTGTTTCTGTGAGCACTAAATTCAGTAGTGTTTTATTGTTAAATAGTAACATGTACAGCTTCTGAAAGCAAAATTAACAAGCTTGTTTCAGCAATTTAAAATTTTTTTCTCGTGTTACAGTCTGGTTTCCACCTTCTGAGTTAGTGAAATTACATGCTTTTTTTTACTTTTTTTGTTGTTGGCGATGCTTTATGGATTTGATTGAGTGGAAGAGTGATGTCAATAAAGCAATCACATTTGTATAGAAAATTAGATGTCAACATATTGATCATCCCTCACAAGTTATGGAGCAAAATGTACCTTGTTGACTTAAACAGTCAACTTTACATCACAGTTACAAATAGCTAGGTGAGAAATTTGAGGTAAATGGGCTGATGAAAAACCATGTGGCTGAAATCCAGCACCATCAGTAACAACACAGAATATTATAAACGGTGGTCTTGTTCTAAATCAGATAACTTTCAATACTCATTCAAACTCAGGATTTTTTTGGGGGGGGGAGAGAGACAGACAGACAGACGCACGTGCACACACGCACACAGATACAGAGAGAGATGGACCAGTAGAAGATAGCTTTAGTTCTGATGGTGCAGGAGTATATGTAATAATGTCAGATGGAAAGGAAGATAAGGTAGAGGTAACAGCTGGAGGTTTTTTAAAGAATACTGTTTTCACTTGAAGTACCCTCCCATGTAAATATTATTGCTGGCATTAAGTCTTTCCTCAGTCTTTGATGAAAGCTGGGAAATTTGGTCTGGAGCTACATGGAGAGTTTCGTATTTACACTGTGCTGGATACTAGGACATGTTGGTCTGTAAGGTATTGAGAAAGTGAACAAAAAAACGGCCACTAAGTTATCTCATAGCCAAGCCAGAATTAGCTTCTCAAGCTTGATAGCATATGACAACCAAAAAAAAATTGAGGAGGTATACAGAATTGACTCTGAAAATGAAGCACCTTGATTAAAATTTTAAAAATGAGGAAGAGACTTGTGTGTATAGGCTAGTAGGCTACATGCAGGTTGTTCCCTCCTAAATGCCTGTGCTTTTTGGCTAGGAGTGGATATTTTAAAGGCATGCCCAAAATGTAATGTGACTGAATGCCAAGATGCTTTTGTAAACATTAAACCAACAATTTAGTTGCTTGGGAAGATGATGGGCGTAATACTTTAAAATTTCACACAATCACTAAGCAAACATGTCAGAGATAGGTGAGTCGGTCATTGCTACCATCACCCACTGGGTGAGGTTAAATATACTAGACCTTCAAGAGAAGATACCACATACTGAGCTCCTTCATAGTTAGGTCCAAAGCCTTACTGAAGGCACACTAGCAAGACTATTCTATGGAATGAATGAAGCTATGGCTTACAATGGAATTTAAAAGCAGATCTTATGGTTTTAATAGTACATTCAGTGTTTGCAAATTTATCATTTGTTTTTGCACAGCTGTGACCACCATGATGGTAAGCATTGTTCATATTTTGTCATGTCATTTAATTTGTCCATGTAGGAAGCTATAAAATGAAGAAAAATCAGAAATTTACATCAGTAATGCTGTATTAACTCTGCTTCAACTCCTGGTAAATTGGGCAGATATCAGAGTTGTAGTTCTTCATATATTGAGCATCTAGCAAATGTATTCACATATCTGTCATTACGTAAAGATTTTACCTAAATCAGGCTACAATTATAGAATGCAAAAATGTCCTTGATGCTAGTGGGATTTTGATCAGGTCCTGTGCTGACTTTTAGGTCTCAATGTTATGGTAGTAAGCAGATTAATTTTATTCTTATGTAAGCTGATTTGTAGAATTTGTGTAATTATAGATTGTGTGTAGGTTGAACTTGTGACTATGGGACCCACCACTTAGCCAGTGAAAAAGCATCTTTAGGAATGGCTGAGGGGTTATGATGTCCACTACATTAGATGCTAAGTGACCAGTGCTGTAATTCAGACTTCAAACCACAGGGAGTCCGTCAGATTACATAAGTTCTACGTAAAATTTAATTTCCATTATGAATAGTGTCTTAAAACAAAATCTAAAGGAGCCTTCTTTTTTTTTTTATTAAAAAAAATGTATTTATTTATTTTATTTAAACAGCTAGTCTTTCAAATAATCATTTGGATCATTTCCTTACTCTATTTACCTTATGCTATGCAGATATGAGAACTGTTTTGTTTAAGGCCATGGTTCCTCTTTAGTTTGAATTGACTCGGCTTTTCTGCTAATTCTGCTTGATTGTCTTCCTGTTTTTGTTAGATTTAAACAAATCTATGCCTGTCTACCAATGCAATAGGCATTTAATGATGAGGTATTATTTTGTTACTTAGGAATTTATTACTGCTTGTTTTAGTTCTATATAAACTGAATACATATGAATAAACATTTATTATTAGTGAAATATATTGCCGGAGGATCTTGTAAAATTTGAAATAAAATCGTGATCTGAAAAACTGACTTTAATAATAAGTGTAGTCTGTTCTCTAAAAACGGGTTGGGGGTTAAACTATTTGTTTATTGGAATTGCATTCTAATTTTAACTTTTAAATGAAATTTTCAATAATTATAAACAGTTTAAAGGATTCAAGAGGATGGGCTTGCTTTAGTTTTGTAGCCTCTAATAAATCTGAGGAGGAGAAACTCTCATGATTTGACAAAGCTCTGAGATATTCATGCCACCTGACCTGTCCATATATTCCCATGGTTTGTAGGTGAAAATTGCACGATGAAGTAAATAGAGAGGGGAACAGAACAGCATTGGTCTAAACTGTTGGATCGTACATGATGAGTTGGGGTAGCACAAAATGCTGGAAGTTAGTCAGGTGGGATAGCGTTCGGGTTTCATCTTGAAAAACAAGAGTGAAAAATAAGGTTGGTCTTTGATTGGTTAAATTTCTCGAAGAAAAGAAGCTTCCATTTATTTTTTCATTGGCAATGGGCAAAGGGTTGTGTGTCTCTTAATGGTAATCCTTTTATTGCTATTGTTTCAGACCCTATTTGCTGCTCAGACGCTGGCCCAGTATCCTTCTAGCATCATTGCCCAGGACAATCTGGATCTGTTTGCCAAGGCTTGGGAATCCCAAATTAACGACCTGTCCATCCTAGTCAAGGAGGTGAATGATGTGTGCCAGGGAAAGATGGAAAAACAGGTGTACCTCTCACTTCCTAGGCCAGGGGTAGGGAACTCACTTTTTTCTGGACTGGCGTATTTTGTGCAGCTATTGCTTCCTACATGGTGTGAATTGTTTTTCAGCATCATTGGTCTAGAATAGAATCAACACGCCTTCTGCATACAAAGCCAAGAATGTAACTACTTTTTCTTTTTAGTTTCTTGAAAAAATAAGTGGATTGAATTGAAAAATAATCCACATTTTTAATAATTAAAACAAATTATTGTCATTGACAACATATTTATGAAAAGTTGATAATATTAATTACTGTTATTAAAAATAAAATAAAATTGTTACTGCAAAGGGAAATGATGCAGTTTTTTGAAAAATTTCAATATTAGGTTTCAATAATTTTAAAGTATTAAATGTTCAACTATTCCATGGTTAGCTACCTATAAGACCAATAAAACAAAAGAAAAATATGCAAAAATAGCAAGAAAATATTTATCATGGTTTTCATGTAATTTTCTTTTCTTTTGAGGGTGTGTATGTGTATATATATATACAGTTGTCCCCCGGTATTCACGGGGATTATGTTCCTAGAGCAACCGCGAATATTGGACGAGGTCCATAAAAATGCCTATAAACGTCAAAATATAATAAAAAATATATAACTAAATATATAATAATAATTTAATAAAAAATACAGCACTCAGAGAAACACCCGAGATAGCTACACGCAGTAAACTGGGATGATGCTGGGCTGCATCTGCCTGAGACAGCGCCTCGTGGGCAGCAGCCAATCAGCAGCGAGGAGAAATGAATAACGCTCTCGGATTGGCTACTTTCAAACCTCCAGCCAATAATGTTTATTTTATATTGATATTTTGCTGAATTTATGTTAGTATTTATATTACAATATTAGTAAATTATATTGTTATTAATAATTTAGTGTTAAAAAATGTGAAAAAATATATATATTGCCACGAAAAAAGCCATAAAAAATCACGGAAGATATTTGCGACTCCGCGAATATGCGGGGGTTTCCACGAACAATTATTAGTTGGGTTCTAAGGAAAATTCCACGAATAACTGGGGCCGCGAATGCTGAACCGCGATTATGTGGGGGTCAACTGTATATATATATATGACTGACTGCTGTTTTTCTCATTACAGAAACACGGCACTATGGTGAAATCGCTGAGACCTGTCAAGCTGGATGCTGAGGTTTGTTCATATTTGTCAGTAAGCTTTTTTGGTTCTTGGAAAGTAATTTGTATTAGACCACATCTAGACTGTTTTCAGATTCTCTCGTTTTTTGCAACTTTCAATGAAATCTTCTGTTTTATGAACATGATTTGATACGGGTTATTCGGGACCACGTCTTACAGGCCAACTCAGCAAATAATTAGACTGGCAATTTCACTTTAATACAACTTTGTCAAACATTTCAATGCATTAATTGGTTTGTGTTTCAGGGTTTGCTTTTTAAAGCCCATACTGACTTCTGAAATCTAGAAAATTTTCTCCATGTGAATTCAAAGGATTGATTGATTTGAAAAATTTTTTTCTTTTAAGTCCCCTGTATGTTTTGAGTGGTGTTTCTAAATGTCATCTTTAAATACAGAGTATCACAAGATATTAATTTAACAATCAATGTATAGACAAAAGAAGCAATCCCCAACATTCTACTAGCTGTTATGCATGAAAACATGACCCTCTACTGTTGACAGGATATGTTGGGGATATTTGTTTGATTTTTTTTTTTTACCATGCCAATGTATTTTTTATTTTCAGGAGCAAGCAAAAATTGCCAAACTGGGTCTAGAAATGAAACTAATCACATCAGAGATGGATGCTGAAACAGACAAGTGGGAAGAGCCAGATAACGACATCGTGAAACGAGCCAAAAACATGTCGAGCATGGCATTCTCCATGTACCGATTCACACGTGGTGAGGGGCCTCTGAAAACAACACAGTACTTGTTCACGCAAGCCAAATATTTTGGTGAAGAAGGACAGAAACTTTATGACACTGTTAAAGAATTTGCACAAAGGGTAGGCAGCAACACTTCTTGATTCTTGTCCATGATAAAATCTAAGTCTCCTCTATAAAATGATTCCTCAATGAAACCCCATTAACTAACTTGCCAAGTTTTATGTATGAATTCAGTGAAGAAAGGTTTGTTCTTATCTATCTCTAAATAATGACAATTTTTAATTTGTTTTCATCAAAATAATATTTGGTATATCTCCAGGGTGTGTGTTCTTATACATATAAGCCAGCATAACAGAAAATAACAAAAAACACCACTGATTCTTCTCAGGTTAGAGACAACTCTACCAATGCTAGAGTAGGGTAGGATTCCATTGCTGGCAATGTTAATGTCTGAGCATTCAGTTAACTTTTAATTTATAGTCTCCTTGGTTAACACAGATCTGGAACATCTTAAGAACTAGCATGCTTTGAAAAAAACAAATCTGATACAGCTGACTTAATCATCATTTAGCCCCAAACTAAAGCTAGTTTTATACTGCTATGACACTGCTTCAGGAAATTATGACTGATATCCCTAACAAGAACATCCAGTAGCAAGCAGCAGTGATTTTAACGTCTCCCAGATGATTTTGGTGGTTATGCAGTTTGTGACCTCAACTGTGAATCTGGTAAAGATGTGATATCATGGTGTCCCTATTTATTGACCTTAGTTAAACATTATAGTGTTTTTTATGTTATCTTTCTTTACTTTTTTTATTATGTTGATAATTGTCAGGTTTTCCCCATCCTTTAGAAGAGTTAATGGATGCTGCATCACTTCCACTGTGAGGACCTTTTGTCAGTGATCATATTTGTTCTGCAGATATTGGTCAACGAACTGCATTTAGCTGAATTGATCTAGTGCTGTATTGTAGAGAGCAGGGCTACTGGGAAATCTTATGAGAACACATTTGAACAATGTTTTGGCTTTAAGAGCAATGCCAGTGCAATGAGTGCTGTGTTGTTTTTCCCAGGTGCCTCAGAGCTGCCACAAAGATGATCTGCTGACACACCTCGACAGAATGCCAGTGTACTGCCAACAGTTGCTGAAAACCCTGAAGGCACCAACATTTGGTAAAGCTGCCACATTCAACAAGGTAAAACCAGAATAGTGTGTGTTGGACGATTGTTGACAACATCAGCAATATTCGAAAAGTCCTTTTGGGTGTGATCACATGCAGGATTCCTCTCAGCTCTGGGTAGGGACTTAACTGTACCTGCAGTGTAGACTTAACATTACCACTTTGGGCATGTTTCTTCTGGATACGTCCCTCTGTAAGGGGAGAAACTGATTAGTGGGGAGGCTGATCCTTTTACATTATATAAAACATAATGGAGGGTTTCTTTCAGATTTCATAAAAAGTATAAATGAATTTATAAAAGAACACTGTGCAAATGACACAGTCATAATTTAGGTGTTAATATTTATTGTCAGTCTAAGTCAGCAAGAATTCTCTCTCTTTATATATATGTAAGTCACATTTCACTGAATTTAATTCCCTTTACATTATTCTCATCATTACAAAGAAAAAAATTAAGCACCATATAAAACAGTTGTACATGTGTTTTATAGCAAATCTTTCCTGCCATTTAGTTAGTATGTGTTGTTGCCACTTGACTCAGTCTCTGAAGAGACGCCTGTTAGCAGCACTCTTATCACACAATCTTTTATTTTTCACAGGTGGACAGTGCCATCCAGGAGACAAAGAACCTGATGAATGCTGTTGCCAAAGTTGTTACAACTTGTTTCATATGTGCCACAAAGGTAAAAAACAATGGTAGTCTCCCTATCTGTGACATCATGGAGACAGAGATGCTTTGTTCACCATGTGTATATCCTGGAGATGGATTTCTTGGGAAGGGTCTGGCAAACAGAAGAGTTCTCATAATCTTCCTGACAGAAAAATCACCTAAATTTACCTCTGTGCAATGTTTTTGCATTAGTTTATTATTATGGACAATCTTTTACCAAGTTAGCTGAATCTAATCTTGTCAGAAAGAAGTCTCTTGCTGCTATAACAAAGTAAAAACTGTAACTCTGCATGTCACTTAGCTGTTAGAAAAAACACCACAAATTTTGGGGTCAACTTTTCACTGAATTATTACTTAGGGAAAAAAATTTTTGAAGGTTCACTGAAAGTTGTGAGAAGTAGTGTGTGGTGTTACTGGAATTTCCTCACTTTAAAAGAAAAGATTAGATTTAAGACAGTTGTGACCTCTGATTAAAAGATGTGATAACGCTAGCAGATTCTAAACTCTTTTTTTTTTTTTAAAGAAACTAATTGGATTTCTGGTGAAAACAAGCGCTTTAATCTCTCTGACAGTGATGATCTTACAATTATCCATAAGTAATATTTAGTTCTTGAAATAGAATTTGAGAAACAAGTGCTTCTTTAACTGGGGAAGGGAAAATCAAACTGTTAAATACATTTTAAGAGTAACTCACAACATTGGAATGATCAAAGCTCCTTGAATGATTGGTGATGTAGAAAGTGGCTCATATGAATATGCTTCGTCTCAAAGGAGATGCAGCCAGCTATATACTGTTTGGTGCTTATTCTCATTTATGAATCGAATCAAATAAAATAAAACAGTTTTTGACAACTTTCTCTATACTAAAATAACTTAGATTGAATTGTCCATGTTGTATTGCACTAGTGTATCTCATTTCTAGCCATACTTTTTTAAAAATTATTATTGCATCAGAAATACTGATAATGACTAATGTCAGAACTTATTTCTTTCAGTATAACATTGACTGTCGTTCCACGTCTAGTGTTCCCTCATACAGGTGGCGCAGCAATCAGATGGAGCTGCATTCTAATGGCAGTGACACAGACTCCGCTCTTAGCTCATACTCTGATGGCTTGTACCGCAGCTCATCCATGAACAAGGCGCTGTTGAGTGTCGACTCCCTGGACTCATGAGGCCAGCCAGTCCCACGACACTCCATTTCTCAGGTAGCTGGCCAGCAGGCTGGCCACATGGAGTTCTAGCCAACCTGACTGTGATATCCAGGTGTCACACCTGGAAATGTGATGTTTTTGCTTTCCTACTGTCTACAGGTTGTCAAGAAAACATGACAGGATGTGGGTGGGGGCATTCTCATATAAATAACCTGCTTCTTTCATTCTGATGACTGAGCATGTAAAGTGATACTCATCTTTCATGAGCTGAATTTCGTGTTATACTGCTGACTGTTGACGAAGAGTTCTCTCTGTCCAGCCATTGTCTCAAGTGACCATTTGGTCAGACAATATACTTTAGGCTTCCATAATTTCAGCCCAATGTGTTTTTTTTTTTTAAGCTTTTTAATTTTATTTTGTCACTAATTTCTTTTATTTAACATGGAAATGTCTGCTCTAGTCTTTTCTGTTATGGCAGTTGCTTGCAACAATACCTATTTATTTTTTTAGATTGAAATTTACACCTTGAAGACATCATTACTACTGTGAAATGGGAATGTAGATGGTCTGCAGTACTGTCTGTCAGGGTTTACTCGGAGATTTTGTCCCTGAGATGAAGTTTAATTTTAGATTGGCCAGTTGTTATTCTTAATCAAGTCCAAGACACCGTCTTGGTACTGTAGACTCCAAGTGGACACTGACAGACACTTTAAAAAAACATCTTTTTGGCAAGAGTAATCGAAAATGACTGAAAGATCTGGCTAGAGACTTACCAACTTGTGAAATGGAAATTGCATTCTAGTCAGCTTTATTAAACTCTCTGTAACAGACCGCTCATCTTTTTCTCACGGTTTGCATTTCTAGTTATAAGAACAGCGATTGGCTTCAATATACATGGACAGTATTGATTTGTGTGCATTTATGTTTACTATGCCAGCAAGAGTGGTGGGATATCTAGGAATGTTTTCCATTGCTAGAACATTTTGTCTTTCCCATCCTTTTTCTAAATTTAATTAATCTATTTTTTTTCCCTAATATTAAAAATGTTTTTTCTAATGAAATTCAGAATTTAGATTATACTCTTGTTTGGTTTTAGGCATTTTCATTTTGTATTTATTTTTTGTGGGATGACAAGCAATATTTTTGGAAGTTTAAGTTGGGTGCATTAGCTTTAATTTGCTTTTAATGATTTTATGGCCTTTTTTTTGACCTCATCTCCCAGTATTATCCCAGTATTCTAGTCATTTTTCACTCAAGAGCATAGTCGTCATTCATCAAAGCACCTCTTTCTCTTGGACTGCTGGGTGATTTTTCGGTCATTATTGCAATCAAGGGGAGAAAACTCACCGAAAGCAGAACAGATCTGGAACCAGCGTTTGAGTTGGATATGTAGAAAAACAATATTCAATAACTAAACTTTCTGCATTAGGTCATTTTTTGTTTGTTTTGTCTCATCATTCAACATCTTGGTCACCACTTTAGTTTGCTTTTTTTTAACTCTCTGTGGTGACTAAAAAATGGCAGAGGTCAATGACACAGAAACTTATGAACTGACTGCTGGTTATGTTGTCAGTTAATTAACTAACTAGCGATTTTTTTGCTTGTTTTCCTTTTTTACAATTATCAATTTATATAGTTTTTGTTAAGTTTAAAATGCTCTCAATACACAGCAGAGTTTGGAACTGTTTTGTTGTGATATTTTTGTGTAGGCCCTTGAGGTCAAGGGCATTTCTGATGCTGGTTAGCTGTGGTGCACCTCGTGTGATACTGATCTTTGGTCAGTGGTCTCCGCTCTGCCCACTGTCTGGCCAACTTGTATTGGTGGTGGAACATTTCTCATATACTGTTAACTCCTTGCATTTTATTTGCAAGCTATATTTAAACTATGGGTAGAAACTTAGTATGCTATTAATTATGTTTCTATTTTGAAAAATAAGAGGAGATTTAAGAGCTATGTGGCAGGGTTGACATGGAAATCTCCATCACATTGGTAGATGGTTTTTCTGACATAATATTTATAAAGTTTGAAAGAGAGAGAGACTGAACTGTTTGTTTTTTTCCAAAATAACTGAACACTGCACTATTTAGGAGGCTCTGAAGTTATTGTACAAAGGGAAAATGAATGCTGGGAATGTGTTATCAACAGTCTGGTTATTGATTGGATTAATTTTGGTTTTCAAAAAAAAAATTATTTTTTAATGAGTATTTTATCAATTGAATGGTTGTGGACTGAAATTTTGTTGCTTTACTTTTAGTAGTGCTGAGAACTAGTGTTATCACAGTAGGTAACCTGATGGCATTGTGTTAGCTTGTGATAGATAGTCACTTGACTCCTGTCCTATGGACAGCTGAGGTGTGAATTAAAATGGCTTCTTCTGTTTAGAGTAGAAAATCTGAACTTCTAATTTTTACAGGAACTATTTTACCCCTGTGAATGAATAAATACTGCATGGCCACTGTGTGCGCTTCTTTCAGTATTCCAATAACAGGATAGGCTAAAAAGCTGAACAGTGTGAATAGCAGTTCACCATAGTCCCTTCAGTCAATAATTTTTTTATTATTCAATCTTCCATTGTCAGTGACTGGGAGCTCAACATTATATCTAGTAAATATTTTTTTCTTTAGAACATGGTAGATGCTTTTTATGCAACATTATACAGGGTTGAAATGATTTATTGCTCTTGTAACTGTAAAAGATAATTCTTAACTATGGAATTTTAAAGCTGTTGACAGTTTGAAAATTTATTTTTTTATTTTGTTTTTAAAAGATGTCACTATACACCTGAATATTCTTTTGATGTTATATGAATAAAACATTAGATTCTCCTTCGACAAGATCAGTGTGTGAAATATTTCTGTTGCTACAAGTTTAATAACCCTGACATTCCAAAAGTACATAAATCTAATGCCCAGAAAATTATTCACTCTTTAATCTCCAAATTTGATTTGAGAGCTGTGTCTTAATGCTAATTTCTCTTATAGAAACCAAACCAAATTGCAGAGCGTGTTTACTACATACAAGAAATTTAAAAACATCTTTTCACTAGTTTATCAGGTTTGAATGTTTTCTGTAGATAGGCCAAAAGATAAGATTACCTTTCTGAGAGAATGTTCCAGAAATGGTTTAAATATATCCTGTTAACTGTGACCAACAAGTCTAGATAGACTCTTATTTGAGCTTTGTGTTTATCCAACTGAACCTGCTGCTGTAGTGGATGGAGCACAGCGCGCGCACACACACACAACCAGCTGACTTCACTAATGTTCTTTGCCAAGGGTAAGAACTAGCTAACATACCTACCTTGCCTGAAAACTGTCTCATACTGGAAACCAAGTGTATTATTTTTTCTGCTAGTCATTTTGATGTGAAAACTATAATCACTAATGTTCTGTTGTAGCACTCACTACGCACATGCTTTAGTTGTTGATATTGTTTTGAATTGTTGCTTCTGTTTAAAAGACAGACTAAGAATGTAATTTTTAATTACTGTATCTTGTATTAAAAATTTCTTTATATTGTACTTTTTTTGTTGTTGTGAGAAGAATATGGTGAAATGCTAAAATAAAAATAATTTTTGTAAACAGACAGACATGTTTGTTGGTAGAGTGTCTCAGTCTTGAAACAATTTACCTTTTTCTTACTTGGAAAGAATAAAATTTTTCATCTTTTAACTAGATTAATATTAAAAGTATATCCCAAATGCAGTGAATTTTTTAAACTGCAGTATTGTGTTCTGGTTTGTTGATACAGTGCTGCTAAGTGGAAATTATGCCTTAGATCTGCTTCCTCCATCCATAAATAAAGCTTAGGATTAACATTCATTCGAACACAAGCTTAAAGTTTATTCAAGATTTTTGGTATTTTTACACCAATTCCTATAGTGATAATTTGAACTCTCTCCCAGGTGTTATCTCAGTGTCAGTAATCTATCATCAAATTTTATAATTTTACATTAGACAAGCATTTTCATTCTCTAACCGCAACATCAATCTTACCAACTTTTCTTTGCATTTGATCAAGGAAGATGGAGCCATACATCTAGTACTGTCATAGCCTGAATACAAACACCTTGATAAATGAAAGATCAAAAGTAACCACTCAGGATGACAACATCAGGCATGATTTCCTTTTAGTTGCTACTCTGTAGAGGTACACAGTAATATAGTCAACCCTAAGTACAGAGAACCACTGGTCAATGAACAAGATGGGGGGGTGTGTGTGGAAAATGTGTTTCCCCATAAGAAACTACTAAAATAGAGAGAATAGGTTCCATCAGGGCAGAAAATGACATACAAATATATTGTACATCATTTAGTACCCTACCTTGGATCCTGTTGTAGGAATGAGTTATTACAGAGTGGATATGGAAGACTTAGATGTCATTGCAGGAGCTTGAGGTGATGAAAAATATTTTCCAATTCTTGTCTGAACAGGATTTCCTTAGCAGGCAAGGTCAGACAGCCTCATTGACTTTGGCAAACCTGGAGCAGATGCTGCTAAATTTGGTCATGATTTTTCTGAAGGCAGCAACCATTCGCTTCATGGAGAATTTTTTGGGTGATGGGATGTCTTCCTCAAATTCAAGCATTAACTCTTTGGTCCTCCTCTCCTCTTCCAGCTCCTGTTGAGTTCCTCTGAATAGTAAACTGGTCCACTTGTTTGTCACTTCTCTTGGCTATTTGGAATGATGTTAGTAAAGTCAAAAATATCATAACCTGAAGGGTTCCCTATATAAGCTTCCATCACATTTTCAGGATCTTTTCTGAATTATTTCCATTTTCCCAAACAAATCTTAGCACATTCTGATCTGACTATGCATAAGTTTGAATCCCCCCCTTATGCTTAATCCTAACTTTACAGATGATTATGTGCCAAGCTTTCAGATTTAATTTTATTACAGTTGATTAATAAAAATTGATCCTTTCACGCACCCCCAACTGAGAGAGAGAGAGAGAATGCTGTTACCTTGCGGGTAATGGAGCAGAATTATTTTCATTTGAGGTTTTTTCTTTTATAAAAAAAAAAAAAAAATGGGCCACAGCAGTTTTAGTTCTCCTTGGCTAAATAATACACAATGTGAAGCATTTAATTCCAAAAAAATACAAAGGGATATATATATATATAGAAAGTGGTTTATTCTTTGGCTGTCAGGAAAATAAAGTTACAGGAATGTAAGTTGGCTTCACGATGTCTGTCAGTATCTCAGTCCAAAGTCGAGCACATGCGGAGGAGAAGCCTGATTGGTGCTTGAATAGGCAAGTAGTGTACTGCCATATCAGGAGGGGAGTCCCTAATACTAGTGAAAGCAATAAGGCCATGCACAAAAAAATAATCAATATTTACATACCTTTCCATGCACACAAAGCTCTCCATAAATTGCATGTCTTGTAGGTTGGAGGTACCTGTACATATTTACCATTAATAGAACAACTGAAATAGTTTTGTTTCACAATTAATTACCTTTGTACATGGAATTAGAGCCACTTACAGCTAAATCCAACCACCAGGTTTAGTTTTGGTGGGACGTGCACGACGATTTTCTCACATGGGTGAGAACGCGAAAGTTTATAAAGCAAGAAATTACTGTGAAGTTTTCACACTGCTGAAGCCATATTGGACATTAGTTGTCATTCATCATACGAGCGGATTAAAGTTCCACCAAAGAAATTATTAGATTTATTCTATAAGACGAGGGGTTCATCAACCGGCTCGGGCACATGGCGTGAGGGAGTTGAGAGATCTTATAAACTAGAGGCTGGATGGTTATCAGGAACAACAACAACCATTAAAAAAAAAAAGAAAAAAGTTTATACACAAAATTATTAGAATATTTAGAATACAAAACAGATTTAGCAGCCCCTATATAGAATATCAGAAATATTGACTAGTAGCGTGTTTTTTTTTTGTTTTTAGGAAAAAGCAACGATTATAATCAGAATTTTACAAGGAAAAAAAAACAATTTCAGTAGCATTAATGTCCTTTACCTAAGTCATGGCTGCTGCATCGCCTGAAGTGAAACTGTACAGAGTTACTCTCAGGGCAAAACAAATGTTTTCAAATAGCAGCTCATTAAAGTAATAACAAGCAAAAGCTCATTTTACAATGATAAAGAAAAATCAAATCTTCAAAAATAAATCCACCTAATGTTTAAATAAAATAAGATCTCTGTCTTGGAAGAGAAAGCAGACTAAGTAATCTCTTAATACAATAAAACCAAAAGACTTCCTTGTGCAGTGTAAGCCTGGATAGATAGGTCTGGCATGGGCAAAGGGAATTAGAGATTCTCATATACTACATCAGTCTTTCCTATTTGTTTGCTCTACAAAATAATGGGTAACCTGCTAGGCTTACACTTAGATAACAGGGTCAGGTGAAACAGGATGGCTTCACCACACAACCACATTAATGGGGAAAAGCAAACAGGTAAAGAATTGTTCATCAAGAAATGGGGACTACATTATGTATGTAGGAAATTCCAGATACTTTGCTTGTACACAAAACTGATGGAACTTTTAAAGAATGAACAGAAATGGCTCCAGGAGTCAAGTCATTTGTAGTGTGTCTGTTCAACCATCATCTATTCATTAAAATTACATTTCAGTAACTACCTATGCAGTCCTTGACTGGCTACTTGGACTGGACTGGACTGGACTAGACTAGACTAGGCAACTGAATGCAACAATTATACATGGACCCGACTTCCACATATCTCAGAGCTTAGCTGTGGTGTTAAGTAAATAATTTAACAATTTATTAAGTTTTGATGTCTTATCCTCAATATCATTCAATCATAGTTTTTTTTATGAGAGAGAGGAACTTCACAATGCAGCAGAATCCTTGTTAATGATCAAAGTTCCTACACGAAATAAGCTGTCAGAAGTCACTAGAAGAGCTAAAAAATAAGTAGAAAATTCTCTGACAAAATGGGTGTAAAATCTCGGATGTTTAAGTGTTTTTCTCTAAGACTTCTTCCGAAATGGAGAACCTAGTGTATTCAGCCGAGGATTTACAAGAAACATAATCAATCTACAAGGCACAGAGCAAATATGCTCTGTAGACATACAAGTGAACGAACATCGCTTCAATGAAATGTTTTCATCACAGCCAGTTTGTCTGATATCGTCGGCAAGGAATCTCATCCAAAAGTAGCCAGGTGTAGAGAAGGAATCCATCCACCTGCTGAACGCTACCGGTAAGAAATGTCAAAATTGGCACAAATCTGCTGGCAAGCTGCTGAGAACTGGTCCAGTCCTCTCAATTCATTTTGCATTTCATGTGTTCAACTGAAAAATAAAAAGTTGCACAGTAGATTTCACAGGTAATTCTACAATATTTTAAACACTATGCACAGTTAAGTAATTTCATTAGCTGGGAGTTCTAAGAAATTTGGTCTGCAGCCAGAATAACTAAATCAATCTTCAAATCTCACATAGCTTGACATTGTAACCAAGACTGCTGCTGAATATCTCTGTCTGATCAGACTTGTTGTCATGATTAATAAGGTTTTTTTGGAAATCATGTAATTTGCAACAAATTGTCATATTTTTCAGTTTTGGTAATTTTACCATAAGTAAACTAGAAAGCAGTGAGCACATCAACGTTACATTATTACACAAATTCAACTTTATCAAACAAAATTAGAAAACTAGGGTGATGTAAAAGTTTTGACCATGGCACAACCAATAATTAGTTTTTAATTTAATTAATTTTTTTAATATCCTGTGTGCACAAACATGTTTTATGTTTATTTAATAGGCTGTTATATTCATTCATGCATGCACCATCTTTCCTTGGGTTAGGGGGTGATCCAATATAGGCAAATGAAGCACTTATAAATGTAACTTTAACCTGGATAAATTCTGTTTATCCAGCATTAACTTAGAGCAAGAGTTCATAGCAAATATCAAAGCCACAGAGTGGGGCAGGACCATAATATTTATGTATTAAGTCACTCATGAAGTACTTCAGTCTTTTCCCCAAAAGTAAAAAAAGTGGAAGTTACAGAATTAAGATAGCATTGGTGTGTGATTACAGATCGGTTTTCTGTTAATAAGAGTGTAGTATCAGTACTTTGTAAATAATCAATCACATCACAAACTGGATGTTGTTGTCCAGGTAAATACTTAACAGAAAAAAGCCAGTTTTAGCAGTTACCCTCAAAAATAAACAACTGAAACTAACTGACAGAGACGTCCAAGAACAATTTAATAGAAGGAGAAACAAGAGGAATGTGTAATGGAGCATGATGACCAATACCAGAAGAGGAAATATAGATGTCTGGAGCTTACCTGATCTTGCACTGCCAGCCCAATCCATCTGTCAGACCTTGAGAGTTGTGCGGATCCCACTCCGACCTGTTGGCTTCTTGGGAGTGGTGATCAAAATCTCATCTATTTCAGGTAGCAGCTGGAGACCAGGAATGTCAAATATAGAAGCAACTGAAGATAAACAACAACTGGAGTTTAATCCAGACCTGCTAAGTTCATGGCAAAATGTTTAATGCGCCTCCTTTTATTCTGGTCCTAGCAAGATACAACTGACTAACTTCACAGATTTGTTTCAAAGTGACCAATCAGAACTAGGTTGTAAACATCAAAGGTGTATGGTGAAATTTATGCACACTCACAAAAACATCTTCCTGAGCCTCTGTTCGTCTAAATTAGTTTATTTTCCTTTAGTCATTCACTTCACCCAATAAGTACATCTTAGATGTGATTTTATTACATGCAATTCAATGGCCAAAATATCAATAAGAAAACCAAAAGTTGCCAACCAAACAGAAATCTATTTGCTGTGGCTGGTATAGACAGTTGTCAACTGGATGGGCAGAAGATCCATATAACTGGGATATTCAAGAAGAATTCTGGGTTACTTTGTGGTGTTGCCTCCATTTATGGATGAAGAGTGAATGAATGTTTGTCTAGTTTCCTAATAATCAATCAAAATACCCGTCAGTGGTCTCAAGCAATGGCTTGGTCAATAGAATGGCATAAGGATTCAACACTGCTCTACAAAATGCTTAGTAGCAACTACTCAGGGAATTAACCACCCTGCAAACCAAAATATGGTAGTTCACCAAATCAAGAATAAAATTCTTCTCATGTGACCAAAAAAAAACAAAAACAAAACATTTTTTAAATTTCTCAGAATGCAAAAAGCCAATCAGCCAATATTGGATTTTTTAAGACCTACAATTCCGTTTAAAATTGCACAAATGAGTATAATATACTCAGGTGAGCGGTTAGATGGCACCAAAACAGTTACATTTACTATTAATTAGAATTGTTCTGATGTCAACGACTTTTTAAAAAAAATGTAAATTCAAAGAATGCATGCAGTTTTTCTTGCAAACTTGAAATACATGCAAAAAAAAAAAAGAACAATTTACTTCCGTTTAATACATTTTCAGAGAACTATGGATTCTGCCACTCTATTTAACAAAGTACAAAACAGACATGCACATCCTTACTGACAGAAAGCAAGAAATAACCGTAGTTGTCTCCCCTTAACAGTAACTCACCGTCTGGAAGTTCATGAATCTTTGGTGGAAGATCTCCAAAATACTCATGCTTCATTGCAGCATCAGCAGATATTCGTTTGGATGGATCCATCTGAAAATAGAGAAATTGTTACATTATTACTCCAGCTGCTACTGCCTCAAATTTTGAATCATTCTTTCAACAAATAAGAATCTAGATAAAACAGTAAAACAAGAAATCTTAAATAGATTTGTGCATTCCTTTGTAGTTGTTTTGTATGTTCTGTTTGTTGGCAGCTACATAGAAAAGTAGGCACAGCACTGAGAGTCAGAAAGAAGCAAACTAGTTCATCACTCCAAGTTCAAATACGTTAGAAGTTGATGAAGCAAACTGGTCTATTGAGTAGCAACTCACAGTTAGCTACAAGAAAGACAAAGTTTTCCTCCATACTAAATCAAGGTAAACAAGTCCAAAGAAAATAAGCCTTTAGCAACACACAGGAAGTCTAGTTCAAAGTAGATAGTCAAAATACAGTGCTGAGCATCACCTCTGGTCAAAATAATAACATGTAGCAAGGATTCTAAACAACTGTGGTATTTGCAGCCATTTATCCACAAGCACCAAGTGTAGTTGGTCCTGGAAGGTAGCTGTGGATAGGCTTTGATGTGTCATTTCAAGATATCCCACAAATGATTAATGAGGATAAGAATGAGAAATTTGGCTGGCCATGGAAGCTGCACTGGCAAAAATTGAACCCATCATATGAAAATATTTATCTACCTATTCAACACTACACTATTGTTGATGAAAATACACTATTCTAGCAAAAAAACCATGATAATTCAGATGAACCACATATCAGAACATATAAATAAACTAATAATTGTGATATTCTTATCATTTTAAGCTTTTTCATCAAAATGGATTTCATGTAAATAACCAGTGCACATATTTTGGGAAACTTATTCAGAAAAATTTTCAAAACATTGGCTTTGAATTTTCTTTTCCAAACAAAAAAGTATGTGCTGACAATTATTCAAATTAGTAGTAAGCAACAATATTGGCTAAGCACAATAAAACATGGTTCATGAACTAAATCTAGCATTAACAAAAATAACTTCTAGTGTTTATAATTAATGATTCACACATTATGATACATCGAAATTTTTGTCAACTTACTTTGCAGGGGTAAATCATCTCCATTAACGATAAAGTATTGAAAAAGCAGATAATGGCATGTTTTTGTATTGGTTCATAAGTCTGAATGTCAGGGTATGTAAAGCAAAATGCTTGTTGTGCAAAGCAGTCAGATTGTGGCAAGATTCTCCCCTCACCATCCAGAAAGGACCAGTATTGCAGAGTAGATAATCTACCACAATCACTAAGTATCCACATAATGTTACCTAGCTTTGCTTCAGGATGAGGGAACCACAACTATGCCCCAGACCATGACAGCATCCTCCCCAGCATCCTAAACTGTTGGAATGATACAAATGGGACTCCCCAGTCAGAGTGTGAGAGACTCCCAGCACAGTTTCTGAGAGTTGGGCCATTGTAGCACGTCTGTTATCTATCACAACATATTACATCTGCCTTTTGATTGAAATTTCACATTCTTAGGGTTTCTCGTGACTGTTGATGAATGATGGCATATAACTATCCTACAGCACAGGTGTAGTGGAACACACAACGTGCCGTTTCAATTTGCATATAATGTAAACAAGGGGATTTTCTATTTTTACTCCAATTCTCCAATATTTTGGCCAAACTGTGTAGAGAAGAGCTTATTGAATGAATATGTACTAGTTAGAAAGCTAATGTATACCAAATAATACTACTGTGAGTCATATTTGTCTTTGTTTTATCTTTTAATCTACAAAAAAGTAATTTAAAATAATGATACTACCCGACCCATCGACAATTTATCACTAAATTATTAACTATACCAGAAAAATAATTTCCCGGCCTGCTGACCACATTCCAAAGACTACCAGCTCTTTCATTTATTTTTTAATATAAGGTAGTGAGTGGCCTACCACCTGTCTGACACTTACCTGAAGAAGTAAATTGGATAAATCTTCTGCATTTGGAACAAAGGCAATCTTAGGGATAACAGCAGATAGAGGTTGTCTCTGGTAATGGTTATATTTACCTGTAGATAGAAAAGGTAATAGCTAAGGATAAAAAAAGGTACACAGATTTGAATGAATGAGGGATTTTAAAGGCCTACATACTCAATCATACCTCAGTAGATGCTCCTACACCATGGCACCCAAGCGTAACTCTATCCTTTTTTCCCCACAAGATAAAGCAAACTGAGTATTTTGCTGCAAACATGTACTTACTTGAATCATAGTTTGGGAAACAACTGACACCATTCCAGGACTTCTCTGTGGGTGTCCCCAGAACCTACAAAAATAGACACACCCATACATTAAACTAACAAGAAAACACAAATACATACACATGTACATATATTCAAGCCACATTGTTATAAGATAAATAAGCAGCAAAAACTGACTTTACTTACTCTGAAAATCTTTTCTAGCTGGTCTTGCACGTCCTTCATGCCAGGAAATGTTGCTACACCTGTTATCGTTTCAGTAAATATACAGCCAACACCCCTAGCAAACAAAAACAGTTTATTAAGAGTAGCCCTATATAAGGGAGATACTAGAGAAATAATAGTCATCAGAGACTGGTTTCTAGTTAGGACAGCTTTAAGAATGGATAGCATTAAAAACTACATTTTTAGTGTGGTACTTCAGCTAACAATCATTGAGGAGTATCATGTATTTACACCAGTTACAAACATGACACAACAGAGATGCATTCTTACCAGATGTCCAGTGATGTAGAGTAGTCTGTAGATCCTAGCAGAACATCTGGTGGTCTGTACCACAAGGTAACTACTTCATGAGAATATGTCCGACTAGGGATTGATTTAGCTCTGGCAAGGCCTTAAAAAGAAAAACAATGTGAAGAACCCATATCCTGACTAAACTAGACATTTCTGAACAGCATCAAGCACATTGCATTATCAGGCTGGTACATAACTTGGAGCTTGTCAGAACAACATTTTATAATCTAAAATGAGCAATTTACTCAGAAAACTTATTAATGTAAGTTCTTAATATTCAGATTAAAGGGTGATACCCCTAGTTTGCACTCAAGCAGTTTAGTTAATAGATACTGCACATAATTATTCATTTAAAACACATTATATGTACAATCTACAATTTTCAAATTACTAAAAAAATAAGCTTCAATTATTCAGTAAAGAATGTTAGAGATTGTCACTTAGCTATTTGCATTTTCAAATATTTTAATTATTTTTCTTAAACAGATATTAACTGCACACAAGCATGGTAACTTTTCAGATAAATACGGTGACCACCTGCACTGACTAAATAAAAAATATCAGCAGAATGTTTGCAA
Organism: Nautilus pompilius; assembly: GCA_018389105.1. Taxonomy (NCBI): domain Eukaryota; kingdom Metazoa; phylum Mollusca; class Cephalopoda; order Nautilida; family Nautilidae; genus Nautilus; species Nautilus pompilius. The sequence continues at coordinate 645,962 of JACATO010000311.1, read as the reverse complement.
ATATCTTTAAAACAAATTAACCTTTTTACAACAGCTAACAGATGAAATAGATTTATAGCGCTGCTACACTTCTTCCTTACCATCCACCATATTGGATGTGCGTTCGTGCATGTGGCAGTTTGAGACCATTTTTCTTTTAAAGTGGCTGTGCTGAAATCTGAATCTGCTTTCTATCTGCCAATAATTCAGAAAATCTCCTCCACAACGTAACACTACAGAAGTTCACACGCACAAGCGGAAGACAGTAAGATGTCTGCCATTCTTCAAAAGCAGACCCAAGCCTAACTCTATCTTTTTTTTTTTTTAAAGCTACCTTTCGTTCCATATTTTCTTTTCTTTAAGTGTTTCGCTTCATCTGTTGGTGATGATTAGAAGCCAACCACAAGTTTCCACAGTGTTGCACTGCAGGAGAAAGGTTTACCTAAACATTGCAAGCTCAGCCTCCTTAACAATAGCTTGAGTGCTGAGATACGGTGGTAAAACAAACTTACCAAAATCAGCAAGTTTTAGCTTCCCTGTGTCACTGATGAGAAGATTCTGCGGCTTAAGATCCCTGAAAAATCAGACGCCATCTTAGAACCTGTTTTGGAATTTTTTAAAAAATAATCTGAATTGTAACCTTTTTAAAAAAAAACACATCTTGAAAAATAGAATATCCACAAAAGCTTAACCAAACAAAAGATAACTTTTTTTAAGATAAACTATCAAGTTGCATTTAATAAACCAACTTCACTTTGTCTGATTTTTTGCCTTATATTGCCAGACCTAAAAATTACCACCCATACAAGAGATTAAAAGTGAACTTATAAAATAATGTTATTTCAATTGTTTTGTTTTTTAAGAAATTACTTATAGAATACATTCAGTTCATCCACAGCTTGAATACCCCGAGCAGGTAGGAAGTTCATAGTTAAAAAGAGTTACCGGTAACAGGCTCATACTTGGTCCCATCAAACCTAAGAGTTGCAGGTGACAACAATGAAAGACTTGACTAACAAAGTGAATGAAGTGGGTGAGAAGCCAATGTAGCTCAACATGAAGACAGCACAAGCAGTGGAAACAGAGAGCAAGGAACAGGAACAAACAGCTATGGTGACTGCAGCTTCAATGCTGGAAAGAGAGTAGATCCAGGAAAACAGTCACCTGAAAGTCTAAGACAATACCAGCCAGGACCATGAAGATGCTGGTTCAGGAGGGTGAAGCAAGGGTGGTACTAAAGCAGCAGCAATTTTCTTTATTGTAATCTACATAGAGCATCAAGGATGGACTGATAAAAACAATGACATCCCAGAGAAAACCAAGCCCTTTAGCACGTTGTAGAAAGGACAATTACTGCAACAGAATACTCCATTTGTTAGTACAGTAGAACCTTGATTTAATGAACCCCCATTCAACAGACTTCTGAAGCAATGGATGCTGTCTGATCTCCTGACAAAAGTCTGTGTTGAGCTGTGTGAAAAATTTTTTGCCTGGGTGCCTTTTGCACATGCATTAACATGCGGACATCCAAGGGTATCCATCTCCCACTCTGTTGATGACTGCATTCCTTGCAAGTTTTGCTTTCTATTCAGCGTTTTATGCTTTATTAGCATCTAAAGTGAACAGAAGTTATCAACCATGGCCTCTAAAAATGGTGGTGTGAAAAGAAAGCGAGTGAATTTTAGTGTTCCACAAAAACTTTAGTTGATAGCAAAGCTTGAGTCTGGTGTGTGAGGAGTATGGCATGAAGAAACAAATGGTGTCTGATATTCGTAAGAACAAGGAAAAGCTCAAACAATTTTCATTCAAGTTTGATGTTGATACTTCAGCCAGTGGTTCATCAATTGGTGGCAGGAAGTATATGAAAGTGTCACAGGATGAAAACCTCAAGGAAGCTGTATATAAATGGTTCGTGCAGCAACTTCCAGATTTAATGGACTCCCGGCATTAACAGACACCCTTTTCCCCCTATTAGTCCATTAAATCAAAGTTTTAATGTACTTGTGAATTTGAGAAAATCCTAACTGAAGGCATAACCATTAAGAAATAAACAAATTTTGTGTGCACGCATTTGTGTGTGTGATTTTAAAATTTTTTTTAACTTCTGCCCTCTGATTAACATTTATAATATGGATATACGACATACATGCTCATTTGTTGACGTAACCCAGGTTTGAAATATCGCCAAAAGTATCCAGTATAATTTAAAAATTGTTATACACTGCATTCAGGCCATTACAATAATATAGCCTACAAAAAGCAGTTTTTCAAGTTAGGGAGATATTTTTAGAGACTTCCAAAGATCAAAGGAAAGTGGTATTCCAGAAGCAAATGGCACAGATACCAGTCAATTCATCATAATTCAAGCAATGGGGTTCTGAGAAAACTATTGATATTTAACTTAAAAATCTGAAGAAAAAAAAATTACTCGTAACTTATACACTTGCAACATATCTATGACCTGCTTGGGTGAATTGGTGTTGAGTTAAATGAGCTACTAAACAGTTCTATGTTTTGTCTGAGTAGCAGGTAAACAACTTGTATGCTCACATACAAAAGTGTACCTACTTACCTGTGCAAAATTCGTCTTTTATGACAATATGCCAATCCTCTCAACAACTGGAATGCAAATAACTGAAAAAAAAAAACAAAAAAAAAACAAAAATACTAAGCTGTTATTAACTTAAAATTTCTCTGTGACATCAAACATCAAGGAAAGTTATCTTGTGTACTCAAGTTGTTCTACATTAAATCCTTTATACCTTTATTCACACAGTTTCCAAGGTTATGTACATTGTTATAAAGGCTCACTATAATAATATGTAATATTGTTTGAATCCTCACTTCCGAGAAATTATTCAACAAGTTTCAGTTGCCTAATTTGGTTTACATGTATATTAGAAGAGACTCGACTAAAAGTGTTTAAAACATTTTTGCTAAAGAACAAAACCAGAAATCTAATACATTTTTTCAAGTGTTTCTGTGTGTCTTTGTTACTCTTTCATGACCAAACTGAAGCATTTGGAGGCCACAAATTCTGGGATGTAGATACTTCAGAATCTGGGTGAGGTTAAACACCACCGTATGTTGGCTGTTTTGTGACCACCGAAGACCACTTTTCAAAAGCCTTATGGATTACATTTAGTTCATCGCACTCATTTAAAATAGGTGACCTAGCAGCCTCAGATTATAATGAAGGTACCTCAAGATCAAAGGCAGAATCCAAGGGTACCAAAGCCTGGCCTCAAAGGCCAAGAAAGGCCACCTTTCAAGGTTCAGAGTTACTACAGCTTCACGGTATTCATTCAACTCAGAAGTGACCACAGATTTAAATTTTTCAACAGTTTTGAAGCCCATTTGAAATCCATCAACATCGCAATATAACTTTGAAAACTAAGAATGAAAATTTATTTAGTATTTTGCTACAGGTTTATCATCATCTTATAAGCCAGCCCCGTATTGGTCAGGTACTTTTTCAGATTCCTAAACAAGTCAGCTGAAACAACTATTATGCAATTTTAAAAAGTCTGTTTTCTTATGATTCTTCTTTTCAATTTAAAAATAAACTGGGCTCTTATGGAGCAAAGTTAAACTTAAGTATACAACTTATAGAATGCTAAGAAATGCATCATTAGCACCAATTCAATGATCATTCAATGACTATGTTTAAACAAAGAAAATTTCTGTTTTTCAAATTGATTTATAAAAGCTATCTTTCCACATGTAGCACTGGGTACCCAGCTGGTGTTAAATAAAAGGAAAATAACAAACAATGACAACAGGATATTGGGAAATTATTTTTCAACAGCAGGATATTCGATTTAAAATATATAATTATTTACCTTGACATTGAAAGGATTTAGACCACCTGTGTGTTTTTCTAAGTACTGACTTAAGTCTGTATGCTGAAAAAAAACAAACAAAAAGTAATATCATTTAATAAAGCTATACACTCTAGGTTGAATAACCGTTACTGAAACTGTCCCTTTTGTAATGGGTAATTCATTCTCTATAACAGAGCTATACATTCACTTGTATCATTTTAGATTAAGGATCAATTTGTGCATCATAGTATATACTACATAAAAATAAGACAATTCAACAACGGCCCTTCATCTATTTTGTAGGTGGCTCTATTACATCATCTGTACTTACACTGAGAACTGTAGAATAAGAACCAAGAGACTGCCAAACACATCCATTAATCTTTGATCATGCAGAAATGTCTCCTAAGCCCTAAATGTGAAGCCACATTTTGGAAAGCACTTAAACATTTCGTAATCAGATATATTCCTTAATCTGCTAGTTACAGCTATAAATGAAATTAGTTTTAGTTAATTTTTTAATTAAATCTGAAGACACGAGGTTTGACAGTACAAGTAGCAAGTGCATAGTAGAAAAAAAAATTTTTTTAAGTATATACATACATATATTAAAAATCCATTCATTATTAAAATCTAGGATAATCAATTAAAAATAAAGTTTATAGATTATCATCCAGCAGTGTTTGGTTTGTGTGACTTTAAATGTCCAATATTTACGTAGAAAAAGAGACGTGTGTGTGTGTGTGTGTGTGTGGTGTGTGTGTGTGTGTGTCTCTCTCTCTCATGTATCTTTCTGTCAAATCATATAAAAGGATTCAAAATATCTGAAGTTCAAACATTTCCAAGATTTTACCAGCAGTAAGAGATAAATCTCTATCAAATGAAAATCATTAAAAAAAAAGAAAGAAAAGACTTGCTTTTTGTATCTGAATTTATCAGCATTGAACTTTTTACTATCAATACCCCAAGTAGCTTTCATATCACTCAATAAAAAAAAACATAATAGTATAGCAGATTAATATATACTTGTCACTGCCAAAAACAGAATAAGACACATACACAAAAAAAAAAATGAAAATTATTTCCAACAAGTTTGTTTTGGTATTTCAGCATTTTGTATTTTAAGAGTTATTTTATAATTTAAACACTTATTGACAAAAAATTATCTATTACTAAAAATTGCATGAAAGTTGCTTCCTTCATAAGCAGATAAAGAAACAAGAATGTGGCATAAGAAACATTTATTGTCAGAGTAACAAAACAACTCTAATTTAAAAAAAGGCAATAACTAGAATTTAAAAAACAAAAAGAGAAAACAGATTCTGGGAATAACTTGATGATTAAGTTCTGTGAAAATAAGCAGTAATTATTTAATGTCAGCCATGTTTATTTTTTCTTCTAAAAATTAGTCCTAAAGGCACATTAGGTGCCAATTAATTTTTTAGACCAGAATAGTAGTCACAAAGATAAAGTGTGATTCCAAAGATTTTAATGAACTTTAAAGAAAAAAAAAACAACAATAGCGTAACTTGAAAACAAAGTACTGAACAAAAAAAACAGATAAATTAGTTTAGTTACACATTTTTTGAAACAATCACAGGTCACAAAAAACATTATGCACTTCTTATAAAAGCTTGCTTAATTTACCAAACAGACCAACCTTAACCTTATCAGTTTTCATATCTGCATTCTCTGATCAAACAATGCTTAAAGAGAATCTACAGTCATACATGATCTGGTTCAGTGGAGTTTGTTAATTATTGCACTAAGGAAGACCAACAACCATTTTTTAAAAATAAACAACGATTCTAAATCATGTTTCAGATACATTTAATGTTTCTTGTCTACACAGTAAAGAAAACTATTTTCTTCACATATCAAGACAATGCTGACTGAATTACTAGCTAACTCATTTCTGTGCAATGCATTATAAATCTTCATTTTATTGGTTACTAACTTCACCATTAAAGTGCTCTCTTTTGTGCTGCCCTTCTTCATCTATTAAAGGAGTGGCTACATCTAGTATGCCATACCTTTGATGGAATGAATACCAAAAAGGTGGGAAATTAAATGGAGAAAATATTTTATCATTTGTGAGAAATGGTGGTTGTACCCCAATGACTCAGGTTTTATCTATGTAGCCTAGTAAATTTCTAAGAATAAAACAAAAACTATTCTGTATGTTGATGCAACAAGAAAAACAATTTCAAAACAAATCTATCAGCTATCCTAAAATAGTTCAGTGTGGGATGATGGAACCTCATAACATGGTTTCCTGACTAGGCCTCTAAATAACAAATGCATATACACATTTCTTCTCCTCCTCCTCCTCAGAAAGAAGTTTCAGTTAATCAATTAGATCTCTTAACTCTGATCCACTGATTCTTGACCAAGTTCTAGAACTCTATTCTGAACTACTGAACACTTGCCTGCCCCTTGTCAAAACAATGCATGTACAGAAATGGGCTGTCCATCATTGTTTCTTTCTTTCTACACAAGCAAAAAGTTACCACTGAATAATTACTCTCTATTGACTGATGGAGTCCTGCAGTGGATGACCTTTAATCTCAAACCTGACATGAAGCTCAAGTTTACAAAAGGAAGCAAGAACATCAAACCCGCCATTTCATGAAGGAAAAAGCCAGGTTGATGAGAAAACATGTTTCCGGGTAGAAAGAAAGAGGTGAATATTTTAACAAGAGACTACTGATTGAGGTCGGTTGCTGTGTTTTTTTTATTAAAGTCATCACAAATAATTTTTAAAATAACTTTCATGCTTTAAACAGTAAGAAGTCAATGAATTTCCTGTAGCTAAAATCCTGACTTTAGTAGCATGTACTTATGCAAAAAGTGCCATATTAGTTAGAGATATTAAATATTAACAGTTAAAAAATTCTGCATGATACTCACCACGTATTCAAACACAAAGGTGAGTGTGTCATCTGTTCGAATGATATCATGCAATGTTACTATGTTTGCATGTTTCAGCACCTTGAGAAGTGAAGCTGAAAGAGAAAATGGCATGGGTGATACAATGGAGATGATGACTACATACAGATAACTAAGAGCAGACAAATGATCCATTTTAATAGATTTTACTAGCAAGCTACAAATTTACCAGAGAAGTGGTAATGAAGCAAGAAGTAACTGACAAGAATCCAATGTGTATTGGAAACCTTACAAAGCATAATATTGATTGTTGGTTAGCACATGACTTTAAAACTGCGACAGTTATTGAATCAGTACTGGGATTCATAGAGACAGTGCCAAGATTGTGTAGTTTTACACTAGCCTGAAAACCTCACTTTCTCTCTTTTCTGCCCAATCTGATTTAAAAATGAAGATTTACTGCTAATATGCCTAAAGACTATTTCTATATCTAGGTTATGACCCCTTGGCAGTTGCAGCAAGCCAAAATCTGGTGAGGATGTTTGTATGGTGATTTACAAACATGGCTTACCAAATTATCTAAGAACTCCAGTTAGATGCTAGCAAGCAAACTAAGACTTACTAAAATTGACCAGGCTGTTTCTTCCCTTAAACTAGTCTCTTTTCATTTTTACTGCTCTGAGATCTAACCAGAAGACTACACTCAGGTCTACTGTCCAGCAGCACAGCCAGGGGACCGACCAACACCTCTTCCACAGCTTTTGTAACAATACTCCAAAAATAATAACTATCCAGCACACGGCAAAATACCATGGGTCCAGGTACAAGAAACTGTTCTGTGCACATATTTTAAAAATATAAATTATCTCTTCAATTACAGAATTATGGAGTGGAATAGTTAATGATAATTAACAGTTACTGTTAGTATAAAAACTGCAGTGATGCAGATTTCTGCACCCTGGGATTTGTTCAAACCATAATGATCCCAGTCTCCATGAAGATTCAGTATGAACCAACTGTTAGTACCATACGACCAGAGAACAAAGTCTCTGCAAATCTTTCAGTAACTTTCATAAGTGAGAAACTATGGAGATAGTATTTTCAATTCCTCTGTAAAAGGGTCTGATTGATAAGATTACAGATCAGCTATCCACAAACATCCATATATCAAGAAATAGTAACCATCAAGATCTTCGAACCAGCAGGTGTTTAGTTGCACTTCAAACCATCTAGCATACTTCAGAAGTTAAAAAGTAACAAGGCTGCTTCTACCTTTATCATGTGCATATTCATATACACAGAATCTAACAGCTTATGTATACCTGGACTATGACACCCACCTTCTGTTAACTTCCAAAGCCAAAGAGCATGCATGTATCGATTACAAGCCTTAAACAGAACATTTGCTACATCAAAATGCTTGCTAATACTCTGACCAAAATTATTCAAGTGAAATTGTTCCAATAACTTCAGATAAACTGACAGATCTTTCTTTTCTTACACCAGTGTTAATATGAAAATGACCTATAGAAGTAGCTGAGTTTCTAGCAGTAATATGTTACAAGTTGCCACCATATGCTACCTGAGATGAGATTTTAAATGTTTCACTGAATTTGTTTATACCACTATTTTAAAAATGCTTTTCTTTTTCCATATCATCATCATCATCAACAACTGTAAACATACCTGATGAGGTTGTTTACTGCCATAGTTACTGCTTACAAGTGTTACCATTCCTATACCTCTTACAGCCTTTTACTCATCTTCAGCAAGAAATGCCCCTACCAAAACCTCAGAAACCAGACTGCCAGAAACCTATGCCAGTAGAATAGTCAGAACTCTGAGGAGAGACCATGATATGGAAGAAATGCCAAACCAAACTAAGCCAGCCTCCAACAGGAAATGAACTAAGCGGGAGGAGGCTCTACTACAGCAGGTCAATTCATCATGTGTTTGTTTGGTCACCTGCCACTCTTTTAATGTTTTTAAAATAACTGATATTGACACTATCTAGCTTAATTTGAATATCAAAATTCATAAAGAATATTTTTAGAAGCTGTGTCTGAAACCCATTTTTTCTCAGAAACAGATAATTTAGAAAAGCATTTCTAGCTAGATATTCTCCATGTATTTTCCATCAGGCCACACCAAGAAACGCCTATACTAATCTTGTGGACCAAACTACAGTCTGCAACATAACATAATTTTTTTCATCACGCTGAGCAGATGTTTTACGATCACTCTGGAAACAGATGGACCATACCCAGACAAGACTAGTGTCTGAGAATTTGGGCACTGTAAAAGATTACAAGGGTGTCAGGAGTCAGTAGTTGCATCTGCCCAAAAGATCATATGAAAAAATGCTTAATACTGCATTTCCATAGTGTTAGGAGTGGTACCTGAATTCTTGGAGACTTCCAATATCATTTGTAAGTATGACTCTTTACAACCATTCTAAACACTCTTAGATGATTGCCCCCCCCCCTATTCATGCATAATCTTCAGTAGAAATTAATGAATTATAAGCAACAGAGTATTTGATTAGAATAAACTCAGAATGTTTGTTTGAGGCAGACAAACTGGCCTTTGTAATAAATGTTTTATCATAACTCTGACTTCTACAAATAACAATTTTACTCTGATAATAGACTTTACATGTTCTTAATGGGCATATGTTATAAGTCTCCTGGACCAGCCTCAGAAAGGTCCACCAAGAGAACCACAGTACATCAGTTTCTATTGTGAACCTTTAGAGAAAAATTTTAGGAAAAAAACAGAGCAAATTATATATACAGTACATGTTGCGAGCAAACAAAAATACTGTATTCAAGCTTTTAAGGATCTCTTGAAACTGATGCTTAAAAAATAATTTTTTTTTTTTTTTTTAACTCTGAAAGTTCATCAGCACAACTCCTCTTATCTCTGGCCATCATAAACTCAACTTAGTCCACATCATTGTCTACCTATTATCAACCAACAGTCACAATAAATCATCGGGCTACTATGTATTCATCTGCAGCTATCTATCTACTATCTCAGCTACTGATTTATTTTACCAACTGACCTGTTCTGATTTAGATCAATCAATCCATGCTTTTGTTAGCTTTTTTTTTTAAGAAAAGTAAAAAGGTACTCATGAATTAGCAATTTATAACTTGAAGGTATCTCAGCTAATAAGCAGTTCCCCCACAAGCAAAAACAAATAAGACTGTGGATTAAAATATGATTAATGTATGAAGATTATACTAAACCAAAGTTTAAACTTAAATTGCTCTCCTCTTAACCATGGCCACTAACTCTTCTGAGCTGTAACCATTAATGGTATCTGCTAGCCAACCCTAACCTTCTCTTATCGCAGTAAATGGTGTTCCTTCTTCCTGCTGCAGTCGAATTTCTTTCAAGGCCACAATTTGATTGGTTAAACTGAAAAAAAAAACAAACAACAAACAAAACAACCACAGCAAGTATAAAAGATTACAAAACCAACAATTTACTGATTTACAGTAACAACCTTATCATCGGTAAACATTAAAAGTTGAAATATCTTATGTTGAATATTTCCATGCCTTTGTCTCCTCTTAATCAATCGATTTCTGGCTTATTAATTCAATCTAAACAGAAAGTGCTGTCATCTTTCACAATAGCAATCTGTAGTTTCCATTCTGAATGTATTCCAAGTTTCAAGAACAACAAAAACCAAATCCTTATAGAAAGTACAGTATTTGTAGGATTAGTGTACTAAATAAAAAATGACTGAGAAAAGGAATAGTAGTAATGAAAGAAAAAACAACCAACTCAGACATAGTGGTTGGGATATTATTAACCAACATGCACAGCAAATGCAATGCAAGTTCAACATACTCACCAACTAACTCCCTTAAAAACTGTGGCATATGACCCCTCTCCTAACCTTTCCAGTTTCTGGTAAGAGTGTGCCTTCCCAAAAGGAGAATTTCCCTACGTAAAACGCAACAACAAAGATTCATCACTACAGCACAGAATCTAACGGTTAAGTTCACACTCCTGCTTGACATTAATGCAGCTTTCTACAGTTTTATTCAATTTATAATGAAAAACAAACAAAAAAAAAATACCCATCCAGACAGGTGCCAATTATTATCCCCACTTTTACAAAAACTGACCAGTTTTAGCAATGCAATTAAAATGGCCATCAAGTGTTTACAAAACCACTTAGAAAAGAGTTGTTTATAATTCTCATGGTTTTCTATTTGTTCTAAGGGCCAGGGAAGGATGGGTCAGTGAGTCTCTGTTTCAAGCTGGTGTTTTCAGTTCCAGTGGACTGCCCAAATAAATTACTTCCTTAGCCATCGAACTGTTAACGTGGAAGAAATGTCAAAGTAGATTTCAGGAACCTTGTAGTTAAGACAACAGCCTTTAAATGTAAACCCCTGATTAAGCCAGTTTGTTTTTTTTAACCAATCCACAAATACAGATTTGCTTTAACTAGGAACAAACCAGCCACTGTAATGACCAGTGGTTTCTAAAACCAATGGCAGATGCTTTTAATATTATACATACATGTCATGGTGATTTTAAAAAAAATAAAGTAAAATTGAAAATTAAACATTTATAGGTAAAGAGAATCTGAAATAAATATTTTTACTTTTAACCTTTACAAATACCATGTCGAAACAACTTAGGTAAAGCCACAGCTCTAAGATGAAGTTCACCAATTGTAGTCGATCTTCTGCCAAGAATCACGGTTATTTATGTTAACAATAATTAAAAAAAAAAACAAACAACAAACAAAACAACCACAGCAAGTATAAAAGATTACAAAACCAACAATTTACTGATTTACAGTAACAACCTTATCATCGGTAAACATTAAAAGTTGAAATATCTTATGTTGAATATTTCCATGCCTTTGTCTCCTCTTAATCAATCGATTTCTGGCTTATTAATTCAATCTAAACAGAAAGTGCTGTCATCTTTCACAATAGCAATCTGTAGTTTCCATTCTGAATGTATTCCAAGTTTCAAGAACAACAAAAACCAAATCCTTATAGAAAGTACAGTATTTGTAGGATTAGTGTACTAAATAAAAAATGACTGAGAAAAGGAATAGTAGTAATGAAAGAAAAAACAACCAACTCAGACATAGTGGTTGGGATATTATTAACCAACATGCACAGCAAATGCAATGCAAGTTCAACATACTCACCAACTAACTCCCTTAAAAACTGTGGCATATGACCCCTCTCCTAACCTTTCCAGTTTCTGGTAAGAGTGTGCCTTCCCAAAAGGAGAATTTCCCTACGTAAAACGCAACAACAAAGATTCATCACTACAGCACAGAATCTAACGGTTAAGTTCACACTCCTGCTTGACATTAATGCAGCTTTCTACAGTTTTATTCAATTTATAATGAAAAACAAAACAAAAAAAAAAAAAATACCCATCCAGACAGGTGCCAATTATTATCCCCACTTTTACAAAAACTGACCAGTTTTAGCAATGCAATTAAAATGGCCATCAAGTGTTTACAAAACCACTTAGAAAAGAGTTGTTTATAATTCTCATGGTTTTCTATTTGTTCTAAGGGCCAGGGAAGGATGGGTCAGTGAGTCTCTGTTTCAAGCTGGTGTTTTCAGTTCCAGTGGACTGCCCAAATAAATTACTTCCTTAGCCATCGAACTGTTAACGTGGAAGAAATGTCAAAGTAGATTTCAGGAACCTTGTAGTTAAGACAACAGCCTTTAAATGTAAACCCCTGATTAAGCCAGTTTGTTTTTTTTAACCAATCCACAAATACAGATTTGCTTTAACTAGGAACAAACCAGCCACTGTAATGACCAGTGGTTTCTAAAACCAATGGCAGATGCTTTTAATATTATACATACATGTCATGGTGATTTTAAAAAAAATAAAGTAAAATTGAAAATTAAACATTTATAGGTAAAGAGAATCTGAAATAAATATTTTTACTTTTAACCTTTACAAATACCATGTCGAAACAACTTAGGTAAAGCCACAGCTCTAAGATGAAGTTCACCAATTGTAGTCGATCTTCTGCCAAGAATCACGGTTATTTATGTTAACAATAATTAAAAAAAACAAAACAAAACTCTTCCTGTTTTAGAATAAAGAAAACAGCAGCAAAAAAAAAAAAAGATCAATTCATTGTCATTATTATTAAATTTGATGGCTGGAGTCAACTTAAATAAATTTATCCCATAGCCACAGCAAGAAACTACAGATTCCAAAAATACATGTCATTACTGTAAACAGGAATAACATCCAATTTGACAGAGTCAAAAATATTGTGAAATCTCACTGATGTATATCAGTGATAATGTATTCATTAAAGAAAATCACTTTACACAGCTGTCAGCACCCAACAAATTGCCCCTTCACATAACCTAACAATCAGAATTCAAGAGGGTAATGTGATTACATATTTCTCTATTGAATGAAAGCTCTTTTACAAAAAAAAATAAATCTTATTAGACATTTTGTACTTTAAGCCACAGACCAAGCCTGCAAATTTCCTTTACTCCAAGGCAGAGCCTTTCTGACATCAAAAATCGTCTGACTCGAGGGAAGAAGAAGAAAGGAAATAACTGGTCATTGTGATGAGTAAGAATCATTCAAAAGGTACAGCAGGTAGGTGAAACCTTTCAACTTACATACCTGAATTTCAATTGGCCATAAAAAACAACAAAAATACCTGAAAACATACCCCGTAACTCGATGCTCGTTTTGGTGAAAACTGGCGTGTATATGCATGTCCCTCAGACTTAGGCCGTTCAAGCTTGTCAATGTCACTTACAGATTCAATTTCTGTCACCAGCATGTCTCCAGCAGAGTGGTGACGCTTCACTGGTGTCCACTTCTTAGCTGCTAAAGTTAAAAAAAAAAAAAATAATAAAATAAGAGGTAAACCCATCAAGGAGTGTTGTAATCACAATGCCAAATGCCATCCCTTGGGTGTTACAAAACATTATCTTCATTTAGTGTGTAATAACTGACTGTATCAGTGAAAAAGCACATAGCATCTTTAATCCATTCTAAAGCTTTGGTGGCTGTCATTATCTAATGATGTAATGAGCAGCAAACTCTGATTTAAATACACACTCACACAGTAATGTGGATGCAAAATCTAATTTCCACACACCGGCAACAACAACGAAATTCATTATTGTCCTCAACACCATCAAAAGTCCTGCATAAATAGTTGTATTTAAACATATCAAAAACTTTCCACTTAATTAAAATAGTCTTCTTTCAGCAAAGAATCTTGGCTGACAAATAGTTAAATGTTCACTGCAGACCAAACTTCCACAAGAATATTATGCCACAGAAAAACAAAACAATTCTTGTACTGCATGGTCTCCCTTCGACCAATAAATTCTGTTGTTGGCCAATGCGCTTATTCTCCTGTAATAGTTCTATTGTTATGTAATTTTTAACACACTAATAAGATAATATAATATTAAAGCTAGTTGTTTTTATTCTTTTCTTTTTATCATTTAAATCAGCCATTATTGTCTAGTATCATATTTAATGCACAAAACTTGTTCATATTTGCCTTCATTAATAAATAGAAAAATGTAGATTATTAGAGTTATTGGATCTGTTATTTATGTATTTGCTGAACCTATTAACTACATTATTTTGCTTTTTTTTAAATCCAGCAGATTAGCTACTGTCAACTTTTGTAAGAATGGAATAACAGATTCAACTTACAGGGATTGACTCTTCCTTTCTTATCAGGATCTGCACTCTCTCTCTCTAAATAGACTTAACCTGTATGTGAATACATCAAACATTTTACTCAGTCACCTACCATTTATTTATTGGAATCCAATGATTTACTTTGTGCTGATTCCACTTAAATGCATCATGAACACTTCATTTCTAGCCAGTTCACTGATTAGGAAATGAGTCTGACCCAGACATCCATCTTTTAAATGCTTACATTCCCTTTCAGAGAGCCACATCAATCTGCTGCCTGTTCCCTTTGTCAACAAGTTAAATGAACCTAGGTTACAGTACAGAGCTGCACACAGACCATCTCAGCATCCAGTGTAATAGTTTAATCTAACCTAATTATTTCAGCTGGATATCAATCTACTGTTATGCTAGACCAAGCAAGAGTGATGGTGTTAGCAGAATGAATACGGCTATTTTAATTAAAATACCATACATATGCCTGGAAATAAATGATTCAAGGATTTGTAAGTGACTAGTTCCCCTCCATAGTAGCTACACTTTTTTTGTGCTCATTGAAACTACGCTTTATACTCTCATTTTTATTGAGTATTTATACATTCTCCTAAGCAAGTACCTGTATACTGTGGAAATAAACAAATGCACTGGGTGGTTAGATTTCTGTGCATCTCTGTTGTGCTGCATATTTAGTAAAATGTCATTCGTTTTTGTTTTTTTTAAGAGAAAAAATATTTTAAACACCAAAACTTGCTTCAATTCCAAGCGTTCACCAGTATGTGTCATTTGCTCAAAGACAGACAAAGATTCTACTAAAAATAATACAATGCAGAAAAGAGTCTTTTGTTGTTGTTGTTGTTTTTTTGAGAGAGAGAGAGAAAAAGTACAAACTTGAATGTACAGACAAGTGAAAACTGCTGATGATAGTTGGCTAATCATACATACACCTGAGCAACTGGAATTCTCTAAAAATTATTTTTTTAAATGAAATGTTAAAAGACAACAAAAAAAATGAACTAGTTAATAATAATAAAGCAATTCCTCCAAATGGTAGTTTGTGGGGAAAAAAAACTATAGTACAAATAGAGCGAGATTAATAGGTAGGCAGGCCTTCCTAAAAACCACCTACCCCAATATTCTTGCCAGTGATAACTATCTGGGTTGGCTCATAGCCACCCACCCAATAAAAACAAGATGCCCAGTATCAGGTGCAGTGTCTGAAAGAAATCAATACTCAGGAGCATAATTATGCAATTTAGCCCATAACCAGGCACTGTACCCTACTAATTTCTACTTTAAAACTTATTTTCACTCAGTTTACAAGCTACAGAACAACAGAGATAACAAAAGGATCATTTGTTTTAGATCCTCTATCCAAATGCTTGAAGATAACTGCAGTTCTCGGAAGAGGCGTTAGTCCTGCTGACCAGGCAGGTTACCTGTATAATGACACAAGTTAAGTAATAGAATGAACATGTGTAAAACTGACCACGGCTAACTTCAAAAACGAAACTGGGGCCACTGAGAGAAAGCTGATAAGAAAAACCACAATGTTGCCTATACAATGGCCCTCATCCAATGGAGAGAAATTTAAAAACATTACTTTATATTGTTGCTGAATAACCTAAAATAAAAGTTCTAAAAATCATGAAATTCCTGATATATATTTTAAAATTAATTTCTTTAATTAAAAATAATGTCAATCTGGATTTACATTATTTAACAGATTTGCCAGTGAAAACAAAAATAATAATAAATAATTAAGAAAAAACAAAACTAAATTTTAAAATTATATATAAATCTGATCTGAAAGAATTTTTTTGGCTGGGTAAATGAGAAACAAGTCTGGGCATTTCATGTTTGTGGTCGTTGATGGCTACTTTGCGCACTGACTGGCCGACCCAGGAAAAATTCAGATTCCTTCTCACACTGCCAATTGTCAACACTTACCAGATTGAGATCCAGGTACAGCACATTATCCACCCTGGTGTAAACTTCCTGAAAACTGTCACTGCTCCGTGTATGTCTTTCTGTCTAGCTCACTGAATAATAACTGAATCTATCTTTTGAAGTGGTCGACAGCCATACATCTTAGAAAAATGCTATTTATACATACAGCTTATCACTTATTTAACTGGCCTTTTTATATATAAAATTGCTTCTAATTTAAGCTTCCTCAACAACTGGAACATTGTTGTCGTCCAACTAATCCTGGCCTACAAAAATGCTCTCCCCAACCTCATCCACATATTTTTTCATCTAATAAAGCCAGCTTCAGCAGACGAAACCACTTTTCCTTTTCGTTGCTGTTTTAATTTTCTAAATGTTCTATAACCGTATGACAGAGAAAGTCTTTGTTCTAGCCAGGAGCCAGTCTTGATAACAATGTAGTCTTTATTTTGAAACAGAAACAAATGACCAAATGTCTGAATTACAAAGATTATTCAATCAAAAACATTCATCTAGTTTCCATAAAAGACTATGACACAACATAATCCAGTCGAGCAAAAACTGGTAATGGAGAAAGTTTTCTGGATGAAGTGGTTTCTTTTTCTTCTTATCACAAACCACCACCGCCACCCCAGCATGTAGATATACAGTAGATAATGTGTGTATTTTTAGTTTCAGTTCTAATAAAATACACTTAACAATAGTCTTTAAATATATAAATAACAAGCACACAAAATAATTAAACTACTTTTGAAAGTAAAGCCATGTGCTATGAACAGTTTAAAACAACAATAACTCCTCTTTGTCATAGATTGGATCTTGCAATAAAAAAAAACAACAACAAAAACTGGGCAGCTGTGTTTATAAGATTTAAGGGAGATCCTACATATTTTTGTTACCTTTTTTGATAAAACCTTGATTTTAATTCAAAGATTTTCTTGCTGAAAAGATATCAGTAAAGACCCTTCTCCCTGTGGCCTTCAATATATTCCTGTACCTACCTGTTCTTGGAACAACCTGAATTCCAGCAGGACGTGGTAATGTTGCTTCCTTACGAAATGGGAAAAGATTGTCTTTGGTATGATTGCCATTCAGCAAGGGAACACATTGTGGAGATGATAGGGAATGCTGCTGAGATCCACAACCATTGGAACTTGGACAGCTGTAGCTCTGAAGGAAATAAAAACAAACAGAATCACAATTAGAAATTCTTTCTTCTACTCTCCTTAAATCCACTTTAATGATAAAACACCAACCCAGCATTGTGTGTAGAGTACAAAGTTGACAGTTACAGATGGCAGGTACAAATTTGATTTACTATCTTCCTTTCTTCACCAAAAACGATTTTGCATCAACCACAGATCAATTTGCTGAAAGAAACTGACAATCAAAATCATGCCACTTCCTTTTAAAGAATCTGAACAAATGAAAGGTGTACACAAATAATTTGTAAATAGCATCCAAATTAGGTATATTGCAAGTTCACCTTCAACAACCACATTGCTAATTGTTTTTTTTATTATTATCTCCATTTCTGTTTAGTGCTATATATTTTTTTTTTAAATTAGTGTTAAGTGTTGCATATTTATTCACAGCTATGTAGTGTTTTCAAAAGGTCGCTCTTTTTTCATTAATGGACTGCACAGCTGCCATCTCAACAGTGAACAGCAAGCAAACAATACAAAGATTGCCTTCTTGGAGAATTATTTATTGAATTTTCTTTGGAATTAAAAATGCCAGGCACATATACATATAAAAGTTAATTATCTATGTTTGAATATGGTAGGTGTACAATGAAGATGCCACTTAAAGTCTTAAATTTGCCCAGACATAGGGGAAAGTGGGAAAGACCTGAACAGCAGAGAAGTCAGATGGACACTTGAGGTAAGGAACGGGACGATTTGCTGCAGCTGGTTTGCTACAAAGATAATTCAGCATGGGCCAGTTCACCAGGAGTTTGTTTGACCAAAATGTGGTGTGGACTTAGAGTAAAAGACAATGGACAATGGGGAATAAATTAGGCACAGCATTACTGATTAGCAGAAAAATTCTCAACAATATTTTGCCAGTGTGTTTTAACTATGTCCATATCACATCTGCCTTATTGCATAAAGCAAGGATGAGTTGTACATTGCTTTCACTATTACTGTTCAGTTATCCTTGTGATTTCTGTAAGCAAGACAATAAGTAGAACATCAAGGTCATAATGCTCAGTCTTATTTTTGGTGTCATCTCTGAGATACGCACAGTAGCCATTTGACTGCTTTTTTCTTCTGTCCATGTTTAAATCCTTATGATCTCCACCAAATGTAGACTTAGAAGCCTTTACCATTCACCACCATTACACTAACAAAACATTATGGTCTGTACTTTTCAGATAGCAGGTTATTTTTTCCATCTAAAATGGAAATAGTTTTAACTAAACGTGAGAAGGAGAAATTGATAGTGAACGATTATTCCTGTTTTTTTGATAGAATGAGTTCTGATAAAGTATAGAAGTTCTGCTATTGTGAAGAACGAGAGAGGTGGAAAGCAAGAATCCATGCAGATGATGAAAATTTGGACTAAAATTTGGTATATGTTCCTATGGTGCTTCAGCTGCAAAGGTGGAGACACTGGAGGCGTTGAAGAAAATGAAGCGATGTGTAACAGAAAACGAAGTTATAGCTCCATTAATGAGTGCACAATTGGTTTGTCGCAAGCCACTCAGATTTCCCATTTTTGCAGCAATGAAAAAAATGGAGAGCAAATAAGTTGATGTAGTTCTTCTGCTCCCAGATAATCTCTCGAAACTCTTGTTATACTGCAAAAATACAAAACCTAAAACCGCCAGTGGTCCTAGTCCACACAGGTTACTATTTTTTGTTAGCCAATGCAATCTACTTATATCAAAGGAATTTAAACTTGGTTTGTTGATAAAACATTTTGACCTGCTCCACTATTATTTTCATAGATATACATCATATTTGCCGAAAGATTTGGTGGTGTTCATCCAGTATTTTATGCTTTACTACTTAACAAGCAAAGGAATACATATGAAAGAATCTTCAAACTTATTAAACAGGTTGAACCTGAAGTTTCCCCAGAATCTATTTCATGTAATTTTAAAAATACTGCATTCATTGCAATAAAGAAAACCTTTCCTGATGTCTCCCTAAAAAAAAAAATGCTTTTTATATCTGAATCGAAATATGAAGAAGATATTTTTGTGAATTGCAGCTTCCACACAGGTATAACAACAATGCTGATTTTGTGTTGAGTGCAAAAATGATCACTGCGCTTGCATTTGTGCCATCACAGACTTGGACTGGTAAAAGAACTTCCAGAAGAATGTAGTCACTGCTTGCCAAAGAAATGGAAGACACATCCAGCAATGTTTTCCCTAAAAATGTGGTCATTGTACAACAGGGTCCTCAACAAAGAAGACAGGACCATCAACCAAGTAAAGGATGCACATCGAAGGACACAGGCCAAATTGTGAATGATACATCCAACAATATGGAAAGTTATAGATGGCCTCCGTAAAGTGCTTCATGGGTGCGATATATAAATTACAAACAATTATTGGCAGGACACAAACCCACCACAAAAACTGAAAAAATATTGTGACACAGATAAGCGTATATTCAAAATTACTACAGATTATAATATCAGGGACACTATATCATATCTTCGAGGATTAGCAAACAATTACAGTATGGAGTAGCATTTGTGACTTAGATTTACCATATTAAATTATTGTATTAACTTAAATTTGTGTAAAATTAAATTTGAAAAAATAAATTTTGGCACTTTGAAATTCATTTAACCTTTTAAATTCAAATATATTTCCATTATTCTAAAACTGATTCCAGAAGTGTCGCTAGGTGCATGCACACTAAATGTATTTTGCATATTAACCTGCATGGCGAACTGACCTGTAGAGAAATGGCTTGCAGAAAATTTTTTTGTGCCAAGCCAGCCACAACAAATAGTCCTAGACCCCCTGAGGTACGACCCAATAAACTGAATCTTTTCCAATCCTCCTCAAACTAATGGTTCTTTTGGATCATCTGCCTATGAACAAGTTCAAAACTCATCTGGCAGAGAGTTGTGACCTGACTTAAAGTTGATTATACTTTTTGTCTTAGACCTCAGCTCTGGTTTCAAAAAAATGCCATATACTTTGTGAAACTATAGGGTTTTATGAAGGGTACCTGCTATCAGGATGAGACTACCACAATAGGTAGACTTGACTCTTGTTAACAAGAGGGACTGAATAATAGCAAGTTCCTATCCAGGTGCTATTCAAATGAGACTTATTTGATTTTCAGTCCTACTCCACTTTCTTTTACTATGGATGACTTTCAGAATTTCAAGAGCTTGGATGCTTACAAGCAGTTCATGAAGAACTTCAGTGCCCCTTTGAGATATACTGATAATCTAACAGCAGCAAGAACCTAGTGCACATGAAAGCTAAAAATGTTTTTTTAATGAAATAACTACTGTAACTAATGAAAATAAGAAATTTATATGTAAATTTTCAAGCTAATTAACCAAAAAAACCGTCATAAGGAACACTTTTAATTTTTTTAAAGTTAATATCCAATATAAACTAAAGTTTTATTTTATGTGGCATTAACTTTGACTATGATGATAAGGTTTCTTTTTCCTTTCATTCATAGATTAAAGAATGTAAATGAAGTTAATATAAGTTGGTAATTTGGAGGAAGCTCATGAAAGTTTGGCATCAGTAGCTATGTTAAGAATTGAGTAAATTTATGGTGACATTAAATAAAAGCTTGCATGTGTTTGATTTTGTATTAAAAGCAACAATAGCACGTAACAATCATTATTAAAATGATCATTGTTCTGTTATTTGCTTTATTCTCCAACCAAATATATGCATTTGTAAACCAGATTGAAATAGCTGATGGATCCAAAAAACCTTTTTTATAATTGATTAGTGTTCACTTTTGTTATCATTGGTAGCATGTCCTAAAAAAATTGAAAGTTTGAAAATGTAGAGTTCCACTGCCTAAATAGTTTCTCTTGGTCCTAATATTACAACCTACAAAGTTTCAGCTTATTCACAAGTGATTCAGGAGTCTTCCAAGTCCTCCAGCCAAAATCAGTGAACATTCGTGCACCAAGTACCATACTTCAACATATTTGGCACTGATGTTAAATTTTTGGTTGGGAGGTTTTTAAAATTATAGTGTCATGATACCAGATAAACAAACAAAACATTATTGCAATTGGAAATCTTGAAAATTCCAGTTTGATTACAAAAGTTATTTTTTTTAGACAGTGAGACCCTAGATTTTAAAACTTTTTTTAAAAAACACATCACTGAGTAGGTAGGATCCTAACTGTTTAGTTGCATTTCAGACATGTCATCCCAGTCATCTTCAACAGTAACATAAAGCTCTGAAAAAGTTTGGTTGGTTGACCCCCACCAAAAAAAAAACCACAATCATCAATGCCCACCTTCCATCAGGGTATGAAATGATATTAACTTTATCTGTCACCACTGCAAACAGAAAATGACAATTTCTGAAAGAGCCCAGAGAGAGTACATGACCAACTTGTCATTCTAGATCAAGTCATAACTTTTCAAACAAGAAAAGCATTAAATCATCCAGATGGTTTTGGATTTGTAGAGCAAACTTATTGGTTTGATGAAACATTGTGCAAGTAATTTGAAAAACCAGTCAAATCAGAAGTTTGGTTAACTGATAGAAAAAACTGTTTGACATCAGCCGGACTCAAGTTGATCAACTCATCAAGATTGAGGATTGGAAATTTTTGACACTACAGTGAGAGTCCATGGTTGAGTTTACAGGAATATTGTCAAGAACCCTGTCACAAAGGAGACAAGGTCAGCTTAATGTCACAGTTAATTCGCCATTCTTGCAAGTGGCACAAAAAGCAACAATCCCAGTAACAGAAACAGAGGAAGATGGGTTATCAAGTAGCATTACAGTAAAAACATTGAGGATAATAATGCCATCACACCACAATAACGCACTTGCAAACATATCACAGAATGTCTCTGTTATCCTAGATTTAACAAAGATCAGCACTCAAAAATCAACAATAATCAATGCTTCTTTGGTCAGTGAAGTTGGATTATCAACATCCTCTGCCTTGTTATCAAAAGGTACTGTTCACCAGTGGTGACAGTGCTGTCAAAGCAAAACAGCAAGCAAATCAAAGAACTATCGTGCCACAAACTTTGCTGTGTGCTGGAGTGGCAAGATGTTGCCAGATATCAGCAGTGACCATACTAGCAATTCTGGTGTCTTCACTTGGTGACAGCACAACAAAATTTCCCAAAGTTTTTATCTGTTACAGATCAGGCTGCAGCTGATATTGCACTTGGGAATCTGGAATCAAGGCATTTTGATATGTTTGTCATCAATGTGTACTGAGATATCTTCCAGCAACACTGGATAGTAGCATGGGCTTATGTGCTGTTAGAGAATTTGATCAGCACAAATCTGCTGCTGATGACTTGCTACTTGCTGTCACCACATGTCTGAGGTACTGCTGTTAGACATTTCCACTATCTGCCTGACAATTGGGGCACACTGGATCATGTCAAAAGGTCAACCAATACTGATCTCAGCATTGCAGTGTAAAACCATTTATAAATGAACTACTTGCAATTCATCACCCTCATGATGACTACCATGAATTTCTCCAGCTGGCAGCTCAAAAAATTGAACTGGGTACTCAAACACCTATTTGAAAGCCTGGTGCAATTGACAGGGCAAGATGAATGGCAAAGGCAATCTATATTTTAAATACTGAATTGTTGTATGATGGAAATGCAAACATTCTCCAAGCACAAAACCTGCAAGGAATCAAAATGTCTACCTGCAGTCCTGGTTCACAATCAGATCAGCAGCAGATGCACCTGTAAACAACATTTCTCACATTTAAAAAATGCATGCCTTTGATAATCCTCTTCTCAGGCCTACTCTCATCAAGTGAGGATCAGTAACTTTTTTCAAACAATGAGATCACAAAGGTATCATTTGGTTTTGGTACTTTCCCAGAGCAGCAATGATTTACATATATCACAAGCATTTTTTTAAACAAGTTTTCTTTAGATATCTGCTCCAGACTGGCCAAATGCATTTTCTTTCAAGAACACTGCAAAAATGAATGACAACTGTTGTGTGTGTGTCATTGTGCTGAGTGTTGCTGTTGCATGGATTCCATATTTCAACATGACAACAGAAGATGAATTTTGGAAACAATATTTGCCTAAAATTGTTGAGAACCACCACAGAGATTTTTCAAACTACAATCATGACCAGCTCCTTGAGATGAAGCTACTGTTGGTGACAAATAAAATTGTGGATCAGTTGCAAGAACATTTTTTTTTTCTGTCTAACACATTTTGGTGTTATAAATCGTTTTGTTTTGTTTTCCAATTGATAAATTTTAATATTATTATTTCAAAATGAATAAACCATATTCCAACAATTTGGTAAAATGCAAAGTGAGACAATATAAAACCCAAAATAACAGCATTAGAGTCAAAAGAGCACTTATTATCCATATTTAACAAATACAAATTCAATCACATTCATTTAAAATATATTTTTAAAATTTTAAAAACCAGGATTTTAACATCCCCAAAAATTCTTGCTATCTCATCTAAACTTCACAAACAAACATTTTTTTAAATCTACATGCAAAGATGTTCCCGATGGAACCAAATATTTGGAGTGCAATCATATCAGTGTGCAAACATTCACTAAATTCCGATTGGTCACAAGGCCATGAGCTATTTTTTGGAAAACTTGGGAAACCCATATATCACCACCAAATTAAACTGAAATTTCACAAGACAATATTATGACCAAAAGAAACATTTTAGAAAGTGAGACTCTACATTTTAAAACTTTCCATTTTGGGGACACACTATTCATTAGTGTTAGTTAGTGTGTCCTTTTGTAGCAATGTTATACTTTATCATCATTTTGTGCTATCAAGTTACATATTTTATTGCATATTTCATGTTACATTTTATAAATTGTTAAAATCTGTAATAATGCTCATTCTCTCTATATTCCATTTTTAACAATGCGTATTGTTTTCTTCATCCACAATACCTCATCTGTTTTATAATCAGTTAAATGACTTCTGGGCTAGATATTAGTTAAGTAAAAGATGTGACAAGTTAATTTTTAACTGATAAAGTAAATAAATAATCACTACTGCAAAGCTAGGTTTGGACCATACGCTACCGTAAAGTGCCATGTATTATACACTATCGTAATAATACGTACCCCAATTTCGATCTGTAAATCCGCCAAAAGCATATAATTTCCATTATAATACACAAGTACATTTAGCTCATATTTTGGGTGCCATCAGATTGGGCCAACCTGAAGGAGAACAGGTGTTATACAACAGACAAATGACCATCTTCAATTTAAAATCAACTGAGAAATTATGATGTCTTTCCTTTAGTGAAGCTATCTGGAATAAACTAAATGTGGAGCTATTTTATAGGACGTAGGAATAGTTTCACAAAAATCCCAAAAGTTCACTCACTCGAATAAACAAATCAAGTTTTTATGAACACCTTGCATATTACATTATGTCATTCAAAGGTCTTCGTGAAAAATTTCATTTCAATTACTATGCCACCTCGTCTACTATGCCATGGCTTAGTGACCGAGGTATTGTGGTAACATGTAGATAAACTCTGCAGGAGATAATCTTCATTCAGTCCCTCTTTCTACATACACTTACACAACCATGCCACCAACACGATGTATCACCTACATTGCCACAGATAAACTCCAAATGATCAGCCATGCAGTTGAACACGGCTACAGAGCTGCAGCCTGAAGGTTTGGAGTGAACAAGGCCACCATCAGGTCCTGGTGACGTTCTCAAAAAAAAAATTGAGGCCAGGGCAAGGGTGCAGGCAATCCTAAGCTTGAGAAGGAGGTACTTTCCTTTGTCACTGAAAGGCACATGCAAGGTGTGGGGGTTACCACCACCAGAGATACACATGCACACACTTTCTGTCCTCAAAACTCAATCTATGCATGACTTTAAAGCATCTGAGAAATGATGTGCACGCATCATGGCCCGCAACCAAATGAGCATATGCTGGTGGACCACCAATGCCCAGAAGCTACCTCATGATTATGAAGATCAGCTGTTGCGGTACCAACAGTTTGTCATCAAAATGAGAAAACAACATGACTACCACCTGAGCCACATAAGGAATGTCAACAGGACATCTATGATGTTCGACCATTCCTACAACAGCACAGTGGCTCCCATCTGGTCGAAGACCGTCACCATGAAGATGACTGGCCATGAGAAGACTAGCTTCACAGTCATGCTAGGGTGTATGGCTGACGGAAGTAAACTCCCACCATATATCATCTTCAACAGGAAGATCATGTCAAAGGACCAGTTCCCCAGTGGTGTCCACATCTGGGTCCATGTGAAGGGGTGGATGGATGAAGCCCTCACACTAGATGGGTGAACACCATGTGAGACAAACAGGCTATGCTGCACCACAAGCTCCTGTTGTTGGATGCCTTCAGATGCCACTGCATTTAGTCCATGAAGACAGCCCTGAAGATGCTGAAGATGATTTACACAGACTTTGCCATCATCCCCAGGGGTATAATGTCCATGCTGCAGGTCATGGACGTAGCTTGCAACAGCCCAGTCGAGCATGGGGTCCAGTAGAGGTGGAATACATGGATGATGGAGGGCGAACACACCCTCACTCCCACTGGTCACATGCGCCAACACGACATGCCCACCACCTGGATCAGAGATTCCCAGAAAGCAGTTGACCCTGAGACCATCAAGAAGGCTTCCTCAGGTGCTGCCTGTCAAATGCCATGGATGGAATCGAAGATGACATCCTGTGGTCTGAGCCAAGAAATGACGAGGCAGTAGAAGCATCAGAGGGTGACAACAACAATATCTACTATGACACAACTGCTACCATGACTGATGAGCAGTTCCTGCAGCGGAGGGAAGACGACAATGGGGATGAGTTTGATGGGTTTTAATCTAGATGTACATCATATCAATGCATGTAATTTATCCTGTATTATATTTATCAATTTCATCAAATTTCAATAAAATTGTGAAAAAAAAATACTTGCATTTTTTTTTTGTTTTTGTGGTAAAATTTTACACAAGAGTTTCAGAATGAACTCCTTGTTCTGTTTCTACCCATTTCATTGTCAATATCAATGATACTCAACCCAATGACATTCAACACTCAAATCCCTGAAAACACAACATGAACATCTTTCTTTTATTGATATTCAGTCAAATTTCCACGTTGGATTTTCTAATGTATACCTATGTATTATTGCTCGCTCACCTGTCACTGGTGATGGCCCCAGCCATCTGGGAAAAAGTGTGACATCTGATATCATGTATGGTAGGCACCCAATTTCTAAAGGGTAAATTTTCTTTAAATAAACCACATAATACACAGCATTTTATGGTAGTTAATCTACCTATACAAACAGTTTTCATTATACCTTATACAGGAATCAAACACAAAATGCATACAACAATAGGATTTACTAACAAAATGACTTTTTTTTTTTTACCAATGATTCATTTTTATTTACTAATTTTTAATAACAGAAAAATATGTAATGATAGCTATTGTGTTACAGATATAATTCAATTTAAAAAGTCCCCTAAAATAAATGATTTAGCCTTGAACCTAAATAGTTGTCATGGAAATGTCTTTAGAACCACAACAGTTTTGAACTTTGACCTGTTGTTATGTCAGCACAAATGTTAACAATTAAATTTTCAAAAGTTAGTTAAAAATATCTGGCTTTTTCAAGATAATGAAAATAAAAGTAAAATATGAAATTTTTCTATAATCAAGACTTCAATAAAATATACAGATTGTCTCAATTTTATTATTACTATGCTTACATTATCCAAATTAATATTATAATACATCCTTTCATGACTTATATTTAGGCAAAGAAAAAATCCATTATTCATAATCAACATTCTTGTTGTTCACAAAGATAGTTTTCTAGTTATTAATTGGTGATATTTAAGATATAATGTACACAGTATTTCATATCTGTAAACTTCACTCATATTTTCAATGTATTTTACTCTCTTAATATCATACATGAAAAATATGCTACATTATTGTGCATCTACATGTTTTATCTCGCTGATACTTAGTGTATTATGTATGTATTTTTACACACACATTCTTTCAAAAGACTAAGTTGATTTTATTTTTATTAATGCCAATTTAAAATTTGTCAATTCCTCTTATATTTTTAAAAACTCTCATATATGCAAACAACAGAGTAACCTTGTATAGTTTTAATAAATGTCTAATGCCTGCCACATCTCTGGCAAAAAGACATCAACATTACTTGATAACATCATGACCAGTGATAACCATCAATTTAAAATGTCCAAAACCACAAAAGACTGGTTAATTTTAAATTACAGTCTTTATACTGCAAACAGTTCTTTCTCTTCGCTGTTGAAGTAACTCAGGCCTACAACCAATTACTGTAAAGATTTTCTATCTGTTAATATATATATATATCCTTCAAATCCACAAAAAGAACTCGCCTTTGGTTTTTCTTTGTGGGCATATATCAGCTTCCCGGTGAACATCCATAAAAGCAAAAATACACACTCTTTTTCATTTAATTTTATTATTAAGTAAAATACCATCTCTTTGCAATTCTGCACATATGAGAATTTATTAATGTAATTTTTTTTACAAAAAGATCTGCAAACATTTTTCTTCTTTTTGACGGCCAGACCACTAGTATACTATACTGCCCTCCCTCCTAGCCAAATAAGAAAAAAAACATGATGCTTTCCAATCTTCATCCTATTTTCCAAGCAAACAATTTTTAAAGAAAAGCTTTCTTTCAGCTTTCTGTATATATTTTAAAAAGCAGTTCTAAATGTCAAAAAAAAAAAAAAAAAACGGCCTGAGTTAAGTCCACTACAGAAAGAAATGCATTAAAAATCAAGCACCAATTAATAATGAAGCTGGCAGCATCAACGCGACAACCTAGTTGCCATTAAAAGTGATTATATCGCCAAAGCTGGTGTGCAATTTTTGTCTCATTAAATGCCATTTAATTTTGACTATGTCGAACATTCAGTTAATTCCCAACGGTATTTAGTTTAACCTGTAGATTAAGTAAATATAAGGTTTTTCAAATGTATCCAAGGTATGACTTTTGACTTAAAATTAAGAGCTTACAAAATAAATCTCTCTCTCTTTTCTTGTAGAAATTAAAGTTATTAATGTACTTTTGTGTAATTTACTGATGTACATTAAAATATAATAAATATTTACATTATTTTACCAATGATTGGGAAGATATACATCATCAGAGGAGTTCAGTTTCTATTCTTATTTAACAAAATGATATAGTAGTAGGATTTCTAATAAATAGCTCATTAATGCTTGGCCCTTGTTAAAGAGGGTCAACATGCAGTTTTACAGAGACAGATGCATATACAAGATAACAGAGCCAGGGCCAGTGCAACCATTAGGAAAACTAGGCAGTTGCCTGTAGCTGCAAAATTGGGGAGAGGCAGAAAAAAATTAAATGAAATATTCATAAAGTGCATTAGTAAACAAGCAGACTTCAGCAGTGGATAATGAAAAGTTTAAATATACTGATATACATTATTGACATCTATAGATGTTGTAACTGTTGGTGCCTCTTTTCAAATAATAGCTCAGGCACAGCAGGAGAATGATAATTCAAGAGCCTCTGGGATTTTTGACATGGAATACAGACATGCGTTGGCCTTAATGAATCAACTGATTTACTTGGTTGCTTATTATAAGGAAAGATATCTACGTATATAGTAACATATAAACCAACCATCCTAACCTAACCTAATAGCCGACAGTTATGTTCCTGGTGCTTATAAATATGGTGGTAATCTATATAGTGCATGTAGCCCCCAGTTTGGTTCAGCTTCCATCAATTTTAAAGGCTGCATCAAAACTATATTTTACCCCATAAAATATTATGTATATAATAATACATAAATCAACCATCCTAAAGTAACTACCCAACAGTTATGTAAAGTATTTGGCCTGTTTTCTTTAGCATATGAACAAATAGTCACCATGAATATGTAAACATGGCAGAAATGGATGCAGCATTCATTTAAAGTTTTTTTATCTTTATCTAAATAATTTTCTATTTTCTAAATTTTCTAATTAAAATTACCCGATGTTAGG
The DNA here is from genome assembly GCA_018389105.1 of Nautilus pompilius. Taxonomy (NCBI): domain Eukaryota; kingdom Metazoa; phylum Mollusca; class Cephalopoda; order Nautilida; family Nautilidae; genus Nautilus; species Nautilus pompilius. The sequence continues at coordinate 616,370 of JACATO010000311.1, read as the reverse complement.
CACTGCATCAGCCCTGCTCACTACATTCGTAAAACGCTATTATTTTTGTATGATTGCCTGCCCCTTCCTATACACGGTGATTCAAATTTTGTTATGTCTTTAGCCTGTTATCAAACTTGGTACACATATCTGGTTGGTCTATGCAAGTGTCAGTCAGTCAATTAGATTTACCCCTCCCCCTCCTGTCATAGAGACTCTCCCAAAGAATTACTCTTAGAAGTTTTTGACTGAATTAAACCAGATTTACTGTGGTAGTTATTAATTGCATAGAATATGAAACAGGATAATTTTGAGTTAAATCAAACAAAGGTCAAGATCACAGAAATAAAGTGAAGTTTACAGATCAAGCACATGGGTTGTAGCCAATGGATGCTTGGTGTACCAGTCTGTCCCCCACTACTCATATGAGATGCTTGATCAAAAATTTTGGAAAATCAAAGATGAAGGGGAAATGTCACAGAGTTGGGTATTCAGTTTTGAGCTAGCTTGAAATCAAGCAAAGTTCCATATTTACCTTATTACACAGGTGCTGCCATGATTGTGAACATTTTATAAATTTTCCATACAAAAAATAGATCTATCTTATTATATCTACTAGGTCTAAATTATCTTACTGTAGATCTATTTAATATGGCTTATCATGAGACAAATGCTTAATTTTACTGTATTCTGAAATTCATGTGTCTGCATGTGTTGATCATAGGCTAGGCTCCTATTAATAGGTTCTCCTGAAAGTAATATCCAGAATCTCAAATAAATACATGCACACGCAATCTAAATCTAATTTTATACTATCATAACTACAATTGCTTGACCAATATATAAATTATATCATTACAGATTATTTTTTTTTATTTTGGAAAACACCTATTAGGTAAGAAATTAAAAGTTTTTGGTTGCAGCGGCACCATGGCAGATAGAAAAAAAAAATTATCTAGAGCACAATATCATAAACAAAAGGATGCAAAGGAAAAAAAAAACAAGGTTCTTTTTTGAAGTATCTTTGTCCACAACTTCAAGATGAAGATAACTTAAAGGATCAACTTGAGACCAAAGTGAAGATAGTTTTGCCTATAGTATCTCAAGCTAAAGTGGAGTTTGAAGACTTTAATCAGAATATAGATGATAACCAAATGGAGTCTGTTAAGATCAAGATTTGGAAGGATGCAAACGTGTAAATGGGTGGCCCATTTGAACTATGCTACACTGCTCAGCAACAAATCTTGGTGTGGAACATAAGCCAGAACAAGTTCAGCAGTTCAATTTTTCTGATCATAAAAAATTCTCAGAAAATCATTGCAAAAGATGACTCGCAAACAGGAAAGAAATGCACAGTCAGTAACTACAGTATTCCATGTCAAAATGGTTTTACTTCTGTTGGGCTGCTTGCCAGTGACACAATTGGTGTGCTTACATCATATCTTTCTGATAAAGGTTCAAAAGATTGGAAAAACAGGTTGGCAATTCTAGCAGTGCACCTGAGAAGCAATGAATGTTTGAAGAATTTTCAAAGTTGGAAAGAACTTGAACTGCAATTGAAAAACAAGAAAAAAGTTGATGTAGAAAATCTGTGCCTCATTAAACAAAGAAATGCATTGGCAACAAATCTTAGGATGACTAATATCTTTAGTGAGATTTCTTAGTATGCAAAATCTGGCCTTCAAGAAATACATGAAAAACTGCACCTTTCTGGTAATGGGAACTTCCTGAAATTTGTAGAATATCTAGCTTTGTTTGATCCACTTATGGATGAGCATCTTTGTCAGATAAAAGGCAATGAGACACATGTATACTGCATTGGGAAAGATTATACAGAATGAACTGATTTAATTCTTATCCAACACCATCAAAGAAGAAATCCTAAAATCTGCACATGCTGCCAAGTATTTTTCATTCATTCTAGATTGTACACCAGATGCAGGCCATGTTGAACAAATGACCATGATACTTTGCCTTGTTGACATAGATAACTGTGCACATGTATGCATAAAGGAACATTTTTCATGGAACTTGTACCACTAAAAAAAGGTAACTGGTGCTGGTATGACAGATGCTATCCTTAACCAGTTAAAGAAATTTCTTTGCCTATTGAAAACTTTCATGGTCAGTACTAGGATAAAGGAAGCAGTTTCTTCCTTGCAGTGCATATTCTTTGAATTTGATTGTTAATGATGCTGCTGAGTGTTGCTCGGAAGCAACAACTTTCTTTGACTTACTAAAACATGTTTGTGTGTATTTCCCAGCTTCAACACATATTGGGAAGTCCTAATGCACCATGTGCCTAATCTTACAGTGAAATCATTAAGTGAAACAAGATGGGAATATCAAATTAATGCTTTGAAACTACTTCACTATCTGCTAGGTGATATCTATTATGTACTAATTAAAATCTTTGATAACCCTACCATAACAGGATTGTCTGGCATACCACACACAGAGACACAACAGCTTTTGCAAAAAGCATCCTCTTTAAGATCAATATGACTAGCAAAAAACTTCAGAAGTAATTTTACATATATGATGCCATTAAACAACTGAGAGAAACCAAAGGTTTCTTTTAGACTGCAAAAGTGATGAAGGATTTGAGAAAACACTGGTAGATGTACATGAACTTGCTGAGAAGATGGAGATACCAGCATATTTTGAAGCAGATCCAGTCCATATTATGAGAATGAGGAAGCAGTTCACATATGAAACAAACAATGAGTTTATCCAAAACCCCAAGCAAAAATTCAAAGTGAACTTTTTTCTTTGCAGTCTCTAACACAGCAATACAATTGGTTGAAGATTCACACAGATACAACAAATTAGTTCTGTGTTTGGCTTCCTCTATGCCATTCACAGTTTTCAGAATATAAAATCAAAGCAAATTATAAAACATTGCTTAAAGCTAGAGCAAACCTTACAACATGGAGACATGAAAGATATTGTTGCTTCCAATTTGTGCAGCAAATTGCAAGCCAATGCAAGACGTGAAAGTGTGCATCACCACAAAATATACTGATCTTTGTATGCAAAAATAAGCTGATATATAATGTCCCCAACATATTTATTGCTTCTAGCATCTTCTTGACCCTTCCTGTTTCAGTGGCCAGTGGTGAGCAAAATCAAAATATTCATTCTTCAATGATGCAAGAAAGACTTGTTGGCTATCCACCTTGTAAACAGAACATGAAATTGTACAAAACATTGACCTAAAAAAACTTATATGGTAAACTGAAGGTACGGAAAGTAAAATTCTAAATTTAAATGATCAACTTTGTTGCAGGAACACAAAGTATTACATCATGAGAGCCATATTACATATTATAATTTGCATTTCTTTCTAGTACATATCCTGTGAAAAGTGTAGAACAATGAGAATGTACAATCAATATCATATTCTCTTTTTTGATGCAAAATAAATCTGTAATTATAAATGCAGAAGTTTTATTAATACTAATGCACAATATACATTCCAAAAGTTAATTGTGGGGGGGCCACAAGGATGAAGGTTCACCTAGATGCCTAATATTCTTGCACTTGCCTGAACAAAGCCCACAAAAGTCTTCCTTAATTAATTCACATAAATTATTATTTAACAGCAACATTGCATAATACATAGTACTCACAAATTTGATACATGATTAATTTCAAACTGTAAATTTTAAGTAATCTTATGCTGTTTGATTTTATCCATGTTAGAATATGGTAAACTTTAAAAAAAAACAAACAAAAAAAAACAGTATCTAATGAAATTTAAGATTTTTTTCATTTTAAAATTCTAGAACAACAACAACAGGTTTTAAAAAAAAGACAAAGGTCACATATCTCAAAAATGACTTGCAAAAATTTCCAACCGATTTTTTAGGCAGGTTAGCTGAACTTAATTGAGACAACATAGCTGACAGATAATTCGCACCAGTATCAGCAGCCACTGCACTGGTGATAAGGCTTTCATACAGGAAACAAAGCAGATATTTTGTTTTATTTCCAAACTCATCATAAATTAAATAATAATATGAATAATTTTATCTAAGAAAAAATAATTTTAAAAGAAAGAATTTACAATCTTCACAGTTTTAGTTTTATATTTCTAGTTTCTCAGTCACTTTAAAGAGAAAGGATTACAGAAGGTCAATACAAAAACAGAATGAACAGACAAAACACTAAAAAATAATGGGTCATCCATCATTTTGAATTTTGATTATATTTAAATATGTATAACTTAAAGCAAAATTGGTTAAGGTCTAATTCTGATTTTAAAAAATAAAACCTAACTCATTCTTCCATATTAGGGAAAGAAACAAAATACAAGAAACCTATGGGAATTATTTTTTTTAGTTTAAAGCCAAAAACTATATCATGAAGAAATGACACCAATAAACCATTATGCAACTTTAATACTGGGGTTGATTTTTATACAACTGTTTCTGAAGTGTGTACACCAGGACAGAGCCACAAATTCAGAATACAGAAACAGTATGTAAGCTGATAAAAACAGTCTATCCTGTTGAATAAATATCAAATAATTTTCTGTGGAGAGAATTGATTTAAACAAGCCTCTATGGGAAATTATACTTTTAAATGTCTATATGAAAATTTACCATCCATTGCATTTATCTGTTTATTAATGGCTACTAGCTCAAAACTAAGACAGGGGGAACAAATGCCTGCATGCTTTTCACCTGCTACCAAACTGCCTCTGTTATCATCATTAACAAAAATATTCCCTACCCATTAATAAGTTTTTTTTTCAAAACTTCCTCTCTTTTTCCTGGGTATAAAACCAAGCACCTAACATATCTAATTAAGCAGATAATAAACTGCTTTTACATGTAAAGTAAAGTAAATTTTTAACAAAAATTAAGAATAAATCATTTAAAAAAAACAACAAACAAATGATATGATGCCACCTGGTTATCCTTACATTTTTTCTTAGACTGTATGTATAGTCTGTAACTGAATAAAATAAAAATGCACCTAAAATAGTATGCTGGCAATATGAGTTGTGTAGTAATCAATTATTTCCATAACACTACATACATGTACACGTTTGGCAACAATGACTAAAGAGTGATTTGTTTTAAATGCTGCTATTCACTGTGCAAATTTTTCATGTACATGTGACATGAATATGGATATAGGAATTTCTCTAGAAAGTAAAAACCACCAGGAAAATTTGAAATATATAAACAACTAATTTAAAGTTGCTTCATCAATTCATTTTATCTTTTCTTTTCAATAAAGGCATATTTTATTTTAAAAAAAACAGCTTTTCTTCTTAATTTATTTTTAAATTCTAAATTCAAATTCATGCTCACACGTAAATGATTAGATAAAATCACACTAAATTCTATAAAAAGGAAATGTGTTTTTTTTTTTAAAAAATCACTGGGAGACATAAGATGAGATAATCATTGCTTAAAACTGTGGGAATAACACCCTATTAGCATCTATCCAGAGACAGGCAGGCGCCATACTTTGGTGCATCATGAGCAAACATTGCTGTCACCATTTCTGACGTCTCTTTTTTGGAGCCCTATTATTAAAGTTCATCAGACTCAAATATTTATTTTTTTAGTAAAACAACTTGCAGCTTTGTATTATTTGATAATTATATATGATAGCATCCTACTAGTAGAAGTATACTTAATAAATTCTGCTTCAGAGCCCATTTAACTCGCATTGGTGGTAATTTAAATTATGATTTTGGCTCAGTTTATGCAAATTTCTGTTGATCCAGTATCACAACTGGGAAACACTCTAAAATAAAAAAAATTACAAATTCTGGGGTTCCTTTGTCTGTCTGTTCACCAGGGAATGGAGGCTTAAATGAAGTGAAATATCTGTAACAAAGAATTACTAAGAGCTATCTGTATTTTAAAAAAACAAACAACAAATATTATATTTAGCAAAGTGGCAGGATTTATCTAATCTTGACACCTGCACATATCCCAGATAAACTCTTCAATTTGAAAAGTAAAAAAAACTGTGATGTTTTATATTTGATAACTTGACCAAATGTATGTAAATTTAGACTATATGATGTAACAAATAGCAAGTTTTCCGTTATCTCAACACTAAAAATAACTCATTCCTACTACTAACTCTTGTTTATAAAATGTATCAGGTGCTGCCACTTTCAGCGTAAATAATGAGATACATTTGAAATGTCCAGACAAAAACAAGTCTCATTTTAGATTGTTAATAAAGCAAAAAAATAATTTTCAGTTACTGAATTTATTCAAATTAAATTTCAAGCATCAGGGATAAACCATTTTGCAAACTAACCTAGTAAATGAAAATATAGTTTCATTTTGGTAAATTTCTATATGCATTGGTAGGGTGGGAGAAAACCCACTGCAGGTATTGGTCATGCACCAAAAAATTTTTTAGAAATTAATTTTAAAATGTAAAGAAAAAGTGCAAGCTTTCCTTCAGAAAGTAATGTATGTATGTTACTGGTATATTATCATTTATGTTTGCCCTTTTAAGCTTACTAGGAGAAAAAAAGAGGAGGGGTGGGAAATCATCATTTGTGTTTTATTCAGCCTAAAACAAATGTTCATATTAAAAATCAATTATTCACTTCCTAATGACTTCCTATTACTATTTATATCTTAAAGCTGTATTTACTGTTAAATATACAATATAAAAACAAGAGAGAGAGAGATTTAGATAAAATTCAGTCTTATCCCAATACTTTAAACGGACTAGATCCCATATCTCTATTGGTATCAAAATGTCCAGCAGCTACTGTAGATAATCTCTAAAGAATTTTTGCAAATTCTTTCTTACAGCATCTGTGTCTCTGTGTGAATAGAGATGTTTGGGTTTTTTTTTGTTGTTTTTTTTTTTCTAATCAGCTGTCTGGCACTTGTGTATAACTAACTATTTTAACCAGTCAGTGTGTGCACAAAGAATCCTGAGAACAAATTTGGTGATAATCACCTAGGAATTATTGTACAGTCAAAAACCTAAAAAAATACCAACCAAAAAAAAACCCCATAGCTGAAATTCCTTTAGCTAAGTTGTGCTAACACATGTATAGCCCAGATGAAATGAGAACCCTAGCAGACAGTTTTTTTCAGCTCCATTAGTTTTCATACAGCAAATACAAATGTCCCCCCATTTTTTAAAAGCTATATGATGATTATTAGCTATGAATGTTAATGATAAGTGTTGCTACATCCTGATTTGTTTTCACACACATACCGGTCTCTGTAAAATCCCAAAATTTTATACAATTATCTGCACAATTACCACTCATCTTAAAAAGACTACCACTCCTTCCTCTGAAGCTGCAAAAACAGATTACCAAAGAGCATCAAGATATTTAAACTTTCAAAACAATTTATCAACTCTGTTGTTTCACCATAACACAAACTCAAAAAAAGAAAAATTAAATGAATACCATAACCAAAGATCTTCCAATGGCTAGCGTGTATTTACAAATGCCTCAGGGTGACCCTAGACATTTTTACATAGGATCAAACGTGACGGTTCAGAACACAAAACTATTCCAATGCATACATTATGTGATTTGAACTTCACATCTCGCTAAACTGTCAAAGTTTTAAAGATAAGTATATAGGCATGTTCACTGTATTCAAATTTACACATCTATCTGAATATAATACTACCTAATCTATATACTCTGATATCTTTCTGCTTTCCCTGGTTCATAAGAATAGGAATTACAACTTGTAACAATAACAGGACCTTTCAGTTATAAACATTATCAGCAGTAATAGCAACTTTGGAGCTTATTTTCTCTGCAGGACACCAAAGTATGTGCTATAATTTTAAAATATATAAAATATTTTGATTTATTATTTTATGCTAGTAATCATTAAACTAGAGAATTTTTTTTAAATATCATTTACTCTTGATAAAAATTCATAAGGATGTACGCCAAATAAAAAAAAAAATTAATAAAAGCAATATAAGTGTTCAGATAAGTAAACAAAATCTTGTCTGCGAGTTACTTACCTCCTGGTCACTTTCGTGAATAGTGTCCTCCTTACTGATTGCTGCAAGAAAGCAAACCAAAAAGTCTATTAGCCCCTAGAGAAAAGCAGTTTGCACATTTACTTAGTTTTACAGCTGACTAAAGTAGGCACACCAAGTAACCTTAACAAACAAACAAAAATTAACAGCAGTATTTTCAGATAAAACCACCTGTCACATGCAGACCTGACCTGACCCTGGTTTTTCAGATGTCAACCTCCCAGCCCTCAGAATTCATTTCCCCCACCCTCCCACACACACATTGGATAGGACCAAAGGGCAGGCAATCCTTCACTTCCTAAGATGTGACAGGAAAGTAGGTGAATGAATCATTCCAGTGAAGGCCTGTGCACAGAAGCCAGCTGTTACAGGAAATAGCTGTGATTAATTTTATTTTATTATTATTATTTTTTTTAATTGTGAAGCAAACTAACTTTAGTAGTACTTTCACTGATAACATTAAAAATATGTATATATTTCTGCCTGCATGAGAAATTTTTTTTTTCAAAAATAATTTTCTTTAAATAAGAGAGAAAAAATAAAGCCCTACACCCAAATACAGATTAAGTGTGTTGTGGAGCTACAGAGAGAATTATCATGAAGTCAATATAATTTCATACTTTGGAAGAAAAATAATATCTGCTGAAAAAATACTATTCTTAAAAGCAAGCTTACTGGTAAAAAAAAAGCAGACAATGATTCTGAAAAAGCAGCTTATCTGATGAGGAAACACTTTCTAAAAATAAGCTGAGTATTAAAGACTAACTTTTCTTCCCATGAGTAAATAAAAAAATACCTTTCTTACATAAAAATTGTGATTACATAGATTTTCCATGGTTTGAACTCACGATTAACCAGCTGCTTAGTAAATGACAAAACACCAGTCTTGAGCCAAGGCTTTGTGGGGCTTCAGAAAATTGGCAGAGAGATCATAGATGACAATTGCTAGGTGGCAGGTGCTGCAGGAACAGTTCTTTCACATTTTACTAAAACCAAATCATTTAGAAATCAGATATCCATTTTATTTATTCAACATTTCCCTTGTGTATACAAGTGGATGGATATGACATTTTGAACAAATAGCAAATGTAAAAAATTAAGAACCTGTTAACAAAAGTCATTTTATGGAATAAGTAGAGCTGGAGAGTTAAATCCCAAATTCTAAGTTTACAGTACATCAGGAAAGTTCCCATGCAGTCAAAACATCAAACCAAAGTAGTCTCTTCTATCTTCCTAAAACTATGCTACATGTTAAAAGACAACTGGTAATGAAGTGGAGCACCAGAATCTGTTCTAAATACTCATATTTGGTTACAATGTAGCCTACAAGAAATTATGGAGAGAATTAGCTGAATAAGAGAGAAGTTCCTGGTTTGGATACAATTTAGTAGTGTAACAACATTTTTCAAGATTCTACTCAGCTTTTGACAGATGCTTGAAGCTAAGACACTTGTTTTCAATGTCAACATCTAGTCATCATCACCAGATACTAAACTCAAATGCATCCTATCAGAATAACATAGCTGATTAAGTACCATAATAGAACAACAAGAAATTGTCAGTACCATCTTTCTAGTACATTGCTAACTACAATTTGTTTACTAACTTCCCTACTGTTCATCACAAGTAGAGCATACAATACCAGTAGTCCCCAGTTTACGTTTTTCCAACTTAACGCCATTGATAAAGTATGGACACTTTTCTATTTACACTTCATAGTTTTCATGTTAACGCTTTTTCATGGTGCAAAAATTTGAGACATCGTGCTAGAACTAAGCTGCACTATAACCTCTATGCTCACCACTCCAGTGCACCGCTTTAATGGTCAGAGTGTCCAAATGACCCACACCAGGCAGTATCACTTGGTCAGTCATCAAGTGATTGTCTTACCTTCATTTGGAATATTTTTTCCAAACCTTCCAAAAACCCTTCACAATGAACGGAAAATGACCAGCAAGTTCTCTAGCCAAGAGAGCTCATAGAACCATCAGTTTAGATATGAAAATGGCTGTGGTGAAGCAATACAAAGGCAGGGAGCATTTAATAAACATGCCTGCATGCTTGGATTGTCACTTCCAACTGTGAGGACAGTTATTAGTAACTCTGCCAAAGTAAAATGTAGTGCTGAAAGTGTCACCCCTGTTAGAATTATGAAGGGTAGAGACACAGTAATAGAAAGCATGGAGAAATTATTAAGCATTTGGATTGAGGATCAAGGTCAAAGGAATATGCCCTTGCGTTTGCTAATGATCCAGGCAAAAGCCAAGTCAGTATGGGAAGATTTGAAAGAAAAGGGCGGTGAGGGAAGTTCGAATCCTCAAGAAAGTTTCATTGAGCACTTTAAGAAGCGTGCTAACCTGCACAATATTCATGTGACTGGAGAGGTGGCAAGTGCAGACACCGTGGTGGCAGACAATTTACCAGACAAACTAAAAGCCATCAAAGAAGGTCGCTACTTTGCCAAGCAAGTTTTCAATGTGGATGAGACTGGACTTTTGGAAGAGGATGCCGTTACAGACATCTCTCTCAAAGGAAGAGAAGGTTGCTTCAGGCTTCAAAGCAGCAAAGGATTGCCTAATCCTTCTCCTTGGAGATAATATTGAGAGAGAGACTGCAGGCTGAAACCTTTCTTGGTATATGCTGCTCCTCAATAATACCCCTGGTCATCCTTTAAACATCAAGGACATGGCTGACCAATGTTCTTGTTGTGTCATTACCACCAAACACCACATCATTATTGCCAAAGTTAAGGCTTATCGCCTGCAGCGCACCATGAACCAACTCATCTCAGAGATGGACAGTGAGGAAAAGCCCACAATTAGTGAGTTTTTGGAGGGCTTATAATTAAAGGTGTGTAGAGAACATCGCCGCCTTGTGAGATGAAATAACCCTTGCAACAATAAATAAGGTTTGGAAGAAGATCTTGCCTGCATGGGTCCATGGTTTCCAAACCTGTCTGATATCCAGATGCTGATTGTGAGGCTGACAAGGGAAGCTGGATTCGACAAAGTGGACCAAGATGATGTGGTTGAACTGCTGAAATCTCACAGGGAAGATCTTACTAATGAAGACTTAATGCAGCTAGAGCAACAAAGGGCAGGAGAACCGGAGAAAGATAGAGTACCTGACACCACACCCAAAAGAGCTTACAACAAAACTACTTTCTGAGGCTTTCAACCATATTGTGCAAAGGCTCAATGCATTTAGGGCGCCCTACATTGTTATAAGAAGCTATACCAGGAAAAGTAGAAAGCTGTCCAAGACCACTCTTCTTACCTTCTTCAAACCTCAAGAAACCTAACTCCTTCAACAAGCAAAAAAATCTTGCCAGCCAAGCATTAAACTGGCCATGTATCAGATGAAGAGGCAGACAGCCATGCTTCACCATCTCAGTAGCCTTTCCAATCCACACCCTGCACCTCTCAGACCTCAACACACATTGCTATTTTTGTTGAGTACAGTTTACATACAGTGTATGTTCTCCATTTATTTATTTAGTTAGGTATTGTGTTTAATATTTATTTATTCATACATTTATCTACGTTCTGTATGATTTTATTTTGTTAATATGTCTTTAGTATCTACTTTAGTTAGCTTAGGATGACCAAAATTATTACTCAGGAATGTATCCTCAGTTTTTAACATTACACCTATGGAAAAAACATTTTCGATCTTATGCTCAGGTTTTCAGGAATGCATCTTGAATGTAAATCAAGGATTAACGGTAATCCATCTAGTGGCAAAATGTGAAAATAAAAGCGTGTGAACATTCCACAATTACATCATCATTAAGAAAGGCTGATAAATATATTTATGCCCCTTTCCAAATAGCCTCTAGCAATGTGGCTCAAGCATGCAATCCAGAAAACTATCCAGGTGAGAGCAAACAAATGCTTGACATTTGGTATTTATTTACCCTTTAGTCAAGCCCTTTAATAGGACAGTTCTGCAAGAATCCCTAGAGAGACACTACACTGCAGTCAACACCTGTAGCTTTAAAAAACAAAAAAGTAAAAAACTAGACAGTAAACCTAAAGATGATTATCTTTTGAAGTCCAGTGATGAAACTTAAAAATAATCTAGTCTAAATAGTTCAATACAGCAGCAATAAAGTATTTGGCCAAAGGACTAAAATATGAGATTTATAATGAACACAGCATTCTAAAATCCCCAACACAAGAGTAGGGATAGGCAGAGAAATGTTATTGCTTATGGACCTCTCTTTTTCTCAAGACAAGCAACTAATCTAGTTATAAACATTAGTCAGTGAACAGAAAACAGGAGTGATCAGTCAAGTGCTTTCAAACATCCTACAATATCATTTTCCATCAGTAAGCTTTTCATTTAATGCTGAGCACTGCAGTTACAGACATTTCCAAGGTTATGACAAACTATTTAAAAAAAAACACAAACTAAGCTCAGCAACTTATGCAAAAAATATTTTTGGATTAACTCAGCTGGACTTTGACAAATATTTTTTTAAAAATTCATTAACAATAATAATAATAATAATAATAATAATAATAATAATAATAATAGGGTGGCCAGTGGCCCAGTGGTTAGGCTACTGAACTGCCAAGGCTAAGGGTTGAAATTTTCTCCAGGCAACCCAGTTAGCAGGGATTTCCCTACCAAAGAAATTGGAAGTGCCATACTCCTCATAGCTCAGGATAAGCAACACCCTTTTACAGAAAACTGTAGTACCAAGGTTATCTTCACTATAGAGGCCGTTGTACAACACAAACAAAATGGTAATTCCAGCTTTGACAGATTTTGAGCAAACATTCCAAACTTTCATATCGTTATCAGAAAGTTTTCATAAGAAAACAAATTCTACAAAAAACAAAACAAAAAAAAAAACAATTCACTGGAAGACAAAACATTGTTAGCTTATTACATAGTAATTGAACAAATTTTTAACTAAAGCTATGTCTGTCTCTCTCAACAAATGTGTTTATCTTAAAATAAATAAAATAAATAAAACTAAGCTCCAACTCAACTACAGAACAACAGCAAAATGCAAACAGTTACCTGTTTTGCTTTGTTTTTTTTTGTATATTAATTAAGAACACTTCAATTTGTGGAATCCATGAAGATCTGAAAGTTATGTAAAAGAGAAAAGGAAGAAAAAGAGGGGCACTTGAAATGCTTCAAAATAAGATCTGTTTATTTAATTTTTCAATACATTACTGAAAATATTTCAAAGTTATTCCTTTTTTTTCATTGCAAGCAAACTAAGTTTTGCTATTTAATGACATAAAACTCAAAACAGAACTAAGAAATCAGCCACAGCATTTTAGAGAATCTTTAATTTTTAAATAAGAATGTTTTATTTTGTATATGTACTTGAGAATTCATCAATGATTACTGTTGTCTCTGACTTATCATCACAAGCATTACAAATATATATTTTTATTCCTAGAACAAAATCAGTTCTAAGCCAGACAAAACCTTGTCAAATTTGATTATAAGATATTTCATTGTTGATTCTTCAATCTATAAGTTTTCCCACTTTTCTTATATATTTAAAACACCTGATATCCAAAGATTCCTAAAAGAATATCAAAAAATCTTTAACTGAAAATATTAACTACATTCTTAATTTATCCTTACCAAAAGAAAATTAATTTTAGCAGAGTCAGAATCCTGTTAAAACACTATTAATAGTAAAAACAACAAAGAAGTTGTGTTCCTACAGGATACATACATGTTGTTTTATTATTTCTATTAGTCATATGTGAACTTTGGACAGTAAAGTTTTCATTAACAAGTTCTGCAGATCTTCCACACAAATTTTAAAAGTAATCTCTTAAATGTTTATCATTTCATGTGAATTAAAAATGAAAAACAGCTAAAAGCTGTTTGTCTCTACAAGTTGCTACTTGTTTGTCAGCCTGGTTCAAAATGGATTTTAGAAACCATTCTGGAATCAATAAAACAAAGCTTAAGACATCTTTCGAACATTAGGCAGAAAGTATAAATAAAAATTTAAAAACAAACAAAAAAAAAGAGAGAGAGAAACTATGGGTGTCAAATTACTGTAGCAGCAAGACTTGAGATAGAGATTTTTTATGACTTCTTTGGGTGGGCGAGCAGGCCGGCTGAGACTATTTCTTCTTACATTTCTCTACAGCACAACCAGTTTTGATTCCACAAGTTTCCTTTTGTCGTTGTTTAAACTGTTAAAATAATCAATCTAATCTGAAAAGTGGAGTATAAACTCACAGGTACTGCCATCTTCACTTTTTTTTCTCTCTCTTCATTTTACAATGTTGATATTTTTTCTCATCAATTATTTTATCAATCTAACAAAAATATATAATAATCATATTTGATAATTTCTTTCCTTTTTTTACTTTTTTTATAAATAAATAAATAATTTTCTTTTTAAAAGAGTCTCCAAACCGAGTATCAGAACTATTTATTTACTAAACTGATATTTGTAGTGTTCAAACTTTAAGCATACATTTAGTTCTAAGAGATTCTATAAATGAACGAAATTTTATTTATATATTATAATATGTAAATAAGTAATTCTTTGTAAACAAATATTTTGATTCATAAAATTTTAACTAATGACACAAAGAATCCAATTTGCTATTGCTTTAAATATCTCCAATTAAAAATATTAATGATAAAAATAACCTCATACTTCAAGTGAGAGAGCTTTAACTGCAGCAGACATAACTAGCAGTTGTTCACTTATTATGGTTATTCTGGAAAATAAAAAAATTAAGAATTCAGAAATATCTCATGTAGAGATGGATTGTTCAAGCAACTTGCCAACACTAAAAGAAAACTTTCCATGGCTAAGCAACATATCTGTTTAGCAAGCATTAAAAAAATAATTAACTGAAGCAAACAGACTGAATCTTGAACAAAGTCAGAATCTTTTACTCACTCAAACGACCAAAACTGGCAGATATCCTCCTTTTTAGCTTCTTGATTTTGCTGACTTGACTTTTGTCTTTTGCTAAAATTAAAAGGACAGAAAAAAAAACAACATTATATAAGCAAGAGAAGATAACATTATTGTACGATTTCCATTTGTCTTACAGAAAATTCACTTCATCCTTCATCACAATTCTGTTGTTGTTTGGAGGTTTAAAAAAAATAACAAAACAAACAGAAAACCCAGTTACAATCAAATGTTTGGACTGCCTTGTCAACTAAATGGAAATCTAACCAGCATGTTCTCTAATTGATAGTACTGATAATATATAAAGCAAGGTAAATAATGCAGCTACCAGATAATGGTCTTCAACCAAGACCAATGGCAATGCTTTTTCTACCACCTGGTGCAAAAGCCTTTCCAGTTCAGTGTGTAAAGAAAAAGTTAAAAAAAGAATATGAAGAAAAAGCCTGCAGAAATTTAGATATATTTAAATTTTCTTTCTTCTGATTCCTCCATTATCTGAACTTGATACCCTGTGCTATTATTTACATTATTTCCAGTATCAGCTTCTCTGCATTCCTTGGGCACTGCAAATGTTACTACCTGTCATGAACATGAGTTAAAGGTCTCAGGATAATTGGAATATAGAAAATTTCTAATCCTTGTCAGAATCATTGGACATATGAGAGAATAGACTAAGTGGATTACTGTCTCAACAAGCCATACATGCCCTAGAGCTATGTCTCAAATGAAAATGTCAGTACTTAATTCAGAATCCTGCATGTGCATTAACTCATTAACTTAAAAATCCAAAATTTCTCAAAAAGCATGATAAATGTTTGAAACCTTTTGAAACTAAGCTGTTCAAGAACAACTGCCTACAGCAGTTAGGTATATATATTTTTAAAATATTTGTTCACCAGTCATCATGAGAGAAACTACCTACCCTGGAATAGCAGTATAGTGCTGTGATTATCCACTAGAGCATGATCCTGTGCCACAAGGGCCTGGATTGCACGGCCAACTTCAGCTGAGAAATCTTCAAAAGAACTCTTCACTTTTAGATGTGGGAGGAAACACATAGCCTCAGCTGGTGAAGAAGAGTGAGAAGAACCGTGCCAGGGAAATACTAACTAGCTATCTCTCAACTTTAGTAGTCTTAAGATGGATTTAAGTGTATTTCAAGAATTCCCATAACCGTTACAAACTATTTATGAGCACAGAGGTGTTTTAAAAAAGCAAAAAGTTTTAAGATGTGCAAGCTAGAAATTATCTATTGATATCTATCACATTAGCAAGATTTCTACTTGGCTACTTTAAGAAAGAAAAAAAAACGATAATAGTATAAATACTCATCTTAAAAACAACTTTTTCAATAGAAAATTGAGCTGCCCATTGGAATATAGCTGCATTTTTTTCCACTGGTGGAAAAACAAATAAAAATTAGCTAATACATTCTTTCTATCATTGGCCAAATGTAAAAATATTTTTTCATATCGAGTCTTATCTGATGGAACTACATCGAAGTTAAAAATTCCTGTTACAAACCAGAATGAATCTTATTTAGCCTCACAAACTCCTCTTGGTGGATGCAAGTAAACTAACATCAGTTAAGAATTTAAATTTTAGTAAAGGAAAAAAGGATAAGTTTTGCACTATTCTGTCAATGCCTACTCTACTCGCACAGAATATTCTTAGTTTCATTTAGCAGTACTTGAAAATTTTACTGTTACCAAATGAATTAATAAAAGAACCTCAAAATCAATTCTCCACCCACCTTACAGGTTAGTAAGTCTTATAGAAAACTGAGCCACTTATCTCTATTTTCAACTGAATTAGTAAATTTACTTTAAAGACACAATAAACTTTGATAATGTACTTGACAAAAGATGAACCCACTTTAGTTTTACATATGACCAACTACAACTCAAATCAGTAATAAACCTTTCAACAACATAAAACAAAAAGTAATGAAGTGGGTGCACCATTCATCAATGTTTTACCAATGTCGGTTTTCCATCTTCTAATTTAATCATTCAGCTAATGGTTAGTCATTAAATATGAACAAAACTAAAGTACATTTTTTTCTCAGATATCATTCTACAAAAATTAGTTTAAATCTGTTTCCTAAGTTTTTCATTGTCATGCACAAAAGTGATAAAAACATGGAATAACTCAAGGTCGCTTAGCTAACTGCAGAAGTTACTGGCGCACATTTTATCTAAAATTATTCCAAGGAGAAATATTATATTTGTCTTTTAAATACACATTCTTATCTGTTGATGGAAAATTTTAAAGGGAAATATGCTGTAAAAATTACTTGTATATCTTATTAACCAAAAGATAAAATACACCACCAAGATTCACCTTTAATTACTGATTTTCTAAATAAATTGGCCAAATACAATTGTCTTAGAAGAAATAGCATTAAATTTTGATCAACGCATGAACAACATTTCCACAATAAAACTCTAAAAAAATAGTTTTTTTAAATCATCCTAGTGAAGTAGCTTAATGCACTGAGCCAACCTCATGATGCATTAATTTTTCAATAATGTAATCTTTACAATTGCAGGCCAATTATCACGGTAGTTTAAATCTTATCACTGTAGCAAATGACAGACTGCCAGAGTTGGACTGGATGTACGAACAGATCCCATGTATACTGAAATGGTATACATCTATAATCTGGAAGAAATATAGGCAGACTTCTGAAGAATTTACCAAGGTGTATCATTTCAACCAATTAGTTGGTCTAGTACATGGTCGGAGACAACCATTCAAACAGGACAAAATTGTTCTGGTTTTCTTTAATAGACTCTAGACAGGAACTATATTTAAGCCATTTTGTAATATGAAATTGGGGCAAAGTACTAAAAGAAGAATGAAGAATATAAAATTACATAAACAAATGCCTCCAACACACAGTCAACTGAGCCAAACAAAATATCAGAAATTGTCATGACTACAGAGACTTGTCAAGAATAAACACCAAAGCGATTAGACCACTACAGTTCTATAATCCTAGAGAGTACACAAAATATTCAGTTCATAAATTCGTATGACTGCTTTATGTAGTGAATATATGTTAACTTTTCAACATAAAATAATAAAGTATGTCTAATAAACATTTGTTTCAATTTTTTCAAATATAATTTTACTTAAAAGCTACTTATTAAAAGTTATTTTATAAAGTTTTCTGAGATCTGATAAACCAATCCACTTTGGAATACAGTATGAGCAGCTTGTGCACCTACATGATGAAGCATTTACTCACTTTGGAGATGTGTTTCTATACAGTGAAGTTTGTTTCTTAACCCTTTAGTTCTAAAATGATGTATTTATAAAACTTAAAACTCTGAATTTCTGTATTTTATAAAAGCAGCTTATTTTATTATTTTAAAAAGCATAACCATGTAAACTATTTTAACATCAAAGTCAGGTAAATGAATTTCAATCAAATTTAAAGTAAACATTCACAAACTCTCATCCTCAAACTTCCAATTTTTTCCTTTTAATGACGCTGAACTATGCACCCGCATGTAAAACAATGCTTAACTGTCAACCTTAAAAACAAACTTAAAATCTGATTACCTCAGTGAATTCTGGAGCAGATGAATCATGTAAACAAATTTGCTTGATCAGCTACCACAACTGTCGATATTGATTGTGTGCTGGTTTCAATTATTAGTGCATGCAGTTTTCTTTTTTGTAATGAATGATCTATATTCCAAGTCACAGCAGCAGCTCACTGACATATAGCACATTCTCTTTATTGGTATTCACTATAAACTTAAATCTTCACTAATGGAAGAATAAACACATTTTTTTTAAAAATAAATGGGAGATCACAGTAGTTATGTCTTGCTTCTCAGACTTAATGAAAAGAGGTAAAAGACCTCAACGTGACAATCTAATATACTTAAGCTGAAATGCTATAAGCAGTTTGTTCTGGTGGTAAGCAGATCAAATGAAATTTTAAAAAAATAATAACATCATGTATATCAAAACATGCTTGGGTAAATTAAAAATGCTAAGTTCCAACTGATCAAATAGTTTTGACCATGCATCATTTATATAAACTTTAGCATCTCCAGTCTGCTACACACAGTTCCTTGATCTCGACTATTTCTCAACTTTTCCTCACTGATATCACCATTCCATATGTTGCATGTTTAATGATAGTTGAACCAAGCATTGTTTGTTCATTTCTGTAGTAGACTTGCCTCACTTTCTCAGAAGGTGGCAGGGAACAAATAATTTACCTTAGAATAGCACTATAAAAAAAACAAGGGTGCTGAGTTTTGAAGTTATGTTAATCTGATAATTCAACTTAATGTGTTAATCTCTGAACTAGTTAATTTAGTGTAAATGTAACATCAATTATTAAACTACTAAATTAACTAAATAATCTTGGCCTTGTTGACAGGTCATTTGTTGGATGGAAAAACATGCTCAGGAAGAGCTCCAAGATGCTGAGAATGCTGTACAGAGAAGTCACACATTCAGTAAGGTCATTGCCAAGCAATTCAAGCCTTTCACTGGTGGTTGAGTTCCATAAATATCAGCTTACTCTGGTTGAAGGCATTTTACATTTAGAGAAGAAAAATGGTTTGGAAATGAATGCCTGCCATGGATGATTATGAGCCAAAGAACTAAAATCTTGGAGGCAGACATCAAAACTATGAAAGCACCAATGAAACACACACCTCTGGTGTTGATGCAAAGTATTCAATAACAGAATAAACATATGTCTTAGTCAATCCAAGGAACAAAACAGCAGCAGCAGATGTCTTCAGGGCAGTGAAGAGCTATTAAAAATTTGTACGCAATTACAACCGACACAACAGTTGCAATGGTCATCAGAGTGGTCAGAGTGGTGTGGTTATGTCAATGCAGAAAGAGTGGTGGTGGTGAAATCTTGATCAAATAGTACTGTATCATTTAGCAGGAGAAATGTGCAAAGTCCTTCCAGATACAGCATATTATCATTGTTATTGTAAAGATGGTAAACTTTGCGCGTGTGTGTGTGTGTGTGTGTGTGCAAGAGGCTTAAACCATTGTCAATTCCAGTTAGATTGCATCGTTGTGAGTAGTGAGTGTGGCAATCCACTTTAATAAAATGTGCTGGCTAAACAAGGATCAATGCTAGATAGGGTGTTTGCACTTATCATGCAGGATAGGAAAAAGCCAATTGTTGAGTTCAGCAAACTGTCAACATTTTTCAACCTGGTTTTCATGGCTGACAGATTATCTGAACACAATGAATTTAAAATGCAGAAGAAAAAAAAAAAAACAAACTTGTCACCACAATCTTTGGCCACAAAAAAGCATTCAGTGATGTTATATCTGTTGGAAACAAATATAGTAAAGCATGTTTGCCAAATTCCCCACCCTATAAATTTCCCTTGTAGACACTAAAAGGCACTCTGAAGAAACTGGGAAAACATTGTTGCAGTAGTGGCATCACCATCTTCACATTTGAAGTCAACATCAAGAGTTCCCTGACACCATGCAAATGAAGTTGTTTAGCCTACAATGCAAAAGAGCTGAAGACGATGTTTTCGATCACTATTGCTGCCTTTCTACTAGAACTACATGCCTCATGATCTGCACCTTGCTGTTATGATACGTGTGAGAAAATGGCATCACTCCTTTTCAGCATGTATTCGTGTAAACAGCTGTTTTTGTGTAGGACGTTTGTGAAGAGGAATGTTCACTGATGAATGCTTGAAAGGGACACCTTGCTAATACAATTTTAGTCATTAGTAGTTTCTTTTGCATTTAGTTTTTGCAGACAATTGAATGGTTACTTATCTAATGACGAATGCTACCCAGACTAGTTTTTATATATGATACAGTAATTTGTTAATACTTAATAATGTCATATCTAGTCTTTTTTATAATACAGAGCATTATTTAAAAATAATTATGACAATAAAGTTATGGTATCTACTGCCAATTTTGGTATCTCACTGACAATTTTTAGAATAAATTTACTCTTGAAAATTTGGTGCAGCATCTCCTAGTTAAAAGGTGAAATTAGTCACATGGCTCTATATTTAAAACTTTAAATGCCATTGCAAACTGAACATTCATAAGTGTGGTTTTTTTTTTAAACAGTAGAGTGGTAAATACAATAGCTTGTCTGGTGCTGTAGTTGAGTCTATTAGTGAATACATTTTATATGTATTAGATTGTTTTTTTTTTGTTTTTATAAGAAGTTTCTTATCTTATATAAAACTCTTGTCCTTTTAAACCATCATTAACAATCTTTTTAATGTAAATATTTCACACATATTAGGAAATACCTATTGCTTCAAATCAAATCAAAAACCTACCCAGCAATGTTTTACTAAATGCAAAAAAATAGGAAAAAAAAAAGACAAACTAGAAAATAGAGTTAGGATTTTACTTCTTCGTTTAATAGTTCAAAATTAACATCAGATTTCCCTCAAAAGCCAATATTATACTGAATCTTAAATCTAATTATTATCCCTTATTTCAATCAGATCACTACTACTCTTGCTGCAGCATCCAGGTCATTTAGAAACTTGTATTTTTGTTAACCTTTTAAAAAAAATTTAATATTGGTTAAAGTAAAAAAAAAGGTTCACAAAAACCCATCTAGCCATGCTATTAAAAAGTGTTGTGTCTTTTTTCTTAAATTTCTATGAAAAAATGCTTTATAAGGCATCTTATTAAGTGGTTCAAAACCATATCATTGTTGTGCCTTCCAAAAATTCTAAAAAAAAAATTCAAGTGACAACTTGCTCATTTAATGCCAATGCTGAAAAATCAGAAAGATGTTCCCAGGGTAAAAGCAACATCTTTCGGCTGTGCTGAAGTGCATGTATATCACCTATTTGTTACTTGGCTTTACAGATTTTAAACCTTCAGACATTGCTTCCATGTAATGTCACTATACCTTTTAGAAAAAGAAAGATAATAAAAATTATTTTCCATTTTAAAAGTACAGAAAGAACCAAACCTTTGCTCCTACTGAAGTTATTTTATTAACCCCCCCCCTGAAATACACAATAATTTTCTGCTCTCACTAATTAGACAGAGTACAATATAAAAAGTGCATAAGGAAGTAAACAGACAAGCCAATTCCAGGTGCGTGTGGTTTTATAAATCAGTGGAACTTTTGAGTAATGCAGGGTCCCTGCTGTGAAAGTGAGTACTGTTAGATTAGCATGCATAGTCTTGCAACTACCAAATGCAGCAGAATTTAATGTGCATAAAATTGTCATACTATGTATTAAGTTTTTTAGATAAATGAATCAAAATATGAATGGTTAACTCCCTTACCAAAAATTTTAAATTGAGAAACAAAAGAGCACAATGAAATAACAGAATAATGCTCAACAAGAAAATATTAAAATTTTCCAATACAGAATGTTTTTAATATAGATTTTTAAAAAACTCTTTTTAAAAATCTATACTTAACAATTTTTAAAGCATTCCAAATTTTTAAGGGATTCTTAGTCCCCTTATTAGAGGTCTTTTTCAGATAGTATAGGAAATGACTTTAACCAACTGCCTGTACTTCACTGTTTTAAGGCATTCTTCCTTTTTTTTTCATAGTAAAGCAATTTAAAAATATGGTACTCACATTGTTACTTGTCAAGTCATAGATTTGACTAATCTAGCATGATCATTCTAGCTGGACAAGCTTTATTATACATTGCTGCTGTGGGTTATTCTATAGTAGGGTATGTGCTTTTCTCTAGCACTTTTTGATTTTCTCTGCCAAAGTTGAAGCTGCTTAATGTGTCTTGTTGCTGCAGACTCATCATAAGAATTTCCATCAAAGAGCTAAGTTTTATCTAAATTTGTATTTTCCACAGGTATAACTTCTTCTGGTGCTTAGATCAAATGTGCACAGATTAAATGAACTATGGAAGATATCATTTAGGTCTTGAAGCTAATCAACTCTAAAGGATGAATTAATCCCTTCTATATCACTCTTCCAAAACTCAAATGTCCAAATAAGTTCGTTTTAATAGTACAATTTTTTTCTAGAATAACACCAATAATTTTGCTTCATGAATTTTTATTTAGAAGTAATAATATACAACAATCCTAAAAAAATAAAGCTAGTAATATAATCTAAATTTTCATGAATCACTTTTCTATATAAAAATTAAACAAAAGTGCAAAATATCTTGATTAATCAGGTTTCAATCTGATATTTTGCACATTTGCAGACAGACATCATTTTATCTAAAAATGTAAATAAAATGAAAACATTACCAAATATTTTCTATTTTCTTATGTTTTTGGTTTTTTTAATTAATATTTTCAATGGTATAAAATATTTATAATAAGTCTTTTTAATAAACATTAAAAAACACTATGGGTATTAATTCATTCAAATACATTTGCTTTATATTGAACCACAATAAAATGCCATTTGTGGGAGAAAAACAGTTTTGACATTCTTCTTAAGGATGCATTAACTTTCTGTTCTAGTAGGTAGTATCTAGCATTAGTATACCTAACAAATGCAAATGAAAAATTTACTATTACTTATTACTAATAGATCAGTATCAATCATAGAGAATTACAAAAAAACATTTCATTTTATTTGAAAGAGAACAATCTTTTGTTTTATTTTTAATTCTCTTTTCTTTATTAATTCAAAACCAAAATTTAAGCAGTTCTTTTGTCAAATAGTCCCATTAACAGACTAGCTAATGAATTTAGCTGATACAACAAACAAACTAGATGTGCGTATGTATTAAAAGACTAACTATTAAAAGTAAAACACCAATAACATTCTAATAAAAGGTAAATCTTAAAACTAAGCTTTGAGAATGTACATAGGAATTAAGTTAAATTAAGGTAAAAATATATTCTACAGTTATTACAATTATGATAATGCACTTTTCTAATTTTTAGGAGGAAAAATGAGTCTTTAAATCTACAGAAAAAGTTGTTGCCATGAAACTAGAGTATCTAGAACAACTGTCTTGTTCTTGCAGCTGCTGATCAAGGAAATATGGATTTCATCAAGTGTATAAAGTGAGGCATCATTTTTCAAACTAAACACCCTGTGGTTGAGATGCTGTAGCTTGGAACTAGTGAGAATTTGGGACTACTACTTTATAAACCTCCCTTTGGGAGTTCAGTGCACCTTCAGTAGAAGTTTCATCAAAATCTAAGTGGAAAGGGTAAAGCACATATGACGACTTGATGAAGAATAACATTTAGCCACTATCCCCCTAAAACTTTTCCAAGCAAGCAACAAATAAAAAGACAGACAGCTTATTCATATCAATTATATTTTGACCACTTCCAACACTTAAGTATCTTGTGGTAGCTTCACTGTGGTTGCTGAAATTATGGAGCTGTGGATCTACTTCAAATGTGAATGCAATGCTCTTAGAAACCAGTTACTATTGTGTATCAGTCATCTCAAATCCCAGTCAAAACTTCATTGTTTGTCAAGCAATTCTTAGTGCAAATAGAACTAAATAAACATTTTCTGCTGTTATAATCCAAAAGGTTCTTCAAGAAAGACTTAAAAATTATTTTTTGTTGGGTTCTTATACTTAAAAGATAGTTCAATGACTACCTTAGAAGTAAGATCAAGTCTAGACTGCATGTTTTTCTAATAAAATGTACATTTGCTATACATACAAAAGCAAGAACTAAATCAGAATATTTTTTTATTTAAAAAATAAAATATCTATAAACATCTATGATATGCTCACATAATATCAGTGTACAACTCTGTATATATCATAGCAATATAAAACCATTCACTATACTTAAAACAGTAGCTAATGTGTAACTATAGTTTACCAAGCCATTGCAAAATTTAACAAGTACAAATAATTCTTCATTATTTAGTGGAATTACCATAATGAGTGATGAGTGACTTAATATGATTTCTCAATTTTCTAACCACATCCATGGTATAGAATTGGAATCTGAGTGTGGGCTCGTAACATATTTCTTTTTGGAGGGATATACTACTAAGAATATAAAGGGTTGTAAAAAAATCTACTAGAGATGCAATGATAAAGTTGTAATATAATATGCTTACATAATAAGTATGGTCAAAGTGATTAAGATCACACAACTGTCACACCCAATGTTAAAACTGCTAAAAAGAAATGTTAGAATATACTGTGACTACTGAAAGAAATTTCTCTATAAACCAATAGGTACAGAATGCATGAAAGATCTAAAACTTTAGATCTATGCACACACACACACACACACATTAAAAATTCATGTAAACTAAGTGTGTTCTATACGAATATCTTTTTAAAAAAGAATGTTAAAAATATAACTTGAAAATGTAATTAGCAAAATTTCAAATAAAGTGACTATTTTTTCCCCTTTTTTCCATCTCTCTTTTGTTTATGTAGATCCTTTTAAAACCAATGAGGTAGAATTTATTATAATTAACAATACATGGTTGAGCCAGATTTGGACTAGAGAAAGGAGAAATGTTCCAATTTAAAAGAAATTACCCAGTATGACCTGTCTAGAAAGCTTTGATTTAAAAATTCATAAGCAAATTGAGTCATCCAGCTAAATCAGCTGCAAATGGAAACCTGGAAGTAATGCAAAAGTCCAAAGCAAAAGCTGCTTTTAAACTGTGACATTTATTAATCAGAACATCTTCTCCAGTTATGCAATCCTTCCTAATAGCACTGGCACACCATCACGCTATTAGCTTTCTAGGATCCCTCCATTTTTAACCTTAAAGTTATATTTGCAATTAATTTCTCCAAGAACCACCTCAAAACCTGATCCCACATTTTAGCATAAAAAGGTGGCTAATACCACATAATAATGGCTACATTTATAAAAGCTAAACAAAAAAATACATTTCAATATTTTCTACAATATGAAAACAGTGTGAGCCAACCTTAGTATATAACACAGCTCTATTTCATAGATTGTATTGTTTTCATAACAATGAAATAATTTCTTTAATGTTACTGTTAACTTTTGAAATACTCTATACTCTATGGAACAGAAAAATTCCTGATCTTCATGGCTAATATTTTATTTCAACGAATGATTTTTTTTCTTTTAAGTTATAGTGATGTATGTTTTCATTTTTTTTAAATTATTATTATTAAGTTCCAAACCATGGCAATTCATAAATTCAAAGAGCTACATAGGAAAAGGGCATATCCACAATATAATTTGTTTACTTTTAAAAGCATCATCATCATTCCTTTAATTATTAATTTCACCAGAAAGATTTTTTTTTAAGAGGGGGGGGTCTAATGTTAACAATTTGCTAAAGAATTTTTTTTCTTTTTTACTGTTATGCCACAAAAACAGATAGCATGGCTCTGATGCCCTGCCAGCTATGGCCTGGACATATTATATGCACATACTAGTACATTTGGCAGACCAAGACTAGAGTTCTCAATAAAATATAAACTATTAAGTAGTAGTTGCATCTATTTGTAACACTTGATATTATTGCTATGATTTATATACAAGTAGTAGTGTCATGACTGTTAGTATTACAGTAGCACACCAAGCCACAGGAGGGAAGACTTGGTTTGACAGATCAGTAGTAATAGTCCTATCACTAATGTGTAGAGATTCCGAGTTGACCTTAAATGTTAAGTTAGCAGGTATTTATTTTTATGGCTACGTGTCACTTTCTAAAAGTTTTCTTAATCTGAGCAATATTCTCTACATCACACATCTTTCTCAGTACATTTTATACATTCATTGGTACTCTGTAATAGCTTCAAGATTAGATTTCCATGCTTATATCACTGCAGATGACAAAAAAATGAGTAGCCTACTGTTTACTTATGTTTACTGTTTTATATTAAAATAAAAATGCATTACATTTATGAATGCAAGTGCCGGGTGATTTATTGTGCCATAGCAACAAAAGAAATGATCTTTCTATCACCACCTACAGCCATTTCAATTCCTAAAGCAAGCATTTCAATGTGCTAGCTGGTATTACAATATAGTCATTTACTTCATGCATGGAGAATGAAATCTGTTTTAAAAATTTCTATATCAAACAACAATACACCTTTTCTACTTTAACTAGTAGTCACAAAACTGCATTGTATTAAACAATAAAAGACTCCTACAAAATGCATTGATAAAAATACTAATGCAGTGAAATAGCTTGTTTATACAATACATCATCAGTAATCTTTTTTTCAGTGCAAAAGAAAAATATTTTAAAAAAAAAAAAAACCTTGCATTTATAGCTCATAATTTGTACATTTTGGAAAATCAAAATATATTCTGTCTAATTTATTATCAGTTTCAAAAAGATCTCATCAACCATGATTTTTTTTCATCATAATTCTGTTTTTGATCTCAAAAGCATCCTAACTTGATGATTTATTTAATTAGACAATGATGCTAATAATTCCATTCAGTACAATATTTATTCACAATTTTAGTGTTTTCTCTTCTAAACATTTATGGTATAAACAATTCACTTTATTAAAGGATAAAAATCTGCTTTCCAATGAATTAGAACATTTGTGCGTGCACAAAGAGAGAGAGAAAAGGGACTATTCCTAGGAGTTTGTTTGACCAGGACATGATGGTATGTGTAATACAATGGACAATGCGGAGTAAATTAAGCATGAGAAAGCAATAAAATGCAGAAAAGTTTGAATGGTTGAAATTCAAATTTTTTTGTGTGCTAACACACTTGATTAGCAAAAACTTCTCAATGATATCTCCCTGGTGTGTCTCCTACTATGTCTGTATCACCTCTACATTATTGCATAAAGCAAAGATGAGATGTATACTGTTTACACCATTACCATTCAGATATCTTTGTGCATTTCTGTGATTTTTGTGAGAAAGACAGTGAGAACTTTATGGTCATAACACTCAACCTTATCAAAAGACAGAAAATTTCGATCCATGCCACTATTATTTTCATAGATATACATCATATTTGCCGAAAGATTTGGTGGTGTTCATCCAGTATTTTATGCTTTACTACTTAACAAGCAAAGGAATACATATGAAAGAATCTTCAAACTTATTAAACAGGTTGAACCTGAAGTTTCCCCAGAATCTATTTCATGTAATTTTAAAAATACTGCATTCATTGCAATAAAGAAAACCTTTCCTGATGTCTCCCTAAAAAAAAAATGTTTTTATATCTGAATCGAAATATGAAGAAGATATTTTTGTGAATTGCAGCTTCCACACAGGTATAACAACAATGCTGATTTTGTGTTGAGTGCAAAAATGATCACTGCGCTTGCATTTGTGCCATCACAGACTTGGACTGGTAAAAGAACTTCCAGAAGAATATAGTCACTGCTTGCCAAAGAAATGGAAGACACATCCAGCAATGTTTTCCCTAAAAATGTGGTCATTGTACAACAGGGTCCTCAACAAAGAAGACAGGACCATCAACCAAGTAAAGGATGCACATCGAAGGACACAGGCCAAATTGTGAATGATACATCCAACAATATGGAAAGTTATAGATGGCCTCTGTAAAGTGCTTCATGGGTGCGATATATAAATTACAAACAATTATTGGCAGGACACAAACCCACCACAAAAACTGAAAAAATATTGTGACACAGATAAGCGTATATTCAAAATTACTACAGATTATAATATCAGGGACACTATATCATATCTTCAAGGATTAGCAAACAATTACAGTATGGAGTAGCATTTGTGACTTAGATTTACTATATTAAATTATTGTACTGACTTAAATTTGTGTAAAAATTTGAAAAAATAAATTTTGGCACTTTGAAATTCATTTAACCTTTTTAAAATTCAAATATATTTCCATTATTTTTAAACTGATCCCAGAAGTGTTGTGAGGCGCATGCACAAGATATATATTATGCACAGTAACTCTCGTGGCATACTGGCCTGTGGCTAAACGGCTGCAGCAAATAATCCCAGACCCCATTAAGAAAGTATTCTCTGAGATACTGTATATGGCACAATTAAAAATAATATTTAAAATGTCTTATAGAAACATTTATATAAGTGTATCCTTCAGTAAGGGATTTTTTCTCTAGACAAAAGTTTTGTTACTTTCGGGTGATATCTATTATATTAATCAGAAGTATTAACAAAATAGAAATTGCCATTGGTTGTCTAAATAAAGAAGTATTGCTAAATGACCTGAAATTTTTGGCAGCTCTCAGATAGTGATCAAAAGCAAACAATTATGGAATGTTTGTTTGATGTTCTTGGTCTTTATATCCCTCCAGCATCTCTTCCTAGCTGACAAATAATGTTCAAATCACCATGACAACCAATTAGACCACATTCAATCAGTTAGATCAGATGATATTAAGATCCCTATAGGTCTGAAAAACTAATCCACTCTACCCTTTGTTTAGTTGCTTGAACAATTGGGCTGTCCAGGCTATTTTATTTTAGAAAGTCTGGTTTTGTAGTATGTATAGTTGTGAAAACAGAGCTCATAAATGCAGCATGGAGTTTTAAAAAAAGACACTACTTGTGCTCAGACATCCTTATATTAATTGTTATTTTACTCCCCCAAAGCCAATTTTCCAGAGTAGCTTAAAGGCAAATTTTAAATATAGCACCTAATAATTAATTTGTCATAAATTCTATATAAAATCCAAGACATATTCTTTTTTTCATTTACAAATAAACCTTAACCATAACACAATGGATAAAATGAAATTAGTATTACTCTACCAGAAGCATTTGTAAAGTTTACGATCATTTTGAAGTCTGTTTACCAAACATTATGGAAAAGTTACTGGCACACCTCTTTCTGAAATAAACCATGTAAAGTGCTATTAATTTGTCAGCAATTAAATACAAAACCTGAATCAAAATGTTTAACAAGCAAACCATGAGAAAAACTAATAAATAAAATAAGCCCACATGACTATGCTGAGTAACAAACTAATTATAGCAATATCTAAGTTTATGCATCATTATCTTTACCATTTCAATCATAAACAATTTATTTTACACCATATTCACATTTTATTCAGCCAAAACTATCAATGAAGAGAATAACCTGGTAAATAATGCTCACCATTTCAAAAAGATGTTTTATAAAGCATTGTTGCATCAGGTAATCTGTGTACATCACAGCTATAATATACTGTAAAAAAGTACAAGCCAATACAAATTTATAAATTCTGGTTATACAAGTATCAACCCAAAACAAAGGACACTTTCTTTTGCACAATGATGATACTGACATTTACTGGACACAAACAAAAAGTAAACAGAAATAACATCACAATTCTATCATAACTTATGAGCTAGTATTGAGACTGTCATTTTTCACATGCACTTTTATGACAGAGAACAGTAACAGATTAGTATTTTCTTCTGTACCTTGATCTCTTGAAAAATACTGTCAGTCTTTTAAATGATCCCAGATTGACCTTTCCACTCCTGCGTATAAACTTGTAAAATATTCAAGTTAAACCCTAATATAAACCAATGTACAGAAGCAGTTTCTCTTTGTTCTTCTCCAAGTAGTACCACTGAAGTCCTGATAGCTTCAAATAAAGATTCAAAACAACTATCATCATATTATTCACTTTAATCAAAGCTTGTCATGTGTAGTCATTAATAATTTTTTGACAATATTTAAATATGAAGGTGATTTACTTATATATGTAACTTTTTAATTCAATGTGAGTTAAGGCTTGATATTCTTCTCAGCTATTTTTTTTTTTTTTAAATGTTCTTAAAGCTAGATGTCCAATCTAGGGCTTGCATATCACATTCTCAGGTAGACATCCTGCTCTACAGTTTGCTGACTCCCTCATAAATCTTATGCAACCTTTTATACTGCTGCCCAACCTAGGAGACCATAATACAAGTATTTATTTATGTTTGCACAAAGCTGTTGTCTCCTTAATGAGAGGGAGAGAGAACCTGTTCTGCTGCAATCAAGAGACTTTTTCTAAGTATCCCCATTTTCTGATCCATTAAAAAGATCAAAGCTAAACAAATTTAATGTGCACGTTGCTCTTAATTAACCTCCAAAGGGTCTTACGTTTTGATGTATATGACATGTCTCAGAGTACATTCAAATTAGTAATACACAATGGCTGGTTGTTTTTCTTACAAAATGAAAAACAAACAGAATTCAAAAAAATGAAGAATCATCAGAGATACAGAAAAAAATCAAATAGAATTTAAAATGAGTGAAATTCCTTTAACATGACAAAAAACTTCATAATTAAACCAAAACATTTTAATTATCTTATGTTAATTTGGTAATAGTATTATCATCTTTAATACTTTGAAAAAAGGTTAAACAAGACAGTCATTTATAAATGCAAATCTGAAGCTAACTTAAATAAATTCTTCCTACTTTAAGTAAATATATTTAAACAAAAAAAAAAACACATTCTACATCAGTTAAATGTAGATTAAGTAATTCAAAATCATGACAAATTACATTTCTCAGGGTTCTTTTGTTTTTGTTAAATATATTCAGCATTCTTTCCTATTAAACCCCCAAACTAATCTGCATAACAATGCACCATTTCAGTGATAGCATGTTAATGTCAAGTCCAAAGTCTTTTAAATTTTCTTGCCTGTGTTTATCTGATTGGGAGACATGTATGTGGAATATTTTATGAAAGTTTAAGTTCAGTCTGAAGTTCTTTCTGATCCACCATAGACAGACGGATTCTGTATAAAGCACAGGATCTTCTATAAATCCCCATTTACCAAAAAGTGTAGTTTTAAAGTAAATTTTTTTAATGGAAATATTTTATTATTCATCCTACTTAAAACCCCTAGTGATATATGAAGTGCCACCAGACTGAAGCTGGTCAAAACTGCAATTGAATATTGAGGAAGAGAGAAAAAACGAGTGTCTACACCAGGTCAGGTATTGCTTTGGATAGCTGCAAACAATGATGACCTTCTTTACTTGTGCAAACCACAGTGAGAATCCATGTTAGATGGCAAAGAGTATATAGTCATTCAAGGTTAGAGATCAAATAAAAAAAATGACATGAGAATTTAACAGATAAAGACATGCCTTGCCTCAATCAATAGCAATAAGCAAAATATTCAACCAGACAATACTTTTGTACAAGCCTATTGTTCTTTCCCTTAAAAGGACAACTCACTGGGCCAAGCAGAAATCTGGGCTATAGCATTACATCTAACTTTTTAAACTTTGATAGCTATGAAAATATGCTAGCCAAACTCAGCTGCCAGGGCCTGTAGTCTTTCTTTGTAACTGAGATTACATTATTACTAATCATCCTTGTAAACCTCTGAACATTTTCCAAGACATTTATATCCTAAAATAAGTGGACTCCATGCACAAATTGCATAATTCAAGAGATTTAATAAACAGGAAAATTAGAATGCCTTAAGTTTTACTCTTTATAGTATAAATTAATTTACCCAAGACTCTATTAGCTTTAAGCTTAAGCACACATATGTACACTCACATTATTTTAAGGTGTCATTTATTAACTTAAACTACTGTTGTTACTGTAGAACAACCACTTGTATGAGCTAGAACATGAGGTTCCCAACCTTTTTCTATCCCTGTACCCCTTCAATCACATGGATGTAGCTAAAGTACCTCTACAAATATTACTAGTTTCAATAAAAAGTTATTAATAGAAGAATAGGCTTTTCCCCACTTATGTTCCAAAATTAGTTATATCAGTGTTGTAGATCCATATCAAATGATTTTACTAATGCTAAACACAATTAAAAAGGTGAAAATGTATAATTCTTAAACCTGGGTTAGTTTCTTTATGTTTAGATTTAGCTATACAAGATATCTAATTTTACAGACTGTGTCCTGCATAGCTCATCAATCCTAGGTACAATGCTAGAAAGGAAAACTCTCATCTCATTTGTCATGTCCAGTTTTGTTCTGTGTTTTGCTTTAATATTAGCCAAAGTAGAAAATCCAGCCTTCACATAAACATGAAATTGAGACTGTGCAACATGTCCCCCACTGTAGCAACCGGGAAGGGGTCCCCTAATCCAGTCCTGACCAATTTTCAGTGACATTTTCATATCACTGAAGTACACAAAGAATTGGGCCACAAACCCTGTCAGGTGGATATTGATTGCTTAATTACCTCAGAAATGCCCACTGCTTCTGGTTGGGCATCCCTGAAGTCAGTCAGACAGTATCATATATGAATGATAGAGAAACTAGTTATGATGTTTACAAAGAAAAACCGTATAATTTATTTTATTTCACTAGGTGAAATACTGGCAATGGCTCTTTGTTCTTTTTTGGGGGGGTGGGGTGCAATTGTTAGGGCATGTTTGTGAAGTTCTTAGCTAAGTTTTCATACAAAAAATTTATGGTATTTACCTAAATGCCAAATAATTTGTTCCTGTTCAATTCCCTTTGTAGACAGAGAAAAAGGAGGGATTCTATATAAAACAAATTTTACTTGATGAAACAACAATAAAAACCATACGAGTGCTAACAAAAATGGATGTAAAAGAACACTAAGAACCGGAGGAAAATGAACAGCAAAACTAATTCGCTTGTATAATTTCCTTTTTCTTGTATTTAGTGTATTCATTGCAACTAATAGTTTTACAATGTTAATGGCCCATTAAAAAAATTTTTATTGGTGAAAAAAAAAGTGTTTTCACCCATTCATTCCACTGCTTTGCTTTAGCAGTCAGCCCTTTGATTTTGTCACAGAGTTTCCCACCCTTCTGTATTTGCTGTTCAGCCTGTTAAGTTCATCAAACACATCTGCCAAGCACACATTTTGTGATCCATTTAGGATCACCAAAGTAATCCCCCGAAACAGAATGTTGCCGTGTCAGGAACTGGGCTATCTTTGCTCACAAATCAAATGCTCTTTTCAAGACTGATCGCCACAAAAACCAGTGCACTTTTAGGTGGAGCAGATGGTATTCAGCACATTTCATTATACACAGCAGCAAAGGTCTCTGAATTGAGCAGACAGACTTTGATGAAATTGGCTACTTTCACAACAGAGGTTAAAACATCATTCAAGTCTTCACTTAATCTTTCCAATGCCAGTGTGCAAAGACGGTGAGTTTGGTGCCACCTCTTTTGCTCGCATGATGAAACCACTACTGCTGCTAAGCATAGCCCTTGGTCCATCTGAGCAGATACCGAGGCAGCTGTCCCACAAAAGGCTTTACGCACTAAGATACTGGGTGAAACATTTAAAATCTGTTCCCATTGTTCACGATGGCAGTGTTAGACAACCAAAAATGTTTCAACCATTTTGTTTTCCCAAACATAGGGAGTAAATACTAAAAGCTATGCCTGATTTGCAACATCAGTGGACTCATCTACCTGAAGTGAATAAGCAGAAGTTGTTTGTATTCTATATTCTGCAATCAGTTGCATTTCCATAATAACAGCCATTTCAGAAATTCTCAAAGAAATGGTCTGGTATCTTTTTTTTTTTTTTACTTTTCTGCCTGCTCACTGTCAAGCATAACTTTAAATTTATCCCCAGTAACAGGGATAAAAGACTTTCCAACTGTATTTGCTTTCTCGCATTTAGCAATGCAGTGATATGAGGTACAAACCACACAGGGAACTTTCACTGACAATGAAATTCTGCTTCTGAGTGTCCATCTGATAATTAAAATTTTCAAGTTGTCTTTCAAAGTATCCTGTGGGCTTACTGACAAGACCTGGATGTTTTGTTTTCAGATGTCTCATTAATAATGGTGGTTTTATGCACTCATTCATGAGTTAATCTGAGCAAATAAAACATTTTGGCATTGATTTGTCTCCTTGGTCCATGCAAGTAAATCCAAACCTCCAGGTAAGCATCACTGTAGTTATATACTTCCTGTCACCTTGTCTTTTCTGTAGTAGTAGTCACTTTTCTTTTGATAATAAGGAACTTTTTTCCATTTTGAAATTAATTTTATAAATGAACCTTGGCCTCTCTTTCAGTCAACAGAACTTGTGCACACAACATAGCTGACAGAGTACATTACTAGCTTTCTTTTTCTGCCCGAAGAGAGAGAAGAGAGCGAGCGAGCGTGCATGCATGTTCTAAGCCTACTGTAAAATACATCAATCAACAACAGATTATCACACAATAACATTTATTTTAAAATCTTCTGCATATATTATTTTCAACAATTATTTTCTTTAATCCCGCATACCCCCCCACCAATGCAACAGTTTGAAATACACTGGGGTATGCAAATCCCTGGTTAGAAACCTTTGAGCTAGAAAACTAAGAAATTTTTGGTTTCATTAAAAAAATCTGACTAAACAGAGGTATCATATGCAGCCAAATATGACAATTATGTTTGCCAAAATTCACTAATGAAAAAGATAAGAATGGTTTCATAACAAAGAATTGTGCAAACAATGCTTTTAGTTTTGATCCTGAGCAACATTCATCAGAGTAAAGAGTAGGATTTTCATCCAGCCATTGGACAAAAATATACAAAGCTGCCTAATGACAAAACTTCCTGTATATAGATTAAATCTTAACCTGTCAAAATCAGAGCTTATTTTTTTTTTAAATTCACTTAGTGCCTAAATAACTTGGCTTCTATGCCTTTCATATTTTAGAGACTGTCAATGTTTCTTCCCAAGTGAACTTATGACTATATTACTTGTCAAAGATTTTAAAGCTTTTACTCATTTTCCAGTTTCCAACTAAATTCCAAGCTTTGTTTTCTTTTCCTTCTCAGAAACGATTGAAAGTAAAATATTATACTTTGCTATCAAAACACCTTTCTTTCTTTCATTTGAAGATTAAGTACAGTGATATCACAATTAAAGTTATTTATAAATATATAATGATGTTAACCCACCTGATTAAAACATGAATCCTTTGGAATCTTCAGGTCTGTTTACCTATTGTCAGACATTTTGGGATCTAGTACGCGGTCAGTCATTACTTTATAATTAGGAAACATTTTAGAAATGGCTGCTAGCTGAACACTGGCATTAAGTAAACTATATAGGATTGCTTTAGACAAAAGACAGAAACCACAATTTATTCAGCAAAAAAAACACTCCAACAATAGCAAAATACATTCAAAGTTATCACACTGGATTATCTTTCTTGTTTCCATCAACACAAAGACCATACAAAACAGTAACATAAAATGGGAACATTTCATATTTATGCTTCATGCCCAAACTTAAAGCAGCTTTTCATAATTTAGTTTGCCTGCATAGAAACCTTTAATACCTACTTTGAAAGTAGCAAAAAAAAACAACAAAAAATACCACAATGGAGTGAAAATATTTTGCTTTATATAGGACACCCCCCCTTCTTTCTTTGTCTACAAAGGGAATTGAACAGGAACAAATTACTTGACATTTAGGTGAATACCATAAATGTTTTGTAGAAAAATTTAGCTAGGAACAGAGAGCCATTGCCAGTATTTCACTTAGTGAAATAAAATAAATTATACAGTTTTTCTGTTGTAAACATTATAACTATTCATATATAATACTCACAAAAAACTTTGGTAAGTCTAAGCATACGACATTTTTGTTTTTTTGTAGGTGAAAGGATCTTCCCAACTGAGACCAATGTCGATCATCATATAAAAGATGCTACTAAACATTCAATATTTTTATCAAGACTGATCTACAACTCCTCCAAAATGAAAACAGTGGTTAACACTTAGTCAGGTGGAAGATAATGTTTCATAAACTAGAAATATTTTATAATCTACTCTGGCTCAATTTTAAACTTCAAGCTACCAATGTGTAACTACTGTTCTCTTACTAACAGGGGCAGTATGGGGCCAATACCGCTCGGCTACGTTTGTCTCTTAAAACATCCATCCACTACAGGTATTTTAGGAAAGGGTTATTAATAAAGTTTACGCACAGCAGTTTTCATAGTATCACTCTCCGGGTTAACAAACACCACCATGTGATTACAAGTACTGTTGTTCCCCAGTATCTAACTTCACCTAAAGCCTCGGTGAACTTGATGTCGTCAGTGGTGTGCATGCTTGCGGATCCCTTCTCTTGGATAATGTCGAAAAGAATGGAAGTACACGTGAGTTCAGTACTTCCTTAATTAGTGACAATCTGAAAAGAATTTTCAGTCAGGACGAACCGTTGATTATGGATAAGGTTTCTCCATATGTATGCAGGCAGCAGCATCATGTAGGGCCATTAAACTGTGGCCTTCTGGTGGAAATGAAGGGAACCATTCATATCCGTGTACAAAGACGAGTTCTTCAGGATACTCGTCGTGAACAGCTAGGAGGGTTTTTGCTAATAAACAAGTTTATCGAAATAAATTGAATTTAATAAAACGAACTTGAAGATTAAGAAGACAAAACAACCACCCAGACACCGATACCCGACCGACTTCCCCGTCTTGACAGCCTGGGGTGGTGAACTGAGAGACCGGCGGGGGCTGCACCTCTCCCAGCCAGCCCCACCCCCCCCCCCCCCGTGGGGTCCGCTAATTAATTATTACTCGCGCAACTGCATTGAAAAACTGCAGACAAACGAACGGTTTGTTGTTGTTGTTTTTTTGAGGAGGAGGAGGTTTTTGGTTCTCGCTAATTTCGTAAGATTTAGCGTCGCTGAATCGGCGACCTCGGTAACTCAGACCACCAACCAAGTCCGTCCGTCCGTCGGGCATTGAGTGTAAGCCGGCGGTCTAATCCAGTCCAATAAATAAATAAAATAAATAAATAAATAAATCTGGTGCAAATAATAAAAAAAAACAACAGAAAATAAATATATATATATAACTCTGTGCGTGCGGTGTATTTACTGTAGCGCTCGTAATAGGCACAACTGCTATTATTATTATTATTATTATTATTATTATTAATGATCACCGGCCAGGGAATTTTTTAAAGAATTCACTATTTTCTCACAGCGGTACAGGAGGACACGATATATCACGAAGCGAGAAGACTAAAGCAGGTAGTTGCCGTTTCTGTCCAGCCGGCCGAGGGAGGGGGACGGACGGACGGTCTTCATTCCTCCTTCTACGCTCTCGTTACGAGGACATATCGAAGAAATATCCCCACTCCTCTCTTGGCCGTCGTCCTCTCCGGCGAATTTCAATCCTAAACTCCCGCATAACGGGTACAGCAGATCTGACAGCAGCAACAACAACAACAACAACAACACTGACCTGGGGGTTGTTTAGGGCTTCTATATGCATTTTTTTTTTCCTTTTTAAATGAAAGGCACTCACCGTCTCTCATGGCGGATTCGATGCCATAGTTAATTCCATCTGTATCCATGGTAGTGTAGGGTAATTGCGCGATAATTATGTTCAGTAGATTCTCACAAATTCCGCCCCAAACCCATGAACGCTTCCCTACAGATCTCGACGTATCCAACACAGTGACGCCATGTTGGAACTTTGATCGCCCAGTGGGCCCAGCACTGGTCATTTTCCCTTCAGTTCTTGGCGTCGTTCTCTCGCACACACCCCCACTTTTTGTTAGCACCCTCATTCTAAAAAAAAAGATTTTTATTATTGTTGTTTCATCGAGTAACGGAGAAATAAACCATCTACCAAACAGTGAAGTTCCGGGCATCAATCCACTTCCCGTTTAGAATGGTAGACTTACGTCCATTCCCACTAGAATGGTTTGGTGTCCCCGGTTCACCACCAAATGTAGCCTAGTTACAAAAAAAGGGGGGGGGATATGTCGTGTGCATAGTTAGCTCTGACACTGGTAAATAAAAAGTAATAAATAATACTTCTAAAAAATGGTAATTCTGGATAACGTCTCCATGGTTCACCATATTATGCCTAATGTCTAAAATTACGATACAGTCAGTAGGTGTGTGTTGGGGGGGGGGGTGTAACAGAAAGACGGATAAAAAATATATATTATATGCATACAGAATTAAAGGAGGATTAAAGTTAATAAATATAATTCTAATGAATGCTAGATTGGCAATCGTGCTACTGAAATGAGAGAGAGAGAGAGGGAGATGTTAATTGGAGTGTCATAAAACATTCTAGGTGTTTAACCTACATCAGATAGGAAGTACAAAAAAAACAAGAGCACCCTGTAGGTGTTGGCAAGATTTTCCTTGGAAACCATTGGTGTAAATCCATGGTCTGATGATGGCAGAGATGACTACTTTGGAACAGGCTCGCTTAAAGCAGCTTCTCTCTCTCAGCAGCAGTTGGACGACTTGTAGGGTTTGTTATTCAAGAGGCCGAGGAATACTTTTATCTCAAAGTATTTTGAATGTTTAATGGATTTTGAAATATAAATTTTAAAGCTTTTGTTGTTGTTGTTGTTAGATCTGGTTTTTGCAAATGCGAAGAATGGACCTGATAAACACTTTTAATTTTTGTTCTTATTGGAATTATTTTTAAATTTGATTTTGAAGAGTGTTACACTCGTCAACTGATCATTTTCATTCCAATACAAATTATTAAATAGGGGAAACACTGTATGTAAGAGACTGAAAAATGTATAGTAGTCGGCAATAGTCACTGGCAGGAAAACACCATGTTCGACAAGTTATTGTAGCACAAAAGTTCTCAGTGCTAACAACTACCAACTGTTCTTAAAGTTAGCATGCAAAACTGATATTTAAGCAAACTGTCCTACATTTACCAACATTTTGTTAAAGGCCTTTAATGTACCAATTGGCCATTCTGCAATATAATTACAAAAAAGAACATATATAAACAATATTAAAATTTATTGTTTGGTTTGTTTGTGCATGCACATGCAATTTTTTTTTTCCCTTTCAAAATTACTTTAAATCTCCCTATCAGCTAGAACAGTCTCTTAATGATATATTTAATGAAATGTTGTTTAAGGTCAAAATCATCTTAAGCTGGAGATAGCTTATTTCAGTTAAGCTTAGTGGTGGGCCTTCTAAGCTTTTAATATTAGAAATCTGGATTTTTTTTTATCACATCCCGGGTGCTCAGGTGGCTGTTGCTTTAAAAGAATTAAGAAAAAACATTACACAATTGCGCAGTAATAATAATAATAATTTTTAAAAATCGACTGAATAATCAGTATTAAAGAAAAAATATCACTTTCTTTCTATTTAAAAAAAAAAATCCTTTTAGGACAAATTCCAAGTGCTAAATTTATAATTTTTCCCATATTATTTTTAAAATTAAAAGTACTAAAAATCTTATAAAACTAATATGCACCCCACATTATGTCAGCAAAATCACATGAACAAACAATTAGAAAATGATCACCAGGTGAAGTAGCACTGCTGTAGTGGTACCTGAACGAGTTTCATTTGAATATTCCTAGTAATTAACAAGGAATAATTACTGAATTTTCATATTTTATCAAAACGTTTTCATGAGTACAATTCTGTGTTATCCAGCCTTGCAATATCACACCATAAAATATTACCACCTCATGCATCATTTCTTTACCATATAGAGCAATACTTGTAATTTGGCTTGATAAATCATCATATTGTTTATTTTAAAATGTTACCTAGTTACACAGTGAGGGGAAAACTTCACAGAATAAATTGCTCATGAAATATCCCAAAATCTTATATTCTAAAGCAAAAAGCAAGCAAGCAACATAAATTTGTCATCATAATTTCATTCTTCTGTACCAGACAGTACATCTTTAATTGCTAAAGTCATAGCTTTGTTTTATGACTGTAACAAAAAAGAATGTACTCTAGAAGATAAACATTTTAAACACAGAATAACTTGAAAATCTCCCTACTTTACATAGTCGTCCAGTTCAGGGATACAGCTGATAAGTATTCTGTGTTGCACAGTAAAGAAGAACAGGTATGCATTTTACTAGAAATGGGTGTCAATACATTCAAGGGAAAGCTTCACTAATATCTGGAGATAATTGGCATTATTAGAGCAGATGTAGTGGTAGGGAAATCTTCAGGATTCTAGAAATTTTTTTTTTAAAAAAAAAAGGCAAATGTATGAATATACTTTTATTATACAACTGTCAGAGATGATTTAAAAGGTTAACACTATTTGTTTGGCAATTTTGTTTCATTGCAGTTCTTTTTCTCTAAGCAACGACAGAAAATCAGAAAAAACAACATTTCTCCTGCTGGAAAGACTAATTAAAAAAAGAAACTGAAAATTTCCGCACAAATTAATTTAATCTAATTCTTTTAGTTATATCATAAGAAAAACTAGAGTTGAATTTTAATTTTAAAATCTGTGTTATTAATTTTAACATTTGGTGGTACATTTACACTGTGCACATTTGGCTGTGCATGTGTACTGCTCCAAAAGAGTGGAAGTGGAGAGCATGCAACATTCCTGGCTTTTACACTGAGGCAGTTTGTGACTGAAGCTGCAAGCATTTTTCTCCACTGGGTCTCCAACAATGCCTAGTAACAGATTAGGTGTTCTGCAGTAAAGAATGCACCTTGATCTTACCCAAAATCTTAATGGGTGTAAAAATCTTAATGAAAGAACTGAAGACTAGTTTAGTATTTGATGTGCTACAGAGGCTGGAATGATAAAAAATTAACTCCACGGATGAGATTAGAAATAAAACCCCTAATAGATTTAAGAATAATTTAAATATCATAAGACACACTGGTGGCCACAATTGTAGATACACCCAATATTACACACAAATCAATCTTTATTGCATAGTTAGATTCATATAAGTGAATAACTGTTAAAAAATACATTTTAAAAAAGTAATTTATTTGAATGTCTGTCATAAAAATATCCTTTTATACTTACATTTCTAATTTATTTAAAAAATGGTATCTCCTGTTTAAGGACTCCATAATTAATACATAATTCTGACTAACCGTTATTTATCTTCAATAAAAAATAGAATAGAAAAGCTTAATAACACTTATTGCTACATGAAATTCTAGTCTACAATAGTGACAAATTTATGATTGAAGTTTAATTAGTAACTGACTCATCAACATGCTTCTGTTTGATTTATGTAAAAAAAGTAATTTAAACATTAAAAGTTAGTATAAATGAAATTGTCAGCTATTTCTTTATTTTATTATTGCCTCTAACACATTAATTTTTAGAAAATAATTTTGCATAACAGAAGTTTTAATTTCGAAATATTATAAAGAATTCTCCCTTTAAAAAATTGTAGCCTTCATAATGTAAATAAAAAATCTTTTCCATTTAATCTCTTCTATAATGGGAAAAAATAAGCTGTTTAATGAATTATAAGGGTTTCTTCCTGTCATAAAATGGTTATATATATATACCATTAATGTCTGCAGAAGTGTTACTAGAACATAAATTTTGATCTGATGTACTTTATTAGATGATTAGAAATATCCAGCTTATCTCCCAAAATGTTCAATTAGAGTATAGTCCCTACCCTAGAACAGGTTCAGTAAGCCAGCAGCAGTTATATCCCTTGACACCATAGTAGAAATATAACACTGTAATTGGTTAAAAGTGAGCTTAACTACTGGCTTTATTAGTCCATGTATACAGTTTATGGTAGGTTTCAAATTGCCTACAGTGAAATTAACGTCTGCTCTTACATTTCAAATTATGAAAATGATCTTTTTTATATAAAAAAGAAATATTCAATGCAAAATGTCCAAATTATGATGATTTGAGAAAATGGAAAATATTCGAATTTTAAATTACTGTAGATCCTGTTGTATAAGGCAAAGATTTGGCCCAAATTAGACTGTTGGCTTATACAAAAGTTATCATGTGTGACACTAAAAATTTGTATTTTAATCTGATATAATATGATCAAATTCTGGTAAAATTCCAGCATATGACAGATGCCATCACTGCTGCCAGGAATATGCATGCCGACTGACAT
This sequence comes from Nautilus pompilius, assembly GCA_018389105.1. Taxonomy (NCBI): domain Eukaryota; kingdom Metazoa; phylum Mollusca; class Cephalopoda; order Nautilida; family Nautilidae; genus Nautilus; species Nautilus pompilius. The sequence goes on along the minus strand of JACATO010000311.1, from coordinate 573,766 downwards.
CCAGAAACTATCCACTCATTCCAGCAATGACACATCAAGTCTTTGAATAGCTTGTAGAGGTTCATGTCTAGAAGCTGTAGAATAGAAGAATGACAACAACATCAGTACCCCTTTTCTTCAGAGCAGCTTTAACAATGGCATGATTTTAACATGTTGTATACCAGTAGAGATTTCTCTCTCAGCAGACCTCCCTCCATACTTTTTCTATCCACTTCATGCAGCCAGCTTTGTCCAACAAGCCTCTCTTAAATGTGCACTGTGACACCAAAAGGAAATTTCTATTTTTTTGGAAAATATCTTCCTTTTAAAGGTAACATTTGGCTTTAATTGAGTCTAGTCAGCTATACACACCAGCACTATTGTAAAATGCTGTTTCTTGAGGCCAGTCACTCACAGCAGTACTGGTTTTATGCCTTTTCTGGTTCAAAGTCCAATTGCTGATATTATCAAAAAACAAGGGGGGTTTCATCCATAAAAATTACATTTAGCTTCGCTTGATTATATAGAGTAAGACAATAGCCATTCCAGGCTGAGGAGTTTGAGAAATCTTGGTCTTTGTCATAATAGCAGGTAATGCTGTTTTGTAAATCTGGCACACTAACTTATAGATGCCTTGAACTGCAAACTACATTTCTGGTGTTTCTCAACCCACTTCAACACTTATAACTGATTATGGGTCTCCTCACAATGTAGCCACATGCTCAGTGATCTTCCATCCAAGTTGACATGGTATCTTTTAATTCTGGCTACTTGCATGAATTCCCCTGGTTGGTACATTTATTTTTTTGGCATCTGTTTCAATGTGTATTTTGCCTATCTCCATTCCCACACATACTCTCCATTAATACAGAATTGTCCTGCTACAATGTTATTAGATTGACTTGCAAATTCCACTACTTTTTAGCTTGAAGGCAACAGTGTATTTGGTTTGCCTTTGCACATGTTTTAGACATCGTGATCATTGGATTGGGATTCTAAAGTAAATACAATTTGAATATTCTTGTAAGAGTTTTTATCTAAGACAAGGCTGATATTAATTTACATCAGAAACATTTTGCAGTCTCATCAATTAATTACACCTGTCAGTATGTTTCAGTACCTGAAAATGTGGGGGGGATCTAGAACTATTTGCCACAAGGGTCACTATGTGAAGCTTCTGGAAACATTTAAAAAGTAGTGTAAATATGTTTAAATTTAAATAAAATGAATTATACACAAATTTAAGTCAATACAATAATTTAATATAGCAAATCTAAGTCACAAATGCTACTCCATACATACTGTAATTCTTTGCAAATCCTTGAAGATATGTTATAGCATCCCTGATATTATAATCTGTAGTAATTTTGAATATATGCTTATCTGTGTAGCAATATTTTTTCAATTTTTGTGTCCTGCCAATAATTGTTTGTAATTTATATATCGCGCCCATGAAGCACTTTACGGAGGCCATCTATAACTTTCCATATTGTTGGATGTATCATTCGCAATTTGGCCCGTGTCCTTCGATATGCATCCTCTACTTAGTTGTTGGTCCGTACAATGACCACATTCCTCAGCAAGCTGGTTAGCCTACATAATCTCTAAACCAAGCCAGCAGTGGCTACAATCCATTTGGAAGTTCTGCCAATCTGTCTATGGCCTTGTCCAAGTCTGTGATAGGTACAAATGTGGGCACAGTGACAAACAAAATGTTAAAAAAACATTTATGATGCAAAATCCCACACATCAAAAGGAATGTTGCATCATATCCTATGTGGACTAGAGCCACTATCAGCAATCAAAATGTTTTCAACTACACCATGCCATGGTTCATAGGCCTTGTATTTTTCTAGTATACGGAGGAACTGCAATGACTTCATTTTTTTGCCTGCTCACCATTTTTTTTCATTTCATTGCTGCAAAACTTGGCAGCCTAAGCAACTTGTGACAAACCAATTGTGCACTCATTAATGGGCTATAACTTCAACGTTTTCTGTTACACATTGCTTCATTTTCTTCAACGCCTCCAATGTCTCCACCTTTGCAGCTGAAGCACCATAGGAACATATACCAAGTTTCGGTCCCACATTTTCATCATCTGCATGGATTCTTGCTTTCCACCTCTCTCGTTCTTCACAATAGCAGAACTTCTATACTTTATCAGAACTCATTCTATCAAAAAAACAGGAATAATCGTTCACTATCAATTTCTCCTTCTCACGCTTAGTTAAAACTATTTCCATTTTAGATGGAAAAAATAACCTGCTATCTGAAAAGTACAGACCATAATGTTTTGTTAGTGTAATTGTGGTGAATGGTAAAGGCTTCTAAGTCTACATTTGGTAGAGATCATAAGGATTTAAACATGGACAGAAGAAAAAAGCAGTCAAATGGCTACTGTGTGTATCTCAGAGATGACACCAAAAATAAGGCTGAGAGTTATGACCTTGATGTTCTACTTACTGTCTTGCCCACAAATGTCACAAGGATAACCGAACAGTAATGACATAAGCAACATATGCCTCATCCTTGCTTCATGCAATAAGTTAGATGTGGTACAGGTTTAGTAGGAAACACACTAGCAAGAAATTCTCAATGATATTTTCCTAATCAGATATGGTATGCATAATTTACTTTCCATCGTCTTTCAGTCTAAGTCCACTCATCATCACATCCTGTTTAAACAAACTCACAGCAAACAGTCCAATTCCCTAAAATGGGTGAGGTATACTTTAGTACTTTTGTAATAAAGTTGCATCAGTGACTGAAAACTATACTATGAATACACAACTGAACATTTGGGCTGCAACTTATCAAAAACAAGAGTCACCCCTGTGATTGCAACGAATGCCACATTAGCACTAATTACATGCTGAATGCTTAAATATCAAAAAGGCATTTGACACTTACTTGCTAAATGTTCTCTGGTCTGTGTACTTTAATACACTTGAAATGCATAACTCTAGTATAAAATTCATAATGACATGATGAAATAGGCTGTTTCCTGGAAATTCCATAAAAATTCCATTTAAACACATCTAGCAAACATGTTAGAGCTCTCTAAAATTGTGAGAAAACAAAAGGCATAATTGCACAGATAAGTATGTGCAGTCATTTGAAACTGTTTTTCATTTCTCAGCCATATTCGCTATCATGAGACTCTTTCCTAGAAATAAATTGGGCCTACTGTTTAATATCAGAGAAAAACACATCAGTGAATTTAATCTTCAAAGGGGTCAGCTTACACACCAGTAATGTACCAAAACCCTATATTTTACCATGGAAATTAGACAAACTTATAATCACTTCCAAAAGCAATAATTTTAAGCAGACATCTTTTTTCAAAATCAATTTTTTACATAGATCAAACCCATTGCATAGCAAGATTTAATTTTTCATCAATAACACATTGTGATGATGCATTAATTAAAATTCAGAGACAATTAAAATTTTATTCAATTTGTAAGCAGATTCATATATTACTGAAAACATTTTTATTCAATATGTAATACAAATGCTAGGAATTTTTAAATCTATTTCCAAACACTACCAGCCAAAAGTTTAAAAGCAAATACATCCATTGAAAAAGACCTTACTCAATAAATTATATCATATTTAAATTAGGAGTATGCAAACATGGAGAGTAAGTAGTGTTCATCTAGGCATAGTTTGGCCAGCACAGACCTGTGTGATGACTACTCTTGAACTTCTGTGAAATGGAATTAACAAAAAAGTTAAACAAATAATGCCAAAATACAAACCAGTTCAAACTTCTGGAAAAGTAGTAACTATACTAATGCTGTATATTGTGATGTTGAAGTATAAATGAACTGTAAATATGAACATTTCATACTCCATTCATCTATGTTAGTGGTTCCCAAACTGGGGGTAATTTAACAATTTTTCGGGGGTAATGGAGGGGTGACAGAAAAAGAAGTTAATATCCAGTTTGGTTCATCTGGAATTCAAGCCCAAAAGCTTCAAGCTGCAGTCGAAGCATCCTACTTTGTTGCATATAAAGTTGCCGAACAACAGAAATGCCACACCCTTGCAGAGAATCTGATTATGTCTTGTGCATACGAGATGGTAAGCAAGGTATGTGGGGAGGATCAAGCGAAGAAACTGAGTGACTAGCTGACTCGCCAACTCTGTCCAAGAGAGCCTTGAATTTGTTGGTATCATTCTCAACAACGTGTCTCTGCGAGAAGGGGTTCTCAACTGTGCTGGGGATGAAAACAAAAAAGAGGACTCGCTTGAATGTTGCAAACGATGCCAGGCTGGCACTTTCAACCACGAAACCAAGAATTCCTCAACTAGCTTCAAGCATGCAACTCCATCCATCCCACTGATGTTCTTGACATCTCTATCAAACAACACAATCCGCCGACGAGTCGATGACATGGCATCAGATATCCTGTCCCAAGTTACAACAGAGATCAAGGAAAGCTCATATAGCAAATTCTCCTTGCAATTTGATGAATCGTGTGATGTAGCCAGTTGTGCTGTTCTCCTTGGGTTCGTCCGTTACATCCACCAGGACAAGATCAAAGAAGAGTTCCTATTATGCGAGGATCTGATGACAACCACTAAGGGAGAAGATGTCTTCAATCTCATCAACAGTTTCTTTACCAAGAATGGATTGGATTGGAACAGCGTTCAACAGGTAGGAAAGAAAGTCTAAATTAGTATAAATACAATGAATTAAATGGCATATAGTCATACAGTTTTATTTATTGTACAAGTAGCTGTAGTGTAGCTAATATTTTGTACAGTTTAATCTATTCTTTTTCTTTCTTCCATCCCTTTTTTTGTTGTTGTTTACTCATTCTTCCTTTCCGTTTATTCTTTTCTCGATTTTTTTTTGTTTCTTGTTTGTTTCCGTTTTCTTATTTTTTTCTTTTTCTTTTCTCAATTTTTTTTTTGTTTTTCTTTTTCACGTTTTCTTTCTTTCTTAATTTTTCTTTCTGTGTGTGTCTCTCTCTCTCTCGCTTTCTTCTTCTTCTTCTTCTCCTCCTCTTCTTCTGACCAACTAACACAATCTATAATCATTTTCTTTTTAATCCAGGTCTCCGTCGATGGAGCACTGTCAATGATGGGTGGTTATCGGGGATTACGGGGCCTCATACAAGTTGTGAATCCAAAAATTTCTGTAGATCATTGCATCATTCACCGGTACTCTCTTGGATCGAAAAGCCTGCCTGGTAATCTGAAGTTAGTGTTTGAAGATGTGTTGAAAATAGTCAACTTCATCAAGTCCAGGGATGTGAATTCGTGCATATTCAAGGAGCTGTGCAAAGAAATGGGAGAGCAGTATCAAGTTCTGCTCTACCACACCGATGTTCACTGGTTGTCACGAGACAAGGTTGTACATAGAGTCATTGAGCTCCGAAAGGCTATTCAAGAATTCCTGGAACAAAAAGGATCTCCTTTTGCTACCAAGTTCACTGATAAGGAGTGGCTTGCTCGACTTTGTTACTTGGCTAACATATTTGCAGAGCTGAACAGTGGTAATCTGCAACTCCAGGGCCGAAACACGACTGTCATTGATGCCCATCAAACTGTGACTGCATTTCTGGGGAAACTGACACTCTGGATTCGGCACTTGGAGAAAGGAGTGATAGCCCAGTTCCCCACCCTAGACCAGTTTGTTGAGGAAAATAGTCAGGATACTGGATCACTTCTACAGACCATCAACAAAGAGATGAGCGACCATTTGAAGGGGCTTGAAACAAGCATGCATCACTACTTTCCAGAGGGTGACCAAGAAACAGCCAGTCTTCAGTGGATCATTCATCCCTTCTCTGTACCTGATGAGGCCATTCATGATAATGATTTCCCTGCAAATGAGGAGTGGATCACAATGCGAGCCAATGAAGCCTTTAAAATCGAATTCCAAAACCAAAATGCAGATTCCTTTTGGATTTCACGACTAGCTGACTCGCCAACTCTGTCCAAGAGAGCCTTGAATTTGTTGGTATCATTCTCAACAACGTGTCTCTGCGAGAAGGGGTTCTCAACTGTGCTGGGGATGAAAACAAAAAAGAGGACTCGCTTGAATGTTGCGAACGATGCCAGGCTGGCACTTTCAACCACGAAACCAAGAATTCCTCAACTAGCTTCAAGCATGCAACTCCATCCATCCCACTGATGTTCTTGACATCTTTGGCAATAGTCATTAGAGATGCACAATGTTCAAATACAATAAATAAAAGAAAATATCTCTAGTGTTTTTATTTAGTCATATATATCAATGTTGACAACATTTTGTGAAAGGGGTAACACGCTTAATGTGCCATGTTAAATTGGGTAACAAGCTGAAAAAAGTTTGGGAACCATTAATCTATGTACTATTTCATGAAAATGTTATTTTAACTATTAATTTAAATATAATAAATGACTTTTTTCCCTGAATCTGTCTCCTTCAAAAACTTTGGCTGGTATTATATATGAATATGATTTTAAGAACTGCATTAATCATCTTATCAACAAAAAAAAAAAAAAATAATCAGGAAATAGGTTGATAACCATATAAAAATGTCTTAAATATACAGAAAGCTTTGCAGTTTTTCAAGGGAGGTAACTTGGTTTTATGTATCTTTGCACTGAGAACTTTTCTGCAAAGTTGACTCCATTATTCTACATCTTTTGGTCATCATACAGCAGAAAACAACAAATCACCATGGGATGGTTAACTAAACAAAAACCATGGAATTCTACTTTGAAACTTAGCATTCTAATAACAGAACCAGTCTGTTGTAAAAATTAAAACTAAAATTATAGTTAACAGCAAATATGAGATTGTTTATTTCCAAAATACAACAGTACTCAGAGCTAACAACAAACTTTTAAAAAAAATATTTCAAAATTAGCTTTCTATGATACATGTTATCTTTTAGTAATCAAAAACCAGTTCAGTAAATTCCTCTACACAAATGAAATTGCTTCAATAGTTTCCTCCCTTTAGTGGAGACAAGATGCTCAACAAAGGCTTTGGCATTATTTACAACAAAAAAAACAAACTAACTTACAATTAAACTATAGTATATAATAAAGATATAATTAATACTTTAAAGTGTGGATGGATAAGCCTTAAATTTTTTGCTTATCAGCAAATGAGAAATTTAATGTAGTATGTTAAACAAAAGTGTTAGACTTAGATGTGCACCATTGTTCTAGGCTGCCTTCCACACAAAACAAGACTTTTTGATAATGTTTTTAAAGAATTGATAAATATTTTTTCTAAACCATTGTGGACAACAGGTGATAAACTTGTGTAATCAGTGTAATAATACAACTAAACAAAAAGATTTAAAAATTAAAGCTTCACTTTACATTCATTTACCTGAGGTTATATAATGACTAGTTACTGACTGGAAAAACAAATTCTGTATGCTCCAAGTTTATAAAAATTAAAACAAATTACAAGAATGTCTTGCTCACCTGTATTAATCATTGTGAAATATCACTGCGGAAGACCAATAAATGGGAATCTAAAACCAAAGTAAAGCTAGCTGTCCTCTTCAGTAGCATACCTTTGTAGAGCATAGACAACTAATTTCAATGGACAATACAGTATCCATGGCTATAACATTTTTAAAACTAGAAATGGTAGTAAGCATAAACTTGCCATCATATCAGCAATATTTAAAAAAGAGCCTAATACATTTTCATCTGTGGTTAAGTATGAAATCCTACTCTTTTGACATGCTAATACTGTTGCAGACACTCAACTATGTAGACATCTTCTCTTCACCAATAAGAAAGAAGGTGCTTCAATAATTTATGCTAACACCCACATATTAAAAAAGAGCCATATTAGATCTGCCTCTTTAAGAATCTGAGATGGAGAAAGTTTGGTAAAGAAAGACTGACGTCTAGTTCTGACAACAAAATAATCTATCTACGAATTGAGAAAATTCTGCAGCAAAGCTATGGCATATCCATTTCATTTTGCTTGTGTTAGTAAAAAATCTGAACTATTCAAATAATTATGCGAGGAAACAAGATTTTTGGTGGATATAAATGCATAAGCAATGCAATATAAACAAAAAATCCACTTTTTAAAACTTTACATGCATTCATTATATTTGATTGGATATTTCCCTGTTGAGTTATTATTTATATTTACACATCTTCATCCATTCTCCCCAGTTTTGTATAATCTCTCATCTGAACTGGAACCTTTGAAACTAAACTACTAAGCACTTTAAAATATTCATAAAATTTTTCATTCCATACATGACAACTTGTATGTGATGTTGAAATCACACATACATGCTTAAGTTCATGGGAAAAGCATTCAAAGAAAGCTTTAAAAAACAACAACTTTCATGAAACTACCAAGATCACAGCTGCCTGCTTCAGACCTCTTGTACTGTAGTCAATGTGATCAGAGCTGACTTTAGTGGGCAATCATAAAAATAAATATTTGTCACTGATGAATGAACCTCAGTTATGTTTGTATTATCATGAAAAATAGCAAAAAAATAAATAGGAAAAAAAAAAGTCGGCCATTAATAGTTTTAAAAAGTCTAGTAATCAACACTCAAACTGAGCAGTGCATCCTCTAGGGCATATAAAATACAATATTTACAAAGTTGTCTACAACTGCACATGAGTCCAAGCTTTCATCATTTCTTTTATAAATCTAACAACTCTGCTTCTAAAAATGAAGCATCAATATTACAGCATCATCCAAATTGGATGTTTTTGCAAATAAAGCCAACAACAGTATTTTTGTTTTGCTTGTTTTTATTTCATAAAGTAGTAAACTGGAGATAAAACAACTTGGCACTCTCAAGTCGCAGATCAACCTTCAGAAAAAGATTTAAATGCCCTAATGTTTAAAAAAATTTTTAAAAATAAATATAGAGAGAATTAAATAGAATACTGCAATAGTTTTATAGCTTCTACAATGGTACTAACTAATTAAAATAAACTACCCTCCCAAAGAAAACAGGAGAACTACACCACTTTGGTTAATTTTAAAATCCTGCTTGCCAATAAGCAATTTCTCAGAAAAAAAAAAAGATTTTCCAAGAATTTTCTAAACTGCATGTAATTTGAAGCTAAATATATGAATAATCAAATTATTTTCATAGCACATTTTCAGCAAATTAAATACCAGCAGACACAGACAGCCTAATTACTGCTGTCTACCCTAAGGTTAGATAATTTTCAATTATGCAATAATGGCATAAAGACAGACAAGGTGTAAAATTACAAAGTTTGACATAGAAGCCTCAGTGGTAATCACTAATCCAAATGAAAGTTCACTTTGTATTATTGATCATTCATATCCAGAATTAGATATCTTTTTCTTTTTAATGAAATCTGTCTTCAAAAACTTAATACTAGCTCTTCTGCACTGAACTCCTGTCACCACAAAAAATAGCAACTGTTTCAGTTAAATGGTTGTATCACTATCGTGGTATCTGCCCATGTTTTATTTGAATGCCCCTAGCACATTAAGCACGGAGTGCATGGTGGCAAGGATCTGACTGTACTACCTACATTTGAGTTGTTAAACATTACAAAATTTGTTGCCAAACTTTAAACAATAAAGACTTATCAGAAAATATCAGCAACTCAAAAAAATTCCTTTTTTCTGATACATATTAAATTACTTTCTTCTCTTGTTTCCCTAGCATTTGTCAATAACGATAGTATAAAACAATCAACCACATTCTGATACACCTCAGTATGATGAAATTCCAAGGAGAATCTTTTTCATATTGTTTGAACTAATGCATTCATACAAGTTTTATTTAGGCCAATAGTTAGTGCAGATTTGAGTTTCTTTTTGTTAAAGAAATCCATTATTCACTATTGTTTTGCTGGTTTTATAAATAGTTCTGCTGCTGTGCTGTCCTTTTAAATGTTCACAAGGCTCGAATTACTGTCAGCTGTCACTAAGTTTATTCTGTCGTCAATTCAGTTTAAATATACCTATGTCAACCTTGGAAACGTATGAAGAATTTAAAAAGGCAAAGCTACTGGCCATTTAACCAACTAAAAAAAAAAAGATTTGAGAAGAAACACTCGCACAACTACTTCAATGCCAAAATGATCAGTCAAATATTATAAATATGGCTTAAATCTCATTGATACTTCAGGGATGATACTTGCTTCAGGACTCTTTTGATGTGAGAGTAAAAGAAAGCCATTCAGATGCCCTACAGCACATTATGCTACATAGTTTAAGACTAACTCAAAGTTTTGATAAAAAATGTATTTTAAAATATTTTGTAAAACTTTTATTATTGGAACTATTATTGTTATAAAGAATATTAAAATTGCTATAATTTTTCTGAAAATATGTGGGTGGCTTCCAATTTAAAAATCAGTAAGTAAAAATATGAAGATAAATTTACATGTAAAAGTTTTATTAAATCATCACAAAACTTATAACATGTAAAGAGTAAGTTGAGCCACAGAAATGTGGAATATTCAGTATCCTCCATCACCATTTTTGTAAGATTGCACTGCAATTCCAAGTATCATATCTTTAGATGCTTTTACCTCCCCCACCAAAAAAATTCCAGCCATAATCAAACTAATGATTTACAAAAAAGGTAGAAAAATTTTGATTTTGCTGTTCAATACACCCAATACCATATTTGCTTCATCTATGGTGGTAATGCATCATTTGATATTTCAGAATTCTCTGAACAATTAGATTAACATTCTATTCTTATCCTACATCTAAAGATTAGTAAATTTCTCATTAGAACTTCCTGGATAACCAGACCTACATTCGACAACAAAACCCATTTGTCGTTTACTAACTCAGTTATTCCAAATCTTCCTTAATGTCAGACATGCCATTAGGATTGTTAGCTCAAATGGTAGAGTTAATATCATTGGCAACCAAGCTCCATAACATTTACACAGATCAAGAATAAGAAATCTCTGAACAGATCATGGAGGCACACATTTTATACATTTTGACAACAGAAATATCTTGAAGAAGACAATGCTTTCTGTCAGTTCAATAAACTGCATATTACATAATTCTATGTAATCAATATTTATAAAATTTAGTAAACCTCTTAAAAATGTATATACATACAATATGTACATCAAGTGACAACTAGGTTTTAAAACACATCTGATGAAAAATTTACAGTAAAACCTACAAAGACCTATTGGTAAGAGCAGCCAGCTACTGTACTTTGTGAAAAATACTTTTCTGTAGACAAAGCGGAAACAATAAAAGAAAAATTACTCTTAAAATATGGTGTACTATAGAAGGGGAGATAACTCAACCAAAAAGTTGCCAATTTTTTTGAAAATATCTTTTAAACAAAGTCTGTTCTGAATTATAATTTGATAAAATTAAATAATTTTGTATATTTTTGTACAAATTCTTAACTTCTTGTTGTATTTCAGATTACCTGAGCAGCACCAGTACTAAAGAATATTTGTTATGAATGATTTATTAGTTGCAATCGTTGAAAAAGATTTTCTCTCTCTTACAAAACCTGTGCACAAAATTCTTTTGTGTTATATAGCTCTAATATATTCAGGTACAATGTTAATTAATTTATCATTATCACTGATTATAATTCCCCCAAATGCTGGTAACCAGTTGTCAAAAGAGAAACTAATAAGAATTTTTTTTTTTTTTAAAAATTAGACTGCACTACCAGTTTACTGGTAATTTTAGCCCATTCAATCAAAGAGCAATACTCCAAATAAAATAGTTTTCCCAAAAAAGAAAACATACAAAACAGATGAATTTCATCTGAGTAAGGACCAGTCTATAAGCTACAAAGTTAACAGCAAAATCCATGCAAGCATCCATAAGGCCCCTTAAGAAGCTAACAACAACCCAACCATGCATTAATACAATATGTAGTCCATGACTGGTGCAGTATTGTTAATGAGCCCAGATTTTGACCAGTGATGTAGTTATGGATTTGGGTTCAGAAGTCTGACCAAGAGATGCTGGTGTAGTCGGTGTACCATTTCTTGAGAATATCCACAGTGATGGAATGATTGGCAGGGCCATAACCCTAACAGACAAAAAACCCAAAAAATAATAAAATACATTTAAAAATATGCAAATATAAATTACCAACAGAAAATACAAGACCATTTGTTACTTTTATAGTGCAGTTTAGTAACTTACAAAGAAGGCAAAGCCAAGACAAATTCAAAATTGGTAGATAGAATATGGTGAACAATTAAAAATATTCAAAATACTTAGAAACATTCTAGTAAATCTATGCTAAACTCTAAGAGATCAATATCCTTCCCAAAATGAGGACTCCATGCCCATACATTTTATTGAAAATGTGGATAAACCAAGGATTTACACAAAAAAACTAAAAATTACTTTAGTGTTTAATATTCTGGTCAACTTTTACTTTGTGGCTGAAACACAGCCCTTCAAGCTTAAAATTTAAGTTTAAAAAATTCTAGATATTTTTCTGAAATTGTATTTTCTAAGTGCTACACATAACAGTTATTGTAATACTAGAAATTGAGGTAAAAAAAATCTTTATAGTTTCTTAAAGATGGCATCAAGTTAACTGGTTGTAGGATGTAAAACATTTTTGTTGCTGATAGAGCAGAGCTGGTAAAATGTGTACTACATCACAAAACATGTTATTAAACTGCAAAAATTTCATGGTGTGATGTCAAGACCTATACATAATGATTGTATACTTTTGAAATCATCTTATATGGATGGCATTTTTAGTTAGCCGTTTAGGATAATTAAATATAAGTATCTTTTGTTTTGCATTCTATAGTCTAATTCCTCATAAAAAAGATGCTTGAATGATCAGTGATGTATTTTAGGTTTTTTTTACTGTTAATCAAACTTTTATTATTATTTTTTTTTTTGAATAAACATTATTTAATGTAACTTTTAAAAATGCTGATAGAATTGCATTTCCCAAATTTCTATCTAACTAACATTCTAATAACCTGTAAGAAACAACAGCAATAATAATGATGCCATTCAGCAGCAGCACTAAGGTCTTAATCATTAAGCTCCAGCTAAGAAAAATGCCTATCATTGAATGTATGCTATAGAATACCAGTCATAGTTGTCATAATTTTTTTTTTTTTTCACTCTGAGAGTTCTATTAATGTTTATTGGAATATCTGTTGAAAACTGTTCCACAATCAAAGATTGTGATTAGTGCTGTTGAACTGAGACTGAATTTAACAATATGAGCTGAAGCAGTATGGAATTTGTATAAAAATTTATGTAACTTTACTAAATGACGTCGAAATGAAGAATTAGTTGAGAGTAATTATATTAATAAAACTAGGCAATAATATATAAGGATTTATTATTAATTATATATCTCCAATAGAGCAGCCATTGCCAGCAAAAAAAAAAACAATAATAGCAGCAAGACAGATTGCTAAAGAACTTACTGCTCATATTTATAAGAAAAGAAAACTATAAAGCTAAATCCAATGGGAATCCTGACTAGCAGTTTAAAATGTTAGAGAAATGGTACTGATAAAATTAGATAGGCTATAAAAACTTTTGAGAAGAGGAAGCTACATACACTTAAAAGCATCCCAAACATTTGATGCAAGGTCTTGAAAGATCCACTCAAAATCAAATGGGGATAATTTATTGATGAGAAGAAAATGGCAAAAATGTTTAATAAATATTTCTCTATTGTATTTATAGTAGAAAGGGAAATAGGAAATCATAAGTATTAAAAATATTATTGATAAAAATAAGTTGGACAGTATTATCATGAGAAAAATTATTTTTTTTTAGAATTGTGTACTTTACAAATAAACAAAACAGCAGGTCTTGATGATCTGCATCCTACATTTTTTTACATCCATCAGTTAATGGAATCACTTATCCTTTACTTAAAATATTCTTTTAATCACTAAAAAAAATTATTAAAAAATGTATAGGAAGCTAATATTAAACCTCTCAATCTCTTTAAGAAGCTTGATAATGATCTACAATTGCCAGAAACTGAGTTTAATGTCAGTTGTAAGAAATAGTGTGGGAATCAATTTTTATGGATCTAACCAATATCTAAATAGCCAGTCTTTTGTATTATTGCATTACAGACATATTAGTTTCAATTAGGAAGATCTTATTTGATAAATCATCTGAAATTCTGAGAGAGGACATACTCAAATAAGAGCAATAAATGCCATATCCTTGAATTTTAATAAAGCTTTTGATAAAGTACAGTATGATTAATTGCAAAGATGGAGGCAGATTGACTTACGTGGAAAACTGTTTACATGGCTTGGAGATTATTATCTCACCTAGTCAGCAGTTTTAAATGGTGTTACATAAGATTTTGTAAAATGACACCAGAGCTGTGTCTCAGAGTTCAATCTTGGATTACATTTTATTTTTGCTCTTTATTAATGATATAGACAATGTAATAACATGCTTTTCAAAAATCTGCTAATGATGGAAATACAGTCAACAAGATAGGGCAGAAATTCAGAAACCAATCAAATCTTTATAATTGGGCATCATCTTGAAAGAAGCATTTGATTATTATTAACTGAATATCATTAAGTTTTAGACATGTGAAGGCATATTCAAGGCTAGGCAGTAAAATTCTCTCAAGAGTGTAATTATTTCTTCAGATTTAAATTAGCAGCAACAATGACATTTATGATTGATACTTATAATTTCATACACGCAAAGAAATTATGGTTCTCCTGTATAAGGAATCGATTAGTCCTATGTGCAAGTGGATAGGGGCCACCAGTTCAAGGTACTATTCAGTGGTAAAATGGACGTTTGTAAGATGGGAGGCCAACATGCATCAAGTTTTTCTATGGAGGATCGGTCGGTTAATGTTTAAAAATGTGCGTGATAATTAATTATGAGTAAAGGGACTAGACCTCCCGTTTCTTTGCAATATATACCATGCCAAAGAATTTACTCTGGCATACTGTTTGGCCAGAAAAGTGCCTATGGACGGGAAACGAATGAAAAGATTCGTTAGGATGGGGATTTATCTTAAAGTTTATTTCCTACATTATTTACGAAGATTAAATATTACACCGCGATAAAATAGAAGAAATTCCATTCCGTGACTAACCGTTACACCGAGTGTGAGTAGCGATAAACCGTAGGGGTACCCACCTGAGACTTCCCGAACACCTGAATGGTTTTATTATCCGGGTCGTGGGCCATTTTTCCACCACCGACGCACTCGCAGTTCAAACCGTAAACTTCCATTTCAGCGTCAACAGTATCGAAAACATCAGCTGAAATAACAAAGCGAGCGAGCGAAAATAACCAAACACAAACAAGACTCCTGCTAGATGTGAATTATACGTTTAAACAACAACAACAACAACAAAATTCCCGGGCGGACGTTTAGTTTGAGGGGAGGTTACCGCCGTGCAACACCGGTACGTTCCCGGGGGGAGAGCGAGAGGAAGGAATGCTTATTTTTAGAGATTGGTGCCAAGTCTGAGGAAATATGCGAGGTATGTCCGACAGACAGCGACTGGCCTACACTTCCGCCGGGTCTGCCGAACAAACCTGGCGAAGAACCGTAAGACACAACAGGTAAAACAAACCCCCACTCACAGTGAAACTCCGCCACCGTCGAGCCCCGCACGATGTACTTGAACTCGCTGGTGTTGTTGCCCTCGTAAACCTTGCACAGGACGTACTTGAACTCCCCCGTCTCCCCGATGTCCACGTTGGCCACCTCGGTGAGCTTAGGGTTGCACGGGATCGTCTTACCCGGCATCTTCCCCCGCGGGTCGTCGCCGCCTCCTCCTCCTGCTGCTGCTGCTGCTGCTGGCGTCGGTGCTGGCGGCGGAGCGCGAACGCGGGGATGTCTTCTTGTCGGACAGCTTCCAAACCTTGACGAACGAAACAGACGCAGCAGAGCCGTGGTCTTCCTAGCCACGATCCTCATTCCTTACCCTGTCATCGTTATCAATGGCGAAGTGTAGGTGATGTAAACAACTTCAACAAAATAAGACGCCAAACTCGATCATATCTACACGAATGCGCAGTAACTGAGACGCTGAGTCTCAGAACGAGGTTGCGCGCGATCTATATATATATATATATATATGTGTGTGTGTGTGTGTGTGTGTGTTGCATCCTCTCCATTATTTAAAGTTGAAACTTATTGGAATCTGGTGTTTTGGTTCCTACATTCTCGCTCTATATATATATATTTTTTTAATTAGGTGTAACGTTAGGATTAGTTCATAATAATAGAAAAAAGAAATAATAACAATCTATTATTTGAAAGTTTCCTACCTTTTACCACCTTACCGACCTACCCGAATTAAGTGAGATCTGCTCTAATGGTGACGGGTGAGGTGTAGGTAATGGAACGGCTTCCCTTCCACTACACTTGGTCAGCTTGTCAAAGGTATCTTGTCACTTGTGGAACTTTCAGACAAGCGAAAGTTAGAGTTTCGAGCAAGCAGTCGTCGTGCGGGGAACGGCATCATGCTCTTGGTCTTCTGGCAACCCATCATTTTAGAAAATTAACATACGATAAACCTATTTAAAATTTTTTTTAAAAAAGGAGGGGTTTATGTGTGTATCTATGATACCTAAGCATTAAAACATTGCCGCTGTTCTGCACTCATCTATTAAAAGTATTATTATCTATTTTTTTAAATGTTTGCTGGGAGAGTCCAGGAAGTCCACGTGGGTTACTTTTCCTTTGTTGATATGCGACCATCAAGATAACAACGGAGCCCGTTTGTTTTTGTTTTTTTTTTTTTTCCCGTTATTTTCCGTCGGTACTCGGGAGTCGTCGGCTATAATTCAATATGGCGGATATCGACTGAAGAAGGCAGGTATAGTAGTAGCTGAAATGACTGCTGGTCTAGTAGATTGTGAAAGGAGTCTTCATCTGCTTTTCTTTGTTGTTGCTGCTTGCAAGGGTACGAGATCGCTAGCTCGAGAACCCAGATTGGTTTGTACCGATCGCTGAAGAGAACGCGGTTTATATTTATGGACGGGACCCCGTTTATAACTGGGGGGGGGGATGTGGGTGGTTCTATATTTTATAGTATAAATGATGATGGTTGTGATGTATTTGTGATGGCTGTGCAGTCGTTTACCGGAGATGATGTCTGTAAATGTAACAGGGGGAGGGAGATGGAGAGAGAGAACAGGCCCGGGGTGTCGTTGTGGAGGTGGAGGCGAGATGGCTGCTGCTTGTTTCCCACGTCAGATGAACAATATTCGATATCTGATCAGTCGGTAATTTCATCGAAATAAAGGGCGAAATATGTAAGCTGCGGCTTTCCCGGAGTCATCACATGTGGCCGACAAGCTGAGTTGTCTTAATTATCTCTAAAAAGGGGTGGGTGGGGCCCTGGGGAGGTATGGGGACTGGTTGTTTTAGAAACTGAGTGAGGAAAACCTATCGAAACAGTCGTACAATTTTCTCTCTGGTAACAGGTGTTGTCATTGTGACCGGTATAATTGTTGTTGTTGTTGTTTTTATTATTATTGTTAAATTCGCTGTCCTATATCTTTAATCTAGAAATCTTTGCATTATCAAAATATTTAATTATAGTTTTGATCTGATTCCAGAATATTTGCACACTATACTGAACTTTTTTTTTACCTATTTTCAGAGACTAAACCCAGAGCAACAATTTTTAGGTTGATGAATGTTTAAGTAGAGAGTTTATGTTCACTGCAAATTAACTTTAGATTACTTTTGCATAATACAGTTGTTTCAGTAGGTAGATCTACACTGTAGGAATAAATGTTTATGGTTTTAATTGTATTCAGATGAAGAATAAGATACTCTTCCTTTTGCAGTTGAGCCATTAAGAATACTTCACAAAAAGTGGGTTTATGTAAAAAAAAAAAATAAAAAAAAAACTTGAAATTTATGTATCTTTACTTAGTATTTCAAAATTTGTTATTGAGTAATCTTATTATTGGGGTTGTCCCAATTATCAAAATGGCCAAATACTTATTAATCAGCTAATTAGTAAAATCCATAATATCTGACCAGGTCTTTATGGGAAGCTACAAATTTATTTCTGTACAGAATATCATCTCAAACTAGAAAATAAATAGATACAGGCATGTGTACAATAAACTTCTTGCATCCAAATTTTATTCAGTTTCCAAAATGTTAACAATTTATTTGCTTATGAAAATCAAAAAGAATGCCCTCTGTTATATTGTAACATTTTGCCAATGTATGGTTTTCATGGAAGAAAAACAATTATCATTGTATGAACTACTTATATTGCACTGCATTATTATTAGAATATTATCTTGCAGTGTATCAGCAATTTTTCTTTGCTGCCTCCAACTTCAAGCCAGTGATGATTGTGTGTTAATCTAGATACATTTGTTGATAAAACTGTGTAATATGTAAATCATAGGAGCAATATTCCAATTATTTTCTGACCAAGAAAACAACAATAAAAGCTATCCATTTGCTGTTTTGAAGCCTTATAATTGGCTGATTTATTAATCTACGAAATAGCTAATTAATGACTATCTGACAATTAATTGCCACATCTCTACTCATATGATTATTGTTCTGCTTTAGTGCTAATATTAACATTTTAGTAATTTGCTGTTTTGTTTTTTTTTTTCCAGATACTGAATTTATAGAATTATTAACTTTGGCATAGTGTGTGTGTGGCTTCACAGTGGTACACAATGTCGTATGTATATAACTTCATTTATAATGGTACTTACTGTAGAAAATAAATCTATTTAACTGCTTTATGTTTTTTTTTTTTCTTTTGTGTGTTTAATTCTTTACCTGCCAATGTTTCTGGTGTCATTTCTATTAACAGATTAACTCCTTCATTTACAGATGATTTGGAATTCCCCCAAGGACATTTGCCAATGCTTAAACTAATGATATCCAGTGCTGCTCACCAGCCATCTATCAAGTGTCATAAAAATTACGTTAGCTCGATGATCTTTGACTTTGACAATCAGTGGGATCCAATCATTGTTCATAGATCTCTGACTTTGGCAGGGAAAGAGTTAATAACTTGTAGCTTAGCTATTATAATTAATATTCGGTTTACTAACATTCTGTTAATATGGCCTTTTATTAATACTGTTACATATTTATTTCATTGCTGCAAATAATTTATTACTATCTACTGGAGACTGGGCAGTACTAGTATGATTTTGGTGACAGTTGGTTAAAGAAGCACATGAGACAGCTGAAGAGAAAAAGGAGAAAGATGAGGGCCAGATCCAAGTAAAATGTTATTGGTTTGGACTAGGATGACATGTTTGTGGATACCATTTACTCTGTCCTGTCAATGGCAACTCAATTTTTCTGCTCCTATCTGAATCAAGACATTCCTTCACTGAGGAGATTCAATAAACAGATTTAATTCTTCTTCAGTCTCTGTGATGTTTGGTTTCTGATATTTATTGAAATTTCATTTCACCAAATTAACATTCTTGCATTAAATGCCATTTGTCTCGTAAAAAAAAAGAACTCTATTGCACAAGTTACAGACTTGCACATGCTTGTCTTTTGCTCTAAATAGCAATTGTTTATTTGTCTGTGAAACAACAAAACTCAAACATAATTGTTTTTGTATGGCAGGCGTTCTGACAAATGAAACTAAATCAGACCTGATGTTGGATAGTGTTTGATCCTTCATCTTCATTATCAGAAAAATACGCTGAACTGCAGAAAACTGTTGCTGGCCTCAATCTTGGGCTGATGACATGAGGCTGATTGAAAATAATTAAAAAATAATCAATTCAATCTGCCATGACAGCCAGGCTACCCTGATTTGTTTCTTTTTTGCTAAAGTAGTCTTTAAGGAAGATACTTAATGTTTTAGAACTCTACATCAACAAACCTTGCTTTGTCTCTAAATAACCACCATCTTCTATAAAAGGAAAAAAAAAAACTTTTTTTTCTCCTTTTATTTGATGATCTAATTTATATCTTTGTATTTCAGCGAAATCCATCTTTGAGCTGTTGTTAACAGGCTTATTCTATGCAAATATACACGATAGATGCTTATATACCAGTGTTTTCAGGCTACAGGATCAAAATATTTACTTATTGCTTGGCTATCTGTTCAGACATTTAAAGAAATAAATCTTTTATTGGTTAAGAGTTGTTGCAACTGTTTTCATTATAAATAACCATACCAGACAAAGCAGGGCTTAGTATTGATCCTATTTCAGTTAATGATTTGCTTTTTTTGCATTAGCTTTTTAAAATAAAATATTTTATTGTGCAGTTTTCTTGTCTTAAACAAATGATTTTCAACCATTTATATTTATCGTCACAATTTTTATAACTTAAGATGTGCTAGATTTTTTTCTCTTGTTAACAACCAAGTGGGTGGTTATCACAGTTGCTTGAAGTCATTGACTTAAATGATCTTTAAAAACATCAGTTACTATTTACTAGAACAGAAGCTTCTATTAAACATGTTTTTTTTTTTTTTTATTTGGGGAGATTATTGCATGATATTAAGCTGCTACTTTGATATCCAATTTTTTCCTTAACAGGGGCCAGGGCTACTACGGCACAAACTATGACCGCTACATAGAGCGAAATGACTCTTCTACTTTGCATAAAATGAAGGAAACCTACTGGACAACAAAACAGGCTGTTATTAAAAAACTGGGCAAAAAAGAGGATGAACATGTCGTTGCTTCTGATTCCTTACTTGATGCTAAACTGGAGGTGAGACCTGTTTATTCTCCCCCCCCCTTCTTCTGTAAAAGTAGAGGTAGGTTTTTAGTTGCCTGCTTCCAGTAGACACAGTGTCTAGAAATTTTTCCATACAAACATAGCGAAGCCAAGTTTGCAATCTGGATCAGCCATACATCCGTGGTGGCACAGAAAAAACCAAAAACATCAAAATTCTGCAAGTTCTGCGGTGTATTGAAGAATTTGTTTTATCACATCTCTACTTATGTCATGAAGGAAGCAAGCAAAAGGTATTAAAATTTACTAGCTGTGGGCATCCCTGCTTCCAACCATGAATGGGGCTCGTATAAAAGTTTCAAGATACATCGTGGGACTAGTAAAGTTGTTATCACAAGATTATAGTATGAAGTCCTGGTTTGTGGTGTGAATGCCATAGTGGTTTACTTTGATTGATTAAGCATTTAAAAAGTTAGTGATCTTAAGTACATTTTAGATTGACACAGTAATTAGCAAAAGTTATAGTTTATAAAATATAATCACTTAACATTGCACAAAGCACACAGAATTTAACCATCTGCTTCCAACTTATTTATATTAATGTTTTATTTGTTATGTATCATGATGCATAATTTAAATCATAGTGGGCTACAGCTGTGAAATTAATTTTGCATCTTAGATTGGGCTTCTATTTAGCATTTTATTTTCAAGCATAAATAAGTGAATTATGGTTATTAGGTTGTTACAAAAGTTTTGTCTGTGTTTTTATACCGCAACAATGAGACTTCATATCATTGCTGAATGTGAAGTTTATTAATCAAAGTAAGTTCCATTACAATCAATACACTTCTGCCAATGAGCTACAAGTGCATTTATACCATTTTGAAAAAAATCTGGATTTCTGAGTCAATAAACTGTTGGAAGGCAGTTTCATTTGCTGCTTGTTTGGAGAAGGATTTCATACAGAAGAAGCTGTCGAGGTGTTTGAAAAGGTCGTAGTCTGTAGGAGAAAGGTCTGGTGAATAGACTGGGAGAGGGAATACTTCGTACCCCAACATGTTCAGTTTCTGAAGAGTCAGTTTTGCAACGTGAGGACGAGCATTGACATGGAGCAGGATTGGGCCTCTTCAATTCACCAATGCCGGCTGTTATTGGGAGAGTTTCTGATAAACAACGTTTAATTCACAACAGTACCTTTCAGCTGTGATGGTTTCACCAGGTTGCAAGAAGTTATAGTGAATGACACCAGTTTCAGTCCACCAGACAGTGACTGTGGCCTTCTTTGGGTGGAGACTGGGTTTTGGAATGTGGTTAGGCGCCTCGTCTCTGTCGAGCCACTGTGCTGATCATTTATGATTGTCATAAAGGATCCATTTTTCATCACATGTAATAATTCAGTCAAGAAATGGGTAATTTTTGTTTCTTATGTCAAGCAAAGAGCAGATCTCCAATCGATGGTTTTCTTGTTGTTCATTCAACTCATGAGGCACCTACTTGACAAGCTTTTTCACCTGGCCGATTGCATCAAGATGCAGGGAAACAGTTGCAGTGCTTACGTCAAGCTCTCCAGCAATTCTTCGTACTGTTTTACTTGGATCAGCTTCAACTGAGGCTTTCAGATGATTGTCATCACAGCTGGAAGGACATCTGCTATGCTCCTCATCTTCAAGGTTTGAGGCTCAAATCTCCTGATCGAAACTTTGTAAACGATTGTTGTACAGTGCGCTCATTTGTTGTGTCCCATGCTTGCTTAATGTTACAAGTTGCCTTGGTCGCTTTGTGACATAGTTTGAACTTGTGAAGCAAAACGGCACGAAAAGCTTTACTATCCATGCTTCGCTTCACTCAGAACCCTGAAACAAATATCCATTTAATGATTTTTAGAAAGGTAAGTTTTGCATAATGTCTGCCAAACCACATGCTACAAAACGACATATAACTTACCTATATACACCTTCACAAGCATGCAAAAAATGAACCCCAAATGAACATAATATAAAAACCGACAAAACTTTTGTAACAACCTAGTAGCTTGCAGCAAGGGGAGATTAAGAAAATTAAATTTATTTTGTATACATTAACCCAGACAATGTTGTAAAGTAATTTAATTTAAGCACAACAAAACAATCTGAAAATGATATTGAAATTGTAATTTTTTTTTTTCTGGTAGGCAGAGATATTATACTGTACATTTAGTAATCTGGAAAACCTACAAGTTTTTACCCTGTGTTTTCATTCTCTCTTTGAAATCAGTCAGTGGTTTCAGTGTTTTTTAAATGTATTTTTACAACCAGAATGTGGTTTGACTCCTGCTATGTTTTTACGCTATGACCACCAAGATTAGAGACAATGAGTTACTGGCAAAGTGGTGTCTTAAGTGTTTTTTGCAACAAGAATAACAAAAAAGGTCTCTCTCTCTCTCTGTCTGTCTGTCTGTGGCTCTACCCCATCCCCAGTTTCCATATTGTAAGGTGGGAAGGGAGGGCAGCAAGTCTTAATTAGTCTAATCTACAAGGATGACTTTTATTTCTGTAGATACTTCCACAACACAAAAATACTGTCAGTCTGAAACTGTGTGCAGTTTCTTTGTGATCAAATTTCACGAATGTTGCTTTTTTATACCAGTGCAGCTACAAAGATAGAAACACTGGGATATGACCAGAAATTTGCATCCCCAAGAAACATTAGTCATTGTTGACAAAGAAGACTTTCTTCTAAAATATTAAATCTCTGAGATAAGCAATTGTAGAACTTTTACAGTCACATGAGTTTGCTTTTACAACAGTACTTAATCTACAGAAATTCAAACTGAAATATCATTGAAACAAAACAATAGTGGAGAAAACAAATTAAGGTTGAATTCCTTTTCAATTACAAAAATGAAAAATGTTTTTATTTAATTAAAATTTGTTGATCCTATTTAAAGTACATAAACAAAGAAAATTGGACAATTAATTTCTAATCTTTCTAGGACTTATATTAGTTGGAACACATTTTTTGTGTGGAGAAGGGAGAAAGAAAGAGTAAAAGAATATTAGAGGAGATTTCCTAATACTGCTATTTGGGTCTTTCAAAATTTGGAACGATTTTATTATAAATAATTTTGTTTAATATCTGCAGAAAATGCTCACACATGAATGGAGTATACCAATGTACACCCTGATGATAAGAGTCCTCTATATATTTATTATCTACAGCTTCATAGCTCGCTCTTATGACGTTGTTTCGTTAATTTTGAAAATCTGGTTAATGCAAATGTTTTGTGAAAAGGAGAGGGTGAACATTCCTTTTATCTCTGTTGAGGTGTAGTACTCTTCCTCTGCACTTTGGAGATGTTCTAAATGTTCTCTGCCAGAACGTTTGACAACCTCAGAGGGGAAGAGACTGTTTAGATCTGCTCAACTTAGCACCACTTCAATTTTTCAAGAAAAATTTTTAAAAAGGCCTTTAAGCTCAGGTTTGCGCAAGGAGTAGCGACCCAGAAGACCACCTGTAGCGTTTATAATGTTTTTTAAAAAAATACAAAAAAAAAAACACCTGTGCAATGTTGAGTAACAGAAGGTTTTGCTATTAGTATCTAAGTCTTGCTGACCATTTTCTCTGAAAGTCGGTTCTCTTTGGTGTATTTTCCAGGTTTTTCAAGCTATCCAGAAGTCTAGCATGGAACTTCTGCGGGTTATTGAAAAATATCAAGACAGGTTGTGCGGTGAGAATTTCAAAATCATTTTGCGACAGTAAATGAAAATGTCTTTAAAATATTTTAGATTAGGGATTTTTTTTTGCATTTGTGCATTTTTTTTAAATATTTATTTCAAATCAGTAAATTTACTGAAAGTGCAAAACAGAAATTTTTCAGTGTTTGCAGATTTAATATGAAGAAAGCCCATTGTTGTTGTTGATGCTAGTGCATCTTTGACATTAGCCAGTCAAATAAGAGTAAAATGTTACTTATGAGATGATTGGGTAAATTTGAAGACAGACTTCATTCTTTTCCAGATTTCTCATTGAATGGTTATTATTTGATGCTATCTGATGACCATATCAATATGAAGTACCATCAATCTTTTTTACGGTAAAGGGTCATTGCCTTTCAGGTTAAAATATTAATATTGGTTTTTCTTAACTATTTCAATAATAAAATTCTAACTTTGCATGTAAAGAAATGGAGTTGTATAACAAGCTGTTTATTTTTTCATTCAAACTAAAGATGAAGTTCACTTTAAAAATTTGAGAACTACGTGGATTTTTAAAATTAAATTTTGTTTTTATTATTATTATTATTATTATTATTATTATTATTATTATTATTATTATTATTATTAAGGGCTGGTTCATTTTATCACTCTAGAAAGGGCCACCAGTATGCATAAAGCACAAGCTTTAGGGTCTACCACAAGTGGAAAATCATGTGACCTGGGGTACCACCAGCCAGTTGGATTGTAAAATACAAGGACTTTGTTAACCCCTGTGATTCTGGCTCTGTTCAAGTAAATTGGATAATCTGTAATAGCATCCATTATTAATCTTTTAACTAGGTGAGAATCCAACCAATAGTCCAATAACAAACAGAATTACTCAGCATTGTCTGCATCCTAGTAGAAAATCAGCCAATTAAAAAAAATACAAAAGTTGAAACTTAATAAAGCATAAAAGTAAAGGTTTGACTATAGACTGGGCTGATTTCCTTTTTTTTTGTGTTATCTGAATCATTTTTCTTATGAATGTTTGTTTATTTTATTTTTATTTGTGTTTATTTACAGAGCAGATGTTTCTCTCTTGAAAGCACATTATCTAAAGTTTGAAAATCTTTTCAGTAGCTTTTTCCAAATTGCTTGTAGTCTTGTTTGCTGTTGTATTTTTTTGTTGTTAGGATCACACTAACAATATAATAGAGGAGGGAGAGGGGTAAAAAGTATGTACTTTGTATGAAAGGATGTTATTGTGATGCTTCCTCTGGCTTTTCACAGCTCTGTCTCAAGAAGAAAATGCCTTTGGTCGGTTTCTGAAGTCACAGAGTGGAATCGACAAGACCCGAGCGGGCAAGATGATGGCAGCAGTGGGCAAGTCGCAGAGTTTTGCAGCGCAGCAGAGGTGAGCTCTTTAAGGTGCTGTTTACAGGCGATGAAATTTGTCTGCATTAATAGTCTAGAAAGTTAGCTGCTAACTTAAAGACTGTATGAACAGCATGATAAAGCAGATCTAAAAAAAATCCTAACTGAGGTATTAGGTAGCTTTAGTCTGAATCTGAAACACCAGTTTAGTTTAGCTGTCATCTACCAGAAAAGGCATTTCCCTAGAAAGACTGAAAATGTGGAGATAAATAGTGTCCTTATTTATTAACTCTTAGGTAGAATTTGTTAGTTTTTATGTATTAACAAAACAAAAAGTGCATGGTTTTTTTAAACATTTTATTTTCTATTATTTATATTTTCTTCAGTCTAAAATGTAACCCTTAAACGAGTTCTGGACTGACTGACCCACTAGTTATTGGATGGTGGGTCATTCGGAGCTCTGGTATATGGATGTGCCGATTATTAGGCTTTATAACAAAATGGATAGTTTGTTGTTTGTTGTTTTTGTTTTTTGGCTAAAAAAATAAAAAGGAATATTGATTTTTTTTTTTTTTTTGTTTTCCATATTACATCAAGTTTTATCAACAAATAATTTTATCTAAATGAACACACACACACACATCAGTTTGAAGTTGGAGGAGGCAGGGCAAAAATGGTCAATCCCTTTGCAATTTATTCACTCTCCACCTCCCCGCATACTTATAGCCTTATACATGGATATTGTAATGCACACTATTGGGAAGAGACATGCGAAGGCTGAAAAATAAGTAATACTGGTCTAAAAAAAACAATTCAAAATTCAATACATTTATGAGATTTAAGAAAAAGAAAATTTTCTAGTGGAAATTAAAATCTTCAAAAGTTTAATGTTAGATAATCACTATATGTATATCCAAATCCCAATTAATACATGACTAGGTAAATTTAAAAGCAATTAGTGATCTACAAACAGATTCAAAATTCAATGCATTTGTGAAACTTTTAAAGACTGTCAGAAATGTACAATTTCTTGAAATGAAAACCGTAATAATTTCTATGCTGAACTAATCAAAATAGCCATTTCAAAATCCAGATTAATATGTAACTTTGTATAAACCAAGGTATTGAAAGTAATACTGGTTCTATAAAATGGACTAAAAATCGAAAACTATTATGAAAGTCTATCAAAGGTGTAACTTATTATTTAAAGTCGAAAGTTCTTAAATGATAATGCACAAACATATATTTTTCATCACTTTCTGGATTGATGTTGTTTCTTGTTGCTTCATATATGTTCACTCGTGTTAAAATGGTGTTCACTTACTATGGAAGATGGAGAATATTTCCTTTCAACCATCACAAAAGATCTTCATGCCTGGGAAGCAGAAGCAAATTAAGATATTCCTTGATCTCTCTCTCTCTCTCCGTGACAGAAGTGGTTTTCTTTTCTTTTGTTTTAGTTTTTGAGGATTTGCAGTTTGCTTTCCCATGGAAGATCTGGCAGCTTGATCGCTCAGCTTGTTAATATTTTAAAGATCAATTACTCGAATTAACAATTCTCGATCAGTCAACACATTTTGAATGAATAATTAGGCAAAAAAAAAAACAGTTGAGTCACTTCTCTATCATGAAAATCAGACTTTAATGTTATATCGGTCTGCATAGATTGGAATATGCAAAACGTGTGCATATCCCATAGTTAAAACAAAATTTTAGGTTGGTTTTGTGAAGAAAAAAATTGCTGATACACCGCAAAAGAATATTCTAATAACAATGCAGTGCAATGTAAGCAGTTCGTGCATTGATCATCTCTGATGTGAATCTTCTAAATATTTTTCACAGTCTGTGTCTCTCTATGTATCTTTGTTTTTTTTTGTTTTTTTTCTTCCATCAAAACCATACATTGGCAGAATGTTGCAATACATCACAAGTTCTCAAAGGGCATTCTACTTTTAGATTTTCGTTAGCAAATAAATTGTTATTAACATTTTGGAAACAATGAAATTTGGATGCAAGAAGTTTACTGTACACATGCCCCATATCTATTTATTTTCTAGTTTGTGATGATACTCTATATACAGAAATAAATTTCTAGCTTCCCATAAAGATGTGATCAAATATTGTTATGGATTTTACTAATTAGCTGATTAATAAGTATTTGGTCATTTTGATAATCGGCACATCTCTAGTTTGATGATAACTGCTTGTAGCAGCTGGTTTTCTTTTACCCATATCACGTGATCTTTATGATGAGCAGTGTTTTACAACTTTTAGATGTGGAGATGCCATTAGTGAAGCACTTGTTGAATTATGAGTTAACAATTTCTGCAAGGCATTCACGACGCACTTTCATTAGCTCTTACATTTTTTGAAGATGAGGATAGCTTTGCATACAATGCTAGTAGTGAAGAAATTCATAATTTCCAGTGAAAGAGGTGACAAGAAAGCTATCATGGCTTATGTAAGTGGTTTTAGGGAAGAGAGCCCTGAATATGATTCTTAAATTGATTAATAATATATATACTACTATTAGCTAAACAAAGTAGTGATTTTTTTAATTTAACAATTCCATTACTACAGAAACATTTTCTGATGTTCAACTGTATTAGAATTGTAGTTAATTTCTAAATATGATCCCTTGTATTAGTAGTTGTAGATAGATGACAAAATTTATCCTTGTTCACATGCTCAAAATACCAAATTAATTTGAACATCTTTATTAGCTTAAAACATCTTAAATTCAAATTTGGTAGATTAATAGTTTTAATTGTTCAGCAAATTTTAAGTATTCAAGATCTGAAAATATTCTAATAACTGTGTTAAACACTAATAAGTAAATAAATATTCTTCTTTATGTATGGGCTCCATGCTCTTACAGCACCAGTTAGTAAATTAAATCCAGAACCTGCTTTGAAAGAGCTCTTTGTTTTGCTTGTTTTCTTAATTAGTACATTACAGCAAGGTACTGTAATATCTGGCATTACAGAATTCTGTAGCACTGGCTATTTTTACTATACTGGATAGGAGGAAGCTAATCAAAACTAAAATTGAACATATTTATGAATTATTTTTATGTTAATATTAAAACAAACTTGGATAGTTTTGTATCCATCACCTGTTTCATTCTTTTGTGTCCAGACTGGCCTTGCGAGTACCTCTTGTCAGACTGTACCAAGAGGTGGAGACATTTCGATATCGAGCCATCTCAGACACTCTGATGACTATTAATAGGATGGAAGGAGCACGTACAGAATACAGGGGGGCTCTTTTGTGGATGAAGGCTGTCTCTGAAGAACTTGATCCTGATACATACAAGCAGTTAGAAAAATTTCGCAAGGTAAAAACCTTACTTGCATGTTATACACAAGTTCACAATGGATTTTGTTGTAATTCTGGAATTATTATTAGCTATTTTCACTATAAACTACATTTTCTCTTGAATTAGTAATGCTGTTATAGTATTTATGATTGAACATACTATATCATTGTTTATATTGTTAATTTTAAGTTTTTAAATGATCAGAAGCTAGCCTTTGTTTGTTTGTTTTTATTATCATCATCTAAATGAAGCAAGTCAGTTGATTAATATTTATATAATTTGAAAAGTATAAATTTTCCTTTGGTGATTGATTGTATTTATTTAACTTCTAGAGAGCTAAACTACCTTTTATTTTGAGGAAGGAGTTGGGTGGCTAAAATTCTTTTAGAGATAATCATAACACAACTATTACTCATCAAAAGTTAAAACAACAAACATTTCTGGTGTATTTCAGGTGCAAGCTCAAGTGAGGAAAACCAAAGCTCGTTTTGATAAACTCAAATTGGATGTGATGCAGAAAGTGGACCTGCTAGCTGCTAGTCGCTGCAACATGTTCTCACATGTTCTTGCAAATTACCAGTCTACATTGCTGCACTTTTGGGAGAAAACATCGCGAACCATGACTGCTGTATCTGAGAGCTTCAGAGGCTACCAACATTATGACTTTAGCATGCTGAAGGTGAACATGGGTGGTCTTTGGTGGTCAAAACTTTATGGACTTCTTTTTTTTTTTTTAATGTTCCTTACAGGTGTCAGGATGGATGCCTGTCTCCCCTAGAACCCTATTTAACTCAGCCGCCACAATATTGAAAACAAGAAATGTTCTAAATTTACCCTTTCTTAAACATGATTTTAAAGAATCTCTTATTATATAATAGTTTTTCACTTCTTTTTTGTGAAAATTTTATCTCAGAAATTCAGAATTTAGTCTGAAGTTTGATTGGAAAATATTTTGAAAAATGTATTGCAATTTGTTTTGTTTGTTTGTTTTTTTTACATCAAATAGGGAAAATAGAAACAATGACGACAAATAAAGGATTATTAGCAGAAGTAAAAATATATATAAATAAGAAATGGAATTTAGTATACTGTTGCATCTTAAGAAAATCTAAAATTACTTAATTTCATACTGAAACAACTTGGTTAAATATGAAATAATAAATCAGTCAGATAGTACTGAAAAACGTTAATAAATGTGCAGGTTGGATTGTTTATGCGTATATTTATTTTGTTTAGAATTTAAAATTTAAAATTTCTTTAATGTATTTTGCTGCTTTCACATTTTCTGAACTATTAACTGAAAGACTTGAGTGATGTTTTACCATAAAGCTGTTGTCAGATATCGTCGTCTGTTTCCCATAGATTTGTGCTTTTTGTTGTTGTTGTTGTTTTTTTTTTTTTTTTTTTTGATTTTTCTAGATTTGCCGTACAGGAAGAGGGAATGTGTTTAGATGGTATAGTGATCAGTTAGTTGTCTCCAAATGATGCAACAAAAGTAATCTGCAAATTTATTTGTTTCAGGAACTAGCTGAACCTAGCAAAAAGTTGATAGAACAAACGACCAATAATAGGCAGAAACCTGAAAGAGATACAGACAACAGTGAAGAAATAGGATCTGAAAAGTAAGCACCACCATTAGAGCTTTTGCGTTAAGTAACAATTTACATTTTGTTTTCAGACCTAGCAGTCTGAAAAGTTTACCTAGTATATTATATGAATTAATTATATGCTTTATCTTCAAATCTCATGCCAGTAAAAAGAATAAAAATTAAAATTTGATTCTCATTTGAATTACAGCTTGAACACATTAGAGAAATATTCTTTATTATTATTATTATTATTATTATTATTATTATTATTATAAGAAATTGATGTTTAATTTTTGCAGACAAATCTTTTTGATAAGTGACTATTTCATTAAATGTGATTACTTTAAATCATTTTCAGTGTTGATTACATAAGCTGACTAGGATCTGAGCCAGCTTGTATATTAATTTATATAGTAAAAGTTAATTTTAGTAAAACAACAACAACTTTTCTAGAAGTAACCTATAGGGATGTCTTCACTGAGAGAAATTTGTTAAAGCAAGAATTATTTCTAATAGCTACAGTAAACAGGAATAAAATTTTTCTTGCCAAAAGACTTTTATTGGTCCACTACAAATAAATGATGCTAGTTTACTGATAGAAAAAGACAGGTTTGTTGTAATGATATAAGTGAGACTGAACAAACAGCATTATGATGACCAGTGAGTGGCAGACAAATTTAGCAGTGTTCACTGTATGTACGGGGATAGTATTTCTGCTCAGGTTGATCTCTTATGTTAGAAGCACTATAGCTCGCTATTTCTTATTACTGAACAACCAGCCTGCCAAAAAGTTTGAAGGTTTCAGTCCCTCTCTTTGCAATCAGTTTTATGGTTGACTCAGTAAATAAAGCATCGCAATGTTTTCAAAGCTCTCAAGAAGAATTGGACCTTGAAGATAAACCATTTGGACCAGAGGAGGACAGGGAGTCATGGAAATCTTCTGAAGATGAGAGGTAGTTGTTCAGTTATTAATGGTGCCTTTTCTCTCATTCTGATCTTTTGTCTATTGTTATATCTCTTTATTCATTACACTTACTACTGTCTTTCTTGGATCTTTCTCCGGCTTCTATCTTCTATCATGCTGCTCTCTGCAGTTTTCTCTTCCAGTACTTGAAGTTTGGTAGCTGGGTCTAAAACACAGGTACTAGGGTGTTTAGAAAGTAAAGGCAATTCATAAATAAATAAGTGGCCAAGTATTGTTTATTAGACTGCATCATTTCTCTAATAGTCCC
The DNA here is from genome assembly GCA_018389105.1 of Nautilus pompilius. Taxonomy (NCBI): domain Eukaryota; kingdom Metazoa; phylum Mollusca; class Cephalopoda; order Nautilida; family Nautilidae; genus Nautilus; species Nautilus pompilius. The sequence continues at coordinate 541,972 of JACATO010000311.1, read as the reverse complement.
ATGTTTTACAACATAGTCAGTCTCAAGTTTCTTGATGCCATCCTGTTAGAAGCTTTTTGGTTGGTTTATAAGACACATTTCCACTTTCTGTTGGACTTCATTATCTCTGGAAAGTCTTCAACCTCAGAAAGTATTTTTCAGGGGTCCAAAGAAGTGAAAATTGGATGGTTCAAGATTCAGACTGTAAAGAGGATGTGGTAGAGGACATACGGGAAAGAAACTCTTCACCTTCATCCTGATACAGTTACAAAAGTTGGGTACACATGTCCACATGATTCTGTTTATGTAGATGCCTGTCAATTGCTTTGGGACCTAACGAGCGCGCACTTTCTGGAAGATGGGGGACTATGGATACTGCCTGTACTTATGCCAAATGCATTGTTCATAATTATTCGTCAGTTATCATCGAGAGCTGTGTCCACCTTGTCATTGTTTTCATTGGTGGCACTGTTGGGGCATTTTGATTGATTTGCATCTGCTACTGACATTTGGTCATGTTAAACCTGTTCACCTACTTATACATTTTTATTTAGAGCATACAGTTCTCTCCACCCTGTCAACATTCTCCAGTGAATTTTACTCAGCAGAAGACCTTCAGCTTCTTTGGTGCATACTGATAATTGCATGGCCATGAGTGACAACATGTGAGCAAGAGGGTGCGTTCAAGTAATCATACATCATTGTTGCTTTGTAGCATGGTATTTACCACTTTGCCCCATGTAGAAAACCCTGATGTAAATATTGCCTTTATTTTCCAAGGCCCCTTATACAACACTGCCATAGTTGCTTAGCAAAGACCTGGTAAGTTTCACAGAAACTTCATCTTAAATACTGCAGAGATTAGGAGTCTCATTTTAACAAATTAAAGAGAGAAGGAAAGGAAAAGGGATGTCTGTTTGGCTGTGAACAAGGTGGTTGCAGTTGCCTATAACAAGTCAGTGATAAAGTTGTCCAATCAACTTTTTTTCATCTTGTAGAATTATAGTGGTGTTTGTCAACCCCTGAAGAGCTTTTAGGGCCTGAAAGAGTAAAGGGAGCGCTAATTAGAGCTACAGCTTGGTAACCTCTCTCTGTATTGTATTACCTTAGTTCTCTGCTGTAGTGTTGATTGCTGTTATTTTATGTTAACTGTTTATCTTTTTAAAACATTACTTATTATCATTGTTCAGTCTGCATTGTAAATTTGAAGTTTTTGTTCATGAGTTTCTTTTAATTCATTATCATTGATTCCTAAATTTCACAAATATTCCCACTTGCCGTCTGCTTTGAACAATGAAACAGAATTTCCTTTGCAGGTTTCTTTATTGTTGTTACTTTTAGAGCTTAGCTCTCACGTTGTCTATCTTAGAACCAAATGAACGGGCTATTTTATTTAAGCGAGAACATCTTTGAATTTTGTTACTGACATTTTTATGGCACTGTTCATCCCTTCTCTATTTTTAAGAAAATGGAGACAATTTTTTTGTTAACTGAAACTTAATTCATAAGTTCATTTACTTTCGTGTAAAGGAGAGTGGAAATTTTCCGTTTATGATGTAGATTAAGTAGTGGGATACACAGCTTACTTGAGGTTTTTCAAAGAAATTTTTACATAATCTTTTGTTAAAGATTTGTCTTGCTTTAATGTAGAAAAGACTTTATTTTTACTATAATACATTGGTAAACTCTGTGTTTTGTATGTGTCAGGAAGCCTCAATGGCTAACACATTGGCCTTTAAAAGTAATGCGGTTAATGACTACAAAGCAAGTCAGTTTTCTTCTTTTTTGAACGCATTAGTTGTATAGCTTACAAAGCAGCTTGGTGTTGGGTTCTCTCTCGTTCCTGTTAGGGGAAATAACCCTTACAGTATAGAAGCCGCTTTGCATCAAGCAATAAACCTGTACTTGAAACTAAGTTAGGACAGACTTCGTAAACAATTGATTTTGTTGTTGACATTGCAATGTGCTCTTAGTTCTTTTTGCCACCTTTTAAATCAAAACTAATTTGAAATTTATTTTCTGACTCTCTGGGAAATATAAGAGAATATAAAATGTGCATTAAACTGTTATTGGCTTAGTTTTGGAAAACATTGTTCAGGTTTTGCTTAGCTCACCAAGAGATGACAAGAATTCACTAGGTTATGTTTTGTTTGTTAGGGTTTCAGCAAACTTCTAATTTAGCAGTGCATTCTTATCTAAATAATGGGTGTTCGTGAACGTTTAAAAGTATGTACTTGGAAGAAAGGATTAAAAAAGAAAGCTGTTTTTCAGAGGTATTGTCTGAACATCACCGTGAACAGAAGGCTGAGAGTATGAATGATTTTAATCTCCCAGAGTGGCCTCACCGATTCACACACCTTCTGTGTGCACTTTGGCATCCATAACACTAGCTGGATGACAAGGGGGATGGAAAGGCCTGAAAACAATAGTGTATGTAGAAGTGTTTGATGCAGGGTTTGCCTAATGAATGAACCCACCAGAGATGAGAGAAAGAGCCCAGAGGAAACTCGTGTGGAATGGGCATGCATGGAAAGGTGAGAAAACCCAGAAGAGTGGTATGAACTATTAACAGCCCCAACCCACTGGGAAGCCATCAAGCATGCTACACTAACCTACTACAAGATGGACTGGTGACATTTAATAGGGCTCTTCTATAATACAACAATTTAGCTACCTACATTTTTCTTCCTGTTTTTAAAATTTTTTTTTGATTTGGAAGAGAGCAGATATAGGAAGTGAAGTTAACACCTATGTCCCAACAATCCCTGTCTTTATCTTTAATTTACTTAAATCCATATATGATGAATAGATAACAGTCTGATAAATTAAATAAGCTTCATGTGCAGAATGTGTATGGATGCACTAGATGCGTGGTCGACTAATTTCTTCAAATGGTGGGCTATTTGTTGGGTAAGGGACAATCTTTTTGATTTAGTTTATTGAGATATATTTAATTTTACCATGCAAGCAGCAGGTAACATTATAGCAAAATTGTCTTTGTCATCTAGTTATTCACATTTCTAAACACTAATGAATTACTATCAGACCCAAAAAATTACCTTTCTTTAGTTTAGAATAGTATTTTTATTTAAAAAGCAGAGTTTTGCTTATAAGTACATGTTGGCAGGTAAAGGTGAATTTTTGATTGTGTGATACATACATTTTTTTTGTGTGTGTGTGTGTATGATTGAATTTGTTGCAGGAAGTGTTTTGATGAAAAGGGAACACGTCCTGAAGGTACAGTAATATTTTGCATGGCCTGCCCCCCCCCTCCCCTAATTTCATTGTATGTGCAATGTACATTTGTGAGTTCTTTCTCTACCCAGGCCTACCCATGGGTCTTACCTATTCTAAACTTTGGCAATTTTTCTTTAATATATGGACAACCTTAAGATTTTTGGGTGCTGCTCGGGGCAGTTGATTTAAGTAGGCTTGGTGATTACCGCTCCAACCCCATGTTTAATTTAGTTTCTACAAGGATCCAAGGAAAATGGAATGATTTATGGCTATCAGTGTCTACCTCTGGTAATTTATGCTGCTTTCTTTAGTTGGCGTGTAGTTATAAAATTCTTGCTGACGAATGATGAACAGATAGTGACTTTGTACTGATAGAAGCTGACTTGTTAAACAAGAAACGTTTTAATACATTTCTAATCAGCTTTGACTGGAAATACTATAAAATAAATACTTGAATATGTTTCTCCCCTTGGCCCTCCACATTTTTTTTTATTTTTGAAATGATTGTTTCCAAAATATCACAATGCATTGTAAAAGCAATTAATTCTCTCTGGTCTTTTTTTAAATCACTGTAAAATTTTCCAAGTTAATGTTTGTCTGCAAATAATTAAAATTTTAGAAAATCATTCAAACATTAAGAATGTAAATATATGCAAACTTCACTAAAAGACAACATGTAGCTGCCTTTGATGTTATTTTAATTGGTATTTAATAGTCAACCATTTGTTTTTTCCTGCCTCACCGGCTTCAGTAAGTCTTGGTGCTGCTGCTGCTGTTTGTTGTTGTTGCGCAGAAATACGTTCTTTGCCGTTATTCTTCACAATCAAAGACGACAACTGCCCAGTGTCTCTGTTCCTCCTACGGCAGAACTTGCGCACGAAGTGGCGATTGTCTGTGGCGCGCTTCCCATCCACACACACCGACCTGTGGCGCTGTGCTCCAGTGGTGCACATAATAAGCAAGACCGGCAGTGGTTAGGCTGCGGAAAAAGTCCTTTGTGTCTGGAGTGACACCCCTCAACAGCCGACTGGTGACCAAGAGAGAGAAGAAATGATGGGGGGGGGTTAGCCGAGTCGAGTTGATCCTTTCCAGGATTTTAAATTGGGATCTAACCTTCAGCAGTCCACCACGCCACCCTAATGTTCAGACTGCAGCTGTTGTGAATAAATTGACTGAACCATTTAAAAGAAAACATTTAATATATTCCAGATTATTTAAATGTAGCAGTCTGAAACAGTAAGCCACGGCCACCCTAATTTCTTTGGGGGGGAGGTTTGTAGCATCAATCTTCTGTCAAAATCACATGGATCTGTTGTTTTTTTCTAACCCTGAACTCACTCACTCTCTCTTCTTTGTTAAGTATTAAAACAGTCACCATTTTTTAGCTAATAAACAACGGGTTAAGAGAAATAAAAAGTTAAAAATTCAAAGCAAAGTGAAGTCTTTCAGTCCTCCTTCCGTAGCTGGAATTCTAGTCCACTGCTAAACTAACCATTCTAAAAGCCCAGACCAATTAACCCTTACCAACACCTGTAGTTGTAGCTAACTGACTGTGAAAAAAAAAATGGTGATGGATTTTGGAAGTAAGCTTAATTATTAAAGTACTAACATTGCATTAATGAATGCTTATAGTGTGGATGTGTGAACTTAACACAATTATCAGTCAACAAAAGGGATAATTTAAATGAGAAAAGGTTAACAACAACTCCGTCAACTAAGAAAATTTAACAAAAAAGAACTGTAGTTCTAAAATGGAATCACCGGATATATATATATATATATACGCACAAGTGAATGAATGTAAGGAGCTGGCTTGGTGTAGAGAGAGAGAGGGAAAAAATATTTAGAGCATGGAATAAGAGGGAATTTACATATTTAAATCCAGTTACTGATAGTAAATAAACAGGAATTCCATAATCTTCAGCTGAGTCCTTGAAAACGTGTCCTGAAGAAGGCAAAACTTGTCTGTAAGGTAGGCTCCACATACTGTGATGGATGTACTTGAACTTGCTTGTAGATACAGTGGATAGTTTTGCCAATGTATGCAAAACTATAGCTCAAAATTTGTATAATAAAGTACAGGTGATTGTGAAGTGAAAATAATTTTGAGGTGTTTTTAGTTAATTAACTCTAATTAAGGCTATGAAACACTTAAAAGGGCAATATACATAATCTCTTTGGAAACACTTCATAATGGGTTTGGATGATGAAAAAAAACTCAAATGTGCCATCAACAGAATGGACATAGAAATCAGGTAAGTTATGATTGTAAACAACACGAATCTTCAATATAGTACATAATAATGTTGGCAAGAACTGGGTGTTAGTGGAGAACTCTTAGCAACACAGGTCTCTCTGAAAAAAGTTGACTAAATTAGAAAACATGAACCAATATTGCTGGAGTTAGTAACTGTTTTAAAGTCCCTTCTGGTACATTAGATGGTATGTACAGTGATTCGATTGTGATACAGTTTCTGAAGACAAATATCAATGGTAAATTAGAGAGAAATATTCATAAATAATTAATCAAATGAATAACGATTAAAACAATTTTTAAATATTCTGAATTTTTGTGAATATTTTGTACCAAAAGGGCATGAGGATTCAATCTCACCAAACCACTCGGCATGTACAGGACGCAAGCTTCACCTTTCTGATGGTGGCCAGGTCTCTGTGGACTCATTTGAAGATTAGGGAATTTTGTTTATCTAATATCAAAAACTGAATTTAATTAGCAAAATTCCCCTGCTTTACTACTATTCATGTTGTTTGTTGTTTTGAGTTTTTCTTAACTGAAAATGAAGGCTTAGAAAATTTCTTTCTTTAAATTACACCTTGGTTGGCTGCTGCTTGTTTAAACTATAATCAATACAACAGATTATGGTGTATTAATAGTATTTCTGATATTGCATTACAATATAACTGACATTTAAAAAAGAAACATATGTTATAGACTTTTGTGATAATATCCTTGGTCCCTTTTCTCCATCTTTAGTGCAGCTCATTACAGTATTTAAACAAAACATGGTCTGTGTAACAAATGTTTTAAAATTAAAGATCTAACTTTAAATAAATTGCTAACAAAATGCAATTTTTAAGTACCTGCTAAGTCTTACCTTTTAAGATTTGGGATCTTGGTTGGTGGCAGCAGTTGTAAATTTTATTATTTAAATATTCGGAAGTTGTTTTCTTGCCCTTTCCTCTCAAGGAATACTAAAGGAAAATACCTACCTGCCTCCTTTTTTTTTTTAAAGACTTCTAGTTTTAGAGGATGAGGCTGAAGAAGCAAAAGAGAAGACTGATGTTGAGAAGAATGGAAGTCTTCAAAATCTGTATGAAGCCGATAATAAGTCCGACACAGGTAAGTCAATTAGATTGGTGCACATCTGTGTTAGTTAACAGAAGAAAAAATTATTTAAAGAAAGAAAAGAATGGTTGTTTCTCGCTCAAACACAGCTTGTATTTATATAACTTTAAGAATATCTTTGGTACTAATTCTTAATATTTTCACTTATTTCTACTATACATCCATTATTATTTTTCTTTACAAGTATGTAATTAATTTTAGTTTATCTGAATGACCTAAAGGTGCATTGAGAGGTTGCCGCTAAATAATTTATGCTGCCATCTGGGGTTGATTTTGTACTACTAGTTCAATCAACTTTTTGCTCTTCAATGGCATTTTAGGATTCTTTCTTTGTTTACCTGGTAAGAAACTGTAATTTACGAAAATATCCAGTGTTCTCCCTTTACCAGTAAGGATGGAATACTTATAGAGGAAAGGGAAAAATTTCTGGTATCACGTTTTATCTGTACTGCGGATTCCAGTTCTGAGAAATACAAAACACAGAAGCAAGAAGAAAATATATATTTATTTCTGCAATGTATTAATATTTTTGGTAAATAAGAAAAGGAAAAAAAAATTAGATACAAATTAAATTCAAAATCCTGTTATTTCTTCTTGCATTTTTTAAATAGTAATCACAGTTTTCGGGTGATGTGTTGCTGTTAGCAGAAGTTTTTAAGCTTTTTCTTAAAATTATGGTTGGCAAAAACAGCTGGGTTACAACAAAAAGGTTTGTGTGTACCTTATTTACTCGAGCTAGTTTGGTGGATTGGCTGGCAAATCTCCTTGTGGTAACAGTTAGTAATATACCACTTGGAAGCGCTGTTGAACTGGCTGTATATTTAGTCAAATAGAAATGTAAAACACGTGGGGCTAGAGAGAGAGATGGATTTGTCATTACAGTGGGTTATATTAATAAGGAGGGTGCTGTGTCTCAGCTTCTATGGCTCAACCTGTGTTGAGTAATACAGATCTGAAGGGTAGTTGAATGAGTGCAAAAGCGCCCCAGGTGTTATATACAGTGTTAAACAATCTATTATTATTGATTAAAAGAAGGGGAGAGATACAGGAGGTTTGGATTTGTTAAAGATGACTAAATATTTTTGGTATATTTCTGCTTTGCTATTATTCAATGAACTTCCAATCTATTTCTTTTGCAAGATTTGCTATTTATTACTAAGCAAAACAGACTAATATGATGGAAAGGTTACCAGACAGATTATTTTCAGGTAGCTGAAAATGCATTTGCTTTTGATATTAAAAACCCCACATGGAGATATTTTGAGCAGATGGTGGTTTTGCTGTTTGTCTTCTCCTTCCAATTCTGTTAGCAGGTCAACAGATATATTTTCATTGCCAGTATACAGCTCTTTGGAAATTGTAGTGGAAATCAAAAATAACATGTATGAATGATATGAAAAGGTTTTGTTTTGCCAGCTGTTCAAATTATAGGCTGTGGATGGACTAAAGGCTTTGGCCAGGTTTAAATTGGTGATGGGTAGGAAAACAAACATTCTGTAGGTGCTTGATTAATAGACTTGGAAAAAGAATGTTGCTGGATAGTTGAATATTAACAACTTAATATCTTTCAGGTGTTTTCTAAAAATGAAAATGATGATATTACAATTTGTTTTACAGATAAAGAAACTCTTGATTTAACGATTAAAAATCAGAATCCATTCATAGATTTTGGGGAGGAAGGACTCAATAAAAAGCTGACAGATGATGACTTCTCTGCACTGATTCCTAACACAGACAACAAGCTCAGCTCTCAAGGTAGCACTGCTCAGTCCTGCACCTTTTGTACAAGATTTGTCCTGAAAATAAAATTCAGTTGCTTAGGTGCTTCCCTGCTCTCCTACACAACTGAAAATGTAGTGTAGACTTGCTGCATAGCAGTCAAGCCAGACTATCTGTCTATACTAGAAACATGAAACTTTGGTTCTGGATTATTGTTTTGACAGTTCTTTGTCTAGAATTGTAATGGCCAGGTTTTCTGATATTGCTCGTTCTTTCACTCAAATTTTTGTTTGCTTTTTTTTTTTTTTTGTATTGTCATATTTTTTGAGACATTGTGCATACACACATGCACACAAGTCCACCAAAGGAAACAAAAGTCTGCTTTTTCAACACAATGTAAATGCATTATTCCAGCAAGAAGAATCTGAAAAGACCATGTAGCTTAACATGTTAAGCATTAATTGTGAGATTGTTAACATTATGCAAAAGGCTTAAAGTAGCAGGTCCATAGGTTATTTCTATATTAAATTTAGTTCATACTGAAAGCATGTTTATCCATTATCAATTTTTAAAAGATAACTTGAATAACTGTAAGCTCTCACTATGCTTTTGTATAAATGTTGTTACTTTGTTTGACAGATGGAAATAGCACCTAGAAAAAGAAGTTCCATGCAAACAACCATTTAGAATGGCATCAGCTGGTTAAGCCATGAACTTAAGACACAAACCATGGAATGGGAAGATAAGTTGCTGGCTTTTAAGTCTACAGCAAGTACTTTATTAACAAGTAGAATATTAACTGTTCAGAAAAATTCCTCTGCAACAATCAGCATTTCAACCTCCACATTGTTAATAGAGGTTGGTTGGGTTAATTGGCTAAGTGGCAGCTAAGAAGCTGCTGTTTAGGCTGGGTAGGTAAATGAAATGATGCAGCGAGCTTTTGTGGTTGGATGAGAGTTTTGAAATAATTGATTCTAAATTACCCCTATATATAAAGAAAGGCTACAGAAAAGTATGAAGAGGGCTGCATTTGCTCCACAAATAAGCACGGTGATGGAAATGCAGGCTGATAGGGCTGTTTTGCTAGTTATTCAGCTTTTGACAAAAATTGATGGGCACATCGCAATATTCTGCAATCCCATGCAGTTTCAAGGCATTGTTTATAGGTGTTAGGTTTATGCTATGACAAGATGATGATATGACCTACCTTGAATGTATTTGGGATGAAGCAGATTGGTGACTTGAGGTGGGGGGGAGGGTTAACTAAAACTGCTTGTGAGAGGGGTTACCTTCAAGGAAAATCTTTTTCTTACTAGAAAAATGCATTTCATTAACAAATTGTTGAAAAAAAAAAACAGATTTTTCTTTGATGGGCAATTTTTAATGTGTGTGTGTTGCATCTATCCGCGCCAATTTTCTCCCCATCTCTCTTCAGGAACAGAGGATCTGCTGCGCGAAAACATTGAGCCAGACGATTCCAACAAAGACGATTTGGCCTTTCTCAATGAAATCCTCAATGCGCCCTCTACTGGTGAGGATGAGTTTACTCGCGAGTGGCAGGCTGTTTTTGGTGATGCCTCGTCAAGTGGCTCCAGTTTTACTCCTGTGGAAAGTGACCAGCCGCAGAAAACAGCTGAGTTTATGCCATCCAACTTGTTGGACCTGAAAAGGCTGCAGCAATCACAGAGTGAGTTTTGTTCTTCACAGAGCAGCAATTTCTCAAATAGACTGTTTTTTTTTTTTTTTTTTTACAATTTACGCTGTTCTTGTTCTGCTCTTCGGTTTTCTAAACGCATAGCCCCATGGTAATCTTCTAGTTATAGGACTGGAGTTGTGCTGCCCAGCTCAGCTGTACGTGGGAGATAGAGGGTTAATTGTACTGTCTGTGCACACGCACGTTTCATTCCAGGTCGGCCGATGAGCACTCCAACGCCTGGTAGTGTGGCTACTGGTCAGTTCCACGGGGGCTGCTCTTCTACTGGAACCTCCCAGCAAAAGCCAAAGCAAGGGCATAAAAAGGTATTTAAAAATTGTTCTGCTTGTGTTCTCACCTTCTGAGAGGAAAAACAAAACAGTTGACAATAGTGTATAGTACATTTGTATTTCCTTATTACTGGAACCTATTTAAATAATAAGAGGAGACATCATTTCATTCAAGTATAAACTTAGTCTGCTTTTCTTGTGCGAATTTGAAAATTAATGTTTAAAATGAAAAAGATTCAAGTTTTTTTTTACTATTATTACTTAGACCGCAAGAAAAGCAGCTGTGTTTAAGGCTGAAATGGGTTTATTTTTTAAACAAAATTAATTCAAGTGTGGTAGCCCTTGAGAAGATGGAGTCGTCAGTACCAATCATAGTTTTTGGGTCATGTTAGATAGTAGGCAGACCTTTCCAGAAGTAGCTTAAACTCGGAATTAACGCCATCCAATTGTCTCAAATAACAAAGAAAACGTACACAGATTACGTCAATACTTGTCCCATCCTAATTAATGCTTCAAATATTCAAGTGATGAAACAAAGAATTTTCATATATTTTTGTGCTGATTTTGGTCATTTTATATTAAAAATTTCAATAAATTTATTTGAAAGTAATAATAAACCATTATTTTGTATCTACCAAACCTAAAAGATTAGGAATTTTCCATGCAGTATTCATTCTTAGGGCAAATGACCGAAACTTCTATTGTTTCCATGTTATTTTGGCAGCTATGACATATAATGCCTGATTAAAAAAAAAACAAATCTCAGATAAGTCAAGAGCATCCTTGGTTTTCAGTTTGATTGAGGACTTCAAATGCAGTTAACATCTGTGTCACTGGGGCATTGATAGTAAGATAACCAACAGTATCTTGTGTGACTGACACCTCATCCAATCTTAAATTATTGAATCCAGTCCAAGAACTCTATGTATGATTGGATGTATCCTTCTGCCTTACTAATAGCCACACTAAATTCTTCAACCATGCCTATTCTGCTACTGAGATGCATTCCACATCCTGGGGCTTTAAAATAAATGGACTGCTTTATTGGTGTGATGGTTTGCCTTCTCTCTGCTCTTGAGCTTCTTGGTTCAATTGGTAAAGGAATAGTAAAATCTTCAGGGGTGAATGACTATGCCATTTACTCTCTGGGAAGTTCCTTCTCCACTGAGCCTAGGCTTGTAAGCACAGAGAGCAGAATATTTATCATATGAAATTTAGCAAGCTTCTGTAGACAGTTATTGCTGCTGTTAATAGGATATAAAGATCCTAATTTGGTTTGAGCATGGCATAAGTTCTATATTTTCAGTCTGTTTTGACTGCCCAGGGAAAAAGGATGCATTTGGAGGATTTTTGTTGCGTACCACTGACAGCATATAAGCAATCCTAAGCATAGGAACAAACTAGCATTTTGAATCTAGTTGAGTTCTTTGTCAGTTCCGGAAAGAGTTAATATTTCAGGTATATCAGCATAATTTTTGTCCAACTTATGTGGGCTTAGAACCCATTGTTTTGTCTGTGACTTCATTTTAGCTATCCAATGAAGAGCAAATTTTCTCACTGTGAGATCATTGTCTTTAGCAGAGTAGAGTTTAAGGTCTTTAGAAATTGTAAAGTTTTCTTTGGCTAATTCTTGTGGACTATCATCCAGAATTATCAAGTTTCCTTCAGTCACTGATGATGCTTAAACTGTCACCAAATTCAGTCTCAAACTTACATAAATGTGGCTTGTTTGTTTTATTGTTTTTTTAATGTTCAGTATGTGGCAAGTTGAAAAGGTTATTTCTTCTGTAGTCATATAAATGGATGTATGACTGATGCTTATCTTCAGTCTGTACTAGGTCTTCATTGTCCTCAGATGATGAAGTCATGGAAATGAAGACTTGAAGGCCTCTTTTGTATATGCATGATAAGTAACAGGACCTACATGTGCGCTTGGACTGGCTGAGGACAGGACTTTGTTTTCCGGGTAGTTTCATGTCAGTGAAGATCAATGGACTTGGTCAATGGCTCACTTGTTTTTGAACCCATCAGATTTACTTGGTACTTTTCAATTAGTCTTTCTTTGGGGATTGCAGGCATCTCTCTCAAATTAATCTTTAGCTTCTCTGAGCTTTGTCATTTTCTGTGGTAGTATTTTTTTGATATTTCTTCATTGCAAGAGCCATTCAGAGTTATGGATTTTGGTGACTTACGGTCACCATTGTAGAACATACAAATACATTTCAGGTTCCAACCTAGGATGCTTTTCCAGCAGAGTAATGCATGTAAATGTAACTGCTAAACATTAAAGATGAAGCATTACAAATCTAAATCAGACATGCTACTTTTGTTTACAATACTCTTAACATTAAATATTGGTCTGACTGCACTGAATTGAGTAGTCAAGTTTGTTATAGCAGAGTTAAAGCAGCTATTCTAACTCATTTGGCATCTGGTTGAAGGACTATAGTATGTGAATTGAATTTAATTTAAATAATGTTCTTAATTTTCCTCTTTAGAACCAACAGGCAGACATGTCAGCATGGTTCAACTTGTTTGCCGACTTGGATCCTCTAGCCAACCCTGATGCCATTGGTAAGAAGGGCGATGAAATGACAGATGCTTGATGCCAACTCTAGGACCCAAAACTAGAGTTTCCAGGGACTGACTATGCGTGCATTGGTCCATACTTTCTAGGCTTTAAAGGACAGAGAACTGAGAATCTCTTATGAGGCAGCAGTAGTCTCATTCTACAGTGCTGGCCCAACCACCACTCTTACAGTTTGCGTGTACATATCCATAATTTTAAAGAATTGCTGTGCCATTGTAAAGTTGATTTCTTTAACAATTCCTTGCTGTCTGTGGTTGAATTTATTTATTTCTTGAAAACGACAGATCTGAAGGCCGCAGTATTGCAAAAAATAGTTTCAGATAAATGACAAACTGTGACACTGCCGACTTACTGATTCATGGAAGGGCATTTACTAGTTTCCAGAAAATCCCAACCTTCAATTAGGGATGGTGTGTCATTAACTTAAGATATCTTCATTTACTTTTAAAAAAAGAGGGGGGGGGCATCCAGAGCAGTTGAAAATTCATCATAAGAACTTCTAGAAATTGGTGGTGATAGCGAAAAGGTGCATAATTCTCTTTTCCTAGGATGAGTTTTGTACAAGTCTCTACATTCATGTTAACTGAACTGGTCCTAGTTGGAATACTTTCTCTCCAGTCCAATTGTGATGTTGGATACTTTTCTAAGCTATGAAGCAGATTTTAAAAGAATCTTGTACAAATAGGGTTTCTCTCCCAGTATTTCTGTTAAATGGTGCAATCAAATGAATTTTGTGAAACACACACACGCTTTGATTTTTGCTTAAAGCCCTGAAGTTCAGCCGTATTTCATATTTATTCATTGTAACAAAAGTAAAAATACAAAACTACATAATTATAAAGATTTTTATTCCAGATAAATGTCAATCCCACTTCCAAACTTTAACTAAATGTTGAAGCATTCATCTTATAAACAAATATGAAATTTCATGATTGCACTCTATATCAATGTTGATGATTCATTTTGGTTATTAAGAGATATTACGTCCTAAATTCACAGAAGTTAGGTACCCTCTCGCTAAAAACAGAACCAGTAAACTGTGGATCAGTTTGTTTTTTTTAATACTGGCATTTTTCTTTGCAAATTTGATGAGTTTAATTGATCTCCTTTAACCTCTTGGCAAAAAAATAAGCATTAGACTCTTAGTGATCTGAGTGCAAAAGGAAGCATTTCAACAGAAGTGATAGAATCAGTACATATTCTAATCCAGAAATAAAGAATTTCAGAGCTATCAATTTTGTTATTCCTAAAACAATTTTGGCCACACACACACACTGCCTATTAATTTATCATCTCAGAACTGCAATCTGTCTAGTAACAGTTGTGTTTTTTTTGGTCTCCTTGTTCATTAAACAAGGCACAATGAACATTTTTCCTCACCAACGTAGTTAAAACTTCTGGGCACATAAAGCAACTTTGACCACAAATGAAAATGTGATGGACTGATATGTAAACCAACTTTATTTAAAAACAAGAGTACGAAACTCAAAACTTCAAGCAACTAATGTTATGATTATTATTCAAGTCTAAGAATACTAGTAGTTCTGAACTAAAGATGTGCAGACCTATGACAAACCTTTAAGAGAAACTAATTTGGTTGATTGATTTTAATCTGCAAAAGCACTACCCATCCTTGTGAACAATTGAAATAAGGGGCAAATATCTAGTTTGAGGCCAGAATTAATTTGATGATAATAGACTGTACAGATAACTCTAACAATGTGATGATCAGTTTGTCACCAACATCTGTGCCTTCCTGCAGTTGCAATGAAGCATAGGCAATAATTACAAGTATCAATTATTTAGTACGTGATAAGTACAGTAACTGATAGGCAATTACCAGAACAACATGACTGCAGCAGCCACAGCTAACATCCTGATTGTATGTACATGCAACATAGGGACGTGTTAGCATGCTGTGTACATAGCAAAGACAAGAACAATAGAAAAATGAAGTTACATACATAAAATGATAGTTATCTACATTCCAGTATGGACCCTCCAGTATCACATTTGTAACAAACTGCCAACCAGCTTCTATAAATCAAGTTGGACCCGATAACAGCAAACAGATCAATCCATCCTTGACTGGATCTCAAATACTTAACGAGCTGGTGAGTTCACTATGAAACACTAGCAGTTATTGATCTCATTTGTAGATAAAGGAAAACAAATCAGTCTTATTTGATTAATTGTTAATTACAGATTAACGATTTTCATGGCTGGTCACAAAGTAAAGGAAATAAAGCTATTAACAGAAGTCAGCCAAGAATGACTAACCAATTCACAACTCATGCTAAGATCGATGTTACTAAAAATCGTTCCGACTCTCACTGATCTATCATCACAGTGGCTGGTCCAGCACACTAGGCTAGTGGCTGGGGAGGCATAGTTCTCAGCACCCTACCAGCAGGTAGGTGGGTCCTTGTCACGTAGTAGCACAAATGACTGACATCATTGAAACTCCTCATGATGCACCCCTGTCTCCAGTGGGGGTGGTGCATCTGGCATGGTTGAGCGCATTCCAGAAGTGAGGTAGCCTGCCACCCCAGGAGCTGTAGGACCTGCAGAAGAAATGGATTTAGAAACTGACCTTGGCCCATCACTATAGCACATCTTACTGTTTATAGATTGAATTCTTCAGTTACAGAGCTGTTGTGAGAATAGATGTAATAAACAAGGATTTACTGATCTAACTTTAATGTGTTAAACTCAACATGTACACACCGATGTATGAACAATAATTACCGTATTTAAAAAAAAAAAATTTTTTTTCCAAAATCGTAAATCAAAAATTAAACAATTTCCAAATGTTTAACAACAGAATGAGAAAAGGGCTGTCGTAATAGGTCTTCCCTGTAGAATCAGAGCTGGTTTACACAATACAATAAAGAAACAGATTGGCCGCCAGCTGAAATGCAGTTCTACTTCACTGTTTGATATCTAGTCTTGTACCGATTCCCTTGAATCGATGAGCTCTGCTAGGCTAAATGCATTGGGCGTTTCCCTGCCAGCCATAACTTCAGATGCTAAACAGCCCTTTTCTCTTGACTGGCCGGCCAGAGAAGTGTGCACGCACACAATGCTCTGATAAGTCGTCAGATTTCCCGGGATTCGCTTGCAGTACCAACACTCAGCCATGTGAAGTCAGACCAGCGCAGGTGTTAAGTTAACCATTTCTGATCCCACTTCAGCTACTCTGGGCTAATAAAAAAGCTTTGACATGCCAGAACAAGAAAAATCTAAGTGAAAATTAAAAAAAAAAAAAAAAAAATTTACAAGTTTTTTTTTTTTTTTTTTAAATTAGTTTGTGAAAGGTAACAACAATACATTAGTCACCAGCAAAACCGGTGTTAAGCACAGTGAAAAAAAGTCCATACGTGTTAGAGGCAAACAATCAGAAAAAACAACAACAACAACATATGCAGAAGTGGATTTGTCAGCAGTCACAGCTTTAGGGAATTATTACCGGCACACCAGGAAAACAAGGCCAAAATTTCTGTACAAAAACCACCCTGTTTTCAGTCAGCTCTAATTATGCTTGAAGGATACTTTCTAAGAATGCTAAATTATTTCAGAATCTGAGCAACGATCTGTAACCAGTCCGTCCGTCCGTCCATAGTCACACGCGCACAATTCTCAACTTTACGTGCCGTCTCTAGTAAGACAAATTTTCCATAACGTTCCCAAAAACAAGGAATAAGAATTGGATGACCGGTATGAAGTTGATGGAAACATGCTTTAAGAAAGAGAGTTTCAAAAGCTATTTTCTTCCCTGTGCCACCAGGTGAGAGTAAGAGAGGCATGCTGTTTTACCTGCTTTAGAGCTGTCAGCTTTGAAAAGGAATGGAAAAAAGTGTTAGACAGGGAATCTCTGATCAAAAGATTACATGCTCCAGTTGAATTGTAGATGGCATCACAAAAGCATTTTAATACTTGCTTCAGAAAACTACCTTCAAATTAATCAAGTAAATAACAAGGTAACCATTCATCACCATTTACAGTTGACTTTACCAAAATTATATCTCACCACTTAAGCTGCATTTCTTCTGGATAATACAAGAGTACAAATTCTCAGGTGCATCAATCGTTTTTACCAGAATGTAGATGTACACCTTAAATGCTTTTTCAAAAAACTTATTCCCAACACAGTGGATGGACATTAACTTCTAAAAGGGCTCCACCTCCTAGACTTTGGTTGGCTTGTTCCGATAATTCAGTGGTTTTATTAAAATAGCGCAGCCAAAAGTACATCATCACACTTGGTTCTGTGTGATTTATCTGTGCACAAAAGGTAACAAGAACAATCTCAAAAGAGAAAGATTTTCTTCCACTTCAAATGTCTGCTAAATGTGCATTTAGCTTCCAAAGGAAGATTTGTGAAGTTTAAGTTCCAACTCGCACGACTTTCAAAAGACACAGGATCTCAACTATAGAGTTCTCAAGTTGAAACACACACACCCCCCTTTTTAACACAACAAAACCAACATTTCCTTGATCAGTAGCTGCAAAAACAAAACAGCTATTGCCATGAAATTTGAATTCCTAGAACCTTTTGTATAGTTTCAACAAATTGTCAGAAATGGTCTAAGTAATTTGTTGCAAATTAGACCCAAAGTGGGCATTTTATCGTGTTACATAGTGAGAGAAACCATGTGTGGAACTTAAGTTACCAGGCTGAGCATTGTTTTTCTGTGGTCTTGGTATGGAATATAGAGTATGAGCATTCTACCATGGTCTTCTACAGAGCTGTCTCTGAAGATGTCCTTGCTGAGCATGTAGCTAAAGAAATACCCCAAACTTCAGAGGCCAAAATGACCAAGTGCCTTTGCAGAATTCTTGTAAACTATACATAAGATGTCCATATCTTAAGGTGTAACAATCACCGAAAGCTTCTAAGGGATGAAAACCATCCTAGTATTTGTGGAGATGGTTTTTTTTTCAACTTTAGTGCTCTGCAGCTTTGGAACTACAACTTTTTTGGGGGTGAACCCAATGCATCTTAAGAAATTATATCCAAATAGTAAAGGATAAGGTGATGTGGAATTAACCCAAGAACAATCTGGATAAAATGTGCAATATTTTGTGAATCTTATCATTTATGAAAATGCAATAGTTAAAGATTTCATGTCACAAGAATAAGCTGCTTTGTCTAAATCTATAAAGGTTGTACATTCTTCTGTGTAACAGGAGAAAAAAACTGCTTAAAGGAAATAGTTACTGTCTTTAAGAACAGTGTAATCAACTCAAGCTTCCCTTGGGATACAGGTCTCCAAACTGCTTTAGATCATGAATTGGTTGTGCAATATCATTGCACAATTTGGTAAGCCATTCTTCCGTATAAAGATGTAAAAGCATTCTATTCTGGAAGTAATTTTTGCAAAGTATTTTAAAAAAATACAAATCTGCAAGAATCTTTGTCATCATCTGCTGCTCATTTTTTAAAGAGTTTAGTGTAATGTAAAACTGAATCCATTAAAAAAATGATAGTTACTTTTCAAACAGTACCTTAATTAATACCACAAATAGTTCAGTTAAATTTGACTTATATGCAAATAACATAACTAAAATATTTACAACTCCTATGATAAGTAGCAAGATTGCTACCATTTGCACTTAGAATTAAAATTAAGTATACCTCATTTGGGAAATTTCTTTTATATGTACATAAACTGGTTTCTGAAAGTTGTGCAACCAACAAAAATAGTTTTTAAATGGCTGGTTTTATTCACCAAATATTTAAACTCTTCATTAACAACTTACAGCACAGTACGTAAATGAGTTCATAGAAATACAAATTAGCTGTGGTATAAAGCCAAAAAAAAATCTGGTTTGTGCTCATTCATTTTGGAGGAAAATGTTACAAATGGACAGCCATGGGTAGAACAGAGGCAAGTAAGTCAGAATTTTTAAATTTGAACAGAAGCATTTTCTTAGCTATGAAGACAATTCCAAATGCATGGAATTATTGTCTGAAAGTTCAAGATCAACCACACGGCACAACCCCCAACAGGTGGTCACTGTCTCACTTTCAGCTTAGCAAAGCAGAACTTCAAAATCAATCCAACCTGCTTCTGATCTCTCTCTGGCTACAGACCAGCATCACCAATATGCAAAAGTCTGCATAGAGTTGGTCAACCAAAAACTTTTCAAGGACAAAATTAGATATATCATAATACATTCATCCAAAAAAAAAAATCTAATCTAACTGTTAGATCCATGCAAACTTAAGTTTTAATTGCAATGCATTGTAATTATGTTTGTTTTTGGGATTAAATTATCCCAATTCACTTATGCATCATATCTTGTACTAAAGTCTAGTTCCTACTAGTAAGTAATTAAAAGGGGATTTACTTAAATGTACAGCTGTTAAATTTGTTTCAGCTTGCTCAGTATGTCTAACATCTATTTATCGCACTAGAATATTTAATAATCTATGTACAGAACAAAAAAATATATTTTAGTCTTCATTACAATTTTAGTAGTAGTTTTATAATGGAGAACTAGTCACCAAGTCTGACCAATGAATGAACTAACTGGTTGAGTTTTATTGAATCAGAATTTAAGAGACAGATTGCCACTTCTGATTAAAGACATTTACCCATTTTATAAAAATCTAATTTTCTTAAGCTGTTCTACTATATAGCTGATGCTGTGTTACCCGGCATGGAAACAAGGCTAGATTTATACTTACCTTTTCACTGTTTTTAACCTACAGTTATCCCAATTTTATTCTGGGAAATGATTAAGTAAGTAAATTCAAGAACTTTTCAAGACTGCATATCACCTTGACCCACTGCTATAAACAGTTTAACCAATGCTACGAACATGTTGCCAGGACACCACATGACTGGAGCCATGTTCTCTTCACTGATGAATCAATATTCCCTCCAGATGAATATGTACCATCTGGAGGGAATATTGAACACATTAGCCCACAAAACTCATGGAATGAGATAACCATTGTGATAATGGTGGGGGTGTGATGGTCTGGGCAGAATTCCATTTGGTGAGCATATAAAGACCTGCAATCGTTTCTAGCCAACAAAGACTTGGAAATCTGCGTTTGAACAAATACTTCAGCAATCTAAGTCATTATTCAGAATACAAATGAAGTCAAACAATCAAGTTTTCTTAAAAAGCATCAGTAAGTCAGTTAAAAGATTGAATATCCCCCCCCCCAACTGAAGAGAGTCATATGCATCCTACTGACGAACTGATATTTTTCTCCAGAACTGTCTGGCAAAGTGATTTTGTGAGAGGTTTGAAAAAAAAAAAGATTCCTGTCTAGCACTTGTACAGAATGATTGTTGTATGAGAAACAAACTGATAAACCAGATAAGCGTCACACTGATTCATCCAAATCTGAATACAATTTGAAACTACAGCCTACTACTTCATGGTCTGAACTAGAGGATGTATGACACCAGACTGGATGATTTCAGAAGTAATTTCCTCAACGAGTTAGGAAGGTGAACAGCAGTAGCCAGAAAAATGCCAACAGATTTGACGAGCAGGTCAACAAGCAGTTTTATCATTTGGTGTCTGTTCTTCAACCATCACAGGTGTATCGTCAATATTACAGACAGGGCTGTCCTCATGGCAGCTCATTTTTCTTCACTTGCAGCAGAACAACATTGCTGCTGGAAGTGCCCTATTTCTCCTCTCTCACAGACATTTGTCTTTGTGCTGACACTTAAAGACCATGACTCCTAAATCACAAGAGAAAGTTAATTTTCAGCATTTGCATGGAACCGAGTAAAGATCTAACAAGTCTGACCAAACAAAGCAAAAAGTACTTTGGTTATTTTTAATAGTTGACTAAGATGACATTGAGCCTTAATCAATTTGTTGGCTATTTCTGAAGGTTCATGAACTGGCAAGCGGGCAGCTTCACATGGTTTTAGGACATCACCATATTCTCAATAGAAAGTATCAAATTCAAAGCCTTTTTGACTGGAAAGAAATCCCTTAACAGGTCCAGCCCTTCCTAACAGTAAGTTAAAAGCTCAAAGGCCAATAAATAGCAAGTTCCCAATGTACAGAAAACAAACAAAATATCCACCGAGCAGCCAGTGCAAGTATGAGAAGCCTGCACAATAGTTGGTCTGCCATTACACTATTTTCTAATGCCAAAAAGTGCTTAAGTGACAAGGATCTATTCCATCTATCAGCATTACTACTTTCTTACCTGTCAGGTAGCCTGAAATATTTGAATTTGAAATAAACAAGTCATGTTTCTGGTCCTTATAATCCTTCCAGACAGAAGACTTCTCCAGAATGGTGGTAATCTGAAATAGAGAAATACATTAGAAGATTCAAAGGTCTTAGACATTTGTTACAAATATTAAACCTGCTAAGTTTGAATTTTAAACAATCTAAGAGAAAAAAAAAAAAACTTGTTTTTAAAATCTTTTAGGTTAAGTGTAGGGGCAGGAATAAAAAAATTTTTTTTTTCAGCTATCCACTAATCACTGGGGTGGGTCATAATTAACTACAGTTCCAGCACAGCAGTTAGATAACAGAATTGTTAATGAGTGGAATACATTACTGGCAAGTGTAATTAGCAGTGACAGTATTAATCAATTTATGAAACAAATTGATGTCTTCCTGTTTCCTTGTAATTACTAAACACAGCACAGAGCTGGTGTGGAATACCTTGTAAATAAACAGCCTCTTTCAAATTATGGTAGCAACTAGAAGTGAATCTGGAAGCATGAACAAGCTCTTATTTAAAGAAACCTCATTTGCCATCTTACACCTGAAAGGAATGCCAACTACACTTGTCTAAAATAATGAACAGTAACTAACAGCTCTGGTATTTAAGTCAGAAGAAAACTTATTGTTTGCACAAAACCTATGAAGTCCATGCCATTCAAACTATCTGTTGAGATGTATACAAAAACACAAGTACAAAATTAAAAAATGCACAGCATATACATTATAAATACGGTGTAGAGTTCTTTAGAGGAAACTTTCTACATTTCAAACATGAAGCTGTCCTTTCAGCTCTAGTTTTCAGCTAACCTGCTTTTGAGAGGAAGCAAGTCAGCATCCTCACCTAAACAAATGTAACAGGAAGATGTGGTCACCAGAATGACAGTATCAGGTTCTTCAAGTAAAGCTACATATGTAGATTCACTTGCCATAGTGGTGAGTGAAAATTGTAAATAAAAACTTACCAATGGATTGAGCACAAGATTTAGCACTATACCATGAATCAACAGTGTAAAACAGATGATCCGAATGTGTTTCAGAAGTAAAATGATCTGAAACCACAAATGTTTCTGCATGCAGTAAATCACTGATGTTTCATTAATCACCTGAGTATCTACAAGGATTAAATTGCATTTGTACATTAACCAGGAGTGACTCACCTGTTCGCTGTACAGCAAGCTTCGCTGCATTGCTTTAAGAGCCTTCACAATCTGAGCCTTGCTGGCTGCAGGGTTCTCAATGTTCTCCAAGGGATTCTGGAGAATTTGCAACAAGAAGGGCACCAGATCCACCTTGAGTGCCTGGAACAGAGGCAGAAATATTCACTTAATGTACACTTTATCCCTTCACTCATAACAGTAAGCATTTCAATAATGCGGTGACCAAAAATACCTAAAACTCTCCTTACAAACAAAGGAAGTAATCATGAAACTTGACAAATATAAAGAGCAGGGTATCCACCCTGAGCATACAAAACTGATTTTCTACTGATAGAATCTGAGTAAGTACTTATTTTTGCTTCCGAATTTCCACATGCTATCTGGAGCAGTTCAGAAAAGTAAACTTACTTGGGATACCAGCTCCTCATCTCCTTTCTCAAACATCTTACAGAAGATCTCAGCTGCTTCCACCAACATATCGTTTCGAACTTTCAGACCCACCATCAGGGGATCAAGAGATTCTATGGAAACCATGCTCCTGATACAAATCTACAAAAACAAAGCAAAACACTGCCATAATAGAGGCAAAACAGGTAAAATACAATTTCCTTACAAGAAAGAAAAGAAACCTTCACAGCTAATGGCCTTCAACTAACTTTCTATCTCAACCCAATCTTATTAATATTTGTTTGGTTTTATCTTGTACTTAAGTAGCAAAAACGAATTTCTAAAATTTGTAAAAAAATCTTTTCATAGAAGCAGACAATATTCCACACTAAAAAAAAAACAAACAAAAAACTTGGTGCACTGGATTGAAAAGTACAAGAAAGGAAGAGTGGAGCTACAGAATCCACTAACAGTATCATAAACCAACATGGTGCCATTACAGCACCATTGCTGACAACTACATCTAACCCAGCATCTGCCTACCATGGCACACTCCCAGCTGTCAGTCCACTCCCCAAAACAGTTTAGTTTATAAAAAAGTAGACAAACAAAAATCTCTAGTCTTGATAAAACAGATTTAAGTCCATTCCACTATAATATTCCGAAAAAAAGCTAGTGAATTGTGCCAAGTTTTAAAATTATTTGTTAAGATCTCAACTATAAAGATATTTAAAAGTGACAAAATCAAATTTTTTTTTTAAATCACGAACGACTTACATCACTATTGACCAACTCACGCACCACCTGAATGGCTGCCTTTGGAATGGCACTGTTGCGAGAACTCATCACCTGAAAAACTTTGGGGATGTAGCCAAGCTGAGGAACCTGGTCAAGCAAGGCTGTCTGAGTCTGGAATAAGCACATGATTGCCATTGTCACAGTCTCCAGCACTTCTCCCTGGTAAAACAACATTACATGAAGCTGAAAATAGTTCTAAAAACTGGAAATTGTGAGATAAAAAATTTAATAAATTCAAACATGTTAAACAAGTTTGTCGCGTGGTTTACTGCTCCATAAAGTACTTCAGACACAACACCATTCCAAACTTAATCTCCAAAGGCTGACATCAGCAACACGACGCAGAGTTGGTAAAGAAAAGAGCTCACATCAGGGGCTGGACTGCTGATGAGGTTCGCCCATATCTCAAGCAACTCTGTAAGGAATTCTCGAGGTTTCCGTAACACCCACCCAGGGTTGGAAATGAACAGTCTGAGAAAGACTCCGCCAGCAACCAGCTCGCCCTCCACATCAGTGTAAACAACTGAGAAATCATCGGGTAGTGTCCATTTTGTGTCAGGGTTATCTTGCTGGCACTGGAAGTGTCTGGAAGAAAAACAAGTAGTAGAATTTTATCTCAGAACTTCACACACAACTTTCCACAAACCACTATCAATAATGAGGGAAGGGGCTCCATTCACTATTGAAAATACCGCTGCCAGTCACTAAACCCTCCCAGCCCTTACACACACACACGAGAACAGGAATTTCAACACCTACTTCTCCTTTAGTGACTGGATGATGTTTGACACTTTCACTCTAGCTTCTTCATTCCATATCAATTCAGGGTTTTCATGAATTCCTAGAAAGAAAAAAACCAACAAACTTCAGCCTCAGAAAATTATCATTTTCTTGTTTAATTTGTTTTCCCTTCTATTGACAATGGATTAAGTTATCTGAAAGCTTTAACTACTGTTTGTTTTTCTTATTTTTATTACTCTCTCTTCCACTTTTCTTCTGCTTTTTTCCTACTTCCTAACAAATCTCACCAGTTGAGAAGACAGTGGCATAGGAATACGAAAAGCTCAGATCATCAATGTGTATCCCACTACAGCTGACGTAATCTCCAACAGACTTGACTTATTAGTCTTGCCACTGGATCCAGGTGATTCTCCAGTGTTTCACTATTTTCCAATTCTTGCATTAGTGCCAATTCATCCACAACTTTCTCAATATGTCCAGTGAAAGTGGGAGGCCAAGCAGTAGATATGGATACAATAAAAACTATACTTGCAAACCAGCATTCAGACAGCTCTGAATAGGGTGGTTCTCCACTGAATGAAGCAGTGGTAAAGTTTAGTAGCCATACTTAGAATTTATTGCTTACCTCCATGGCACAAAGGAGCTAGAAAAGTGCCATAAACATTGCTTGCTTTATATTTTCCTGGTCAGCTTAACTTTAGCTGATGGACCAATAATAAACATTTAAACGTAGGGGCTAGTAATGTGTGAACACAACAGGACACTGACATAGCAAAAAAGACCTGTAAGAACTGCATAAATTGATTGGGAAACAAGACAATACAACAGACATCACTGGGCTAAAGATCATTTAAAAGATACTGGTGCAAGTTACATCTTCTGGATTAGGCACCCCAAAGAGCAGCACAAGAAAACTGGAGTTGGCTTTGTTGCGAAGTAAAACAGTATCCAAGTTGACAGCCTTCCAAAAAGAGTAAAATGATTGCCTGATGACAGACTGTCATACAGGTATGACATGTTTGTCAGTGTCTATGCACCCATCAAGATAAACCTGATGAAATCAAAAGACTAGCTAATCATCATGGGAAACTTCAATGGAAATATCATATATTAGTAAATATGGCATAGAGAAATGCAACAGACATGGAACACTGCTCTTTAAAATGTGTACAAAACATCACCCAACCACCACCAATGCTTTTCCAGCTTTCAAAAATAAAATATGGATGTATCCTTGCTTCATACATTGCCACCTAATGAAATGCATTCTGATCAACCAGAGATGTATCAAATATGTTAAAATCATAAGGGTCATGGAAAGAGCTGTGTTGGACTAACCACAGACTCATCAAAGCAAAAGCTAGATCTCAAACTAGTTCCACTTTGATACGAGGTTTGCCATTTTGTCTTTGAACTAAATGTTGCCAAACTTGAAGCAGAAGAAAAAAACAAATCTCTAGCAATGCAAAAAACATTTTAGTACAGTCAATGCAGCTCCTAGAAATGCTGAAATAGATCGGAAGAACTTCAGTATTCCCTTATGCTCTGCAGCCAGCAAGACCCACAAAAAACCCTTCCCCAGAAAAACACTCATCAAACCTGAGATCAAACTGCTCAACAAAAAACACTTTTGTAAAGGCATGGTTAACTGACCCATCATCAATATCAAAGAAAACTGCATACTGCAAGTGCAGAGAAGTCCAAATAAAGTTGACAACAATTGAAGATAAATGGAGTGACAAAGCCAAGGAAATCCAATTGTGCTGACAAGCATGATACAAAGAGGTTCTGTGAGGTAGTAGTCTATGATCACTAATCAAATGGCACACATCTCTTGGGTGATAATGGGTCTACTTTGCTGAATCTTAAAACCTCTAATTTTAGACAGATGAGATTTAGAACTTTCTGAATCATAATTCCAGTATAGACAATGAAGTAATATATCATCAATTTCAAAGACTTTCTTGCCATGGAGCCTACATTATCTGAGATCATCAAGCCTATCAGGTTTCTAACCCTGTCTACTTAGTGTCTATGCTTGATACCCGACTACCCAAAAAGGTATTTTACTCTTAACTGAAGCTTGGCAAACACACTCATGGCAGCCAATTAGGAGGAGGTATAAGAACTGTCTAAAGGTCAACTTAAAGAAACTGACACCTTGCTGTAGATGCTTGAGAGTAAGAAGCTTGCAACTGAAGGCAATGGTTCATACTGGAAGATTGATGTCAATCACATCAAACAGACCAAACAAAATAGCTCTAAAGAAATCATGGCTAAGTCAAGTGTTCTGAGTGTGAAAGAACTTTCCTTGCCAAGATTGGATTGTACAACCAAACAAGGACTGCAAACAACTAAATCCATCACTGGAATGGAGATGAAAACATTGGATGTTATCATCAACAATAACAGACATCCATCATATCACTGAATGAAAGAAAGAGCAAAAATAAAACAATGGACTTTATATTTTCACAATGCTAAAAACACAACAGATGGCTAATTTCTCATTTTGGTAGATTTGCCCAAGAAAGGCTTAGTAAGAGAATATGTTTGGAATCAGTAAACTTTTCTCCAGAGGCAAAGTACTCACTGAGTCATAGTGCACAGTCTTACCTTCAAACATGTGTATGCTGGTTTCAGCAGAATCCCTCATAGCATCCATGAAGATGCCAGGCAGGAATTTGGTCAAAATGATGCGGACCTTGGGTCCAACCAATTTGTCTGACAGCATCTTGGCAAAGAGTTCTGCAGTCTTTTCCCTCACAATTGGGTTTGTTGCATTGCAGAACAGATCCAGCAGATAAATCAGAGCACCTAGAATTAATAAATAAGAGTAGATGAAATAACTGAGTAGATTTCTTGCCTTTAGAAACTTCAGTATAAAATTAACAAAGAAGAGAGACTCACTCTTACCTTTAGCCAAAGCTTCCTTGACTATTTTAGTACTGGACATCAATGCAAACAAACTCTCTAAGGTCAGCAAATGACCTGAAACAGAGGATACATTTTAAAAACATGAAAATTTTCCCTTCTATTCACAAAAAAGAATGCTAACAAGTTTACCAAGTCAAGCTACACAATCTTTTTTGTCCAAAATAGACAGTTCTATGATGAAGGATCTTTATACAAGACAGACCCTGAATCAAAGTAAATGTTTGAAAAACCTGCAGGGGAACTACAAATGCAACAGAAAAGAAAGATGGTGATACTACATACACTGGGTAAGACCCTGGATTGCAAGAAGAAGGTAGGACAGAACCTCAGAGGCAGCAATGTCATTGACACACTCTTGATTGGCTGTCACGCTACAGATGACCTGAAATTATTGAGATTCATTTAAAACAAACAGGCCTACACAACTCCTGAAAGCAAGGACTGGCTGGCTTATGCATAGACAAAAACACTAAACAATTCTGAATTAGCTTTGTTTGAGATGGACTACAGAATTTTTCTGCTTCAATCAAGTTCTTCCATCATAATAGGCTGCATCTGACTTCTAGGCACTTACAACAAAAGCATGAGTAAAAGGAAATGATGTTTCATTAAAAAATTAGAAAATTCAGGATTAACACAAACTGGTCTGTATTTTGATGTTAACTGTTTCACTGCCATGGGCCCTCATTGTGGCCTGCCAGACTTGTAAAACAGCCACTTTAATAGCAATTTTTTTTATTACATAACATGACTTGATCTGTACCAAAACTTGATAAAAGTACGTTTTTTACTGGTAAAAATTAGTGAAAAGGTCAAACAAAAAGAAAACTTTCATTTAGGAAGAAAAACACACAAACACAGGAAAAATTCAATAATTACAGCTCCAGATTAAGGTTGGATGTTCACTCACCCAAACTAGTGATTTTAAGGAAATCTATTTCATCAAAAATTACATTAGTAAATATATTTTAGAAATCTGTGACAAAACTGCTACAAAATATTAATGTTACTAAAAAAATAACTGATATAAGTGGAAATCTTAAAGATACATTAACCGTCACACAAATGTTGAAGTAAACTGCATTTTTTTTTTTTTTTGGAAAATCTAAAAACACTTAACAAATTTTGACAGTTCCATTTAATTAAAGTCAAAGAAATATTTGAGAACTTTAAATATTACAGGTAAAGAGATACTAAAAAAAACGGCTTGCATTTGTGTACTATTCTACATGGCACCGAGCATCAATAACCCTACAGGACTACAAGAGGAAAACCAGACTTCCAAAAAAAAAAACAGCATACATTTCATCTACCTGTTAAGTCATTTGAGGAATGCAAGAGTTTATGCTGACTTGAGGACTACCAGCTACACACACACTCACCTCCAAAGCACATTTCTGCAGGTTAGCACAGTTCTCCAGGCGGAGCAGAGAAAATAGCAACTTGAAATGGCCAATACACTGGATTTCCACACCTGAAAGAGAGAAAAACAGCTTCATAGTTGTTTTATATAAACCTTGAAAAATACCTACTACCTTTGAGCAGATACTCAATCTCTCTCTCTCTCTAATGGGTCCACACAGATCTGAAACAATTACATCAACTACTGAAAACTGCATCATCATTCACGATCAAGCTTGACATCTTGTTGTTACTTTTTGGAAGTCATCAACAACATTTGTACATGCAGAAACATTTTTGAAGTTAACCTCATCCACACAAAAGCTACCAATTTCTTATCTCAAGTAACAAACTATCTCAAAAGAAACTTGTTTCTTCATGTCCAGTTTAATATCTGAGCTAAGACAAAAACTGCAAAATGAAAAACAAACAGCCAATCTCCTTCAGAAACAACTTACATGTCTCTGCTGTTCAGTTTATAAAACTATCCCATCCTTCAAACAACTGATAAAAGATACAAGGAAAAAAAAAGGGTATGTACAGAGTGATCAAAAAGTAACTATCAGCAGAAAATGTAGTGTGTTTTCATTTCAATACATTAACTCTTACAATAAAGTATTACAATAAATTATGTATTACAATAAGTGCTGAAAATGAGTCCCACTCATGTTTAAACATTTTTCCATATTTTTCTATATTCTCAAAAAACATTTAATTTTTCAGATGTTATTCCTCTAATTAAATTGATGACATTTTACTTCAGTTTATTGATGGATTAGGGATCATTTTCAAAGACCTTTGCTTTCACTGCTTTCCACAGGTAAAAGTCTGAGGGCTTAAGGTCAGGAGAGCATGCAGGCCAAATTCCTTTTGATATCAGCTGATCACTTCTGGCAGTTTCATCAAATGAGCAGACGTATGAGCAGTGGCTCCATCCTGCTGGAAGGAGTCTTCAATTTCTTCTTTGTCTAACTCACCAATAAAAGGATAGTACGTTGTTACAATGACACTGTGAATTTATGTTTTTTTCAAAAAATATAGGCCCAGTAATGCATTTCCTTGATATAGCCACCAATACACCAATCCTTTCATCATGAAGCAATTTCTCAAACAGTTCATGAGGGTTAGAAGTAGACCAAATTCTGGTATTCTGGCTATTAACATATCCAGAGATGAATCCAGCATTCATCAGAAAAAAGTTATCCAATATGTTGTCGCTGCTTACATCAATAAAATTCTTAAACCAGTTGCAATATTTAACTCGCTTACTGTGGTCTGCAGCTTTCAATTCGTGCACAACTTTCACTTTATACAGGTAAAAATTTAACTCCTTTAAAGCATTGTGGGCTCTCATGAAACATTCACTTGTTAAGAAAGTCGATGCAGCAATTTTGAAGGGTGCTGAGGCATTGCATCTGAAATTTTTGACAACTTCTCCTTGTTCAACACTTTTGGTCTACCTGATCGTTGATAATCCTCAACAGAACCAGTATCTTCAAATTTGCTAATCAGTGCCCTCACAGCATTTCTGTTCGGAAGCTTTGCATCAGGAAATTCTTTTAAAAATTCATTTTGAACTCGTGGTGTATTTACCATTATTCGCGTACACTTTCTTGATTTGAAAGATACATTTGGCGTTTGAAAGAACCATTACACAAAAATCACATTTCACTTTTACAAATTTGGGAACTACAGTACAAAACGACAAAACACAAGAAGAATCCAAAATTATTACAAATATACTCCACTGCATAGTTATTTTCTGATAACCCTGTAGTTTGTTGACACAAACAAGCTGAAAGGTGTTTCATTTTTTTAGTTACTTAGCATTAATGTACCTTGAATCTTCACAAACCTATAGAGAAAAATCATTGATCTACCTGGATTGTTCATGATAACATTGCGAAGAGCTTCCAGTGCCATCTCTACTTTGTGGAGCCTGTCTGTTTGCCCACTCTGAGCCAGCCCCACATGTCTCTTCTGCTGCTGCAGTGCCATAAGGGAATACAGATACTGAAAGTAGAACCAGTTAAGTTCAAATACATAAACTAACATTAAAATACCTGACTAGAAGCTGATATTCAAGAATAGTTTAATGATAAAGATTCCACATTAACTGAAATAAGAGATGTTCCGTACTAAATAAAATGGTGCTAGGTGAGAGGAAAAACCTAGTCACAAGTACAATTATTAACAAATCAGTCACTTTGTATTAACCAGATGATGCCAAATATCTTTATGCATTACATCCTTATAGTATTCAACTGCCTAAATATATATTATTAGAAAATTGTTTTGTATTCAAAAGCTTCACAACTTTTGCCTCTTTACATAAATCTAACATGAACCTAAGATGACATTATTCTGTCTCAGTCAGTTTAGCAAAAACATTTTTAAAATTTATCTGGCTTCCAAATTTGCTTTGTGGTGCTCCCTTATGTAGAAAAGAAAAAAAGAACTGGTCTAAAATGAAAATAAAATCAAAAAAGACCCCATCATGGATTCACAATGCTACCCTTAGACATTCTACTTCCAAAGAAGAGCAGGAGACCATCATGAAGTCTTACCTGGGCTTGAGATCCTAGATAATCTAGCAAATCTATTGTGAAGCCTTTGGAGTTCTGAAAATAAAGCAAAATTACAATAAAAATTGACATTACCTAAAACAATCATGGACAGCTAATCCAACAAATGCTCTCAGTGTATCAAAAACTATCTGCTAAAATTTTTCCTTCAAATGCATCACTACATTAAGTCGCAACAGTTTTGCTTCATCAGTGGACTATAACACTGTCAGTCAGATTTACAAATTGAAGGAAGATTCATACAGACTATCAGTTTACTCTCATTAAATTGTGTTACAAACAGTGCCAGATTCTACACAGGAAAACAAAGCTAATGAATATTGTCTATACACTTTCTGTACTACAGATAATTTAATCATGTACCTACTGAAGTTTTGCATTGTTTAACCCTTTCCTGTTCAGGAACTGCAATATTTAATATTCACAAACATTTAGACAATTTCCAAGATGGCTGCACAAAATGTACCTACCTGATTAAAATTATTTAAAAAACATCAGGTAGTCAAGAAATAACTCAAATGACTTAGCACAGTTTAGTAATCCAAATGAAAAATGTGCAGAAAGTCAAAAATAGAGAGTAAAAAATCACCTAACTGTTGTATAGAGCTGCGGATATTGATTCAATTTCGAATCTCCTGTCATTATTTTTGGCACTAAATCTCTCATCTGCCAATAATCCTCAATGGTCGGCAAAAACTTAGAGTTATGTTTACTGTTACAGAAATTTTCATTTCCTCCCTGGTGGTATTTATCCAGGTGTTGTCACCTCTGCCTCCCTGCCTGCCTCTCCCTCTCTTGGTCTATGTAGCATTGCTCAGAGAACTCCAGTGACTTTGTATCATCTGGGGCATCAATCTTCAGGCTGGCTGATTGCAAAAACACTGGTATGTTGATCAACCACAAATCAAACTCCACTTGACAACCTCACTCTCCATATCCAACACCTGTCATCACTGTCCAACCAGCTAAATGAGGAGATCTAAGGTATGAATACTCAACATCTCCACAAGGATTATATTCCATCACATATCAAGCAAATAATGCCAGGTGGTTCATGCTAGTAGCTTCACTAGTAAAACTTTTTTTTTGCAAAAGCAAAACCTGATATAAATAACCAGACCAGCATCCTTCCACACGTACCATCTATAGTATAGATGGTAGTCATTAAATGACTCATCAGTACCCGACCAGATTCAGCTGACTTAAATGGAAAGGGATTAAATTAATTTCCAGGGGGTCTGCATTATCAGCAACAAATGGCCATAATTCCACTGTATGCATAAAGTTTGGCAAACGTTGAATCTAACTACTTACATCAAAAGTCTGAAAAGCAACTTGCTCCTTTGCTTTTAGGGGGCAGGGGCGGCGTCCTGTATTTTTTCCTACTTCCTAACCAACTCATATCTACGTGTCACTTGACTTAGAAAGTGTCAACTAGGAAAAGCCCAGTTTCTCTCTTTCTTCAGTAGTTTAGCACTTGTCCCCAAAACAGTAGTATTAGAATCTGACAGTTTTTCACCTCCAAACAGAATGTGGGCTGCTCATTATAGATGCGGACAAATATCTCTCCAACGATCAACTCTTTGTCGTGGATGTCGAAGATGAAGCTGGCACCATAATCCGAATCACAGTCTCCCTGGTATAAAAGAAACAGAATGTTTACTATCTGACGACAGCTTAACTTAAAACATGAGTCACCGTTCGACATTAACTCGGCTAAACTAGTACACTGATTTCAAAACCCAATCACAAATTTAAAAACAGAACTGTTAAACTTACAAATTTTAAGATTTTTAACGATTTAAACTAATTCCATTTTTTAAATAAAATTTAAAAATTGGGGTTGATGCAATACAAGAAATGAAGGCAGAAGAAACAAAACAGTAGGGTGTTTTTTTTTTTTAATTAAGAGATACTCACACTCTTCACCATCCTCTGTTGCTGATCTCCTAAGTACTCTATGAGTTGCACCCTGGTGGCATTGTCCCAAATGAGATAGGGATTCTCTGTGTTGCTGTTTAACAGCTTTAGAAGCTACAAGAGTAAAGCCAGAACATAGGAATGACTTAGCTGTTCTGATCTATAACATCCAATCAGTAAACTAACAACTTTTTCTTCCTGCAACAATCAAAAATAAAACCTGCTTACAATGTAGTGATTTCATTCAGAAAATGAACATGAACAATTAAGCAAGCTGCTTGTTACCTCTGAGGCCGACTTATTAGACAACTTTCTGGTAAGGTGTGGTGTAAGCAGGGCAAAGAGAGACTTCTTCACTGCTGGATTGTCTGGACTGGCCTCATCCTCGTCTGTGTAGAAGCCACCAAGCCGTGCACATGCCATGATGCACAACTTGGCCAGTCGGTTTGCTGCCTCCTGTTACATATAAACGAAAATGGTTATGCAGTCAATATCTTAAAATCCTAAATTGACATCTTGTTTTCTATTCTAAGCATCAGTTGAAAATAAGTAACAGAAATTCAAACCACTAAAAAAAATAGTGAACAAGCTTTTTTTGAAAATATGGAACACCTTGAAAAATGTTTGTTTCAATAAGCCAATTAAGAGTTAATATCTGCTTTACAACATCTCAAAGTAGAGTGTGGAAATACTTCAGAGCCAAAGTTTTTATAAGAAAAACAAATCTAAAAGACAACTGAGTTATATTGGTTTATTGTAAATAAAGATAAAAATCCCTCAGTGCAGAAAATAAATCTCTAACAAGTATAAAAGATTACAGATAAAAATTCATTTTTCCTATCACCTGTTCTACTTAAACTTATCGCAAATTTTACCTGCTGGTTTGTCTCATCACTTTTCTCCACTCCACTCTCTTCAAGTGTGTAGTCATAATTAAAGAGGTTGAGTAGTAGATGCCAAAGGATGCCAGCCTGATACAGGTGAGTTTGGAGCCAGTAGTCCACGCAGAATGCACTCACACACTCCACTACCACTGCGCACAGCTTCTGCAGGTGCTGAAATACAAGTAGTCACATTAATGCATTTATGTCTATTTACCTGCTTAGTCTCTATAACTTTACTATCAATCACCAGGTTCTTGACAGAAAAGGAGAGAAGAAAGAAGGCACAAACAAGCTGGGTGAACACTAACCTTGAAGTACAGTATTCTACAGAGGTCCTTGATAATGGTGGGATGTTCCTGAATCTTCTCCCGGCAGCCCTCAAACTGAGAAGCAACCGAGTAGCATCTGGCAATATTTATGCACACCTGTTTAAAATAAGTTCAGCTTATTTAAACTGCATACAGAAAAATTACCAAATATAAACCTGCTTTTTGAATGTGAAGACTCATTTCCTGTGGGTTTCTGAAGAGCAATTACATTTTGTTACACTTCAGTACTAACTAGACCAATCTAAGCAAAAATCTCACACACAGAGAGAAATCCAGTTTTTGATTTTTTTTTTAAATTTTAATTTACTGGCATTACTGACAGTTATAACATGGTAGTGTAAACACAGATTGAGTATTACTACAATGATACTATCTTTACCACTGAACAATGTATGCAAAAAAAAAAAAGAACATTCCAACCCTCTCCCACTGTTTAAAAGTCTAAAATTTGTGGTTTGTTTGTAGACAGCATAAGTTGTAGTGTGCTGACCTAATGTGCAGCCATTTTTTAATCCATACTGGTGAAACTCAGTCCATTTGTGTGGATTTTCTCAGACTATCCTTGCTTGCTTTAACCATAGCACTACAGAGCCTCAAGCATATCCAAAAGTGTACATAACGATGCTCACAGAAGAGTTACTTCTAATGATATAATCAAGTCTGGCACACATCTGCTGATTTTGCTTTACTGTGCCCAGAAAATATTATAAACAAAAAAACCCAAATTTTTCAAACATAAGATAACTTTTACAAGTGAACAGAATATAAATGATCAGTCAATATTCACAGTGAATACTTAATGATCTTAAGAGAGCATTACAGTTGAGAAACAGTAAGCACATGCACATATTCCATAGTTTCTATTAAAACCTTTTATTTTTATTTTTTTTTTTTTTTTTACCAGTGTGGCCATGTCATCAACCTTGCTGGACATGTTAAGAACAGTGACACATCTGGAGAAAGCTTCTTGAAGAACCTGGAAGGAAGGAAGAAATACAGGGTCAGTCAGACCCCTATTCATGTACAAGAACATTTTAAACACTGAAAGACAGCTTGCAGGACTTTTACAGAAATACACAGTAACATCTTGTAGTTTAAGTGTAGAGAATCAGTTGTGCTTACATACCTCAATACCATTTTCTCTGCGGAGTTCCTCGGCGTTCAGAGCTGAACAGTTAACAGTGTGATATGCAAGCTCACTAGAAGCAGCAAGAAGTGGAGCAGACTTTGAGAACAGGGAGTCATCATGGGTCTCCAGCCGAATGGTTTTAATTAGCATTGGGTAGCCAGCATACTTGTAAGGCTCCAGCACTGGAGGGAGAGGGAGAGAACATGTCTACAGAGAGCCAGACTTAAACCAGTATAAATGAGTTTTAAAAGCTACCAACAAACAAGGAAAGAAAATTACCAATCATTTAGGATGAGCAAAATCAAGACATCTTTTGTCACCATTTTTTATGGTTTTCTTTTAGAGTCATTTTGCTGATTATTTTAAAAAATCAATGAATATTTGATGGAGTCTATTAGTCAAGAACGATTAATTTCCAGCTGCAGGGCTCATCTAATTTTGCATTGTTTTATTACGTTAACATTCTTGCAGAGTACTGGATTTATTATACTTATTTTTGTTTGAAGATATGGGGAAACTGAGAATTAAGGTAAGTGAAAGTTTTCTCTTTAGGTAAGGTATAGACATTTCATGCTGCTGGATTGTTTAAAGAATGAACTCTCACTCACCTTAATTCTAAAACTTCCTTCTTCTTCAAACAAAGACAAGTATAATAAATTCAGTACACACTGCAAGAATGTTAGTGTAATAAGACAACAAAATATCCACAATACTCCTATACAGAACCAATGTAATATAAAGTTCAGCCTGCCATCACAATCCCCAACATCTTTCCTTTCATACAGGTAAAAGTCAAGAAATAACCTCAATGCCTGGATTCATTCATTCACCTGTCTAGTCAGGTAAGATTATAACTCACCTTCTTTGTATCTGCTAAAAAGGATTGACTGTGCCTTAAGAATAAGCACAATGTTCTGGGGATCAGGGCCATGGATCACCTGCGACTTGCTGCACAAGAATTCATATGCTTTATTCACCTTCTCAAACATATTCTGGAAAAGAGATACAGATCACAGATGACCAGTACATAAGGTGAACCAGTCAAGTTCCTGATAAACTTATTTGTAATTAACGTATGTACAAAAACTAATAACTAAGAAATGAGAAGCTTTACAATGAACTACAGAACCTATCTAACACCCGTAAACCAAATTCACTCACCCTCCCTTCTGGGTTTTTGTCAGGATGATATTTCTGAGCCAATCGGAAATAGGCCTTCCTCACTTTAGCTTCATTGTGTCTGCAACCAAAAAAGAAATAAAGTCAACACCTGCATTGCATATCCAGGCTGCTGATTAATCATGTGAACCAAATATTGCTAACAGTTAGGAAAAATACCATGTAAAATCTCAAAAGTGGGGAGGGGGCAATAAAAATTAAAACAAACAGAATTTTTCAAAAATTTGATTACTCTAGACTATTCTTGTAAAGAAAAAAGTTTATGGTGCCAGAACTGGTTTTCCAAGTAACCCACCCACTATCAGGGTCTACTCTGATACTGAACTTGTGGTTTGTCCTGTGACTCGCATCTAAAAGATTCTAATGAAAACGAAAATGTAAATTTCATTACCTTTTATTATATTAATATAAAATCATAACCTGCAGGTAAAATTAAAAACCACTTTATGCATTTATCTATTGTTTTGCTTTAAAGACTAGTTTATTCTCTCACTATCACAAAAGTAATCCATTCTCTCCGAATGTACAAGCACAGAAATCTTGATAGTTCTGATTCTGTGTGGATGAGTATACCAGTCACATTTGAACATACCGCACAGAATTGTCTCATTGCAACTTCGTGCAAAGACTGAAGGAAAACAAGGGAGCAACAAAAACCCCGATTTTTCCAGCCTCTTGATTAAACTCTGGGATTGTCAGATATTTAACAATGCATACCCTCCAGCAGTTTTCGGCAAGTTCAGCACCGTATAGGCCTCATCTACAGACATACTGGGTGGTTTCTTCTCCACTTCCTTTTTCCAAGCTTCTAAAATGTCCTTCAGCAGTGACACCTTCAACAGATGAGAAATTACTGTTCTGTAGAATCAATATCAATAGCATGGTTAAAAAAAGTGCCAAATCCAGCATTTTTGTTTTTCAGCCAATAAAACAATGTTGAAAAACAGTTAAAGCTACCCACACCTATGTAGGTAGTAACTTTTACTAAATACAATGAAAAAATAATTTTTTTTTTTAGAAAGACTAACATTTCTTACAACTAAGGTAAGTCGCAGTACACATGCCTGCTAATTTTAAATACTTAGAATTACCATAATTTTACATGTTTATCTAGGTTTCTGAAACTTGAAATTGATGCTAAGATTGTCAGGAATTTAATTGTTAATAAAATTACGATGAATGAGTGATCCTAGCTGTACATAATCACTACAATAAGGTAAAATTCTATCAAAAGTTTGAGAAGTGGAATTGTCAGGTTTTACTTGTATTCTACACAAGAACGCCCATAACTTTGCAAATAGTGTTGTTGTTGGTTCATTCAACTGATATAAATTTTGCTTTCTGTCCTCTAGCTCATGTTGTTCTTTGAACCAGTAAGGGAAAAAAAACAGAACACATCAAAAGTCTTTGAAGTCCACACTTACAGGCTCTCTGATAGGCCAGTCTGGAAATCTAGTTACATCACACAAGTGTTTGAGGTAGTAAATGTTGCAGAACAGTTCATTTTCAAGCTGTGCATAGTTCACAACTGGGATTGGACAGTACTGATATAGTGCCCTTGTGTTGCTCTGCAGGCGTGGTGAAAAATCAGCCAGGTGAGAGGCTATCTTCTCTATCATCATCCGTCTGTGAAAGAGAGATAAGTCGCTAACTAATTTTAACCACTACAAAATAAATCACTTTTTTACCTAACAATTCAACAAAAACAAGTAGAACTGTTTCTTTTATGAATTCCACCTGTTTTATCAGACAAGATAACATTCAGTCATAAGCTTTACTGTAATTAAAACAAGGACTCTTTATCCAACACCATTACATGTAAGTTCTGTTTCTCTCACCTCATCTCATTGCTCCAAATAGCCTCAGGTGTGTCAAATTCACCCAGAAAGATCTCTGCAAACCTATCTGGAAGGTAGTTCTCCAGGTAACAAACCATTGCTTCAGGTATCATGTGGCCAAGCACACTGCAGAACATGATGTCAGAACTCTTGTTCTAGAAGAAACAATGAGAGATCTTAAAATGGATGATGATAAAGGAAATGTTTCAGTGTCAGCAAGGTTTTAACTGTTGCCCAGTTCCTAGCATTCTGTAATTTGTTGTCTGGATTAAAGTGTGAAAATATTTCAATGAAACAATCCAATAAAATTTTTTGCAACACTCATTTCATGATAGCAGCAGCACAAATGTAACAATGAGACTTCAGATGTTGCCAATAGAAAATACTACACTGCATTAGTGACAGGTTCTGTCCAAAGTTGACAAAGCTAATGTTTTGTAGTAAAAATACTAGTGAGAAAAGAGGTGGAAAAAAAGAATTGCACCTCATCTGATCTGAAGGCTTGCTTCAGATGGGTATACTTCAGGAATCTGGCTACAGGAAGCACATTGGAACCAGTGTACATCATGATAAAAAAGAATGCACCAGTCAGGTAGAGTCGAGATATGTTCGGATTGTCTTGCATGACATTGTACAGAAGGATTGCAACCTTCTCCACTAAAATAGGGTCAAAAGTCAACAGCAGCTGAAAAAAATAAATAAAAGACTTATTTACAGAAATTAGAGGATTATTTAGGATATTTCTCCAACACCTTATTAGTCATGACACAATAAATCTACGTTTTACTGATCTTTACCTGTCAGTGTTTAATCTTGAGGGTGGTTTTGTATACATTGCTATTACCAATAATGAGGAGATTGGAAAAGTCCACTCAAAAACTCCTGTAAATGAGACACTGAAAAAATTGCAAAAATTTAATTTAAAAAATACAAATATCCATGTAAAAATTCTTGTATAATCAAAATAAGGATTAAATTTGTTTTTTTTTTTAAATTTTACACAGGAGTGATACCTCATTATACACTATCAAACTAGAGAAACTTGATATACACTGGCTGGCCACTTTATTGAAACCTATGTATCCTTACAGACTCAAAACTAAAGTTGCAGATGCAAATTAAGTTGATCATGTGACGGGAAAACCCTGCATAACTATATATGAAATGAATAAGCTCATTTGCAGTTAATCTAATATATAGGGAAAGGCAAAGTCATTACATTTGAAAAAGGCATGATAGTGGGTGCACATCTAGGAGGCACTACAGTGGCCAAAAATTTGTTGGTAGGCTGTTCCAAGACACTGATCATCTAAGTTTATCAGCAAAATCAAAAAGTGAAGAAAATGCCTGCTGCAAAGGGGGAAGGGGGAATTGTGGCTGCAAACAAAAAGAGAGAGAAAGGCAGTCAGATAGGAGAGTAAAGTCCAATCATCATCAAACAATAGACAAATTGACACATTCAATACAGAGCTAATTTGCACCCATCTCTAGCCATACCTTACAGAGGAGGTTGCAATAGACAAAATCATTGCATAAACCACTGATCAACTACCAACATGAAAAGACAACTCGTGTGGTATAAGAAGTGCAGACACTGGACTGAGGAGTGATAAAAGGTGGTTTTATGTGATAAGTCATACTTTGCTGTTTTTTTCACAGAATGGAGAAGACTGGTTTTGAAAAAAACACATGAATCACTCCAGGATTCTGGTAGTTGAGTCATGGTTTAGAACATTCTGCTGACAAATGGCAGAACGGATAACAAAGCTCATCTCAGCATCATTTACAAAGTGCATCCTTCATGTGTATCAAAGTGATCCCATCCACCTTGCCCACATTATGCATTCATGCTTAAGGAGAGAAAGATGGATATTTTAGGCATCTCCCATGACCAGCACAATCTCTGGATCCTCAGTGAGCATCTGTAGAATGAACTGAAAGATGCATTTGCCATCAAGATCCTGTGTACTTCACTCCATACACTATTAAGAAAATCTCTCTCAAGACACTTTCCAACACACTGTAGATTTTATATGTCATTCCATGGCTATTATTTGAGCAAAAGGTGGCCCAACACCTTTATAGATTTAAATCTTAATAAAGTGGCCAGCAGCATATACAAGAAACTGCAATTACTTAGCTACAGAGTCACATTCACAGTTTATTTCAATATTGACAAATGCAAGGGTCTTATAGCATGGAAAACAACAGGGATGACCTATTCTGAAGTAACCGCTACAAATTGACAGCTATGGCACTTTTGGAATCAGTTGATGACCGCCAACTCAACAACATAACTGCTCTGGACATCCGACCAGACTGCCCACACCATGCTGGTATTCTGCCCTGTTAACGTTTTGACCCAGTCACATGAACTTCAGTGGTGTCAGCAACCAAAAATTTATTTCTGAGTTATAAGACAAGACATCTTTTTACTGGAATCTAGGCCTCATTTTATAATCCAAATAGACTTATACACGAATAAAATTAAAATTTTTTCAGTATTGAAAAAATTGTGCTAAACCTTGGCTGTAAAGTTCATAATACTAAGGCAGGGCCAGTTTCATTGTTTATTAAAGTATCATTAATTATCCATTTGATAACAAGTCACTGCCATCTTGATCCAGTTCAGTCTTATCTTTGAGTATTAAAAAAACCCCTGTTAATTTTCAAAATGTCACCTGTTACATCACATAAATCCTAAGCAGCAGTTTTTAAACAAAGTTATTCACCGAGGAAAATGGTTGCTCGTCTTAAGTACAGTATGGTGCAAGGCAAAGAAAACTAAGGAAAATCATGGAATGGCAGGTTAAAAGAGTATGCATTATCACAACATGCCATGTGTCAGACTAACACTATTAAAGATTTTAAAAAAAACAACCCTCTGCTGTAGTCAATGGAGAACTTTGTAGGTGGTCCATCATGGTATTTCCACTTTATGCGTAGAAAAAGACTATCAACCATATCACAGAAACTGCCTGCAGACTTTAAATTTAAAAGGAGCTCATTAATATTATAAGCATGGAAGTACCTTATATGGCATTTTAAAATTTTTTTTTTGCAAGACTTCATGCGGTTTGTGGCTAGTTTTGGTCAACTACCTCATCCTATAATCTGGTTTGTTTTATATATGACTGAAGTTGAGAAAAATAAAAAAATTCAGCCCATCTTATAATCCCAAAATTACAGTATGTACCAGAAGTGTCCTACAGTGTCATAACCAATGTAACATTGGTGGAAGCCAGCAGGAAATCTCCAATCTTCTACCAGTGTTACATTTCCCAACTAAGCACCCTCTTTTGAAGTTCATCATTCCCCATGGATATAGTATGGCTGCTGAAATAGACTTCCTCAGGCCTTTACCTGTTCTTATAGCTTGCAATCATGCACTGTGTGACCAGAATGACCTATTTGTCCCTCAACTGGTGTCCATTCACCTGTAAAGTCTATTTTTTACCAATAAAGAAATATACAATTGCATACACATTTGTTTGAAGTATCTGTCAAGTGTTGAGTGGCAAATAATAACAGGTTTAGTTTACAGGACCATTAGATAAACATGCAGCAACAAATAAAGAAAATTTACCTGGACTATGTGAGGCAAGCAAGTTGCTTCTGACAGTATCCTTTTTGCTCGTGGCAATGGTCGAATTATTGCACCATCAGAATCCCTGGATAAGAGAAAGTAATTTAAAAAACACCACCACAACATCCTATGCTGCAGATCATTTATGTGAATGCAATTTTTATTTTTAATCTATGAATTCAACACTGGTAACAAGAACAAGCCTCATGGAAACCAAGGCTAAAATGTTCTCTAGTTAAGCTTAACCAGCCACTGCACCAGTGATTACTGTCAAAGTAATAAATCTCATGTAATCATGTCAGGTTCTAACAATGATTTCACTTTTGTATGTGCATTAGTGTCAGGGGTATAATGTCATCAATGCTAAGGTAAAACAAATTGTATTATTCAATAAGAATTAGGGAGGGGGTAAAGAAAAGGAAAACAATTTTAAGCAGTAGCTAAGAAACAACCCAAAATGTGTAGCCACACGAAAATATCTTTAATTGATAGAAGACTTGTAGCCACTTAAGGTGAGATCTCCAAATTGAAAAGATCTAAGTCAAGGAAATCTATTGTACAATATTACAGGTTGTAGAAATTTTGAAAAACACCATACCTGCTGGGGTAGTACTCTGTTATTCGAATAAGCATGTTAAGGATGAGTATGGCAAGATCTGTTGCATTCATCACAGCCTGGCCAGTGGCGAGCAATGTCCACTTGAGTTGTGTCACTGACTGCAGAGGGCGCCAGCCATCCATGCCCTGAGCCCAACACCTTGTCTTTGGTTTAATTATGGCCTCTTCCCAAAACTCTCTCATCTGTAAAAACAACAGGGTACTACTTATTTCCAGCTTTGCATGCCACAGATTCACAAAAGTTTTTCCTTTCCAACAAAATAACTAGTAATCAGTTTAAAAAATTGTATTGATGACCACTTCTCCATCCTGGAGACCTCTGCATAAGTTATGCTGCTCTTTTCCGACTCCCTGTCACAAAGTTATTAAACTAACGTGGCTTGCACTTTCAACTCACTCAAAATAAGGTAAAGACAACAACAAATTATATATAAAAAATGGAATAAAACATCTTACTACATACACATTCTTAAAATAAACAATTTAAAATAAATTGATCTGGTTTTTATCAAATAAATTAAGTTAACTGTATCTATATATATAAAAAAAGAAGAAATAAAGCAACACTGGTGTCTGATTGCACATCTTTTCATCTATACCAATTTTGTATTTTTTCATCAATTCAGCAACTCTCATAAAAAGATCACCATAGGAAAATGAATTAAAGAAACCAAAGATGATGAGATGGCTCTCTACCTCTTCAAAGCTGTAGGGGCCAAGTCTCTCTTTATCAGCATTACCAAAATACCATTCCTTCTCACTCTCCCTTTTCATGTCTGGAGCTGCCTCTATCACATTTGACTGTAAGAAAACAAGGATGTAGTTTTACATTTGATCTAATTTATCTACAAGAACTTCCCCCACCACCCAAATACAAAGTGGGGTTAGCTTCAAAGACAAGACCCAAGAAAAAAACGATTACAAGGTGTAATTTACTGCGCAAACATCAGCATTCACAGACCTAAAGTTGCCTGCCTTAATTAATTTTTCTGTACAAGTGTTCACAATGAGTGCTTAATACAAAAAAAAACAAAACCACACTGAACAAACAAGAAAACCAGCTCTCATAGAAGTAGAGTGATCTTAACAAAATTTATAATTCATTTTGAGCCAATTAGCAACTTAAGTCATGAGAAATATTAGAACTATTGCCTCTGCCCCCAACTGGACTTTACTGCAATGAAAAACGACAAAATTCATTTAACATAAAAATGAGTTCTTGTGCACTACCATGACAACACCATCCCATCAGCCTGACGTGAGCGTGACCTCCCAGGTCCTTGGGGCCCCTCCGGTGTCGGGTGGACCGGGCCGCTTGTCAGCTCAACGAACGTCTCTCAATCACGAGGACTCCTTGACAGAGAACAGGCCGCTTGTCTTTATAGGATGCAATGCCATTGAAAGAGCCATGTTCAGAAGTCCAACTCGCTCAACAACAACACCACCACCACAGACAGACTACATAACAATGGTTAAAATGAAAATTTGCCCCATCATATGGACATTCAGTGAAATCTCAATAAGCCTTGAGGAAACTGACTTAGAGTTAGGAGCAGTTTTGAGATAACAGGAAAGGCCTTGGCAGTTAAGGAACAATCCTATGCATTTGCTACAGTGCATGTAATAAATACTCATGGATGTTTTCAACAACAGCCATCACCACAAATTGAGTAAACACTGAGTAAAAGTTTTGTAGATAAAATATCAGTCCACGTAATTCTGTTGCAAAAGCAATATAAAAATTT
The DNA here is from genome assembly GCA_018389105.1 of Nautilus pompilius. Classification (NCBI taxonomy): domain Eukaryota; kingdom Metazoa; phylum Mollusca; class Cephalopoda; order Nautilida; family Nautilidae; genus Nautilus; species Nautilus pompilius. The sequence continues at coordinate 497,643 of JACATO010000311.1, read as the reverse complement.
GAATTACAAAATAGAATCAGAGGAAATAGTAGTATCATCTTTTGCTTTAACTGCTTTTTGTATACAATGGAGATGAAGTCTTTGAAGTAATCCACACCGATGATCAAGGTGTTCAGAATTTTCTACCAAGAACAAAACATTGCAAAACTTCCAGAGACCTCACAGCTTCTCTACACAAGGCTGAAAGCACAGGAGGTGGTAGAAAGTCCAAAATATCTTTGTTGGCAGCTCCATGATGTTCCGCACAGCATTGTCAACCAGCATAGGTCTCCAGAATTATCAATTGTGCAACTTTCATACAATTTTCCTGCATTTGGTTAAAAAGTGAACCAAGTTTCAGTTAGAGATTTTCCTTATTTATAGCAAGGTTTTGACATACACTGGAGACTCACATGATCCAAGATAGCCACCAGGGTCAAATGTAAATTATTTTAAACAAATAAACAAAAAACAATAACTCAGTGGCTAATGCTAGGAGACCCAAATTTAAGTTCCAGTCATTCTGTATCATTTACCACACAAGTTGCTGGGATGAAGAGAATCAAAGACATACCAGTTCAATAAGAGGCATGATATACATTGGTTTGAAACCATCAAATAATATATGCTAAAAATTTTAATTTTAGCAACTGTTGGTCTGTCCTCTAAATTTCACCTTTCTACTATAAAAACTTTAAGGTTTGTTCATTTTAAGGATATAAAACAAATGACATTAATATAACACTATCAATTCTGAATCCTCAAACTTCATACACTCTGCCCTCCTGTTGGATTGTCTGTGTTATTGGCTCTTCCTGTGTTCTTGAGGCTTCAGAAGATACTGTTTTGGCCCCTCTTTTTTTTTAGATGGTACCTTGAAATAATTGATTGAACACAAACACTGCCTCACTCATAGCTATCTCCAAGCATTGCCTTCCAACAAACTATGGTGTTTCGTGTCAGCTTACCTGTGTGCTTCCTTTGTCGCTCTATCCTTACTAGCTGTATCAACTTTAGTTCTGACGTTATTCCATGTAGTGGCACAGACAAGAGGCAGCAAGTTCATACCACCACAGAATTGCTTAGCATGTCAGTAAGGTCTGACTATTGAACATTGGTAACTTCTTGGACACAGACCCCCAGTACACTGTCATCCAACAAAAGAGCTTACTTTCACTGAACACCTTGTTTGAAGTTTACATTTATCAAGCCAAATTTTAATGCCACTGCATATGCATAGTCAATGAAGCTCATCTAATCAGGGGCTGTGAAACAAGAGTTTTTCCTGGTTCTCAGCTGCACCCTGGTACCAATTTTGTTTGTATAATTAAAAAAAATAATAATAAAGATCTGGTGGTTTGAATATCTGATTCACTGGAAAAATTTGCTCAAGACAAAAAAAAAATGAATTTAAAATATTCTGAAAGAATGGGTAACTTCTTTCAAGACTTGGTAAATCTGAAATATGTATTTAGAGGTTTGCTTGAAGGCAAAAATGAGATTTTACAATTTTTTTTTTTTTTAGTGATTTTCAGGGTGTTGTCTAACCATAGTCTGATATTTTTTATTGCTAGAGTTAACAGTTTTCAGGTGTCTTGCTTTACGCAGTTACCACTGCAAATGTGAAAAACAAGGCTCCTTTGTGGACAGTGAAATTTACCTGGAGTGGAACCATGGCACGACTAGTGTGTAAATGAGCCAAAGTCAGCAGGTCAACAAGAATTTTGATGCCGTTGCTATCCATGAGCTCTTTCACATTTTTCTGAAAATAAAGTGATTTAAAATCAGAAGAACTAAGAGAAACTCACTATCACAAAATGGAGACCAGTACTGTAAATCCTAATTACTAACGCTATCCACACAAAACTTGGTGGGCACTATCCAGACGTCCAACAAATTAGAAAGCACTGTTTTTCGCCTAAGCCAAACTACTGCCATGGTAATTGGCCATTTTGAATTTTAAAACTCTCCGCATGAAATGAACCCATGTACACAAAAACTGACCAGTCAGATTTGTTCAGTGATTTAATTACAATAATTCTATGTAATATTTTGAGAAAACATTTCAGACATCACCAAATGGTGTCATGTTTCAGGATGCAAGGTTTCCTCTGCATCCCCTAGAAAGAATGACTTGACATGAGAAATCATTACATAGGAATGTTTTTATTTTTTCAGTTCAAAAAATATTTTTCTTATAGAGTAGTTTCAGAGATATTTGTTTTATCGTTTGTTAAAACTTGGAAATTAAACTAAAGGCCCAAACACTTTTATACATGTTCATGGTCAAAAGGTTTAAAGTCACCTTCTGATCTGAAACACACTAGATTTCAGAAATTCAATTCTTAAGTGTCCCAGCTGGTGCAGACAGACAGATAGACAGACATCTCTTGCATCAAATGTTGGTAAAAATCACGGCCTGGAAAAAACATTTTCATTAATAAAATTGAACTGTCCTCTGATGAGTGGAACTGGTCTCAAAATTCCCTCAATGGCCAGTGTAATATACTTTGGCATTAATAAATTACAAACAGGGCATTTCATATATAGTGAATGGATCCTTTTCATGCCTTTTAAAGATATTTATCAAACAAATTTAAGCAATTTTAAAGCCAATTGGGTGGCAAGAGTATTGTTATCCACTCTAGAACAATTCTAAGTTATTTTGCTGATTTTGTGTATTTTAAGATAAAGAAATTGTAGATGCCATAGCTACCTATACTAACTGCTGTCTGTTTAGCTACTTTACAGAGTTCTGTAGAGAGTTTTTGTAAAGAAAATTGGAAATCTGCTTTATCATACAGTAATGTATTTAATTACATTATACCAGCTGACATGAAATTTGAACATACTTTACATCATCATCATTGTATAGTCAGATTCACCTGAGGATGAGTTGTATACAAGATTAGCAATATCTGTCAGCCAGTACAGTGTCAATTGTTTTTTTTCTGATGCACTCACTGTAAGGCATCTGATTTTTCTCAAACCATTTGATGTTTTCCACACAAAATTCCATCCAGTTTGCTAAGAATTCCATAATACTGGCTGCTTTTCCATAGCCCTCTTCCAAATGGAGGCTACCAGACAGGCTTTCTTGATTTTTCCAGCAAGACCTGTTTGCAAACTGCTTGGCTAACTTTCTCAATGTTCTCCATTTTGACAGTCATGCTGCATTGACAAATGTGAAGTGTAGTTTCATATACATCTCTCCACAAATGCCTCTAACCCTGACAACTACTGTACTTGGTATTTGTTGTTCACCAAACTTTGAGAATGCCCATATATAAGATTTCCCCATCAAGGCTAGGGAATGTTTTTGCTCTTTCTAGAGAATACTGCTGTGTAGCTAGTCACAGCCCAGTTAATGCATGCATTCTGGGAAGGTTTGGTAGAGGTAAAGATCAAGTTGTTCGGCAAGTTTGGTTACATCTATATATCTTGTATTTCCACTTTCACAAACCACCATCCAAACTTTCATTTGTAGTTCTAATACATGCACCAAAAAAATTACCAATATCTGTCTTCAGAATGAACAATGACATGTCTATTTGGCTAACAAATATAAATATGCTATAGATGCCATGCTATTCTTGTGCCAGGCTCATGCATGCATTCTTTTGTATGAGAAACAGCATTAACAACAGCAACATGTGACAGGACTTGAGTGCTGTTTTTTTTTAAAAGAGCTTGAAGCAACTTAGCCCTGTTTGTGCTGTGTTGTACCATCAACATGGCCAAGTGACAAAGGCACAGGAGTCAGTGGATACAACAGTACAATGTTAAGTTCCAAGTTTTGCATTGTAGGCAAATACAGTTATCATCCAAACAAATCTCATGTACCTTACAATTTTTGTAGTTTTCTATTCTCTGTAGACAGCTTTAACACCTTCACTTTTCCTTGGTTTTACAGGTTTCTTAAACCTATTGCTATCATGGAAACACTGAATTTGTACGCCACTCAATCTTTTTCTCTACAGTTGACAAGATTGATTATTACTTCAGAAGAGGATGCTTTTCCCATCAGACAACAGTATATTATTCTCAATCATTCTAAAGTGTCTCGGATGTAGCTCTCAATCTGCTTGAGATATTCATGATTATTTCTGTGCTCCCTCAACATTTTTGTACATTCTTTGTTATGGCATTTCTGACAGCATGAGTCACCATCCATCTTTACCTAATCCCTTCTGATGTAGAAAAAACCACTATGCCAATTGTTTTAAAGGCTGCATTGGCACTGACTGTACACTAAAGTGATTTACTGCCATTTTGGTGAAAGGTTGGTTTGTTTCACAGACAGCTCCAGCAAAGAGCATGTCAAACTTCTGGGTAGGTATGCACAATGTTCAACAGATTCAGGTAATAAATTATGCTTAGTATTTTGTGAGTGGAATGCTAAAAAGAACATCTCCAAGGCAACAGATATAGAGATCCAGATAATTTGTTTTAATAGCTCTACTGAACAATAGGTACAGCTCAACAAAGTCAGTATACAGCATCCAGTATTTTACATTGATATCAAGCAAACCATTTAGTGTGTCTGTGTATTTCATGTAGTTTTGCTTCACATCTCCATAGATAGCAGAAGTCTCTAAAGAATATCCATGTTGTCTGGTGATGGATTATTGTTCAAACTTTTAGATTAATCTCTGAAGTCTTTAGATAGTGTCCATTTCTCTCCAAGAATTTTCTAGAATGGAGTATATGCATGGCATTAGCCAATAATCTTTTGGACTTAGTGCAATGCCTGCCAGACAAATCTATTCATGGATCCATGTCAGGATACCTATTTCAGATAAAACATTTGACCCACCAGTCTCATCTATGATGTATCCTATTGTTGCAGAGAAAGCTAAAGCAATGTGGAAAGCACCTAGGCATATAAATGTATTGCTAAAACATGGTGATTCTTGTAACTAGATCAGAAAAGCTAACTTTGCTACTGCCAAATCATAGGTAAAAATAGAATCACCACCACCACTGGGTGGCAGGCACATTTTCCATATAGTCCACTACTTGGCTAAGGAATGTCATTTGTGATTGATGAATTCCATCCAATCCACATTAATATTCTGCAGCAGTGTAGTGAATATCATTCACAGTATTTCTTTTGTAATACTTGAAGCAAGTTGTTTGGAGATCTTTGGCATCTGTTTTAAATGACCCTATCTTACCTTTCTGAAAGTGTAGAATGATAGTGTGAAATTGGTAGGTGTATCGCTTGCAGTTGTCAGATTCTAGTGGAAGATTTTCAAAGCATAAACCAAATGTGTCATGAAGTACACCTGAACCAAAAGGTGTTTTATTGAGCTCATCTGCAGTTTCTGTAGCAAGATGACACTTTACAAGTAAAACTAAGGTGAAACAAAATCCTTATTTGCCACATTTGTTGCAAGTTCCATTCAACTCTTCAGTGGAGGAGTAACTTGTACAGTGACCAAAATGGTTAATTTCTTGCTGCCAGTAATGTAGCCTAAATGTCCTTATTGTGAAAATTGCATCTGTAGTCATTTTAAGTTAGCCATATTCCAAAAAGGTCAAACTTAGAAAATCTCCAACTAACCTATGAAATAAAAACATTAAAAACATTTATTTGGTTTGTCATTGTCAAGTGCAAGTTTCTTTACCTAATATACAAAAAAATTAAATTAACTCTCTAGGCTTGTAAACAAAGATATTGGGGGGGGGGTGTAGAATGCATGAAAGCAGAAACTAACCTTGTGTAAAAGGAGTTTGTTGAGAAATAGTATTAACCGGTCCCTTTCCATTCTGTCAGTGCACTGAAAACAAATGGCCAACATTAGTTCAACAAATCTTTTTTTTTTTTTTGGTTGTGTTTGCAATGTGTGTGTTTGCAATGTGTGTGTTTTGCGTGTGTGTTTCTCTCTCTCTCCGAAGAGAAGGGATTGGGTAAGAGGTTGCAAGCTCCAGGAAGGGTCCAAAACCCGGGTTGAGGTGCCAAAGTGCCTAGCCTGACAAGCTCAAATATATTTCTGAAAGCAATTTAGATGAGTCATGTTTTCACATGAATTTACCATTTAAACAGCCATGATCTAGTTTTCTATTTAAACAGTAATGAAATCTCTAAGACTAAACTGAACCAATGAAGTTAATTTTATAGCCTATGTTCCATATGATGACAATTATCAGCTGTAAGATATAATTTGCTTAAACTACTGAAAGCAATCTTTCTGAACAAACTTTAAGGTACAGAGATTTAGCCATAACACTTAAAAACATTATCATTCAAGTAGATAAATATTTTCTGAGATTACATAACTGGATATTAGTTATAAAAAGTTGGAATAACCTCATATTGAAAATAAAATATTTACTATGATTCACTGATTTAATAAACTACTGACCCTGTCCAACATGCCAATAATGTAGCGTGTGTCATTGAACGCTCCAATTTCATCATGGCACTTGCCATACACTATTGTCATTGCTTGCAGACACATACATTTCATTGCAGCCTTGGTTGTGAGGAGGAATCTATGGTACAGGTCATTGAAGAATTCGTACCTGCAGTAAACAGTAGTGAGAAAATCAAACTTTAAAGCAAAATTAACAATTTTATTATGGCAAACTATAAAAAATTTTTGCACAGCACTGCAAGACATTGGTCCTTCACTAATAACTAGTCTAACATCTTGTATAATACAAATCTGTCAATCATATACAGTGTAAAAGTTAATGTGTTTAGATAATACTTACGATCGCTTGATAGCATGAGTTTCTTCAGTCTCATTTTCTCCCTCTTCCAGCAGTAATCTCAAGTAATAGTCACCTAAAAAGCAAAATCACTCCCTCCGTTAACACCTGAGTGAAGCATAGTCCACTTTAGAACTAAGTTCTAACACCTTCTTGGTGGTTTTCAATGCTATTTCCAATGATAAATTTTGTTAGTTGTTTAGATGTAAATTTCATGCATTAAACTGTAGCACTAACAATCAAAAGACCCTTGTTAAAAAAGCAGATACATCTGGAATAAGTAAATCCATACATTGTGACTGCTTACCAATTTTTATTTCATCTGACAAGCAGACATATGGCACTTCAAACTCAGTGTGATTCCAAGCAATCACATGACTTGATCCCAGCTCCCTGTCTATGTTGAACGCTCTCATCTCACTCTCCAGGGCTTCACGCAGTTCTTCCCTGGTCTGTTCAACAACAAAAGGTCAAGATTAGCATGCCCAGTATGACAAACTGCTGTGGGTAGAAACGAGAAAAGGTAGACTAGATAATCTGCTCAGAAACTGATAATAAGATGAAAGTGTAAAGTTGCTAATGTGTTACCTATAAAACTACCTTTTTAGAAAAACTAACTAGAGAACCTGTTTCAACAATCTTTCAGATTCCATCAGTGTGCACAAAACATAGGTGCTCTAATCAGTTCTAGCCAAGTGATGGGAAATGCCCAAATTAATCATCCAGTTTCTACTGATATTCCTAAATTTGCTTCACCCACACATTGTAAGCTCAAGTAGTTCTCCAAGCAAACTTTTTTCTTAAAAAAAGTCATGTATAAACAACAATTTGTTTTAACTGTTTCACTGCTCCAGGCCCAGCACTGTGGCCCACCAAATTTGTTGAAAAATGCCACTGATTTGTTAAAAGGTTATTTTACAGTGTAATATGTAGAATACTACTATATGCTATATTTTGAGAAACTTAGCAGTGAAACAGTCAGATTTTTTTTTTAAATATAAATATATGTAATAATACTTGGAAAAAACTCAGTAATTCAATTTTGAGTTAAAATTATGAATTATCCTGAATATAAACATTACAGCTTGATGTTGAAAAACTGCAAGTTCATAGTTGTAAATATAGGCTAAATTTTTCTTCTTTTTAAAATTAAAAATAAGAGAATGCTAATTTTACATTTAAGGTATTTTTGTTTTCTGCCTCCCCTCTTCACTGATAGCATTACAAGTAAAATTTCTAACTAACTAATGTGATGAATATCAAGTTCATACTGACTACCAGTCAGACAGCACCTTACTGCCTCTTCTCCCCACTAACTTCATATTTAAACTATCCATCTAAACTTAGCAAACCTAGGTGTTCAGAGCCTGTCCAACATTGCCACCATGGAGGTAGTCAGGAGCTGACAGTTTAACAACATCATTGTCATACCTTGTAGTTCCATATCAAACTTGGTGTTGCATGATCCTTACTGAAATAGTAGTAAAACAGGGACCAGTTAGCCTCACTTTTGATCCGTTGGCGTCTTTTCCTAAGAACTATTGGCTTTTGGTCATTTTGCTAAAACAACAAAAAACAAATCAATTTAGCATTTCTGGAACAAAAAATTGGAAAACATGGCAATTCTTTACAACTTTTCTACTTTATTATTTTAATTACCACCACCAAGTACTTCTGTAAGTTGACTAATATCTAGTTTTTTGGAAGTAGAATATTTTGTTTTTGATTTTACTTATGAGCTGTCATATCTCAATCCAGTGAACTACTTAATGCCAAAGTTTTTCTTCATTACAATAAAAAACAAAAATCTATCTCAATCAGGTTTAGAAGTAAAATACCTGCTTCTTCTCCAAGCCCATTTTGGACCGCCAATGTTGGAGAAAGTGGTCAATTTTCTTCTCTATCACCATCAATTGTGCATTTCTTCTGTGCTTGTTCTGGTGCTCCTGCAACAAAAAACAGTGAACATGATACAAAAAGTTCATAGTAGCGAAATCTGTTGTTTTTATAAAAATTTCCATCACACTTCACTTACCTGTGCTAGTTTAACATTGTCTCTGATATGAAGCTTGTCATCCTCTGCTTTAGGAACTTCGTCTGATGAGTCCAGGTAGGCAAGTAGGCCATTTGGCTGGAGAGAAAGTAGTCTCAGCTTAACACTCCTAGCATGAACCCTATTTACTAACACGTCAAGCAAAGTGAATCACACAGTAAGTTATTCTGAAATTACAGTCTTAGCCAGTCATTTTGACCCACTCAATAATTTTCAATGTTTTGTGCATTTTTTAAAAATTTTTTTGACAGCCAAATAGGAGTGTTTTGATTTTATTTATCAAGAAACAAGATAAAATTATCTTTTTTTAAAATAATCTTTAATAATGACCAGTAATATATGTATTTAATGAGTCTTTTCTGACTTTCAAAGCAACATAATTACCAAAGTTTAGAGCAAGTAATATTTTCACATGAAAGTTAATCTACTTGCCAATTTTTACATTTCTTACAATAGTTTACTCCCTTTTGTCTTTATAATGGCAAAAAGTCCTGGTTTTTTTAACTGAGATGTGCACTTCGGAGAAAAGTGTCCAGTTTTCTAAATCATTTCAAAATTCTTTCCAGCATTTCTTACTAGAAGACCAAGTTTTACAAAAATTTCTGAATGTCAGGCCCATTTCAACATGTAGCAATCAGTCATTTGCATAAGTCAGGGTTAATGTTCTTTGCTGAAAAATAACGGTGAAGATGCTGATGCTTTGCTGGATATTTCTATACACGAATCTTAAAATATCCCTAGAAATCTCTAGTATTTTCTAGATTGAAAGAAATGTTCTGGAAACTCAGAACCTAACAGAAAGACCAAAAATCATCTAGAATATAATGGAAAATTTCCAGAATATTTTGGTTGATGCAGATTTTTTTTTGTTACAAATACCTATTTTGAACTATCATTTTCCATGTATTATTAGTTTTACAAAATATTTTAACATATGAACAGGGAAGACAGACAATTACAATTCAATAATGAATCTAACATAACAACAAACATTTTAAATTAGTGAGTGGCCGACCAAGGGTTTAACAACAACACTATTGGTTTGAATTTTATTTATTAGAAACAAAAAGTTTTTTATCTTTCTTTCTTAGATTACATCTCCCTAATCTTCCTGAAACATTCCCAATTACCACACACACAGCATACCATTATTCTTCTCAGAAGGTGCATAGCAGTAGGGTGACCTGTTACCCACAAACCAACCAGATGCCTGCTGAGTTGTCTACAAACAGAAACAAAGTCCATGGACAAACAAGGTAACAGTTCAGAGTGATACAAAAAGATTGTTTAAGCTCTAACACCAAGAAACAAATTGATTTTGATTTTCTATTTCAAAGGTTCGAATGTTTGACCCTTATGGGTCTAATGAGAAATTTATCTAGATGTATGATTGATAGATGTGCTGCACTAGAGTAGCTACAAAAATATAGATAAATAAAGAGAGAGACAAGGAACCTGATAGTGAGCATTCTGTTGTCAGTACTCTGTGTGAACATTGCGGTATGCAGGTGTTTAGGCAAAGCTCCCTCTCCCAAAGCCAGATCCTGCATCTTGGCTGCAATTTCTGCATCTCCCTCCTGGTATTCAACAATAAAAGTATTTTAAAATTTTTTTTAAAAATTATACAAAAATACATACAAAATTAATATTCTGTAATTAAAAGTTTTAAAAAGGCAAAAAATGTCATCAGTTTGCACCTTATTCCTATTAAAAATTAGGGAAAAATCCTCACCTACCTCAATGATAGCTTTCATCACTAGGCCTGCACCCTTCACAATGGCCATAGAAGAATGCTGATAAAATAAAACAAAGATGTGAGAGATGCTAACAGAATGAGTGAACATGTTTCAAACTCAATTTAACTGCAACAACATTTAACTACCTTTCAAGTTGGTTAACAGTTTAAATTAATTACTTGGAATAACTTAAATACAATCCGACCATTGGCTGCCACCATCTCCAGCATTGTATCAAAATGAGTCCCATCAGTAGTCTCACTGTATGGGGCGCACAGAGCGAATGTTAGGAAGTCCAGCATGGAGGAAATAACTAAGGCGCCTATTCCTCGAACCTGAATTGAAACAAGAGAAAATATTTTGTTATTACAGATTTTTAAAAATTAAAAAAAAACTATAGTGAATAGTTGGAGAAATTGGTTTGTTTTTCATATTAGAAATAAAGAATGCATTCCTTTTGCACTTTACATTAATAAACATGTTTCCATTAAAAATTTTTTCTTGAAAGTCAGAAAGCATTAAGATTCTGCACATCGTGTATGTGATGTAGGAACACTGAAAAGAATTAAGAAATGGATTTGCTAGAAATTTTACAGGAGTGAAGTCTTCAACTTCACATTTATAACAATTCCATTATTTCCTAACTCTGAAGAGTCTTGAACTACTAATGGAAACCTGTCTAGCTGTATTAACTAACCCAAGTGCCATTGAAGATTTCTCTAGCCTTCCAATAATAAATGCTAATTACCTGGGTATAATCTATTCCTTTTATAAAGAAAAATAAAAACATCAGGAATTTCATCTGTCATAGTGAAACAAAAATATCTAACATTATTTCATAGTAAAACTGGAGTCTGAGATGGAATTAAGTGGCAACATAAGTGCTAATTCCCATCCAAAATTTGTACAAGTAATGTAATGTACATAATAAGCAAAAGCTGGACATAGCCACACACTTCATGATTTTCATTTCTTTTTAGCACTTTTTGCCAGCCAAGATAAATGTACTCAGTTAATTTTTTTTTCCACTAAGCTCTGAGTTTAATGCTGTATCAAAGTGACAAACCAGCAACATGTTCACTACATGTCAGTTGTACGATAAGAGACCCCCTTTACAATGATTTTCTAAATTTAAGCAAAAATCAAAAGCATATTCAAAACAGTAAAAGTTTTACTCACCAAATGATCAATACAAACTCATACCATCATTATCAAAGGAATATGCAAATTACAAATAATTTTTAGGGTTATAAAGGGAAACAGGAGGACCAAATCAGGAAACAAGAAATTCTGACAGAATGTAAACAATAATTGTCATCAACAGGATATGGGTCTCCTAACCCTTGATGGAAATATATAGCTCACAGCAACTTTGCATACTTCTTATAACCACAAGAAGAACAGTGATCAATAAAGACCAATGCTTTATCAGAGATTGAGATTCTTAGAAGGGGGGGGGCTGAGAGATAGCATCTTTTAGAGCATCCCAAACATTTCCATACGATCTAGCTCAGGAGAATGCACTGGTCATTGGTTTGATTTTGAAGATATTTGATGATTAAACATGCTATGTGGAAAAAAAAAAAACTTAATGACCATTGAATTTCTTTTCAGTTGCACCTGCATGCAGTCACCAATACTTTGCTGAGACTCATGCAGGTCTGTATGCAGCACACCCAATGAAATTCTTGCCATCACACCACCACCATAGAGAACCCTTTCCAGGTTTGTGGGCTGGTTACATGTTCCATGCTCCAACCAGGTGAGTGCACATCTTGAGTTACAGCTAAAGCTAAATTTTGACTCATCAGTAAAGAGAACATGGCTGCAGTAATGTGGTGCACAAGCAAACTTAAAAAGCACCAGTTCAACCACTCCTGTTTGACAGCATGGGTCATATTGTAGAGCCCTCTTTCATGCAGTTTCCTGCATATTGTTGAGATTGAAATCAACCTCCCTGTGGCTGCAAACAGATCAGAAATAGACAATGTTGAAATTCTTCTTCGCAAAGCCAAAAGTGACATAGCAAGTATTTGCTGGAGTTGTAACCTGTGGTCAACTTTAACTTTCAGGCAAAATTTCAAATGCATGGAAAGAATCTCCAGAGCTGAGAATGAACCTTCGATTCACATTTAGACTTTCAGCCACTTATTTCCAACTGTCTCATCTATCCTACCAATAACTCACCACCTTAGAGAACCTGCCAAAGTACATCCATCAATTTGTTACACTGCCCTTCGAAACAGAACCAAAAATGGTAAAAAGTGGCTGTTTTTGTCTTTATACCAAAGCTAATTTACATATTCTTTGATTAAAGATGTTACAGGAGAAGTTAGTTTTATTCAACAAATGTTCAAGGCAAACCACTTTGGAAACAACTATTTTTGTACTCACCACATTGCTATTAAACATCTCCAGAAGACTTTCCAGAAACTTGCGCGATGACATTAATGAGTATTTATTCATCTGTTCTTGTCTCAGATCATAATCATCATGCATTGGCTGAAAAATAAATGAAACCAGCTGAGTGAAAAAGGAATACATGGTATCTCCTGGTTCTGCAGTAACCATGGCAACTCAAATACAGCCTCACTGATAAAACCAAAGAGTAAACTTAATATTTTATATAGCACTGTATAATGAAACAGGTTCTTCAACCAACCTGCATTAGGGCACAAAGCATATCAATAGCAGCATGAGTCACAGCATCATCCTGCCTTTTCAGCGCCCTCACCACTTTCACACCAACTCGTTCCCTCATCCTGCAACAACAGAAAAGTGTGCTCATTCACCTACACATTTAGTACCACATACATGCTCAAAATAAGCAGCGAGATCAAACTTGTCTGCAATTAAAATAATGACCACTGACAACGGATTAGCTGTCCCTCTACACAGGATGTGATACTTACTTTTGCAGAGTGGTGAAAGCTTGAAACCCAGCCTTGGAAGCAACCAGCCTTCTGAGTGCTTGGAACTGAGCCTGAAGAGCTTCAGTAGAAAGTGTGTTCTGGTCACCTTCATGCTCCAGTAAACTGGCCAAGGTGGCAATGATCAGCTTCTCTTTATTCTCTGCAAACAAGCCCTAGAAACAGAGGTGAGTCAAATACAGCAGTTGAAAATTCTAACAAATGACTGGATGTTTTATTATATATAAAAATCAGAAATTTGTTTTAAGCTTGCAAGTGTAAAAACCAGTCATACTTACATCTTGTGTGACGGCATGCATAAGGCCACTGTAAGAAATATTGCAGTTAAATCGTGCCACAGCATCATCAAAAGTCAAACCAGCTGGAAAACAAATTGGTAAAGTTTATTTTGTATATATTTTTGTAGAATCAAAAAAAAAAATCAAATCAAATCAAAATTTGGTTTGTTATTGGCAGGCCAGTTAACTGATCTAATCAGGATGGGGCAGAATAGTTCAACAAGAGTTTCACCTGGAGGGCTCTGGATGAACCTCATGTGCTGAGATTCCACTTCTTCATCCACAGAAACAGTAAAGGGACCTGGAAAAGAAGTACATCATTAATGAAGTTAGTGTTTGCAGTATGTTTTCTTGGTTTTAAAACTAACTCACCTCCATTTTTTGTTTACCAGATATGAATAAACTATGAGACAATAGCATAAACATTTTTCAACATATCACATCACAAAAATTGATTTGCCATTCTTTCCATCTCATTCCAATTTTTTTTTTTAAATGCCACATCCAAATATAAATTAAGTATTACATACTTTAACTACATTTTCATATTTTAGTTAGCTTACAGCCTTAACTATGGGCTCTTTCTGCTACTTACCTAACCGATATCCACGACATGTAAATGTCAGTTTTACACAAACATCTCTATTCCCCGAGGCACGTACACCATCCAGTACTGAAGCTAACAGTGCATCTCTAAAATTAAAAGAGAAACCATTTTTTTTTTTTTTTTTTTTTTTAAGTAAAATAAGCACACTTTGACTGGCTCTCCAAGTATTGGGGGCTAAGAACACTCAGACATTCTGAGATCTACTTAAGTGTCCATTTATTAAGTATTATACTAAATACATCCCAATATCTCAGACTTGCTCTAGTCAGTTTTCTAGCCATAAGATGTAGTGAGAGCAATGTTCTGCTAACAGTGAACCAGAAAAAATTAAAATAAATGAAAACTTCTTGAAAAGAGTCTGTCATTTTAAAAAATTGAACATTTGATTTCTCCCTTCCTTTTTATACAATTCTGTATTTGTAAAATAATTTCACAATCTTTAGGTGAGTGCACTAACTGCTAGATCATATACAAAGCAGAAGGCATGTAGCTATTAACTACAGATCAGTCTATTAGCCTTATGAGAGGGGGACTAATCTGGTGACCAAATAAAGGTTAGCACCTGTTTGGCATATGCCCAAAAAGGTGCATAAATAACTAAAAGGACACTTAACCAACCAAGGCTTCCTCTAACAATTTAATAATTTGTACAAAGTTGTCTAATGTATTCATTACTAAATGCTTCAAAATTAAAGATGGCCATGGAAAGAAGACAGAAAACCAATCTGGCTACATGGGAGAACAAACCAATGGTTACCAACCTGTCAGTAGATGTGTATGTCCGGATAGCACCTTTAACATACTCGATACTGAACTTCTGAGGACTGTCTTTGTCTTGCACAAATGCAAAAATCTACAATGTAAATATTTCCACTGCTTAAACAATTAGGGAGAAGAGAAACTGTTGGCACAAGATATCAGATCTTACACTGAGACTAACTGTTTGACTACTGCACCATCAGTGTTCTGCACAGGCTGCAGCCTTGATCCCAATAAATTCATTTCGGATGCTAACTTTTGGGTACTACTGCATCAGGAGGTGCAGGAAAAAAATCTATAATAGACACCTTTTTTGGGCTGTAGTGCATCACTGATGTTTGATAATCTCTAAAATGGATACATTTTTCAATTTATTTGTACAATCACATATTACATAAATTGTAGACAAACTATGGCAGGTGACCTGTCTGTTTATTTCTTGTTGACGACATGCAGATTGAGGACAGTTTGCTAGAGTTTTATATTGGCAAAAGGTGCCACCACATGATTATTTGTGGCCAATAAGAGGCAGTGTTTAATTCGCTCAATGTTTTTGGAGTTTTTAAATGGCGGCAAATAAACACAAAGCATCCACACCAATTTTGTGTTTTCTTGTGAAAACGAGGAAAAATGAAACCAACCAAAGATCAGAAAAGGTGACAGAAGCACCTGAAGGGACAAATGAAGATAGCACACTGACTGAACAACCTGTCTCCGATGACGTTACTGTCATCTGGCAGTGTCCAGGAATCCCAGTCCCAATCATGTGTCAGAAAATTCCAATGGTTGGTGAGTGACTTTGTGTGGTTACGGTATGACAGAGAAAAATTCAATGACTTGTTCTGCATGTATCAAACATAACAAGCACAATAGCATGACTAGAGAAAATACAAACTTTAGAACAAATACCCAAATTGAATGAAATTCTTTATGAATGGCAAATTCCACTCACTAAAGTTATGGGACTTGGAACTGATGGGGCCAAGGTGATGACTGGAACGGGAGAGGGCCTGTTTGGTTACATGCTAAGAAATAATCCAATGCTGATAAACTATCATTATCTTGCCCACAAACTAGCTCTGGTCACATTACAAGCAACAAGCAGCAGATTCTGTGCTCTATCTGGTAGACTACCAAGTAATACTGGTATACTTTATTTTTTTTTAAGGCATCTGCTAACAGGACAACTAAGCTCGCATCCACCCAGGAGATGCCAGATGAGCCTAAGCTCAAAGTGAAAGAAGTGCATGAGGTGAGATTACTGTCAGTCTATTTAGCTGTCAACACAGTCTATCAGCACCTGGACTCCCTTATCACTTTATTTTTTCAACCACAGACAAGGATGCTAAATCTAAAGGACATGGCAACAAGTTGGTCCGGTATGATTTTATTGCATCTACATACATGCTCATGGACATATTGCCAATTGTATCTGAATTGTGCCTCATTTTCCAGAAAATAGATCTAGATGTCAGCCTGGTAGAAACTTGGGTCACAACCTGTAGATCAGCTATGCAGAAAATAAGAGCTGGTGTGGATGATCACACTTATCTTCAAAAACTTCAAAATGATCACCTGAAAGTTATTGGAGGAAAACGTTTTTGCAAGGAAGCTCATTTTGTCAAAGGAAAACAAAATATTGATAGCATCAAAGAAAATTTTGTGGATGCCTTGCTTGAGAAACTTGACCAGAGATTCCCAGCAGATGGCAGTAACATCATATATGCTTATGGGGCATTGGGACTTAGACCGTTATCATTCCTCTCACAGACTGACCGGGAGACGTGGGGAAATGACAAGCTGGGAATACTGATTGGAAAATATGGGAAATCACAAGTGTCAAAACCAATAATTCAGCCATCACTATCCAACCACTCATTGACCCTGTTGCAACCAGAAAGGAGTGGGCTCTTCTCAAGTCTTTAGTGATCAATGCTGGTTTTCCCAGAGATAAGATGAAGGATCTGTGGAGCCTCATCAACCAATATCACAAGGAAGATGTGCCCAATTCGCTGAAACTTGCCTCTCTAGCTTTGACTGACCCGATCCATACCTCAGATTAAGAGGGGGTTCAGTGCTCAAAATCTGGTGAAAAACATCATCTCGCAACAGGCTATCTAGCTGAAAACTAGATGATCTACTCCTGGTTAAACAGGAGGGAGGACTGACTCACTGATCAATTTGACTTTTCTCCATCGGAGAAATTCCAAACACAGGAGAATGTTTACTATCCACAAGAACCAAAACTAATACAAGTGCTGTTTTAATTTTTAAAGACCGTTCATTTTTGGAAATGTCAGTGTTTGATTCTGACTTTTTTTTTTACTGTTTAACCTTTCATATTTGATTCAAAAGTGTTAAATGTTTTATCAAAGATATACATACATATTTCCTGCTAATTGCCCTGATTCTTGTATGGACTTGAGAACCTTTTGGTTTAAGAAAAGCAGTTCTATCAATCACACCTCAATGGTTTAAATAATTAAAACTGCTTACACAATTACCTGACGTGGCCTAAAGATAGATGTTTGTTGTCATTTTGTTATTCAAATGTGCTCCCGACACTGAAAAAAAAAATGACCCCACTTTTTCCAACAACATGGGTCAACTGTCCCCATCTTCTGGTAAGCTGTGCAGAACTCTGACCACCCAAGAGAAGACAAACAGAGAAGTCAGGTGTTACTACATGTCCTCCACTATAAATGGAATGCATCTAATTTGATAAACACATGACATCTTCGATAATTAGTCATTTTCAATTCTTAAAAACAATTTCAAAAAGCACCCTCCTCCCGTTACACTAATGTTGGTACCAGCTGAAAAAAAAAAGGGTCAATGGCTTGGGTTTATATATAGTTTACAGAGGTTATTCTAAAAAAAAAAAAAGAATCTTTCTGCACACCAATGTCTGCAAAACATGGCCGGCTGGTCAAAAAGGAACCATGCCAGGGAGGGAATTATGCCAAACAGAACCAGTCTACTGCATTAATCAATCTCAGGCCTCCAACCTTGGCAGTCCAACAGACGAGCCATCACGTTAACCAACTTTCTTTTTACTGTTTACTTGATTGTGAATTTAAATTACTCTTAAAAAGTATTTGACTACTTTAATGTCGCTCCATTGAAAAGTAACAATGTTGGAAAACGATAATTGACCAGTGTCATTTTCTGCAAGTACAGCATCTGAACAAACAATGATGCCACACAAAATAGTGCAATTTGCCAGATTTATACAATCATAATAGCCATGTTTTGCATGTGCAAAAAATAGTAGTGTACTTCTAGGTTGGGACCATCACCGAATCATCGTTGTTCTGGTCAGACTAGGTTTATGACAGTTTCTAGTGAGTACTTACATCACATAAAGGTTTACATGTGACCACATTGTATGTTGCAGGATCTCGCTCTAACAAACAGGTTTCTGTGAGACATAGGATTCTACGTGTACTGTTTGCATGTTTATGGGATATCTTCTGTACTGTAAATTCAGCATATGATGTCAGCGCTTCATCCATGCTGAAATCAAAAATTTCGATGGGTATTATCTTTTGAAGGTACTAGAGAAAAGAATTTTAAGCATAGAGAAAGTAAACTGTCTATACCACATCAAAAACCTATCCTTTGATTACCCCACAAAATGAGCAAAGGAACCTAGACAACCAGTCAGGCAGAAAAGGAGTCTGCAGAACATCAGAACTACAATGGCCAGCATGCATGTTGATTTTGGCTCTCCTAATAAAAGAATCCAGTAGGAGACTTCTGGCTAGATGCAGAAGAAAACTGTAGGATCTGAAGTTTAGAAAACTAGTACACAAAAGTATTACCCCTGAAACCAGACAACCTGGTGGACTAAACTGTGGCACTGCCTGACTACAACTATTTGTAAAGTACAATCAGCTTGTGTTTATCACAGTAGCAGCATGAAAGAAAATTAATTAAAATAAATCATGTATTGGCTACTTAATTAACTGCTAGAAAAGTATTATACATCTTGTGTAACTGCCTGCCTTGGCATGAAGCAGCAGCATCACTATAATAGAGGCAGGAGTTGTTTGGTAATCATCAAGCATAGAAAATCACTGGCAGAAAATCACCTGTATTTTCCAAATCTATGGAGCTGGTACTGTTCAAAGGTAATTGGCTCCTTCCTCTGCTTCACAGAAATCCCAATATTACTAGCTGCGGTTTCCATCACACTTTTGATTAGTTCATCTTTTTGATCCAGAGCAAATAAATGCTGTAAAATAGAAAAAAAAAAAAGCATTCTTCCCAGTTTTCAAATAAATAGAAACTAGACAGTTCACAGCACCAGAGGGCAGATTTTTTTAATCTACAATCAAGCTACTGCATTTGCTGCATGATCATTTTCCATATATCTAATATGATTGGTCTTTTGCCTCACTGACACTTATCTACTAATCTGAGCTGCATTCAACAAAACAGATCAAACCATTGTTTCGTCTTGTCTTGAACACTGCTCTAAATTATACAAAAAATCTCCAAACCCCACTAAATTAAATAACTAAATTCTTCTGCTGCTTCTACTGAAAAACTAAAAGTAGTATCAGCTAACAGTTATTACTCTTATTCAACGATTAAAACTGCCCATAGATGTAAATGGTTTGGCACATTCATGATGATATTGCAAACATGAGACAGTAAAGATCAGACAAACAAACCTATAGTTTTAAAAAGTATTCATTACTTCTCCCTTGAAAATGTTTCAAAACTGAAATAAGTTCCATTATTACATTTTTTCTAGAACACCTGTAATGAGTAATACAATAGTTTTTTTAGAACTACAAAGTAGGCAGAAATTTCAAGTTTTCCTTTACTATATAAACTAAACAGAATAACTTGCAGACAATTCAAATTTCATCTCACAATCCTGAACTTTTGACTAATATTTCATCTAAAAAAAAACAAACTTTACTACAGATTTTCATTTTCCTTAAAGTCACTCAGTCAGAATTGTTTTTTAAATTATAAGGTCCTTACAGAGAACCTATTGCTAAAAATAATGAGCATTTTTTAAAATTGGAATATTATCTGAATATGGTAAACTTAATTGTAAACTGATGTACCTTTGTTGATACATTTTTAGGATCACCAATAAAATTTATTGTAAGATTTTGGATTTGTGTTTTAGGTTTCTCAAATAGTAATTTAGATTATTCATTAAATTGCATTTACTTTATAAAATTTCAAAAATAAATTATAGTAAACAAATTAATGATGCCACAAGATTGGGTGGGTAGCAATTTTACCATCATAGTAATGCACCACAGTTTGGACCATACTTACCAGCCGACTGAACCCACCATAGATCACTGCTACACCACCAGGATAATTAGAAATCTGAAAAACAGAAATTGTAAAATAAAATCATTTACATTAACTACCCAGCATGCATCTGAGTCTCCCAAAACAGCAGATGCATTTTTCTAGTGCTTTCTCATTCTAGGCATATCTTGAGTCTCCCAAAACAGCAGATGCATTTTTCTAGTGCTTTCTCATTCTAGGCATATCTTGACAAAAACACGCCTTTTTGAGAATAATCAGTCTAAGTAAACTAAAAAAATGAAAGGAATCAATCGTTCCACTAACTTGTGCTAGGCCTTCCATGTCCTTGTAGTCATAAGAGCTAAGTACGGTGTTGGTGACTGTGTCAATCTGGTCAAGGGAAGCTGGATTCACCTCCAGAATGACAGGTACCTGCACATCTGACCAGTGATACTTGTAGGCATTGAACCGCTGAAAGGAAAGGGACCCAAATGACAGCAAGAAACCAGCAACATTTTAACATATACTCATAAGTAGGTTCTCTCAGTAGTTTTTATATTAAATATAACTGGCAACAAAAAATCCTCAAAACTAAACTAGACCATTGTGGTAAAAAAATTTTTGAAGTATATCAACTCAGCAAACACTGATGCAGAAAAGCTAACCAGAAAAAAAGGAAAAAAGTGACATCAGCTGAATATAGAGGCTGTATTCCATGATTAGAAATTCATGGATGAGAAGTGATGTGTGGCATGGCATAATGCCATGTTGATGGATACACTTGCACTGTGAACAGACCATAGACTTTGTCACAGTAATGATGAGAAGAGAGAGGATGTTCTTGTAAAAGAAAAGGCACTGTTTTTCCATGGGGAACAAATTCTTAGTGAACAAAGCCAAGCACAATGAGCATTGACTTCCCATGAGACCTGCCAGTTCTGCATTTCTTTACTGTGGTGGTGAAGATGACTTCTAAAACAGACTTCTCATCTTAAGTTTTAACCAATTGTGGGTTTATATCACTACCACATCCTCCATATTCACTGAACCTTTTCCACTTGTGTTTTCATGCTATTTCCCAGTGTGAAGTATCTTCTAAAATACTGCAGTTTCACAGAAAAATACTCCATTCAGCTGCAATCAATGCATTGGAAAGGGGTTACAAAGAGTGTCTTATGGCTTTTGTTCCAAACTCTTTACAAATGTTTGGAGAAGTGCATCAAAAGTCAAGGAAACTATTTCAAAGAGAATCCTATTGAAAACTAACTCTTGTGCATTGTTTGCTCATATAATGGCCAGTCCTAGGACTTTTTGACAGGTCCTGAGATATGTATATCTATCTACATCAATATTTATAGTTACTAACATTTTTTTCCATATCTTAATTTGAATATATTCTTTTCATTGTTAGAAAGTGACCAATCTGGGAACATAATGTCATGCTTAATGACTATTTGCTCAACATAACACTGACCATGTTTCTTTGGTGATAGATATCACTACAATGTAGCTAAAATCTGACTTACCTTGCATATCTTGACATCTTCTGCAAATTTTTTTCTAAACCTCTGAAAGACAAGATAGTACTATGTTGTGGCACAGAATTCAGCTAATGCATGTATATTATGATTAATCTCTCCCCACAAACTAGTGCCAATGTCTTGTGGAAACCCAATGTAGTAATCAGTTCCAGTTTATCTTTCTGAATTTCAAAAGTTTTAGCAAAAAGTTAACATGAATGACAGACAGGCAAACAAAAACACATGCACAGACATCAGAACACCATTTGAGATAAAACCTTCATTACACTATAGTTTAGATCTTTTTAAATTAGTCAAATCAAATTCTGCTAAATGCTTAGTTCTAAATGCTATTAAGATTTGATATAGCTAGCTGGTTAGCTAATATTCTTTAACCACTAACTAGAACAATTTTTCACCATGTCACAATATGCAGTAGATGAGATGCTGTTGACAAGTCTTAAATTAACCATCTGTTGTTAAAAACTTTTTCTGTAGCTTCTATGTTTAATTAAACAATGTTTAGCTGTAAATTAACCCCAAAATTGTTGAGTACAATAAAGCAAAATGAGTCAGAAGCCTCTCCACTCTCATAGTACTTCTTCATAACAGCATCAAATCAGCAGTACTAATGAGCATACAATGTCAACTGTGCAGCAACTAACTGCTGGTTACAGTCACAAGATTTACAATTTTGTCAACAAGAATTATAGTTACCAGGGCCTCTGTTAGCAAGTCTGGCCGGTGGTCTGTAGAAAACCTCATTGTATCAGTCTTCTTCAGGCCCTTCTTCATGGTGATGAGGAATTCGTTGTTGGTTGGTACTTTCACATTTGGAACAATGCTGATAAATTCTCCATAGGGCCACTGTTAAAAACAGTGAGGAAACCAGGTTTACTTTGTGTCCAAAAATATTGTTGTGTGTGCATGTTTATGAGAAAGAAGCATCGTTTTTGACAATAAAAGCTGGTATAAAACATAACAAGAGAGAAAGATAGTAGCGTAATAATTCAGTATTTAATGAGAAAATGAATACAGATCCTTGTAAAAAAAAAAAAAAAATGTAAAGATGCCTAAATAAAATGAGTTGCTCCATTTTAGAATAGTACTTAGTATAAAGAGAACATGGTCAGACAGGAGATAAATACCACTTTATTTTTTCAATTATTGATGATTTCCATAATCTTCTAATTAAAAAAAGGGGGGGCATAGTAATAAAACTATAGCAAACTATCGTATTGATAAACATTTCTCTTCTCTGCCATAATGGCTTCCTGTCCACTTACAAAAACTAAACCAACTAAAATAGTTTCCCTTTGTTCTGCTCTAATTAAAGCTAAAGGTGCTGGAGGAAGCAAAGTAAAAATCAATGTCAAAGTTTATCCCAGCAGTTTGCTTACCAAATTGTTGTGAATTTTTAAAAACAAAAAATACAACAGTTACAAATGTTCAAATGTTTTGTAAAGACCATTTTCTCAAAAATTAGATAATCCACTTTAATTTACTTTTAACAGGAACCGTTGTCATCAATGATACTTATATATTTTCTACACATTAGGTAAACCTTTAAAAATTCAATCAAAGCAGAACATTCTATTTTCTTGATCACTTTGAGAGTCAGCTGTTTCTGGAAAAGTCTTAACCAGGTCTGGTAACAAAACCACGCTAAACTGCTTTCATTAAAGACATTTCCTTGACCAATCAGTCTCTAAAACATGCATATGGTGTCATTTCAAAATTCTCATTTTACTATGCATGCACATGCACCACAAAGTAGATAACTAAACAAAATAATCACTTCAAATTTTGAAAAAAGTTTGCTTAGTCTAGGAAAATTAATTGCATAATCCTCGAAGCCTGATCAACCCTAATTTTAGCTGCCCAACTGTTATCTAGTAGATACGTAATAAGAATTTAATTTTTGTTTCATACAAAATATTTAATTTTTTTTAAAAAAAGGAAAATTACCAGGGTATAGATGTTCATTTTTTAAAAGAATATTTTCTTGAATAAATGTGGGGAATGGGTGAGAAGAGACTTTTTTTTCCCTCAGCTTATCAACAGTTATTCGCTAAAAATGCCAATACTCTTCAGAGATGCAAAATTATGAATGCTTTAAGTAAAAATTCTAAATTTTAAAAAAAAAAAAAGAAAAAATGCAAAAATTAGCAAAATTTCTTAGTACCAACTAGTTATCAATACCTTTTAATAAAAATACATGGCACTGGGAATACTCTTCTGAACTTTGGAAAACTAATCTTTTTGAATTTATGGTATCTATTAGTATATTAGTGAAGACATCACTTTATTCAAACAGACATCCTTCAAATTTAGCATCATATCTTAGGTTGCAATGGAGGAGGATAGAAGAGCAGGGGGAAATAAGACAGCAATCTTGAGATAGTCTGACCTGAATACACACACTAAGAAATTTTATTATTCAAACAAACTGAATAGGACTACAACCAATGATGAAAACTAGCAGAACAATGCCCTGTTTAACAGTTATATTTGTTCAACATAATATTTGACACTCAACAGCAGTAAGCTCCATAATCAAGTAGCAGTAGCTGTAATCTGAAAGAATTTCTAGTCCAAATTACACAGCAGATTCACTTTATCCATCAGCATGACAGTTTTGAATAGTTATTAAAATTAATTTCAGTAATAAAGGAGATCAAAAGAAATAAATGGCTGGTGCAGAACCTCAAAACATTATTAAGGACTTATATGCTGGAACGATATGCTCTTCAAGCAAGTATTTTATCAAATCAGTGATGTGGCTTTATAATCCAAAGTTCACTTGGCAACAACTCCCTCATTTTATAATCCTTGACCACTAAGACAATGCATACTGATTGACTGATTAGGTTGAGAGACATGAGAACATAAGGAAATTATCTAACACCAGATTATCTGCATAATTTCACAGTGCAATCAAAATCAGAAAATGTACCACAGTATTTGTAATAGTTGAAGTATTAATCATTTTAAACTGATGAATGATTATACTAAAAGAAATGGGATTTATAAATAAATGTAGTCTGTCAACATTTTTCGTACATTAGATTGGTGATCAGTACTCAAACAAGATATCCTCCATAATAACCCTATGGAGATGAAATTAAACTGCATGCAACACCAAGAAAGCCTGTATCACCTTAAAAACTACAATGGACTGGTACAGGAAAGAGAAGAAACCATGCTATGTTAAGTTCCCAACAACATGTTGGTACAATATGCACTTGGTCATCTGCTACCCTATGAGCTAATGCAAAGGAGGATATTTCTAACATTACAAAAATGCTTGAAGAAGGGCAGACAATCAAAATACTCTTCAGAACCTCTAATTGGTGTATATACAGAATTAAGTACACCTGTAGATGACTTACCTGATTTGTGACTTCCATAGTTGTGGGATTGTAAGTAGTGATGCCATGGGTGCCAACAGAAAATATTCTTTTGTATCTGTTGGGAAAAAAAAAGAAAAGAACAGAGTGAAGACTTAAGGGTAAAATTCTAAATAGAATAGTTGTATACACCCTGCAGAACTTGTAGATTACCAGTTCAAAGTAAAGGTTAAGCCTTCTAATACCAAAATTCATATCACTATAAAGAAATTATTGAAATGGTTTTGCAAATCCCAAGACTTATTTTAGGTATCACACCAAAGAAGCATTTTTGAAAATGCTTCAGCTTGAAAATTACAAATATCAAGAGACTGATTTTTCTCAGTTATCTGTCAAAATGAAACTGAAGGAGTATCAGGCACATATTGGTTAGGGATATGCATAATGAAAATACAAAGTAACAAAAAAAAAAGGCAGTATTTGAGAATTTCAGTACATATACATTTTTTATAAATCTCCCCATCAAACTAAATTTTAGTACCAGCGTACATTTATAGGATATACAAATATACTGAAGAGGTATTTATTTCTTCCATTTTGTTTCATTAACACATTAAAATATAAACAAAATACATGTACATGCACTTAAACAAAAGGATAATCTGTAACCTTATCTAAAATGAGCAGACAACTTCATCATTCAGATGGTCTTTCAGTCAACAATAATAGCATATATCATGATCAGTCACTCAACATCTAATTGTAACAATTAAACCACAAAAATACTGTAAACAGAAATGAAATGTTGTGTTGGACCCCTAAAAAGGATCTTGTAGCATTTGCTTTTGTCCCCTCCAACCCTTACCAATAATTGGCTGGAAGACAAATCGATTTTAAAGGCAAAACAAATGACAATCAGCTTGAAAAATGTGTTAATTACTACAACTTTTCTTTTGTTTGTTACTGCCACTGAAATCCAAATAAAATCAATCAATCTAGATTCTAATTTCATTATAGCTAGTAAAATTGAGTTTTGAATACTTTATACAAACACTTCATTTAATGTATTAATCTATCAGTTCACATTATTTCACAGTAGCAATGAGAATCCCACTTACTTTCCTTTCCATGAGTGTTTCGTGATGAAGTAACAAGCAATATCTTTGTTATCTCGTAATGAACTCATGATGAGCTGAAATAAACTTTTTACAGTCACAGATTTATTTAATTTTCAGTAAGAAATCCATAGTTTAAAAGAGATTCAATGTATACAAGAAATACTAAAAACATTAGGTTAAACAGACATTTTTTAAAAAATTATGGAAAGAATTAAACATCTCAGTTACAAATTTGAAAATTATTTAAGATGAATTGCACTAGAAATTATTGAGAGAGAAGTCTATTGTCATTAAAACAATGATTAGAAAGTGTGAATTAGGGTGCATCAAACGCCCCATGATTTTTAAACGTGTTTGTTTTTTTTGATTTTTTACTTGTCCCTAGATTAATTTTTTTTCCATTATGTAAAAAAATAAATATTGCAAAATTTCAGTAAAATTCACATTTGTTTATGTGGGCCACCTGATGTTTGAGAATTTGAGCTGCAAAGCTGCCAAATTTGGCAGGTTCAGAGACTCAATTTTTAAATATTTAAATTTTTCATAGCTTCTTGCCAGATATAGGCATTTAATTAAAAATAACACGAAGTAAATAAACAACAAATGGCAATATTTTAGCCCAACTGACATGATTTTTTACCACTTTACCAACATTTTTATGCAATTTTCATCTATATTACATTAACATTACGTCAACTTACATGTACAGTACACTGTCAGATCTGCAGATATGCATAAATGATCCATGTGGAAAAGTTCTCTTCTGCTTATTTACAATGTTCAGATTGTTTATTTAGCTGCCAGTCTTTGCCTTGCATTTTCGCAGATTTGGAAGAGACCGTCTGTCTTCTTCCACAACTTGAAGAACATTTTGGTAGTGATTCTCACTTCTTGATGCAGAGAGAAAATCAGAACTTAACTCCACTCCCCGCTCAGCACAGTCATTGATGACATTAAGTGCATCAACATGAGCTAGGGAGGCTTGATAGGCAGTAGACTCTGGCCATGCTTCAACAGGCTATGCTAGGAACTCATCATTTTTCTCACGTCTCCTTAATTCTGCTTTAGCACGTTCCTCACTCCGTTGAATTCTTTGAGCCAACACCTTATCACTGGGTCCAAATGTAGCAGTTTGGTCAGTCTTCATTGATTGCAGAAACTGCAAGTCTTCAGGATATTTTTTTTTTCAGTTTCTCTGCATTAGCTGGCCACAGCTGAAAAGTTTGATCAAGTTTAGTTTCAACTTGTTCTAATTTAGAGTGGGTAGCTGGTGAAGAACGACGATTAACAGATATGCTTCTGAGTTTGTTATTATCATCCACAAGCTTTATCATTTTTTCACATTTCTTGCGCTCTGTGATCATGGGAATATTGGCTTTCCCATAGGATGGCACAACTTTGAGAAGCACAATTTTTTCACACTCCCACTTTGTTTGGTTCTTCGATGCACTCTTTTGAAGATGGTACATCATACAGTGTAGTACTTGTCTACATGTTGGGAGTCGTGAGCCAGTTATTTGTGAATCATCATCAGTAATGCCTTTTCCAAGCCCAAATATGGTTTTTGCTTTACATGTCCCAGGAGTTGATTGTGGTGTATTAGTTGGTCTTGCTTTAGAGTCTGAATCTGGAGTTGATAAGGTCCAGGTTCTGCTTTATCAGCCATGGTTGAGATCAAGAAAAAACACCAATGTGTAAAAGGATGTAAATATTATAAATTGAAACTTAAGTTAAAATATACCAGTTTTTTTCAAATATATCAAATCAAAAAAAATGCCTACCAAACACTTTGAAAATATACCAAATTTTTGATTTTTGGTATAATAAATACACCAGTTGGCAACCCTGCTTTGATCATGGACTAATTTTAGTAACATAATTATGCAATGGAAATTCCCACTTCATGTATGTTATGCAAAAGGCTCTAATTTTAGTAACGTTAGTATTGACCTTAAAGGCAATAGGGAATCCCAATTTCTAAAAATTTCTCCTTAGTATTTATAAGACTGTGTGAAGATGTTTTGATGCACTGTTAATGGGAAACACAAAACCAAAAAGGAGAATTCAATTGTAAGATTGTTTCATTTGAGTCTTATTATTGTAAACGGCAAATTGTACATTAAAATTATGTAAGAATGCAACAACAATGTCATATTATCGGACATCAGCTTGGCAGCAACACAGTATTCATTGATATACATCTGGAATTTTAGTCATTTTTCTGTAAAAATACTGTTTTGAATGATCATATTCGTTTCAATTAGGACTATCAATATCGGATGTAGAAATCATAGTTTGACAATTCAGTAACTTTTAATTGACTTTTATGGTATGGATTTGCATATCACCTTTTAAGCCTGCCGAATTCGACAACCTTGCAGTCAAAATTTTCAAACGCATGGTGGCCCACATTAACCAGCTTCAGATTGCCTAAGATTTTACTGTTAGTGTTTTTTTTCACTAATGGAAAACTTTTAGAGTAGGGACAGAAAAAAGTCTGATGGAAGGAGCGTTTGATGCACCCTAGTGTGAATGTGGATGAAAAATTTAATTTCCCCGTAAACTGAACAAACATGGGAGAGATTCCCGCTAAATACATGCAACAACAACAGTGAAAAATAATAAGATTCCTTTATAAAGAAATAATACTGTCAGAGGATAAAATGTAGTTGCACATATATGCCTTAAACATCAACTGTACAGTCTATCTTTCTATAGATAGAAAATGAGTACAGGAATTTTCTGCTTGTAATAAACATTACTAAATTTTTTTTTCCTATTACAAAGCTAAGAATCTACAAAAGTCATGCCAAGGCTATTTTACATTTTATAAGATAGCTCCATCAGAAGTCAGAAAACAAACTTTCCTAATATTACAATATATTTTTATATTATCTGGTAACCCATCTGTTTCAATTGTACATCCACTACACAGACGAAAGAGAATTTACAAACATACTTCAGCTAATAAGAGAGAAAATTACACATAAGACAGCATGCAATTTGAAGTTGTATTCAGCTTTTAATGAGATGCAGCAGTAGATTAAAGCAGATGATATAAGTAAAAGCTTTGACAACAATTTCCCCTCCAAATCTGACAGTATTCTGTAGAGTGTAAAGATAAACAAATACATCATATCTTTTGCTTTTCAATGCAGTGATCAATAACACTGGTCAACAAATTTTTATTTTTTTTCTTTGGCAGACCATCTAGGAGTGTTTTCTGGGGTTTTGAAGGTCGCTGATTACGAATATAACATTGGTTTTGTCTGATTGGCTCTAGTTTAGAAGATATTGATAGCCTCAAATAAGCCTAAACTGCTAAAATTCTCCCTGAAATACTTCAATATAGAAGCAGTAAATAATAATTTTCTGATATTATTGAATCATTATAACATACTATAGGACAAGGGAAGGCAGCTTGCTTCGTTTCTTTTCTAAAGAAGATGACCTGATCTTTTGTAATGACGTTTCTGCACTTCTTAACTGCATGGGGATCTCGTCATATGACCCAGCAGATTGGCGTCTCTTTATAGATAGCTCGAAAGCAAGTCTAAAAGTTGTACTTTTGCATAATGGCAATAAGTTTGCTCCTGTACCACTTGGCCATTCTACCAAGATGAAAGAAGAGTATGATGGTATCCAATTTGTTCTTGAAAAGCTAAATTACAACACTCATAAATGGCTGATTTGTGTGGACTTGAAAATGGTGAATTTTCTGCTTGGTCAGCAAAGTGGGTACACAAAGTATCCCTGCTTTCTTTGTTTGTGGGATAGCAGAGCAAGAATCCAGCACTGGAGAAGGGAGAACTGGCCAGAACGAGAAAGTCTCGAAGTCGGCACAGCCAACGTCATCAATGAGCCTTTGGTACCCAGGGATAGAATCATCTTCCCTCCATTGCACATAAAACTAGGGCTCATGAAGCAGTTTGTTAAGGCGTTGAACAAAGATGGGGATTGCTTCAAGTACATATGCAGGCAATTTCCAGGTCTTTCCATCGAAAAAGCTAAAGGTGGCATCTTCGATGGACCTCAGATTCGAACGCTCATGAGGGATTCTGACTTCACTAATCATATGAACATGGTTGAGTTAAATGCTTGGGTGTCCTTCACAGATGTAGTGACAAACTTTTTGGGAAATCACAAAGCTGACAATTACAAGCAATTGGTCCGTAAGATGCTTACTGCATACGAAAAACTAGGGGCAAATGTGAGCATCAAAGTTCATTTCTTGTTTAGCCACCTCGACAGATTTCCTGGTAATCTTGGTGATTACAGTGAGGAGCAAGGAGAGAGATTCCATCAAGACATCAAAACAATGGAAGAGAGGTATCAAGGCAAATGGGATGAGCACATGATGGCAGACTACTGCTGGAACCTTTTGAGAGACTGCCCGAAAGTTGCTCACAAGCGAAAATCGTATAAACGTCAATTTCACTTTTGTGAATAAAATATTGTTTTGTGTGTTCATTGTAACTAAGAATCTAGTGTATAATAATGCTTTGCATTAATTTATGATATATAACTGATTATGTAAATGTTTTTTTCCCTTGGAGAATTAAAATTCAGCAAATTTTTAGCAAATTTTTTGTATATTCTCGAAATATATGAAAAGTGTTCATTTATTAATAAATGAAATGATGTTATATCTAACTTAACTTGTTAGATTGAGATTTTACACTGTCTTTGTGGTTTTGGATTATCATAAAAATCAATATCTGACATTTTTGCACTATTTAGCCGTTTTTTGTACGTTTAGTTATGGTCGCGAATGGGTGATTTCAGACGAACGACCCCCCTGTGATATCTCCAAAACTAGAGCCAACTTGAAAAAACAAATGTCAGATTCGGATTCAGCGCCCTTGAAAACCCCAGAAACCAGTCTCACTTTTCCTGCCAAAAATATTGTGTTGACCAGTGTAATCAAAGCTAGCTTTTTTTTTCATACACAAAAGCAGTAAACAAATTGATTTTTTTTCTTTTAAATGAATTATTCTTCTTGGAAAATCCTGTCCTGACATTTAAGGTCTAAGAACATCTCGTGGCAGAAGTTAGGCAGGGTTTGGTGACCAAACAAGTCGCCTAGATATGGTGCTAATGGTCAAATAGCAAGTCAATCAAGAGTCTCACACAACCTCCATCACACAACAAGAAAATGTAGCCTAGTAAAACTCTTCAAGATTAGATACAGAAACTGGAGTACCCTGCAAATAGCTGGTCCACCATCCAACCAAATAAATTAAACTGGTAATTTTAAAAATCACATTCATCAAGAAAACAATCCTTTATGCTCAACAGATATTTTTAAAGCCATTCCCAACAAAGTCAAGACTTCAAAACCCAAAGACAGCTACTAACTGGAAATATTTTCATAAAAGAAATTTAAAATCTTTCTTTCATAAGAGCAGCTTAGCAATTTTCGATTTTTTTAATCAAAAAATTGATTTTAAAAATAGTTTGGTATACAAAAATTCAAATGTGTTTTGAATAGTTTAGAGGAAGAAACACTAATCATGCAGGTTCTCAGAATAAAATATGGCGACAAACATTTAACTCAATAAATACTTATTTACATAAATGGCCATCATATTTTTATTTGCTCATTACAATTGCACATCTTTAGTTTTGTATTCTATAAGTTTGTAATGAACATTGTTTGAAGTATACAGATTGTTGTTATTTTTTTTTAGTTGTTTCTTTTGTTCTTCACCATTTTCTTGTTTTGTTACAAATTTCATATCTATTTCCAAACACATTGTGGACCTTCATCTAAGTTATTGCTTACCAGGATAAATGATCAATATTCTCAAGACTATTTATACCATAATACCATATTACTAAATACTCAAATCTAGCAAAACTAAAGCCAGAAAAAGGTAATACTGGTTCTAGACTCAAGGTCTGGATATAAACCAGACTTCATCAAATTATTAATCATTTACTGCTTGTGAAAACCTCAACCTAGTTTTGTCAAAAGCTATGACAACTACATACAGGTAGACATGCTTTTATATTAAAGAGTTTCTGCTCTTACTAGCAGATTAATTAATGCAAGAAAAATAGGGTATTATAGAATGGATAGGATCACTGTACAAACATGTGCACATATAGGCTTATCATTAGCAAGATAACTGGCTTTCACTCACTCTCTGCTGGCCTAAAGCAATTTAGTACTAATAAACAGATTATATATAAAGTGGAGAGAATCTCTTACTAGATTTAGTCAAAAATAGATGACAAAAAAAAAAGAGAATAAAGACCTTCAGTACAAGAAAAAATTTGTCTTCAGAGAGCATTCTGGTCTAGTGCTAGGTATTAGATGTCTATAAGAAAAACTAGTTAAGATTACCTTCTCACACCTGACTGATCCCTCAATGATAAAATCAAATTGATCAATGCCTACTGGTTGACAAAGAAATTCCAATATACAAACCATCAATCACAAACAAACTTTAAGCAGGAACATTTTCTATGATGATGCCCATTTGTTGTTTTCTTTTTAAGCAACTATCACCATTATGCTCAATTAGCCTGGGCAATGTCCCATTAATGTTGGAAGAGGATCTGACAGCAAATTTTTTTCTAATTAGGTTTATCCAATTTGGACACCTCTGATGCTTATATGTTGTGGTATTGGAGAGTGTGCTGTGGTACTAGTTGTTCAGCAAAATTGTTAAGATAGAATACAATGGTGGTGGCATGACTCCTCAGTGTGAAAGACAAAATGACTACATTATACCTGGATGAGATTGAGACACCAAAAATCCTCTCTTCATTAACAACTGGGACCAGGATTCATGTTTCATATCACCTTTCCTGAATGTAAACAACATCAATATAACAAACTAGCCATAAAGCATTATCAGGGCATCCTTGGTAGAGACAAAACTCAGGAATCTCTCTCCACAAAATGTACAGAATTTAGGTGAGGCCAGAACCCAGAACAAGGCTAACAATACTAGGTGGTACAATCAGACATAACATTTCAAGCGTGTGCAGACACTGCACCAGCTGCAAAAGGCACTGAGGTTGTCAATCCAGTCCTAACTACACAAGTCAATTTTCTTTTTGACTACACAGGGTGTTTGTATAAATCATGTCATTAACATGAAATTCATGAGCTAAGTTAGCTAAAATAAATTTATTTCTCTAACTTCTGGCCATTTTCTAAGTGGAATTATATATAGATAATGCTAAATTACAATATTCATAGATTTGGGGGGTTGCCCAGTATATTTTTTAAACAAAATAAACCAAAACAATCTTATTGATTCTTAATTTTTCATGAAGGTAGAATAATTTAAAGCAGGAATAGAACATCTGATAAGGTCAGTGCTTCATCACCTCACTAAGGTCCAAAGGACGAACTGCGTGCTAATAATCAGCATTGCTTAGATCATAAACCAGTTTCTTTTCAAACATTTCTCAAATACTGTTTACATGACCACTTGCCAACTTAGATGAAAAGAAATGAGCATTTTCAAACTTTACACATGAAACAGAATTATAAACTGAAAGTAAAACAAATTGTGTGCAAGTGACTAAAACCAAGTTATTTCAAGAATGAAAATCTATTATTCATCAAGATATACCAGAGGCCAACCGTTGATTTTAGACCTTAATGTTGCTAGAACTATTTTGCACAAACAATGTCTGTTTCATTCTAAAAGTTCTTCTCCCTCACTGTGGGGTGCCTAAGAAACCTTAACTTGACCAGCATAATAAACCAGATTTTTAAACATTCTAATTGCTGATAGAGGGGAGGGAGGGAAAGATTAATTACACTGCTAGCTAGTTTATACTAAATGGTTAACATCAACAGCTGGCTGCTATCATGTGACTTGAGCTAGAGGTCAGATACGTCATTTAAAAAACAGACATACATGAAATTTGCAACTCAATCAAATACTAAACATATCTTCAACAAGAAAAAATATTAAAATTTTCACCAAAAAAAGAACACTTTAGAAAATCTACACATTTTAATGATATAACATATGACAATGTTTCGCAAAAGTAATTTGTTAGATCCACTACCCAGAGGGTTCCCTAGAGTTCTATAAATGTTGGGTTGGAACCCTCTTGAACGGCAGCACACAGTTGAGTACTAGAAATGCTTCTACAACCTAGATTCTTTCAACAACAAAAAAAAGTTTTGTTGTATTAAATATACTAGTTGTAAAAGGCCCCCACTCAAAGCCCTGTCCTGTCCATTTAGTGCATTTCAAATCTCGCTTTAAAAATCAAAACCAAGCAAAGCAGTCTAAGCTACCAGCTAAAGGATCATTCCCAACCATTTCATCCACTCGAAGATTTAAATAACAATGTCCATATCACCAATTTTCTTGAAAAGCCGTTTAAAGACAAGCTGAGCATGCTTAAACTTGTACATCATATCTGTTACCAATTTTGCAAGCTTAGCATTAAACTGTCACCTATTAGACCAATCTATAGTTTAAACCCTAAAGCAGTCGGCAGGACAGCGTGCTCGTTTTCTTCTCAGAACGCTGTTCAGCTGAAAGCCGGCCGGAAACAGCACCGTCGTAATGGTATGTGGCCGGGCTTCATTTAAACGTCCTTAGTAAACCAAACTTCCATCAGTTACTGGTTAAGTAACAAGTAATTAGGGGAACGACGATTTAAGTCAATTAGACAGTGCCAAATGAATTACTTAACGGTGACAGAACTATTTTACCTTTAGTCTACCTAGACAACTTGGATTTTAAGGACTCATTTAAACTTAATATTTCCCAGAACGGTTTATTCTCCGCCGACCAGAGAGCAGGGTTAGGCTCGATACATGGGTGGCTGGCTGGCTGAACTACCGGCCGGAAAAGGGATGAGTCAGAGAGACGGGAGGGCACGGTGGTCCTTCTCTCACGCTTGCACGGACACCAAGGAGCCCAGAATCAGCGCAGGGAAGTTGGGCGGACTTACCGTGGACAGTCCGAATCACATGACAGCCCCTGGCTCGCTGGCTTTCCTTCCTCTCGGACGACGACGACGACTGCCCGCCAGTCCCGCCCCTACCCGTCGGAGAACCGGCGGAGCCACGAACGACGAGAGAACAAAACGCTTGGGTTTCCGAGCGACCCTTTCGCCGGCATGACGCGGTTCAGGCGGCGGTGGTGGTGGGGGCCGCCGAGACAGCCACCTCAGCAGCAGAGCACCGCTCAGCCATGTTGTTCCTGGATCCGAGTCTGCGCACAACGGTCCCCGGCCCGTTCACACCCACATCTCGCGCGTCGCTGCCGCCCGCCCGCGAGATGTTGGTGGCCGTAGGTCGCCTGGCAACGGAAGAGGAAGACGCTGCGGCGGCGGGTCGGTGTCTAGATCTGTCAGGTAAGGTTCGACTTCCAGCTGGTCAGGGCCGCAGTACGCCGTCCGACCGATAGCTGCATGATTAAAAACAACAACAACAACAACAACAACAACAACAATAATAATAACAACAACAACAACAACAATAATAATAACAACAACAACAACAACAACAGCGACAAGACACGTGTATACAGACAGTAACGTTATCTATGGTCAGGGGGGCGGGGCGGGTTAAAGAGAACGTCCTAAATACCGTTATTTCAAATGGGGAGTATCATCGCTGCTCACTCATCGTGTCTGTAAAAGTTCATAAAGATGAAAACAAACAAAGAGAGGGAGGGGGAAAAAAAAGACATTGAGGCAAAAATGATGAGAGGGATGGATGCATTAAATACGCGCCGTCTGTTATATTTGAGCAAAGGGTTTAATTTATTTTAATTTATTTTAAAAAAACAACAAAAACGAAAATCTAGATTAAAAAAAAAAAGGGGGGGTGGTGGTGGTGGGTTAGGGTGTTGTTTGTTTTTTTTTCTTGGGTGGAGGATATACTAGAGAGGAGTTGGGGAGACTGACTTCTGTCCGAAAGATAAGGTAGAAATAAAACACAGATCGATCGTCGTTTGAATTTTTACGGAAAAAAAAAAAGATCGTTAATAGAAACAGTTTGGAAAATCCGATTTTTTGAAACTGGCCGTTAGTTAAAATCTCATCTTAGTTATGTTACAAGGGACATTAAACGAAGAAACTGCTTGCAAGAGCTAAGGGAGATAACTACTGTATTTTCCACCAATGAAATCTTCGGAACTTAGCTAGCGCGGGATAGAAGAGAGAGACGCCATTTTTTTTTTTTTCGGAACTCCTGATGTGTGCGCGGCTTTGGGTCTGTGGTTAGAGCTGTCGTCGAGAGATGAGACTCGAGAAGTGCTTCTTTTGCTCGTCGACCGTCTATCCCGGCCACGGGACGACGTTCGTGAGGAACGACTGCAAGGTGTTCCGGTTTTGCCGGTCGAAGTGCCACCAGGCCTTCAAGAAGAAGAAGAACCCGAGGAAGGCGAGGTGGACGAAGGCGTTCAGGAAGGCGGCCGGCAAGGAGCTGACCGTGGACCCGTCCTTCGAGTTCGAGAAGCGGCGGAACGTTCCCGTCAAGTACAGCAGGGAGCTGTGGAGTCGCACCATGGTGGCCATGAAAAGGATTAATGCGATCCGGATGAAGAGGCAGAACCAGTTCATCTGGAAGAGGCTGCACAAGGGGAAGGAATTGAGGAAGGAGGCCGACGTGAAAGAGGTGGAGCGGTACATCCACCTGATCAAATCCCCTGCCGCCAGCACAGTTCCGAAACTGGAGAAGAAGATGGTCCAGGTCATTGAGGAAAAGAACGTGCCAATGGAGGAAGACTGAACACTGAAGAGAGAGAGACATTACAAAGATTTACCGAGACTTAAAGCGTCGATGTCACCACCCGCGTAAATCCATGTTGTAAGAGGACTTTCTGCTCTGTGAACCTGAATTATACCGAATGTGTATTTTGGTTAATGCTATAAATTATATATCAGTAATTAAGGAATTAATTTTGAAGCTTTAGTTAAGAATAATGGCATATTTAGTATCGGTTATTTTCTAGACTCTAAAATTTCACTAGTAGTATTATGCTATTTGGGACTTGCACACCCTGGTGCTTATGAGGTATGATCTGAGTGGATTTCTTCGACCAGTTACGTGCTGCATTCTCCACTTGACTTAAGTATTCCCTGCAGTAGGTCATGTGATTTTTCTGAAATGATCACAACATTTAAGCATTTGACCATTATTCAGCCAGTTGCAGAATATGAATATAACGTGCATTCTAAAAGAAAAGCTTTTACTTATTTACAGACTATTTCTTCAGACCGTCACTGTAGAGTAAACAAACTAAATGGAATATGGACTTTTGTATACTCTTCAGCTTATGAACAATTTGTAGATTTCCTTTAGTATTTTACCTTCATGTTAAATAAAAAAATGAGTTTAGAGCAAATGATTGAAAATTCATTGATATGCACAAATTGTGAAATATACACAATCATGTATTTTGACTCATTCAAGTTTGCATAATACCATTTATGATGGATGTTGATATTGATTTTTTTTTTCCATGCCATGGTGAGCATGTTCAAAAGTTTAGTGTGGCATATTCCTTAGCCTTGTAGATATCAGATCACTTATTTCTTTAGTGGTTTAAGCATATATTAGCTTAAAAACTAAAGTTTGATGATTTAGGTATCAACACACATTACCTCAATGAGGTTATGTACATTGGGATGGAATGTGAAGTTCTTAGCAGCTGTCTGTCTGATTGGTTGAGGACTATTTCTACTAAAAAAAAAAAAAAAAACTTGTTACATGAAGGAAAACTGAACCACTATTTGGATCTGCAAATGCATGGTAAATGGATTATCAACTTTAGTTATATTTTTAGTTTTATTATACAAACAGTTAAGGTTTTAATTTTAAAAATAATATGTATTGTGAAACATGGAAAGGCAGTAGTTTTTACATATCTGACCAAAGAGAGAGATACAAGCTAACAGTTGGAAAATCTATACAGATAAACAGGATTTTTATTTCCATTAATACCTACCAATTTTAGATTAACCGAAATTAAGCATATTAAATTATCAATAATATCAGACATGGAATCTTGTTTCAGATTCATAATAAAGTTCTGACAAATGTATTTGCAGCACAACTAGTTTAAGAGTAAAAAAAAAAAAAAAAGTAGTTATTGGTCACTAAATTTCTTACAAAAAAAGTTTCTTAGAGCAGTGTTTTGATATTCAGACCAGACTAAATAATTTCTAGAAATAGTCTTAAAAATTTAGCTTGGTAGGAATTTTTTTATTGTAACTATACTTAATGGATGGTTACTTATCATTGAAATAATAAGATTACATGGTAATCAAAAGTTAAATGTAGGCAACGATATTTTCACTGGTATAGATCTAAATGAATGCACAACATTTTGGAGACAAATATTTATTACTATTCCAAAGTTTAATGGACTGACTACTATTTTTTTCTGGGAACAATTGTGTAGGTAATTAACAAGAAGTAATGCTACCTTTAAACAAACAAATATAGAATTTAATTAGGCTACTGAGGACTCAGTAGTGATAGATGTACCTTGATGTAGTATTAGGGACACTGCTTCCAGTCACAAAAATAGTTTTGGATCTTTAGATCACTTCAGATTTATGGAATGCAAAACAAATTTCAATGGGTGATTTATTACTGAGGAATGACCCATATATATATATATATATATATA
The DNA here is from genome assembly GCA_018389105.1 of Nautilus pompilius. NCBI lineage: Eukaryota > Metazoa > Mollusca > Cephalopoda > Nautilida > Nautilidae > Nautilus > Nautilus pompilius. The sequence goes on along the minus strand of JACATO010000311.1, from coordinate 458,684 downwards.
CACACACACACACACGTATCTGTTTAGTTTTTATTTAACCTATTCTATTTTTCTAAAAAATTGGGGCAAGTCTAATTTCTGGAAACTTTTTCCTGCATAGTAACTATACCTTTAAGAGTTTGAGAAGACAAGTAAAATTGTTTGAGTGGGTAACACTGTATTTTCGTTTGTTTAAGGATAATGAATGATAATGGAGAAAATATTTTATTGAACAATGTCTTTGAAGAAACTGCTGATGAGAAAGAAGACAATATTAAATCAGCAGTGAAAGATGATGTGGAGCCTGCATTAGAGGAACCTGCTACTGTTCAAGAAACACAGGATGAAGAGAAAACCATTGAAAGAATTATTGAGGCATTTGCCATGAACAAAAATGCAGAGGAGATGGGTTTATCATCATCTGGTAGTTCTGAGTTGGACACCGTAAAACTGAAATGTGATGAGCAGGAAGCAGTTTTGTCTACTGATTCCAAAGAGCTCTTTTCCTATGAAGAAAAAATGGTTGAGGAAGACTTTACAGAAGCAGCAAACAAAATTTCAGATGATTTTGATAAAGAGGAAAAGTTAGCTTGCAGGGCAAGTGAGGAAAATGATGAGGTTTCCAGCCATGCTGATGATGAAGCACTATTGAAGAACTGGTGGTTAGATCATGTCATCATCAAGCATAATAAAATCTGTCTGAACCTTAATGACTGCTTGCTTGGTCACTTTCCCATTGATGAAGTCCCACATGTAGATACTCTGAACTATCTGTTTCTCGTGAACAACAACCTCAAGCAGCTTCCAGATGACATCTGCCGCTTTCATAATCTGGAGGTACTAGTATTATCAGAGAACAAGCTGAGCATGCTCAATGAGAATGTGTGTTCCATCAAGTCTCTTAAAGTGCTGAACATTTCAAACAATGACATCCCCAGGCTGCCAGATAGCATATACAAACTCAAATCCCTCACTGAACTGCTGGTGGATGGCAACAGACTGGAAAGATTCCCTGAATCCTTAGCCCGTCTCTCTAAGATCAAAATGCTGTCTGTAAATGAGAATAAACTGGCTTTTTTGCCAGACTTTTTTACTACATTGAAAAATTTGAGAATTCTTAATGCCGCTAGAAACTTCCTCACATTCTTTAATTCATTAATCTGCAAACTTGAAATGCTTGTTAGACTGGACCTTTCTGGGAACAAACTACAATGTTTGCCACGTGAGATTGAAAATCTTTACAATCTTAAGTATTTTATCCTTGATGACAATGAATTTGAGTTCATCCCCATACAGATATTCTCTTTGGAAAACTTGGTGGAACTTGAGCTGTCTGGAAATCACATAAAAGAGATTCAGCCAAACATCTTACATCTCTCTAAATTAAGGTATCTGGGTTTCAACAGAAACCAGCTGACTGTTTTGCCTGATGAGATATTTTGTATCCACAGCCTTGAAATCATCGGCTTTGAACAAAACCAATTATCCTTTATTCATTCTGATATTGGAAATCTCTTTAAGCTAAAAGAAGTTTACTTTGGATACAACAAAATTGCACATTTACCTGAGCATCTATGCTGGTGTTCACAAATGGAGGTGATGAGTTTGGTTTCTAATTTACTCATAACCATTCCAATTGAGGTAAAAAACTTGAAACGCCTACAGACACTCCTCCTGTCTGACAATAAGTTTGATGTGTTTCCAACAGCCTTATGTACTCTTCTGTCCCTGGAGATTTTAGACATTGACGGCAATAAATTTCCCACTATTCCAACCATTTTTGATCAGGTATCCTGCTTGAGGCATTTGGACATTCAGAAAAATAACTTTGTTAATTTTCCAGAAAGTATCTGCAGAATTGAGGAGCTGGAGACTCTTAAAGCCTCGGGAAATAAAATCACTTCAGTTCCACCAGCAATTTCCAAGCTGAATAACTTGTCTTTCTTTGATCTTCATTCAAATTGTATCAGAGCTTTACCACAAGAAATTGGCATGCTTACAAGCATAAGAAACCTGGATGTGTCTGAAAATTTATTAGCAAGCCTTCCAATATCCTTCAAAGAACTCTCAACATTGGTTAGTGTTGACCTGTCGCATAACCAGTTTGCAACATTCCCTGGTGTAGTATGCCACATAAATTCACTGGAAATACTTAAGTATAACCAAGAGAAAGGCCTCAAAATATCTGAACTTCCAGAGGATCTGAGTTTCTCTAATCTTAACATGCTGGTCCTCTCCAACAATCATTTAAGAATGCTGCCTAACTCAATTGGACACATAATGACACTTGTGTCTCTCCTGGTTGACCACAACTTGATAAAAACTCTGCCAGATTCACTTTGTGAGCTAATGAATCTTAGAGTGCTTCATCTCAACCACAACCTCTTGACTTCACTGCCTGCAAACTTTCAGAATCTTTCCAATTTGGATGACCTTCGTCTCCATGACAACCCTCTAAAAAAGCCTCCAGAAGAAGTTTATGCTGGAGGAGCACATTTACCCATCAGCAGTTTTATACAGCAAACAAAAGAAGTTGAAGGTAAGGTTGATGGTACTAGCTGAAAACAGGTGATATTTTTACCCTAGATTATTTTTAGAGGTTTGGATCTCAAAAAAAAATTTTATTGTATTATTAACTAGAAAATTCTAAAAGACAGTTGGGGGGGGGGGGAATATGTATATGTACATTTATATATATATATACATTTTTTAAAAAATAATCATGAGAAACTGCTGCTATGCTATGTATGATTTGTTTTCAGCAGAAAGCTGTCAGCATTGCCTCTCTTCATGATAAAATTGGACCAAAATAGCCAGTTTCCAGCAGATCTTAAGCCTACATACAAAAATACTAATTAATATCTTTATAGTTTTAGCTCCAACATCATTTTTTTAATATAACATTTATTCAGCCAATCTTTGGTGTATTTTTTTTTATCACCTAAGCTGTTTAATCCAGAAATGGTTTTTGTTGTTGTTTTTTTTTTATAATGAAGAAACCTGATTCCATAAATAGATGAATCTATAATACTGACTGTAGTTTTGGTTCCGAATAAAACTTATTACCTGTTTTCTGAAATATTACAGGAATGGTAGGGCTATGATAAATGTTCAATTTCTGTTTAACCATGTGTTGGATTTTAATTCATAAATACCTGGAATAAAATTAACTTTATGGATATAATAAAAATTCCAGTAGAATATTTCTTGGAATTGTCTGGAATCAAGTCTGCATTGTAACGCATCATTATTATTATTATTATTATTATTATTATTATTATTATTTATGTCCAAGAAAATAAGGTGTCTGCTGTTTGATGGATAAGTTACATGTTGGTATTGGGGCATATTCAAGAATTTTGGATTAACTGAGAGCAATGGGGGATTACTCAGGTAGAGAAGACATACCACAGGCTACTCCTCTCAGTGATTAACTGCTGTGCACAAAGTTGGCCAAATTTCATGTATGTAGTTGTTTTTTAAAAAAAGTCATCACACTGTGTCAAACCTTATTTTTGCCTTGGCAAATTTCATTTGTCAAAAAAGAGACATATCTCCTAAAATACATATCTTTCAATATCACTCACAAACATGTACATAGCCAGCCACTTATTGCATATGCCTTTTTCCTAGAAGTGGTGCTAGGACTCTGCCAGGAAACGTTTCCTCTAATTATATTGCCATCCGCTTATTATCAATATCTTCTCTATTAACATCGGAGGAGATATTATGCGGCTTCAACCGTGCTAAATCTATTAAGTGGTGCTTAAATTTTTTTCATGTTTATATAAGATTGTCAAAGACACAAATCCATCTGTTCAGTGATGTCAGTATGTACGTGTAATTTACAGTGTGTAGAAGACATTAATGCAAAGACTAGAATCATGTAAAAATGCAAAACATAAAGATGAATTAAAACAATTAAGACTTGGTTCTTGGAGTTGATAGTTTCCCTCCTTCGATGTTCTTCGAGCAATGGAAGACTAACCAAGCACCTGTGTTTGTGTAAATGATTAAAGCTTGCACCGGCTTGGCAGATGTCCAAGGTGGCTAATTTTCATCATCCTTGTCCTCCATCTGAATAGAGTCCAAATGAAGGCACATGGCATCAGTTGCAGTTTATCTTTCTAACTGTTGGCAAATCCTCAACTGCCACAGTCACATGAAGCGTTGATGGAAAAGGAACATCAAGGATTGTTTCATTTTGTCTTTGAACAAGTTGACTGATTAAAAAATAAGAGAAATTGCTGTTGCAGTGAGGTTGGAGGATACAAAGGTTTTAAAACCACCTTGATAGCTATTTGACAACAGCAGTGGTATCTTGGTGGTGACAAGCAGCTAAAATTGTATAGAAAATATGGTTTTGGGGATTTGTTAATATTAAGCAGATGTTTCTATTAATGGTGATGTTAGTGGTTTCATCTAATCCTACAAAATTGAGAGCACATTGCAAAATTGTTTGCATAGCCACTCCTTTTACTCAAAATATCATGCAACCTTGAATGCATTAGTCTTGTATCAATTTAGTGGGGCACCTTAGCATGAATTTTACACATTTTTGCCATCTAAAATACAGGTAAAAAATAGCTATGCTTATGAGACAGATGGTAAATTATTAGCCTGGAAATAATTGGACTCTAGTTTAAATATTTATCAGTTAAGTGTCAACTATGCTGTCATTAACTTAGCTGTCTATTGCCCAAATAATTTTTAAAAAAACACTGTTGCCGGTTACCCCCAATCTGGTAAATCACTCCAAACCCAGGGAAAACTAATATTGTGAACCCCTTTCTGATAATTCAGTTTTTTCTTAAATATGGACCCCATACTTGCCCCGAAGGCAACAAAGGACTTGTGATGAAACTAGAATTTCTCTGGTTTCATCTTTGGTTCTGTGAAATGATGCCTCAGGAAAAACAACTAAACACTAAAAATCTGAAGTTGAACTAATAAGTGGGATAAGAAGAAAACAACGTTTCAGACAAAATCCTCTTTGTAGAACTCGCTTTGGTAGTCATTCTGTTTACAACCAAACTTATCTAGAATCAACGTCAAAATGTTTAAAACTACAATTGAAGTAACATTGAAGGCATAGTATTCTGAATACTAAAAAAATTAAAGTAAAAACCTTATTTTCCTTCACCAAAATCCCTAAAATTACTAATTACTCTATGTGGGTTAAAATGTGTGTATAATGTAAAAATATTGTATGTAAGAGAATTTGCTGTGCTGATTATTATTTCGTTTCACAGTTTATAAGAAGGTATTTTTCAGGATAGGATGCATGCACGCGTGCACACAAATTGTTTCATACAAAGAATAGGAAAGTGTCAACCAATTAAAATTTTTTGAAAGTAAATAAATAGAATTCCACATTTTAAAGAGCTTCATATTTATTTTATTTAATTAACCTGTATATCACATGGACCCTGAGCCATAGGTACTACCTTCCTCATTAATTCCTTTGTAATGACAAATCTGTATTGCTTCATCCCAACGTTTTACAACAAGAGTCTTGACTAAATATGCATCCAGTTGAATACAAATACTAACCAGTGCTTCTAGGCTAGAATGCAAATGCACCCCAGATGTTATAAGTGCTATACTGAGGGTTACTAATACCAAAATGTATGAATCTAAGCATGAATTGACCTTATATATAAATCCATACTTCAAAACCATTCCTGATTCATGGAAAATAAAGTGGTAGATGTTTTGAATTAGTAGGTAAAATAATGTTACTTTTGTAAAAATATTTTTAAATTCTGAATTTGACTCTGCACCCTCTTTCAGAAATACTTCTTCTGCGGATGTTCCAGGAAATGAAAAAAGCTCTTAGCAAAAATGAAATCAAATACTTGCTGAATAAGTTGAATGTTCCACAGGAAACAATTGCAGAGCTAGATCAGAAATACCCAAAGAAGGATGACTTACCAAATAAGATTTATTATGGGTTGCTTGCATGGAAGGAAATGTATGAAGCAGCAGCCACACCTGATGAGATTATCCGAATCATCCATATAATTGGACATGAAAAACTCGAAGATAAGCTTCAATCTCTGAAGATCAGATTCCAAGGACTGAGACTTTAGTACCATTAATTGTTCAAAGAATCCACATAACCAAGCCAGCCTTCATGATTGCTTCTTAATTTTTTTTATCCAGAACTACTTGAATCCAAATGTTTTACTAAGCATGTATTTTTCAAAAGACTACAGATACTGTTCTATTTAGAGAGTGTCTTGATAATGTACAGCTGGATGGCCCTATATAACCATAGTAGCATTTATGTGGCCATATTGGTTTTCTATCTGCTATATGGTAGATAAACAAAAGGATTTTATTTTTATATGCATTTATTTTGTAAATAAAACTGATCAGTGAAATGCATTGATCTAATGATTAAATAAGTTGCTGCAGATAAGCTGTACAATAATTCTTAACAATATAGTTGCAGAAAAAACTATATCATATAATAAAATACCAACATAATATTCATAATCTGAACATTTTGGATTAAATCGAAACATGTTCACACACACACAGCAATTAAGTAGTTTAAAAGAGATGTATGACTAGAAAATGAAAAGGCACGTGTTAAACTGTCCAACAAACATTTTGGTTGAAAAGAATGAAGATTCTGCCATTGTCAAGTTATTGCCTGGCAACATTGAAGTCCACAGTTATTAACATATTTAATCTACTATTTATAATTTGGGTTTAAGCTAAAATTAATGATCACAAGTTACTGAATGGATATATAAAACACTATAATAAGTACAAAGAGTAATGACACTTGAAAGGAGAGCTACAACATCATCCATGTTTTAAAAGTATCATGAGCTCAAATTAAAATTATTACAGAACCATATTTGTCTGGCCTTAATTAGCAGAATTCAACACTAACTATAGAAGTAATTTTCTTGCAGAAGTTAAGTCAGTCTGGCCTTCCTTGTAAATAGCACTTCACACCTTTCCATTATCCTAGAGAAAATAAACATTGGATTTTATGGCAAATTGAACAGCATTTGATTAAAGTAGTAGAAAACAATTTGCATCCTACTTTCAAACATGCATATTTGGATGTTTTGTTATTATTCTTTTTTAGAATTTATTAACAAATCAAACTTGCTAGTCAGCTTTTGACCACTGCTGGTGATTTTAAACAAATGATTCACCCATTATCCAGGTAACCTATTAAGATTCCTGACAGGAGTGATGCACCACATACAGTTAATCAATCTGTTGGCATAATATTAATAATAACAGACAGTAAAACCATGAAAAGAGTCAAGTTTATTATCCACAAGTCTTAAGTATAAAAGCAAGATGTTTAGCAGTTGCTGATTACAAAGATACATAAGTGGTTATGAATAAATATGCATTTAATTCAGTATGTACATACCACAGATAACACTGGAAATGTTTCTGAAAATAAAGATCCTTATCTAATTGTGCCTTTTCACATAGTTCCCATTAATAATAAAATTTCTTTTAATAAAATCTTTCTAAGAATAAAACTTTGTTAAGACAAACTTCAGCTATACACTTACAAGACTGCATTAAGATGCTGTGGAAAATATCAGAATGTGAACACATAGGCTTTTTAATATTCTGGGGACCAAAATGTAACAACTGATTTTGATTAATGTGACCTCTGGTCTAAACCAAGAGAATTGCAGAATGGTCCCAATGTTTTTAATAAAATAAGAAATTTTTACAAATTCAAAATAAAGTTAACTTTAAATAGTACAATTACAGCTAGATAAATTAAAATTTTTGCATCTGTAAAATTGATACAAATTGGCAAAAAAGTATGCATGCATCAGATAAGAACTTTAATCGGAGACTTTATTATTAGTCTACCAATAATAAGACAAGCAGCATTACAGGATTTGACATTCCAATCTCAGTAAGTCAGCATCATGGATATTAGTAAAACTTCTGTGGAGATACAACAAATAGGAGAAAAACTTTTTTACCCCGACTGCTATGAATTTTTAACTCTCCCCTGTCTTTATTTCTTATTGAAAAAAAAACCACTCTCTCCAAATGATTGCTAATGTTAGAACAGCAAAATGGCTTTGCCTTCACTTGGTTGGAAAATATTTGTCTAAAAGTTAGATTTTCATTTTTCCTCTACTTACTGGAAACTTTTTTTTTTTTTTTAAAAACTGGATTTTGAAAAATAGTTCATATTTCTACTTACTAAATGACTATTGGTTTAGACTAGGCAAGGTGTACAATGGATTTCTACAACCAACCCAACCATCAAGTTAAGAAAATATAGAGACAAGATTTGCAAATTTTATTCATAAAATATTCATTAAAAGTTCACCTTACTATATTGTTAAATTGGTAAATGAAATCACTTTGGCTGATAAATAATGGACTTGCTTGTTCAACTTACAAAAAGGAAATATTGTTATCTAGATAGATATCGGATTGTGGTTGGGCCAAGGACCATTTTATGCTTAGCTCAGACTTCTGCCTATCTCTGCACTTTCAAAATATCCATACAAACTTACCTCACCAGTTTGTATTTTTCAATTTTTAATCAATTGGATGAGAACAACTTATCTAGCCAAAATGATTTTATTCATACAGCGAAAAAAGATCCAACTTCTCCCCTTGCTTGTGTGATATGAATATTTTTGGAAAATGTATATTCAAAATGAAAATTAAAAATAATTTCTAAAATCTGAAAATTCTTATATAGTTCACCCTCAGTGTCCATTGTGGCTTTTCCAGGAAAGGGAACTGACTTTGAAGAGATTACACACTTCCTTTTTTAAGGTTTCTTACAGCTACAACAAGCTGAATACAATTCAGATTAGCATGTATGGTACCAACTATATGTATAGTGCAACAGCAGTGTAATTACTATTGACAGTCAGAATAAAAAACAAACCACCAATACCATTATGATTTATAAACAAAAAGTAGTTTACTTTAACATTTTTTCTACATTTAGTTATCTTAATATCCAAATAAAAACACTCTCTCAGTGTTGGTAGTTGATCACTTCTGTACTAAAGATCTGATTATTGCACATACACAACAGTCTGATACGTCCTTAACTCTTTGCTCATTTCATGATGCAAATCCATGACGACAATAGAATACAGACCTAATTTACATACATCAGTGTGGAATGTCATAACATACAGTAGCACCAAAGTAATTGCATAGCAGCCATAATATGGCTTTTCCGTGAACAGACATTGTTGTGGTGTTTGGAGAAATATTTGGCAGCAATATAACCAACCAAAAGAGTTCTGTGTCATATTGCATTAATGTCAGGGAGTCAAATGACTTATCTTGTTAGGTTCTTTGGTTGTATAATCATGTGGAAAATGCTAGGTAACAATCAGGCGGAAATATGCCTGAGAAGGGTCTTAATGCATGTACTGTCTAGTTTAGTGTCACAATTGAAAGGCAGGCAGTTAAAAAAAGAAACTTTTTTGTGTAACAACGAAAGAACTTGACTATCTCAAAGAACAAACAGTGCTGATATGTCCAATTGTCATGCAACTGAAGTTCCATAAGTCATGCACAATGTTCCTCTTAGCTGTGAATAGATGAATCAGGGTTATCTATGATTGGTGGTAGCTTTTGGTGTGGAAGGTAACCGACGTGGAGTGCTCATTTTTGTTGGATTGGGAGTTGTGCTTCTTGATCTCAGTGGGGTTGGGGTGTACCTGGAACTCATTGCTGATGGAGTTTTCGGTCTCTGGTGGCTGCTGATAGGTGTTGTTGTTTTCGGTACTTGTGGAGATTTTGATGACAAACTAGTTGCTGAAGTACTCAACCGTTTTGAACGGTTCAAGCTGCCTGTAGAACCTGGAGACAAACAAAAAAGTAAAACAATGGTTTCAAATTCAAGATTTCTCTGGGCATTATTCATGTTTCTCACTTGATAAAACAAAGGCGGACATGCTATACAAGAATTTAGTGTACCAATAAGAACTGCTGCATTGAATACAAGTGTTACCAAGGAAAGCCTTGACTTCATAAAGTGTTTTTCTTCTTTCATCTACTCCACCAACTTGAGTTTTATTAATCCGAACCACTACGGTGATGAGGAATTACTTTTCTTGCATACAGTAGTTGATTCTAAATATAAGGGATGGGTGGGTGTTGGTCATGTTAAACCTGGCTGGAATAGAATCACAGTAATCGTATCTAGCCAGGTTTCAGTCCAACATCTGTAGTAATTAATTACAGCTTACAAGGTTCAACATCAGCTGAAAATGCTCCATCACATGGATCAGTGTGATTTGTTTTCATAGATTATTTTAAAACAATTTTGCTTTGGTAATATTGTAAATAACACTTAGAGGTGATAGTATTTGTAGTATGCACTGCAAAGTTGAGTTTTTTTTTTAAGAAAACTCTCCAGAAAATTGGAGACAGCATTGATGGAGGCCATACTCAAGTAAAACATTTCCAGAGGTAAAAAAAAACAATAAGAATAAAAAAAAGCAAAATCTGTTAATTAGGTAAAATTGAAACAAAACAAAACTGTTACTTATTTTTGAAAGGAAATTAGTCACAACGCACATGCAAAAGATGTCTAGTTTTAAATTAAAGTGCAGAGCAAAGATATGGCAATCAAATCATTGGTGTGAAACTGACTGTCAGGAGTTAACATTCAAAATTAAGAGTCAAACAGGGCAATACTATACTGTACCTACCAAAGTCTGGGTGTTTGTACAGAGAAGAGCTGCCAGAGAGATTTACCATAGACATGCCCACCTTAGACCGTCTGAGTGTGGACCCCGTGCTTCCAGCTAGAAACAGACCAAAGTTACGTATCCACGATGTTAGTAGACAGAATATACAAGCTATACATTCTGTGGAATGCAAACAAAATCTACTTCCTGATGTCTCCCTACTTGATTAATTTCCATCTCAAGTAAAATTGTTTGAGTGATCACCTTGATCATGTTTTTTTTCAAATGGACTCAATTAAGAGTAAAATTTATTTTTATTTATGGACTTCATAATCAAGCAGGAGACAACTTGTAAATTTCTAAAACTAAGAATATAAGTAAAAAGTGAAACATGCACCTATATTAATTTTCATGCCAATACCAATCAGAAAAGCCAGCATGCCATTTAGATTCAGTTTAGTTTCTACAAAGTTAAAACATGTACCCGAACAATTGGTTCTATTATCACATGAAATCTTTGCTCAATCTGCTATTATACCAATATTTGAATAAGAGTAACTTTATAACCAGACACTATTTAGAAAATAAGACAAAAACTACCATAACTGTAGTTCTTTAACATCACACACATCTCTCTCCACATTTCCTTTTTTCCTGGTCTATTTTCACTTTAGACCACCAAGAAGAATTTCCAGTGTTCTACCTACCTGTAGTCAGAAATACATACCATATATTAATTGACCAGTTTCAATCAGTGACACTGATAAAAACAACAGTGGCAAACATTTCTTGTAGGACAACACTAAATTCAAATATTTCGGGCTACCTGTAAAACATCTTTGTCTCAGCAATGAGTAATGATACTTTTACACAAGTTTAAATTTACCAAACCACGTACTGAGTTAAGAGCTGGCTCAATTACTCATGGATAATAATATATCCTTTTTTTCCCTCTAAATTTTGTTAAGATTCTAGTTATGATGATTCATGATTTGTTTTAAAAAACAAGGTTTAATTAGATAAGAAAAAGTTAAACCTAAACGCGAGAAACTGAACTAAACAAATTCTTAAGTTACAAGGTGAGCAAAGAATTCATACTCAGGGAAAACAGCTAGAATTACTACATGAGAAAAGCAAGGAAGTTCTGAGGTCAATACATACAGCAAACTATCAATATGCAACAACTCTTCTGCAATGTTGGAAGCATGCATACAGAACTAGATGCAATACAAAAGGAGAATCTGAGCTTAAATGGGAAGTGATTTATATTTTAGTTTAATTGGATATGTACAACTGACTCACTGGGTTCAACTCCTCGAGCCAAATAAGGCTGATTTATTCTTTAATATTAGAATCATCTTTCAAAAAGTTTGGAAGAAACAGAAACAAATCTAATGCACACCAGTGACAGGTAATATCCAATTTTAAAGATAGAAAGAAAAATTTTTTTTAAAGATATGTACCTGAAGAGTTGGATGATGCGTATCCGTCAGACTGCCTCTTTTTTCCCCTGAATACATCAGGGGTGCGAGAACGGAAGGTTGCCTTAGACTGTACCGTGCCATCTGGCAATATGACTGACTCCCGATGTTCATACAGTCTGCCCCTGGCTGTAGAAGCAAATAGCAGTCTATAGAGCATGCAAATGCATACAGTTACATTTGTCTACCTGATAGGCAGATCAACTAATTCAGAAAGCTATTTAATGTTTTGGACAAATAATGTCATATAGAAAACAAATGTGAAACCAACTGATTTGTGCAACTTCAGCTTTCATGACTTACTCTCTTCAAATACAGAAAAGAAAATTTTTATAATAAACTTTAGTAGAATTTGGTGGTATGAACATTGTTTTTGTGACCAATTACTGCTTTTCTCTCATTTTGTTTCTCTGAATAACAAAGCGAAACTGGTAATTCTTTTCAAAATGGCTGCCAGCATGAAATACTTCTACATTATTTGCTTACAGTTAATACAATTCTGATTTTTAAAAAGGAAAACAAAAAGAAAAACAAACTAATAACAGAATTTAAGAGCTTCAGTGTACAAACAGGTCATTGTGAAATAATACAATATAGTAGTACAGTAGAAAATAAATCTTTTGAGTGATCCACAACCTAAAGATGGCTAATATGAATTTTCTAATGCCCCAAATAAAAAACTTTTCAGAAAAAATGATTCCATTATAACATGTCACCAACAACTTGTCAATGCAAATGTATCAGTTTTTTAATTTTAAAAAGTAAAACTTGAATTTTTTTTGTTTTTAAATCTAGTAGACTTACCAATGATGTCTGTGTAATTTTACATAATTTTATTTAGCAATGACAAGTAAAATTTCAGAAACAAGAGAGCCATTCAGGTTTCTCAATTCATAACCAAGGCAAGGAATCAAGGAACTCCTCGCTCTAAAAAAAAGAGGGGTCCATTTCAAAATGTTGAGAATCCCATAAAGCAGATCAGGAGTCCTGTTTATACAGGTACTTCAATAACTAATAAATAAAATAAGCATGCAAAGTTTTATTCAAGAATAATTCAATAGTGATTTCATTTCTGCCATTGTTTTACAGTCACAAACTTCTTCACACTAGGCATTGGAGTTAATTCACCACAGCTTGGTACTTCCTCCATGATACAGATTAAGTTCATTTAGTTTCATGTTTAAGTTTGCAATGGTTTTTGTGTTTCTAGTGATGCAAAACCTCTCTCACAAGTAACTGAGGTGATTGAGGATGTTACTGAAATTTTAGCCAATGTTGCAAAGTCTGGGAATATATCACTAAACTGATGACTAAAGATCAAAATCTTGTAAATTAAATTATTCATAATCAACCTTCACCATGTCACTGTTGATGATAGGATCAACATGAACATCATTTACAATAATTTGCTTCATAGTTCCAATTTAATTGTGGTTCAAATCTTTAAATATTCTCTAAAAGACTTCTCTAACTGAGTCCTGATATTTTCTTTTATCAAGCAATTTACCTTGTATATATACACCTGATGATTTAGATAAAAGTTTACAAACCTTACCCAATTACTTGTCATTGGATGTTGTAAACTGTTCAAGTCTTTCAAATAATCTAAATGATCCCTTGGAAACACAGGCAATTTTGTAACAACTGACAAAACATCCTTTAAGAATGCTGTTGTTAATATAAATGTGACTGATCTAACTTTCTAAAGAGATCCTTTGTCTGTGCTGCTTTTTGAAGCTGCATTGACAACCATCGAAAACTTGCTGGTTCCTTCAATGAAAGATGCTGCATGTTTTCAGTCATCTCAAAATACATCTGCCATAACTCTCAATTTGCCGTAGTGAATGGCAGAGTTATTGCAAAATCTGTACGCATTTTTTTAGAGTTAACTGATACTCTTGAAAATAAGTTACATCCCTTGCAAACTGCAAAAGCTATTTTGCACACAACACAAACCTGTATCAGCCTTGATTAAACTCCAGTCTAAAAAAAAACACCAACACCATTGTTAAACTAAGACAATGTATCAAATCCAGTTCTTTCTCTGCTAGTCTCTTTTTTACTCTTTTTTTTAAACTTCATCAACAATGGTTACAGATTTTCCATATGTTATTGCCACGCATTGAACACAATGGGTCACAGGTTTGTTATTTTACCATGCGAAAACAGCAAAAGGTACATGCTGATTTTCCTGTGTACTGCCACATTTGTACATTCATCCACTATCATTCAAAACATTTTGAATGAATTAAATCTGTATTAATTTTCTCAATTACTGTCTCATTTGCTCCTTCACTGATGTATACCCTGTTCTTGCTTAAAAGATGCAAACAATCATTTTGCCTCTGTAAAAGAAGCTAGCTGTTATAATGACCGAGAGGTTGTCCAATTTTTGCCAAGTAATAAACTGGAGTGGGTTTCAACTTGTCATTTTCTTCTTCGCTCTGATCAATGACCCTTTTTTTTTTCCAACAACAGCCATTAAGGTTTGTTTCCTTTCTTTAGTATGTATTCCATCTGCAGCAATCAAATCTTCGGAATCTATTTCATGTCACGTAAATGCACTATACTGAGTGTTCATATTTCCATCTGTTTCAGACTTGTTTCTCTTCCTTGCGTCACAGCACCACAGGTACACTGCTGTCAAATTCATGTGGTTTTTTTGCCTCTTTTTTTCCCCAACCATGGAAACAACCCTGACTATCAATGCCGGACACTCATACGTTTGGAATTTTCTTACTGTCAGTCGAATGAAAGCCAACATTTTCTTTATGACTTTGTTTGTCATTGGGCTAGGTGGCGCATTCGTCATCAGCCGATCACTTACATCCTCCAAAAATATTAATGGAGGGGCTTAGGAAAAGGTTGTACATCTTTATACCAATTTACATTCACGATCTTCACTGAGAGAAACAACAAATGTCGAGTTTTCAAATCTAATTTGCATGTTTTCATACACTAAAATGTATGTAAAAACATATCATTCAGATGTAATATTGAAACTTGATGGCGATCAGATGCATTTTTTAAGACTGTTTTTACAGTTAATCTAACTGTTGATTGTCACAAGCCCTCCTCACTTTTAGCTATCTCTTCGTTTGTTGTTTCACTTCTACATCATCGACAAATAAATAAATAAATAAAAATAAGCAATAAATTAGGAAAAAACATTTCATGCTGTAAAATTACATTAAAACGCAATATTTTCAAACTAGGCACCCTGTCAACAAGTAAACAAACAATGCAGCATCAGTTAGAAGCAGGTGACAGCGTGTGTTCAGTGAGCCATAGATTTCAGTGATAAATTAGCATTAATCCTCTAGAAAAATGAGTTCTAAATGTTCAGCAAGCGATAGTAGCTCCTGCCCAAAGAAGAAGTGTCAGCTTAGATGTCAAGATGGATGTGCTGAGGTGTTTTAAAAAGGAGAAACTGGGCTGTGGATGTCAGCAAAGCACTTGGTCTGCCACTGACACCGCTAAGGTCAGTTTGAGAAACTGCAGAACAGATTAAGGCCCGGTTTCAATCATAGATGAAGAGGCAGACAATGCATCTGTGTCTCTGTCTGAATAACTCAATCACTCCCAGCAAGCAAGCTCTTCAGCCATCTGTGTGTTCTATTGTTTTACCTCATTAAAGAGTACGGTGCCATTTATGAGAGAAAATGTTGACCAAAAATAAACCCAGGAACATAACTTATACCATTAAGGTGGTTTGTGGTAAGATTTCACTTTAAGTAGTGTTTACCAGGAATGCAACCCTGATAAAGAAAAGTGAAGGGGGCAGTACATCAAACTGTTTCTATAGTTAACTTAATCAATGATTGTTACAAACAAATCATGTCAGCAGAAACCTGTATTGACCAAATTTCTTCACACCCACTGTGATTATTATGGTTAATAATTACTTGGGCCTTGTTAAGATTAAAGTTAAAGCACAACAAATGGTATAAAATAATTTTACACACTACAACTTGTGAAAATGAACAAGAGTCCACAGAACTTGTGGCAGTGTACACTAATACATGTGAACCTGATTTACTGTGAACTAGGACTCGAAACCTTGAGATCCCTAGACATCTTTATAAAGGCAAGGCATTAAGGAAATCATTCACCAAACATTTTGTAAATAATAATTGGTAATTTCAAAGGCAGGGGGTATTATTTTTTTTTTAGCAAATAATCAGTATTACCAAAGTGTTATGCTATCACTGTTCTAGGTTAGAGAATGTGATCAAAATGAGTAGTTGCTAAGTTCTTTAGGTTTGCATCAGTCAGTTAACATCATCAGACATCTTTAAAACCAAAAAAAGGAAAGAAAAAAATCATTTAGGTTTCTATTCAAGCCCAATCTTTTATCTTTATCTTCAATATTACCAGCACAAGTGTAGTATGGTATAGTAGGCACAATATATATGTTACAGGCGTGAGATCAGACATTGTATACAATTCCTAGGCATTGTGTAAAATGCTCAAAAAGATCAGCTGAAGTGTGAAATGTTTGTCTCATGCCACCCAGCCATTCTGTACAATGCCCAACATGATACCATCAATGGGTTAAAGACAGTCCCATCCATCATCTGTTCGCGATCCACCCTCATTTTCATTCCAGATGGCAGCAGAAGTAACTGATCATGTGGAACTTATGAAGTTATGTTTTTATGTTGAATTAAACAAAAGTCAAAGTGTTTCAATGAGTGGATGTTACCAACATTTAGTAAGTGAAGCGATTAATACTAAAAGGTTTGATAAAAAAGCAGCCTTGTGACTTCTGATTGCTGGTAAAGGTATCAGGCGACACACATACCGATTGGACATGGTGGACGAGACCAAATGATCAAGCAAATTTCAAAGAAGTACAAGAACATTACTCATTGTTTTTTTTACAACTATGTGAACCTTGTCAACAGAAAAGGTGTAAAAAAAAAGTAGTTAAGCCATTAGTTTTCTCTGAATATAATTCACTTTGTATGGTTGACTTACTAGACTTTCACTCTCGTCCAGATGGTAGATATAAATTCATGCTGGCATATAATGAGATCACCTCACAAGCTATGTTATTCTTAAAGCCCCCGAGTCTCACCAAGCAGAAGAGGTAGCTTACAACTTAACTGACATTTACATCGATAGGAGCACTGTCGGTGTTGCAGTCTGACACCAGCAGGGAATTTGCAAATAAAATTGTTTCCAGCCTGAAAATGTTTTGGTCTGAACTTGAACTTAAAATTGTGCATGGTAAACCCCAAGACAGTCAGAGCCAGGGCAGCGTTGAGGGAGCTGACCAGGAGATAGTGAACATGTTAACAAATGGATGCACGATGAAAAAATTCCACACTGGAATGAAGGCCTATGATTTGTTCAGCTATTGAAAATGAGAGCTTTTCTTGCTGATATTAAAAGGTGCCCAACATGAGGCACTATTTTATTTGGTTGCAAGGTTAAAGTTGGGATAAAAACTTATCACAAGATATTTTAAATAATATTGAAGAGGAGCTCGAGGAAATTACTAATTTAATTGAAGGTGATAATGACATTCATGACACCCCAAAAAAAATCAATCTCCAATGAAATTCATTGCATTGTTTACTTAAAGGAAAGCAGTGGTGGCTCAGTGTCAGAACTGTGCGCCATTTGTGGCATACATTCTGAAGAAAGTTAAATCAGTCAGCAAGAAGAAGCCAAAGATAATCTCAGAACAAGCAAAGAAAAATGAAAAAGTCATCTGACAGAACTCCCCATCAGTAGATCAAGGATCTACAGTTTGAATAACTGTTCCTGAAGTTGATAGAGGCTGAGCTGATGCTTGTAATATATTAGCTGTTGTTGTGAAAGTAACAAGTGGTGAATTCTATTGCTTAGGAACTGGAGGTAGCATTTTAAAGCAGTTGTACTTCAGATTTCAGTTTTCGATATTCAAAAAGAATCTCCTGAGCTTAGACAACGTTCAGAAAGATAAAGAAATATCACTTTAGATCTTTTGCTACTCAGCAAGCAGTCGGAACTGGGCAAGGATTTGTGAAATGCTCTTGAGCAAAACTAAATGCCAAAGTAAGAAATCTTTTTGGGTTAAAAATAAGTTCGTGTCGGTCTAGATGGCATTTGAGTTTTTCATGTTGTAACAAGTCATGTTGGTAAAAGTTAAACTAAGTCATTCATTTAATTTTTTAAAATTATAATTATCATTTTCATTCCATTAGGACTTTGTAAGTAGAAATACTTTGTCTGCTCTCCTAGTAATCACTTATATTTTTTATTTGCAGTTGCATCACTTTATTAATCATATGATTTTTGATAAATAATTATAATAATCTTAATAAACCACATTGTATTTCAGTAGTGTTTTGTTTATATACCACTCACTAATTGTATTGTTTTAGAATAGCACTTTACCTGATTCAGTCTTGGCATTCAATAGACTACCTAGGAATTATATAGAATACCTAGGTAAAGTATAAAAGAAACAATCAAAACCTGTATATTTCATACTTTACCTAAACCTATCAGGCATTTTACACAATTCCTAGGAATTGTACACAATGCTTGGATTATACAGTTTGCCTGAAACATACATAACGGAAATTTTATATCTTTGAACTAAATCTTTTCAGTTGATACAATATTTATGTAAGCCAAAGTTTTTCTGCCCTATAATGGTAAGCATGGACTCGACTTGCATCCCCTCCCGAAACATTTGTGCTAAGCTGGTAAACAGATATGGATATAATTGTCAAACCCATTGTATGATATCATGCAGATTGTTGAACCAAATACTATACCTTGAGCTTTTTTAGTTTCTGGACTGCACATAGACTAATTCAGATCATGCAGCATGTTCACCAAGAAACCCCTGCATCTTATTGCAACTAATTCACTGGAACTTACCTCGACATGGATCATTGGTGTCTAGAAATTCCTGCAGGGTCACCCAGCCACCACCCACTCGCACCATGACACAGCTGTTTAAAAATCGCACAAGTTTCAGCTTGAGATTTTCACCAAACTTTTAAAAAATAAAAGAAATAAAACAAACATATGTATAAAATAATGGTTTTTCATCATTTGTCGTTTTCTATCCTAATGCATCAATTCAACATAACATGGCAAGCAAAAACAAACAAGATATGATTATGTATTAGATGATACAGTGAAGATATCAAGTAGCAGTTGATTGGTGAGTGATTAACCCACAGTGTGCCGACAAAGAGGTGGTGGTGATTAAATAGTCTCAAAAGCATGTGCACCATTGCAGATGTGAGCAATGATGCAGTGTAATTCAGCAATACAAAGTAATTCTGATTTAATAATATGATTAGAAGTTTCCCTCAGAAAACAATGAAAATAAGCATTCCACAGTTCTTATTAAGTTTCAGATTTGGATATATTACAGCATTTGTTGAATAAATTTAAAATGTAATCAAAAAGACAGAGACTGTCATCCTTACTCTGTATTTGCCTTCCTCAAGTTTCTCTGCCTTAAATTGTTGCCGACATTGACACTGAGAAATCTGCCTTTCTATTTCATCATGAATCATTTCAGAATCTGTTGTTTTGCGCTTGCCACTCTTCATCCGAGCGCTTTTCTGGAAAAGAATCCAAAAATAATAATACTTTTTGAAAATAAGTATAGAATAAAACCATGCTGCTAAACTCATAAATGAAAATGATTCAGCAATTACAAAAATGTAAAACATTTGAGAATAAGACAGATGCCATTATCACAAATGGAATCATCATCTTATCATCTCTGATACATTAAATAATTTCTCTAATAAATGTTTACAAATGCTAGATTCAGTGGCTACAAAGTAACTGTGCTTGTGCTGACATCCATATAATCAATTACAAAAATCGATAGATAAGTGGCAGAAACCAGATCCCTGACATTGCTCAATGTCCACAGAATCAATTTTCAGATAAAAAGATCGATGACAGGTAAAAACTTGGTTATTTTCTAGATACATACAAAATATTCAAGCATTCAAAAGCTTTTTCTTTGTTATTTGTAATACTTTAATTAAGTTTGAAAATCACAAATTTTTTTTTTTACAGGTTAGCAAATTTAACAGGGATTACTGAAAATTAAGGGCCTGTCCTTATTCTGACCCTTAAACTTCACATGCTCATTAACTATAGTCCTTGTAGGGAGTACATGAAACAATGCTGTATAATTTATTTAAAATAATCTGACCATATTTAAAAAGTTACAATCAATTAAGATTAAGTGGAATAAAGCACCCAATAGTCAATAGATGTATTTACATGTCTGTCTGGCTTCAGCGCATCCATAAACTGCTTGTAGTCTATTTTGCCAGTATGACTGCGGTCAAAAATATCAAATACAGCATTTAATTCAGTTTTGTTGCTGGGGAATCCTTAAAAAAAGAAAATGAACAGAAACAAAATGCTTTAAATGGTTTTCATTAATACATCTGTTTCGTAATTTGATTTTTTTTTTTTTAATGTAGAATTTTGTAAGAAATCAAGCAACAGATTTGCAGACAAGAACAGATGATTTCATCATGTTATTCTGTAAGAGGAACCATAGAGGGCTGGCTAAATTTAGTAGCCAATAAATCAAAAGGTGGAAGAAGAAAAATAAAAATATGTATATCAGACAGTATGGTATATATGACTATCTAGAATTTTAACAAAGAGACAGAATTAGAAAATAAGACAATTTCACTTAATATTAAAAATCAATAGAGTAATAAATTCTAAAATATCTGATATGTGCCATGTTGTGTGTTTTCATTGTTGATCATATCTAACTTCAGACCTTCAAGATCCTCTATTCAGTTTGGCATAAACATTAAGAAATTCAGAATGTAAAACTTACTCAACCCTCTAAAAACAAATTACAGTAATCAGAGAGAAAACTGACTGTTCAGAATACTGAAGAAAAATGTAAAAGAGTTTTGTCTGTTAAAGCAAAGTCTTGATTGCATCTTGTACATAGAGCTAAGAGCAGGACAGTATTCAGGATCAGGTGAGTGTTTCGGTTATTTGTTTACAAATACTACAGCGGTATGAAAGTTAAAATAAAATGAAAATCATGATTTACATACAACTGACATTGATGAGAGCCTTGTATAATGGACTAACAATCAGTTTATTCAAATAATTTCCACACATCTGTACTCTGCACTTAGAAAGTGAAATCTCTTACTAGATATTAGCATTCCTTCAACAAACTCATTCCTTGTCAATGCACCATCGCAATCCTTATCTTGTCTGCGGAAGAAGTCGGTGATGCGAAATTTTTTTGCCTGAATCCAGTTCAAATACCTTTGACGCCAGAGATCAAAGTCAAAGTTTTTGAAGTTTTCAAGCTAAATGAAAGAAAGAGAAAGAATAGTAAATTAGATACATTTATATTTTGTTATGATACAAAAATGGCACTTATCACCAATGGCACAAATACACTAGGACCATAAGTCCCAACGTGGCAGCATGGTCAGATAAAGAGATGACAACAAGCAGTCATGGGATAGGAAAGGTTGAAATTAGAATTCTAAAAGACTGTCAGGTTGTATTGGTGTGTCAGACTTGTTCAAAAGGATGGTTAAGCACCCATTGTTTTTGTTGGATACTGTTTCTTCCTGATTTTAGACTTTGACAGTTAATTTCTGTCTGTCTCTCAGTCTTTGAGTCTTTGTGGGTGAGTCATTTTTATTGCAACAGCAGAACAATTTCTGACTGAAATAGGAAAAGAAGGTGTTGTGACGTTACTTACTGATTTACACGTTGGGAAATATGACTTTATATATATAAGTTCGCATGTTTTGATTTATAAGATTTAGTTTAAAAAAACAAACAGCTCTGTTTGATCCTAAAGACATTCTCAAAGCCCATACCACCCAAACAAATTGGTACCAAAATTCACTGTTAATTGTCCAGGAGCTGCCACCTGATGTCAGACTTAACCAGGTTGACAATTAACAGGCAGAAAATTTATGTTCAACAAAAATTAACCACACCAAAGAAGAGAAATGAACAAACAGAAAATTCAGGTATATTGGCCTTAATGTCAGTATTCTACCTCAAGCAAAGTATCCAAGGCATCTTGGAGTTTCTTTTTCCGATCCACTGATATTCGCCAGACCAACCTCCATTTGTTCTGTAATGTAATGACACGGGGATTCTGCTCTTCAACATCATTCAGCTTCCAGTTACTGAAATTGTTTGAAAAAGGATGGTTCAAAGAACAGGCTGTTAACATAAAAAAATTTGTGCCCAATTTTAGCTTGATGATCTTTGCTTTTGCAAGGAACCCTAGAAAAGAGAAATGATTCTCAAAACAAATTTTAAATACATTAATGTTATTACTATTAATGATACTTACCAGAGATTTATTACACTTGATAACAATTATGACACTGGAAAAAAAAAATTTTTTTTAGATATCTAGCCACGGTGTAACCTTAACTAGCTTTGATCCATAGGTAGACAAAAAATCTGTATTCTAACATATACTATTAGGTCCCTTCTTAAATGTCCAAAATTCAAATGGCAGATCTAAAATTTTAAAACCATAGCATATTCCAAATGCTCTACATCTGGAAACATTCTAGTAAATCTATGCTGAAATATGTCCAATATACCCATATTCTTTTTAAAATAAGAAATCCACACCTGGACAAACCAAATGTTTATACGACAGGACTAAAACTTCTTTACTATTGTGTTTGATAGTCTGGTCAATTATTTCTAACATTCTGATTGCTTTGTTTTCCAGATAAAATACATAGCTGTTTACATTTGAGATTTTGGTTAATAACCACTCCCAGATCAATTTTTCAAATCTCATTTTCCACTTTGCTATCATTCATATAATTCATATAAAATTAGGATAATTTGTTCTATTGTCTTTTAGGATTAAACTACTGATTTTTTTAATTTACTATAAAAGCAATCCAAAACATTAAAAAAAAAAAACTTGAAAAGTTTTTCTAGCATGAAAATTATTGTAGTTGTGTTTTATATTAAAATTGGAATTTTAGGGAGGCCACATCCTAAACAAGATTATGGGGATAGTTACATTATGTACCTGCTGTCAGTTTTTTTGAAAGACAGACAGACAAACAAACAGAGAGAGAGAGAGAGCGACAGGCAGACAGAGAGAGAGAGAGAGAGAGAGAGAGCGACAGGCAGACAGACAGAGAGAGAGAGAGTGACAGAGCGACAGAGAGAGAGAGTGACAGGCAGACAGACAGAGAGAGAGAGAGAGAGAGAGAGCGACAGGCAGACAGACAGAGAGAGCGACAGGCAGACAGACAGAGAGAGAGAGAGAGTGACAGAGCGACAGAGAGAGAGAGAGAGAGAGAGTGACAGAGCGACAGAGAGAGAGAGAGAGCGAGCGACAGGCAGACAGACAGAGAGAGCGACAGGCAGACAGACAGAGAGAGAGACAGGCAGACAGACAGAGAGAGAGAGCGACAGAGCGACAGAGAGAGAGAGCGACAGACAGGCAGAGCGACAGACAGGCAGAAACAGAGATTAAAAACTAAAAGCAAAATTTGTTTGTTTTTTTTTTACTTGATTTTAAAAGATCAGACCTACATTACAGTTGTCAAGGTGTTTACATTCCATAATTGGCAATTCTTGATACTAAAACCAGAAAATGTCAAAATAAAGTCCTAGCTAAGTGTTCATGTTTTGTAAAGCAATTTTTTCCCCTTTAATTAAACCATTGTGCATCCAACAAAAAAAGTCCTTCACAAATGATATGAAAGCACCTCAGTAGCAACTCCCTAAACAGGTGTTGTGTGATTCCAGTAAGACTATCTTACCTGCCATAATGTCGGGCCTGAGAAAGTTTTGATTCACTGGTTACTATCTTTGTCAGTCTCTCAACATCAGTGTTTCTGCTCGTCACATCTTCATGGAATTCCTGTTTAAAAAAAAAGGCAGTAACATACCTGTGTTATAGCAATGGGTGCATATGAGAGAGAGAGAGAGAATAACAACAACAATGCTAATTGCAGCAAATTATTTTCCTAATGAGCATCTGGGCCAACTTACTAGATGTTCCTTCAGCAATGTGTCAACCACCTTAATATCGTCAGGTATGGAGTCCTTCTCTTTAGTTGCCAGAAGAACATGGGCATCTGTCAGCCAGGCAAGGAGCTCCTCCAACAGTGCTGCATTACCTTGGATATTTTTCAATGCCTCCTGAAGGCGATGAGATCGGCTTTTGGATCGTTGGAGCAACTGCAGGCAGAAAACGTTTTCCACCATTAGTGTGGACAGTTTGATCAAGAGCTTTCAAATTACTACATCCTCAGATTAAAAACCAAATTTTAATACTTTAAAATAATAATAAAAAGCAATTTTGCTGTTTTATATTAAAACTGATGATTAAATCTAAGGTTCATACCGTCTAATGAGTCATCATTATTATACCAATACTACAATTTGTAAATCAAAAACTGTATTTATTTTAATGTTTGACAACTAAAAAAATTTTAATTTTCATCTGTTCAGATTTAACTATTAACACAATCTAGTACAAGTATTAATTTTTACCAGCGAAATGAAAATCGGAGTTGCAGTTTTCCATTATAAAGTCACTCCTAAGCACATTATTCCAAACAAAGTGCAGCCGTGGAATGTCAAACAAAACTGATGGCTTAGCTTATGTGATAGCACTCACTTGGTCCCACCTGGTCTGTGTGATTGTCAGGTAGTATTTCACAAATCGAACTGCATTAGGGTGACAGCTCCGAAGAATCTCCTCTGCCAGGGCTTTGATTTTATCTACAGTTTCTTGGTGATTACGCATCTGTTCTTGAAACTTCTATTTAATTTTTTTTTTTTTAAAAATGAACAAAGTTAAGAATTAGTAAACCTTTTTAACTGCAACACACTGATGTTCATAATTGTGGACATATCAATAAAATATCCCTGACTTCATGCACAAATTAACTATTAGTGTATACATTTACATGTAGATAAGTATGAGATTTTTTTCTCTGAAATATTCTCTTAATAATCAAAACGTTTTATTGCTGAATCCACAGCTATAAGCATCAGTGTATCAAAGCCAAACTATCAAGGGGAGGAGATGCTCCATCCCCAGCCTCACAAAGCCAGGTACAGGAAAAAAATATTTAACCATTCCAGTCTTCTGTATACATTCTGAGCTTTCATGTGGTAAATGATGTTTTGTTAAAATTCTTTAGATCTGCTAGTCATGTTCACTAATTAACTGTCAAATTACATTATATTATAAAAAGTGAGAGAAATCACAAGTTAAATTCAATTTTATCCATTTGTTCATTTTTTTTTTGATATTATTGTTGATATGAATAACTATTTAAATTTTTTTGCAAAATATATAGTCACAATGATTAATAAATGGTTCCCTTGGTAGATGTAAGAGGATACATACTACATATACATTATGGAAGGAGTTCCCCTACCCTACAATACAAGCATACTGTGCCCTCCTATGTAACCTTATGGAGCCCTGCTGTGTTTCTACCCACCCAACCATTTTTTTAAAATCATGGCAGGAGGAAAGAACAAACAATATTTACATAAAATAAATTTAGAAAAAGAAAAACCCAGTAATAATGAAGAAAAACAACAAGAGGAGCTGGCTGATGCATTGAGACAACATCTGCATCCAAACATGGAATGAATACCTGTGCTAAACATCCTTAGAAAATGAATTGCGAGACACTGAAACTTGGAGATTTCCCACTTTTCCTTTTGAGATTTGCCCGTAGACAAGATGGTTCTTGGCTTCACAAGCATAGCAAAAAAAAAACCGACAAACATTTACAGGCAACGCCCAGTCCAGCTTGCCAATCCACACCCATTCTCAAGGGTCTCGCCAATGTTACAATGCTCCATAATACTATCTCACAGTCAGCGGAGAAGCAAGCAGGAATGACATCACCCACGATCTTAGCTAGATCCCACACCTCCACCAGCAGCCCAGCTTTGAATCGCACTGAAAAGTTGCCACCACTTAATAACTTCTTAGCATCCTCTGTATCAAGAGTTAAAGTCCATCCATTCTTACAAACAGGGATTAATGCCAGGAGAAGAGCAAAACCCAACCCAAAAAAAAAAATGCCATTCTTCCACAGAATGTCCATCCGCTGACATATTGAAACAAAAATGGCAACAACCATTAAAGGCTCAAACAGACACATCCAGCGCATGCAGATTTATTTTTGTCAATTGTTTGGTTTTTTTTTTTTTATTAATTAAAACAAATATTTAAAAGCAGCTAAATAGAAAAGTTTTCCATTTTTTCTTTTTTAATTACTGATAAAGATCTAGCTCAAAGAAATCAGAACCATAATTTTAAATGGTGAAGTGGTGGACCTCCCACTCTTCTCCACGAGCTAACCATGCAGGTTCATTCTGGTTTCCTCTACATCTAAAAACCGAAGATTTTTTTTTTCCAGGTGCGCATGGTAGAGAACTCTGTTGATTACATTACCTTTTTATGAACTTGTGAAAAAATGTTAATGGGTGATATCCTAATGCATACTGTATTGCTGCAAAGGTGCATACAGGTAAAGACTTCAATCACTAAACCTGCACTGAATACCAAAAGTATGTCAACAGAAAGGAATGTCTAGTACCTCGTGTCTCTCTATCAGATGAATAATTGCTAGTTCATCGTCCGGAAGGGGGCGAAATTTCAATTCAGACTCAGCCTGTGGCAAAAATTCTCGCATCACAGTGACATCATCTTGGAATTCCTGAGCCTGTAAAATATTGAGAGTACAACTGTAGAAACAAAGATTCCTGTCAAAGGTACACATTAATTATGTTACAATCAAACTGCTCAGCGTAAGGAATTCCAGAACAATAAGTCACACGCACAGATCTTAAAATAAACCACACATTCTTCAATCATAGTCACAAAGAGTAGACTGTTTTATAATCAAAATGGATAATGCATAACCCACATATCCTTAGTTGCTCTGCTGCGATTTATTAAAAAAAAACAAAAACACTTTCAGTAATAATGTAGAAAAAACTGGCTTAGATGAGCTTCTTTTATTCTCATAAATAAATCTGATAAAACTGAAGATCAGTAATAATGGTAGAAAAATTGATATTCAGGTAACTTACCAGAAGCAAGGCTTCCTTCAAACGGTTCTCTCTGCTATTATAAAGCATGTTCACTTTGGTCCAGAGATCAGTGATGTCCTGCACATGCTGTGCTGGTACATTGCCAGCTGTCTTCACAGCCTCAAGGGTTTGTTCACGGGCCAACAGTTCTTGCTGCACAGCCTGTAGATAAAATTTGACAAATGTGGTGAGAATCTAGCAGAGAGAGAGAGAGAACAAAAAAATAAACCATTTCCTTATTACTATTCTTCATTTTCTTTACCAAGTTTATTTTAATGTCATATACTTAAACACTTTACAAAGGCAACTACCTTTCCCTAAAAAATATGACATATGATATGATGCCTTTTAAATTATATATGCAAATTTATCATGTTTTATCTCTCTTTTTCATGACTTGTGTAGCACAAGTATTTCTTAGTGAAAACAGCTATGTTACACACACACACACACAGAGTATGCAAATGATTGCCTATAAAAAGAGATTAAAATGTTACAAAGCTCTTTCATAAAATATCAAGATGCCAATGCTTGAAACAAATAGGCTAAGCAAAGAGTTGTGGATAGAGCCTTTCCCAGAGATGGCTGATAGCTCAGCTGGCAGTCCAGAATAAGTTACCTTGTATCTCATCACGAGAGAGAGACTTAAGTTAGACCAACCCCATGATAGAATCAGTGTCTATGACTGCATAAGCACAAAGTGTACCACTGCATCTGCTCACCATCATCAGGAAGCTGAATAACAATGGCATAAGCTAGATGCTTCAGGTGTCATTTTTACAGACAAGATATAGTGTAATCTGCTGGCAAGCTTTGGGTTTATCAAAACAAATAGTTAGCAGACTGATGTGGTGAAGCTATTATAGTGTGGGCTGCTGTGAACACTAATTTTTGCAGTCATCTAGGGTTTCTAAATCAGAATCTGATTCCTGTGGTATGTGGACAATACGTGTTCTCTGACTGGGTCCTTTCTCTTATACAGCAATTTGAACTACGCTTAACATTTTAGTAAGGCACTTGTCTCCAGAGAGCAAAGACGACACATTTTTCTTAAAGGTAAAACAACATGCTTTCGGGGGTCCCATCCAGATCTTATTTTAACCCTATTGAGCATGCTTGGGATAGGCTAGAACATTACCTTTGTCAGCATGTTACACCACATATATATCAGCAGCTTTTTGCAGCATTACAATGAAGCAGAATAACCAGGGGTATGATGAATATGAAATTCCACAAGCCAAACTTTATGTATGTGCTACTGCAAGAGGCAGCCATACAAGTTATTGACTGACTCTGGTGTGATACAACATTATTATTCAGGAACTTGAGGTGTGAAGTGATGAAATGCCTTGTCGTGGATGTTATTAATCCTTAAGAATACTGAAAATTATTTCATTTTTCTAAACTAAAGTCACAGGAGAGGGGATCCTAAAGAGGATCCAATCAAAATTTGTGCAACCCTTTTAAGCTTTTATTTTGATGGCTGAAAATAATTTTGCAGGAGTTAAAGGATTAGCTCAGGTATTTCCTTTCACCTCAATTAGTAGTAATACTGCTGTTGGTGTCTAACCCCCCCCCCCCACTGCACTTGACTGTAAACTATGGTCAGGGCTTGGGAACAATAGCCTGAGTGTGTGAGAGAGACAGGCGGACGAGGACGGACAGACAGAGAGACAGGCGGACAAGGACGGACAGACAGAGAGACAGGCGGACAAGGACGGACAGACAGAGAGACAGGCGGACAAGGACGGACAGACAGAGAGACAGGCGGACAAGGACGGACGGACAGACAGAGAGACAGGCGGACAAGGATGGACGGACAGACAGAGAGACAGGCGGACAAGGACGGACAGACAGAGAGACAGGCGGACAAGGACGGACAGACAGAGAGACAGGCGGACAAGGACGGACGGACAGACAGAGAGACAGGCGGACAAGGATGGACGGACAGACAGAGAGACAGGCGGACAAGGATGGACGGACAGACAGAGAGACAGGCGGACAAGGATGGACGGACAGACAGAGAGACAGGCGGACAAGGACGGACGGACAGAGAGACAGGCGGACAAGGACGGACGGACAGAGAGACAGGCGGACAAGGACGGACGGACAGAGAGACAGGCGGACAAGGACGGACGGACAGAGAGACAGGCGGACAAGGACGGACGGACAGAGAGACAGGCGGACAAGGACGGACAGACAGAGACAGACGGACAAGGACGGACGGACAGAGAGACAGGCGGACAGACGGACAGAGACAGACGGACAAGGACGGACGGACAGACGGACAAGGACGGACGGACAGACAGACAGAGACAGACGGACAAGGACGGACGGACAGACAGAGAGAGACAGAGACAGACGGACAAGGACGGACAGACAGACAGACAAGGACAGACGGACAAGGACGGACGGACAGACGGACAGACAGACAGAGACAGACGGACAAGGACAGACAGAGACAGACGGACAAGGACAGACAGAGACAGACGGACAAGGACGGACGGACAGACAGACAGAGACAGACAGACAGAGACAGACGGACAAGGACGGACGGACAGACAGACAGAGACAGACGGACAAGGACGGACGGACAGACAGACAGAGACAGACGGACAAGGACGGACGGACAGACAGACAGAGACAGACGGACAGGACAGACGGACAGAGAGAGAGACAGACAGACAAGGACAGACATATGGGGGAAGGGTATTATACCATAATCTCTAGCCAGCACAAAAGCACCTGCTGGGCTGACCCAGACTGACCTAATAAGCTCAATCAAAAATCCCTATGAGAATTCTTTTCATTCTGGATGCAGGAGAAAACTGGAGTGACTGGTTAGAGAAGAACAAATGTCAGGGAAGTACACAAAACCAAACTCTGGTCCTCAACCACAGAAGTCCCACCAGACCACCATGCCATCCATTAATAGCAGTAATGCAATATGTTTCAGCACTATTTCCTGTACCATCATCAGGGAATTTAGTCCTGACGACAACTGAAGAATAGCACATGACCAGAACTATTCCAGTTCTCTAAATCTTTTATCAAAAATGCTAACAGTATTTCTCTGTTAAAAGACAGCAGTATTAAAAATCTGCTGCACCGTCTTCTGGATGACAGATATTATGGAATCCCTAGTTACTGCTTCACATCTTAGCAAACAATAAGCTGATCTAAAACCATAGCAGCTGTTGGTGTGTTGCCATTTTCAGGATGATTTGACCAAAGTCTGCAAAATCTTGTTAGGTTATGAAAGATTATTCAGATAGGTTAAACACAAAGGTAAACTACATCGCTGAACTGGTCAATCTTGGACTAAACTTTAAAGTCGGTCAATTATTAGAAAGCAAACTTTTAGCCAGCTTATTATAGATTCATTAAGCTTCTGTTGTTTTTTTTTTAAAACTCCCTTTTGAAGGGGTGAGCAAAGGACTCTCAGTAATAGGTAAACTTTCTGCTCCCATGGCATACCTTATAACCTTCCTGTAAGAACTGTTCAGAGTGGTTCTGATTTTCAGCTCTTAATTTAATTGTTTTTACCGCTTTTAAGTGGAGTGGCTGCCTCATGAAATGTCACCCAAGTATAGATATTTTAAATGCAATTTAAGTAACTTTTCAATATGTATTTTTTTTCAGTCCTGTGTAACGGAAATAACTGAAGTTATTTACTCTTTTGCGAAATTAAAATCAAACTTAAAAAGCAAATTCACTTAATGTTAATTTTATTTTGTAAAGACAATTTTAAAGAAAAATAAAATTTTTTTTTTTTTTTTCCCCATTCCAACACCACCTGCCTGCTCCATGTGTGATAGGTGAAGGTGACCACACCTCTATTCCAAACACTCACCTTATGCTGCTCCGTCAAGAGATTCACAGTGTCAAAGTCTCCAAGAACGGGGAGATCCTCAGAAAGCGCCGCCTCAGCTTTGCTCAGCCATTCCTGGAGTGAGTTCAGAGCATCGGACACTCGTCCTGATGTCAACAGTGCTTCATCAAGTTTATTTTGGCTGCAAGTAAACAACCAGTGGTACAGACATCGGTTTGGAATCACACCGGCCGCGCAGAGAGACTGAGACGGTCAAAACAGCAAGCTTCACCTGAACCAGTGTTAGATAAAGAAATTACCTGCCTGCTAAGTCAGCACACCTGGCAGGAAGAGTGGGAGGGGGGGTTACAGTATTACAATCGGGGAAATATTACAGAACAACAGTGGTTACATTAGCAGCAGCTAGTCACCTAATTATCAAAATACTCAGCTCAGTTGCAGCCCAACTTCAGTAAAGGCCACCCTCCCACTCTCACTTTTATGCAGCTGCTCTTGGGAACCGATGCCTGTGTTGCGCTAAACACTAAAACAGGACAAAAAAAAAATATTTGCGTGTCTTTCTTTCTGCATATCCAATGTTATCAAACATTACTGAACACATCCAAGCACTGTTAACACACCTGAAAAGTGTGTGTAATTAACTGGCATTATTTTACATTTTGTGAAAAGAGTGCTGTCACTTTCAAGAATTTAAGTATATTGTAAAGTCATCTAATATGGATGAACTGTAACACCTTTCTGTGGAACAGAGATAAAGGAAAAAAGAACACAACACCTTCAGTTTTCAGTTGGAAAGTCATGATCTTTAATCTGTCCACTTTTCTTCTTAATTCATTAATAAATAATATATTGCAGCACAAACTCCTTTGATCATACCATAAATATCTGACATTAATTACAACTGGCTTCATTAGTAAATAGTTTAAGAATATATTTTAACTACTGGTCTCATTCACTGTACTATATTATGCAGCCACAGCTAGTAGCCAGTCATTTAAAAGTATGATTTACTTGTACAACTGATTCAGTATCATCTAAATTAAATACTTCCACTGAAAGCACAGATAAAAATGAGATATGTCACAGGTAGGTCATGCCAAAGTACAGGTAAATTAAACTGCTCAATAGACTGATTATCTTTCTATGAAGCACAACAATTAAATAGCCACTGAACAGCACCGGTAATACAAATCTAGCGGCCATTTTATTATTCTGACCAGATGAGGGGGTAGAAAAAATTTTAAAAAAAATATGTGACATGGAGAATCTTACCTGTAGGCATTTAGTGATGGCCAAGCAAGGGACTGGTATTTACCAAATCTATCATCACCATCATCCATAATGTCAAAACTAAATGCTAGATATACTTATTAAGAGACACTGAAATAGGACAGAAGTGTCATTGTTCAATCAACCTGAGAATTCAGGTATTTTAGATTAGTACAGCATGATAAATTGGGTCGCCCCAGCTCCAGTGACATATGCTGACATTACAAGTCATCCTGTGCCCTTATGAATCCCTAGGTGAATGCAACAAGGTGGGTATAATTAAAGCCCAGGTAGATTCCTTGACCACATCTCTAGAAGGTAAAAAAATACCTGCTTCACTCGCACGTTTGCCTTATTTGGCAATGACAGCCACTCCCCCAGCAGTGATTTTTTTTTCTTTTTTTGCCCTCTTACAACCTTGTTTGATTTGATTCTAGAGTGCTGGGATTTTGGGGTGGGATGTTTGAAGGTCTAGAAGCCTATCAGTTTTAGTCACATAACTTACCTGCCAGCTAGGTAATGTATATTTGTGCCAGCTGCTGGCTGAATCTAAATTAAACAAACAGGGACCATCTCAAAATGTCAAAAATCAAAAAAAATAATAAATATTGATTTTGCTTCAGATGAAAAAGTAAACTAATGGATAGTTTGACATGATTTTGTTTTTTTTTTTTTTTTACTGGTCATACATGAGTTTCCTTCCAAAATTTACCAGCTCAAATTCCATAATTCATCTCTTTTCTCGAACATTTTAAAATGCAAGGACTTTATGATATTATTGTTGTTATTATTATTATCATAAGAACACTTCTCTATCTTGCCTTTCTTTTAAAAACGTGACCCTTAATATGGATTTTTGACAACAGCATTTTTTTTTTTACTTCTCTGCAAAATTCTGTTTATAAAATCCAATATTTCTATACAACTTTCCAACTTAATATTGTAAAAAAAATTATGCTTTACATTTAAGAAAGAAAAAAACTGTCTCTTTCACACTGCCTGGAAGAATGTCTTTTAAAACATCTGACTTACAGAACAGGAAAATTTAGTTATTTAAAACTATAATACAATAGATGATTCAAAAGGAAAAATTTGGTATCACTGGTGTTTTGATTTTTTAGAAAAAAGGGGGAGATAATTCAAGTAAATTACTACAAAGGCAAAACTGCAAAATCCACGTTGGTTGATTAACAGAGCTGAACTACGCTTGTAATGAATAAGATCTTCTGCTGGCATGAGACTTGGTGGTGGATGAACACATCTAGACAGAGAATAATCATGAGATTTCTAACTATGAGGAAGTGAACAGAAAGTAGAGGAGCTATACCATTACGTTACCCATCTGGAAGCCACCATCTAAAGCCCATGAATGTGTTGGTATAGTTTTTTTTTAAAAACTCAATAAATATGGAAATTTAATCTTTTTTTATAAAATAGATAAACTGATGTTAAGATTTTGTAAATTAATAAATTCAATTTTGAAAAAAAAAAAAACAACTTGATGAATATTCATTGAGTTTCTTAATTACCTAAATTAACCTTTTGTTAAGGCACCACAAAAAAAAAAAAAAAAGATGATAACTAGAATAAACCATAATTGAAAGAGTCATTGTAAAAGCAGTCACCCATTCAGCATTTCTGTGAAATTGAGAAGAATTATAGATCCATTGACTTAGTAGATGATTTACTTTAAGGGAAACTAAACAGGGTTCAGCATCTGACAAGTTGTGAGCATTGCATACATAATAAATAGCCATTTTTTGGTGAGGTCTGATACCAGAGCACCAAAAAAAACTCCCAGATGCAGATCCCCCAGCTACACACCTTTTGGAGATAATAGAGCGCACCAGGTTCCACTTGTTCTTTAGGTCGTCCAGCATGTTCTGAAGGATATCGCGATCTTCGTCTACTTTAGTACAGCGATCTTTCAGGTTACGTCCCAACCTGGTGGTGGAATAGTAAGATGGGTGTTTGGCTGCCAACTGATGCTGGAACAACTGAGGAAAAACCAAAACAAAGGTGTGCATAGGAAAAAGGTACAAAGTATGTGAGCAATTCATAATCATTGTTGGCAAAATAAACAGAATACTGTTCGCATAAAGTTCTGATATATTGTGGATATGGAACCATCCATATAGTATGTAGAGAATACAACATTAAATTATAGGACCATTTAAAACATAATATTGATGGTAAGGTACAAGAAATAACAAAATGCCAATAAAAATATATATAGGATTAGTTGTGCAGCATTTTTTTTTTTTGTTTTTGATTTTTCTGTGCGGCCTCTTCAGTGCAAGTTTACCTTAAGAATGCATATTTGTTCATTTCTGTCCATTCTTCGACTCATTAACCCCTAGCACTGAGAGTTAATGTATTGAAGACAATGTTTTCCCAGCTAGTAATAAGGTCATGCTGGTTTTTTTTTTCTACTTTCACAACAATGTTCAATGTTTTATTTGCTGACATGACTGTCCTCTCACCTGCCACTGGTGATAAGGACAGGGTCCCATAAAGGTAGGTCTAAGTGTCTCCCTGCCAACTCTCCGGGAATAGCACATGGTGCTCTAGGAGTGGGGCATCACCCACACCCCCTGGTAACCCGTCTGAACAACCAATCCTAACTATAAGTCTTTTGGTGACACCCAATACTCTGAAATACTGGAGGAGACAACTAAGCCAGTAAGTGAGTGAGATCACAAACACTCTGACTAAAGAGAACTTTTTAACTTTTTTTGTAAATGTGTTTTTTTTTTTATTTTAAAAATAGGAACAAAGGGATCCTTTAAATTATTCTTAAGAATATTCAAGTGGGAGCTGATTAAGAATATCACCCTAAACACTACCTGCCAGTAATAATTGTCAATAACAAACAATAAGACATAAGCAAAACTTAATGCTGTACAACTACAGGGATATTTATATTCAATAAAGTGATTTAATTATAACCAAAATTCCTGACAACAGATACTTAGGTTTTTTTTTTTAATATTTGGTATGAACTAATATTTTCCTTTGCTTGCAAGATTTGTATTTAGATATGAAACACTTGCATACATTTCCCCTCATAAATGATCCGCTGTAGCTCAAAACCCCCAAGTCATAACATCTAGACAGACACATCCTCGGATACTAAAAGACACAGATTTAATAAAAATACCCTTCAGGGAAAAGCAACAGCCCTCATGTCAGTCAACACAGAGCATTTCACTGCACTGCTTGACTAACTCCCTTGACTAGTCTAATTCTTTTGTTGTGTGAAACAAAAAAAAAAAAGAAAGAAAGAAAAAAATTCTCAATAAACAATGGACCAGCAGAAAGTCTCTCACCCATGAGGTTGGCTGGTAATTAACTCTGAGTGGTTTGAAGGGAGGGAGAAAGCAAACATGGCTTATGCAAAACCCCAAGAGAAGAAAATTAATTTATCAACAAGTATTTTAAAATTAAGTCGCCCCATTGTTTGGTTTATTCCATTAATTTACAAATTCTACTGTTCTAAATCTATGCATTGCCAAAGTCTTAGCCAAGTAGTAAATAACAAATCAGCATTAGTCTCCAGTGAGTTCAAGCTGTAGATGAGAAAGAACTTTTATATAATGTAAATAAATGTGTTTTTTGAGATTGTGGTAAATATTCTTAAATTCTATTAGCTTTTTTTAGCAGCTGAAAAGCATTACTTTTTATCCCTCCCATAACAGTAACCCATCTCCCATATAACAATAACTATCCCTGATTCTTCTTGAAAACATTTTCCCATCTTTTCAGTAATAACTATTTTACCTTTTACCAACCAAGCGTTAATCAGCCCATTTTTCTTACACTGAAACTGTTAGTCTGTGGAAAGAATAATTAACATATAAAAGCTTCTGTAGATAATTGCTTCTAGCCACACAGCATCACAGAGCAGCACAAATACACTGAGGAAAACTATTCTTTTAGAATTACCCCTCATTATCATTACTGTGTTATCCAACATACACCTGCATGCCCCCCAGTTCATACTTGAATGCAGGTATATCTGGATCAGTTTTTTTAGAAAATGAGAAGACTTCAATTTATTTGATTTGATTTTATTTCCATTTACATCTTTGAAAATATTCATTTATTAACATTTGAGCATTTTCCACTGGCTTTCTGGGTCCTTTCACATAACATGCGATTGAAACTTCTAGCCCCCTATGCCGTGTATTCCCCCTTCTTCCCATAACTTTCGCATTCAAAGTTCTGCTCATGCAAAGAATATGCAAACATGTTTTAGATGTGTTTCTAGGAATGTGGCCGATGATTTGATTGATCGTTCCTCAAAACACATCCTGCATATTTGTCATGAGGATTTTCAGGTTCTCTTAGGGTTGTTAGTGTTTCACCAATGATTGGATTCCAAGAACGTTGGCAGATACAGTGACCGGTAACAAAACTATCAAAATGAAATGAATAGGGGAGACAATCTTGGCACTGTGCCATTTTTCGTAATGTTTTTAGAGGGAAAGGTATTTACCTTAAAACTGGTTTGCATGTTTTTGTGATTGTCTATCAAGCGATTGGATAAATGTTTTTCCTTCCTAAATCAATGAATTTCTGCTCTAATCCAATGATTGGATATTTGAACTGTGTTTGTTGAAAAAATACTGAGCAAATCCAAGCTTCTGAAGTTGAAACCAGTGAAAGGATGGATAATACACAAAGACAGTTTTCCCTCTATTTTAAGGGAGAAACACTCAATCTTCTTAAATAAAATGATGAGAATATCAGCAAAACAGTGAAAGAATTCAATGTATGTAAACTTGTGTATTATATTATTATTGTTATTTCTTTATTTAACGTTCTTTAAAAACTATGTATTTGTGCATATATAGCTAATTAAAACCAACTATAAAATCTGCAATAAAATAATTTTAAAACATAAAAGAAAATATAAACTAGGAAATTAAAAGCAAACATCTGTACATAAAATGAAGGCACGTATGAACTTCCCCAAACATACATTCACACGTACATACATCAACACAAGTTCTTCTACTTCTAGAAATTGGTTCATATTCCTTTTGCTCTGTTTCCTAGATCACTTGCCAGAATTTTCAGCAGTGTAAACAAGATATAATCAGATGTGCCATCAACCAAAAGGATAGCAACTCCCGAGTTCGAATCAGAATGTGTAATAGAGCTGCCACATACCTGCTTCTTGACACAGAACTCGTTAGATATATATGAGAGAAGAGAGAAAAGGACAAAAATGTGAGTGGAAAATTGATTCATAGAAAAGCACACACTCTATTTGCAAAGCTGTACCCTGGACAGCAAGGTTGACAATTTGTTGCCTCCCAAGGTTACCTAAGGTGGTCTCTAACTTGTTAAGTGTTGTGCTAACAGCAGTAGACAAAAAGTACCTGACAGTGCCTCTGAGCTTTGTGAGCAGTTTCTTGATGACATGAAAAGTTTAAATTATGGGATTTATATGAACTTGGACAAAACCCCAAGTTATTTTGATCTGCCAACCTCCCGTACATACGACTTCAAAGGTGTGAAATCAGTGCATCAGATATCTACCAGGTACGAAAAGTTACATTATACAGCAATACTGACTGCAGGTGTGCAGTGGATTGGAAACAGATGGAAAGCATTTTGATTGCCTCCAATACTTATATTTAAGAATCTAAAGAATGCTCCAAAAGGAAAATATCCTATAGGGGTCATGGTCCTTAGTTCTAAAGAAGGGTCAATGACAAACTAGTTAATGTATAACACATGTGTACCAAAATTTGTATCAAGATGGCCAGGGGAATTTTTCAACACAGTCTTCATTGCTCATAATGGATTTTGCTACGTCTCACAAAAGCGATGTGCTGGATGCCACCATAAAGAAACATCATGTCAATACCAAGTTAATTCCATCAGGAATGACACCTTTGCTGCAATTCCTCAACACACACATCAACAAACTGTTCAAGAATGCAATGCAGGATCACTGGCTCAATGATGGGGGTAAAAGAGTTTACTCGCACAGGAAAGAGAAAACGAGCTTCCTATGAGACAGTGACTCAATGGGGCTGATTCAGCATGGAAGGAAGTCACAACTGACGAGATGATAGCGCGCAGATTCAAATAGAATGGACATATCAAGTACACGGATGAACTTGAAAGTTTACACTCGCATTTGCATGATGAAACTATTAAAAGCTGCTGTGTACCAGATGACATTATTAAAGAAGTTGATGAGTATCTTTGAAAAATGAGGGAGATCAACGATGATGAGCAGTCGGATCAAAGCGACTATGAGGGCGAAGACAACGATCTCTCTCACGACGACAGTGAAGAAGGGGGCAATGACGATTTACTAGATGACATTGAGTAATTTAGATTTAGTAACCTGAATAACCTTATGCACTCATTTATACATAAAAACAAAATAGAATGCAATCATTTTTTGTTTTGCTTTATCTTACTTACAATTACCTTTTTGCACCTTCCATGTTTAACTGCTGCGTTTATTTTTGTACACTTTGGTAAATTGAAGCTACACGTGCATGCAAGTGTATGCAGGGTAACACTGTATTATTATTATTATTATTATTATTATTATATAATTGTGAGTAAATCTCACATCAGTTCATGCTTTGTTTGTTAAGCTTCTGAATATTTGTGAATATTTAACCCAATTGTTGGAGCATAAAATCAATATTTTCTCATAAGTTAGCTAAAAATATATTGAGTTATCATCAAGATCATTAATATATCAAGGATAGAACTAACAGATTGTACTAAACGATTTTAAAAAAGAAATATATTCTACTAATATGGGAGAATTATTTTGAAAATACAGTATTGGCCCAAACCAGCGTATCATCTTGTTTATGAACGATATATTGAGCATTTATTGTAACCACACACAGCGTTTTGTTTTTGAATATTTTTAACACAATAAAGCTGATTAAGCATTGTTTTGCTATTCACAGGGTCTCTGTACCAAGCACCCCCTTGATGAGGTAATTTCAGAAGAAAGGTCCAACAACAGAGTAACAGAACAAGTAAATGTTAATACGCGCACACTCTGAAATGCTGTTTTGACAAAAGGATAGTATTTTAACAAAAACAAAATACATTTTTAAAGATAAATGTAAAACAAACAAACGCTGCATTAATCATATTTTTAAAAAAATCAGATTTTGGGTGAGCAATAATTAAGGCCAATACCCTACATAGTTACCTATTATTACTAAGCATGGTTTTAGAAAAGGTTATTTTATATCACTATCCTTAGATCAGTTTCAGAAAGGAAAGTAGATCACATTTAAATTCTGCTCGATATAATGAAAGAAGTTAAAGGTCACATGCAAATTGTATCCGGTTTGGGGGAGGGTTGTAAATGAGCTTATCTCAAAAACATCATCATCAGTAATTCATATATTTGTGGTTTCAATAATAATAATAATAATAATAATAATAATAATAATAGTTCATCAAATAATTAGTTGATATGTAAACAAAACCCATTCAGCTACATAAAAAGACAAACTCTACTCTTCATTTTGAAAATAATAAATAATGAGGAAGTAATATTATCATAAATTTTAGAATCAACAGTTCTCCAATCACCTGTCTCCAAGAGCAATTGTGAAAGCACATCAGCTTTCTTAATGAATCTCTTGAATAGTAGAATATGACCTCAGTGGTCTGGACTAAATTCAACTATGTGAATCTGGAAATGAATCATCTAGAAACTGAGGGTCAGTAATAGAAATTACTGGTGCTATAACATCTTAAATACATAAATGAGCTATAATCAACATCATGGCTTCAACCTTTAGAATGAGGGATCAAAGCATATACACCTTTAATTAAGAATTACTAGTGCTTTAACAACTAGCTCTAGTATCTCTTACTGTTCTAATTTCAAAAGGTTTCCATAATTAAGCACATGCTCTTGTGTACTTTGATTTTTGGAGTTAATATTTTAAAAAAATTAAGTTTTTGCCCTGAGAGACAACTTGATAAAATACACATTAACTTAATTAATTAATTAATTCAGTTTATCACAAGAGTACAGGTATTTAGAAAAATTTAAATAAAATAAGCCAGTTTATCCTTGGCAGGCTTTAAATTTCTACCAATATGGAATTTTCCCTCAATTGTTCCATTTTGGTTTATACTGATATGGAACAATGATTTCAGGTCTAATATTCAGCACAGGCTCCTTAAAGTCAAGTTTTCTTGACTGCTGCAATCCACTGCATGTAGCAGAGCATCCCTGCACCCCAGTGATGACAAGACATGACATGAACTCAAGCCGAGCACACTACATAGGAAAACGTCACACACTAGTATACTACAGCAAAATCTTTTAACTCATATTAGTCACAACATTTTTTTAAAGGAACTTAAAACACTTGCATAATAATGTGAATATTTTTAAATAAGAATTTTCTCTCACCTTACATTTAAAATAAATATATATATATATATATTTTAAATTTATAACTAAATGTAAATTTTAGGGAAATTTCCCAATAATGAAAGTTTTAAACTAAAGTAAACTAACTGCAGTATCTTTTTTTTTTGTACCTGCTGTTACAAAATTAAACCTTCCCATAAAGTTATCTGATCAAGGCTTATATATAATAGTCATCAGTCAGAAATACTGAAAAATAAAGATAGCACACATAAATAGAGCAAATGGTATAAACACAAATCAGCAAACATTAAATGTCACAAATCTGCTATCATAAGTATTTAAGAAGTTAAAATGCAACATGCAAATATCTTTTCAAAAACAATGTTCACATATGTTAAAATATTTTCAAAAATTCCAATGCAGCAGTTACTACTTTTCATAAACCAGTTTGAACTCATGAGAGATTTAAATGTAGAAAAGGAATAACTGTGCTGTTAAACATGAGAGAGAACTGAATGTCAGGTGTCTTCAATCATTCCAGGAACATGGCTACTGGAGCTGAAACACTCATCTGTTACCTATAAGAGAGAACTGAATGTCAGGTGTCTTCACTCATTCCAGGCACATGGTTACTGGAGTTAGAACAGTTGCAGTTTTACATCTTGTTAGTACCTCATCCAACAAGTAAACAAGCCTTACGGAAGTCTTCACACAAAATTAATTGTGGTCCCATCTCTGCAATTATTTCCTTATTTCTGTTTTTTTTTCCTTCAAAATAATTACATAAAACGTTTCAATATTTAGGATCTATGTACTGGTGTGATATTACTTTGTTTTATTTTTGTCTTTTTGCTAAAATTTACTTTGTAGTTACAAAGCATCTGTTATTCATGAAGTTTGTTTTTTTTTAAAAAGAAGAAAAAAACTTATTTGCTCATTTTAAAAATGTTGCTTTAATTTTAACAATTTTTTCTTCATGTTTAATAAAAAGAAAAACACTTCTCAAGATGCCAAGATCACTACTGTTTACTTTAGATTAACAATTAAAAGGAAAAGCGAGAACCCATCACATCTGTATAAGGCCCCCAAAGAGAAGAGAAGAGAAGTATTAAAGTAATTAATTTAATTGTATTTTTAAAATGTGAGTCATTTCATGACATTTGATAAAAGTTAGCATTAGTCATATTTGTCTGAGTCAATTGACAACACAAGGGTTGTGTGTGTATTATGTTTCAACAAGAACTAATATGGCATTTCCAGATACTTGAAGAGATTTTTACAATTTAAAGATGTCATACTAATTTGCAGATGTTTTGACCAGGTTCATTTATAGTGATAAAACTCCAGATGGTCTCAAAACATGATCAGTCTCAGTGCCACTATCTAACAATGGGATGTATATAGTTACCATGGTTGCTGATACAGACTCATGCCAATGTCTCATGCTGTTAATGCACATTCCACTAATCTTCTATAATAGTTGGTTTCACTATAAAATCAACATACACTATGGCCAAACAGTCATACTCCACCATGATGGTGCTTAGATTTCTCTTTGTAGACACTAATGATATGGGGAGGGGGGGTACTGTGCCAGTACTTAGATGGTTAATATATTGAGATGACCATCCTGAAGTCATCTATCTAGGTGTGCTGCTATCTGTCTCATACCAGAACGATATTTGCATTATGTTGCTGATGCAAACTGAAGATAGTTCTGACAAGGTGTGTGCACTTTAGCATCCCTAACACTGTTACAATAATCAGTCACCCACACAACAGCAAATTTTCTTGAGGAGATTCAATATGCAGAACTCCTGTTTGTGATGAAATTCTGACCAGAACAAACACTGCTCTTAAATGATCTTAGAGATAAAGATCAACCAACTCTTCCATAAGTAATGAACAGCATAATACTGATGGTTGTATTCTTGTGTATCTAAATGTGGTGCTACAATGATTGAAATTTAAAAAAGAAAATCATGGTGTTGGAAGGTAAAGCTTGCTTAAACAATAAATGGGCCACCTGCTGAACTTTTTCTTCAAAATTTGTAAACAGGTGAGCATGTTCAATGACTGAATCTGCACCAACACTCAGCCACTGAAATAAACTGGACTAATTATAAAGCTAACAAATACCTCTGACTGGATATCTGGAAAAAGGTAGAAAGTTTATGTAATAAGGTTGGCTACTTCCAGCCAGTTCTACTGCAAAAGTAGCTTAGAAAGACACCTGATGAAAGAAGGCCAAGAACTGCTTATAATGCAGCTATCATTCCATACTAAGTTACCATCATCCCAACATGCAAAGTTTATTGAAAGAGGGGGTCTGAACATTAAAAAGAAAAAAGCAAACAAATGATGACAATAATGATCATGAACAAAAAAAAAAGTAATAAAGTTTGGTTTTGGAAACATGCTTAATTATTAGATAAATAAGGGAACCATTCCATACGGGTTCTGCAACCTGTCACAGCAGTTTGAGTTCATTTGTAAAGGAAAAAGATTTAAAACAAATGGCAGGGGGAAGAGAGATAAATTAAAATAAGAGGCGGATGATTTGCATGCCCGAAAGTTGGTGGCAGTACCTTAACCCTTAGTAATTGGTTGATACGGGCCTCCATGTCCTGAGAGCAATTCTTCGTCTAAGCAGTGAAAAGATAAATGAAAGAATTTATGAATGAGGCGTGATTAACTGAAAAAAAACATATGTATATATACAGAAAACAATATTTTTTTTGTAAAATGAACCATTTATTAACATAGATAAATAAAAGTTTACATGAAAATGGCACATTAAGTAAAAAAAAACAACAAAGATTATATTTACAATGCTGTGATGCATACAAGCAATAAAACTGGGTAAACTATGATGAATTCTTTGTTTTCTTATGGTATGATGTTCATTCAGTTCTTAACCTGTAAAATCTAGCCTCAATTTCAGACTGAAGCAGCACACACATGAAAGAAATCATTCCCTCCCTCAAGTAAACAAAGTAATCTCAGCTATTGTCAACTTGTTTGATGCAAAAATAATTTCCCAAATAAAATGCTAGAATAACAAGAACAATTTAAAGATATCATAGTGTTGTTTAACATGTCTTGAATTAACACATCTCTACAAGTTAGAAGATTCATTTCAATTCAAAACAGTTGAGATGGGAAAATCATGAATAGTTAAATGGCAAATCCAGCATATTCCATATGATTTTTCTTGAATCGGGTTAGATAAACAACAAACAATAGTAAAATTTTGCATTTAATGTTTGTTTGATACCACCTCATTTATGGTTGCTATGTATAGCAGAAAAAAAAAAGAACTGACTGAAGTGACATTTTTCAGCATATAAAAATCAAGTCTGTACCAGCAGTAAGGCAATAAAAATATGTAAGAAGTGGGAGAGAAGTTACCTTAAGGTCTTCCATCTCCTGCTTCATCTTTGCCGTTTGAGCCTGTTGTTGAGGTGGATGCATAAAGGAATTCAACAGCTTCTCACTGTCCTCCAGCCAGCTGCAAAGGCTGAGCCATGCAGTGTAGAACTAAAATTTTAATTTAAGAGAATTATTGACATTGACCAAAGGAAAGGCTGTTTGTGTCAATAATAATAATTTTAAAAAACTAGCAACAAATGAGAACTTCTGAAACTCAAGAATTAAATTTTTAAATAAATTCTGCATTGTCAAAATAACTTAATGTTTTTGTTTTGGAAAGTTTTCAGTCGAAACTCCCAATTTTACCATGGAGATAAATTCTTGGCTCCGGGGAAGTCATAATACTAGAAAAAATGAATAATATAATAATTTTCAAAAAAACTAAACTAATAGATATTTTCTCTGCTCCTTAAAAATGTAACCAGTCTCCTAACATTGAGTCTGCAATATACCCAGAATTCAGTTCACCAACAGTTTTCATGGTGACAGTCTAAGGCTATAAAGTTTTATGTTTGTGCTATTTATGTATGAAGTTCTGTCTTTGTTTTGTGTTCAGAAACAAAAGCCACTGTACCTATACTCATTAGCAGTTCATGTGAGTGTGAGAGTGAGTGAG
This sequence comes from Nautilus pompilius, assembly GCA_018389105.1. Classification (NCBI taxonomy): domain Eukaryota; kingdom Metazoa; phylum Mollusca; class Cephalopoda; order Nautilida; family Nautilidae; genus Nautilus; species Nautilus pompilius. The sequence goes on along the minus strand of JACATO010000311.1, from coordinate 413,917 downwards.
TGTGAGAGAGAGTGTGTGTGTATAAAAGAAAGATACACCTACCCTAGTATCCTCACAATATGCTTGTTGAAGTAACCGTCCTCGTTCATCTGTCCGGCGCAGCAGTTTTTTCCAGCGAAGTCCAATACCTACCAGCAGGTTTTTAATGTAGATGGTGTCCTGTTTGCGTCCAAAGTATTTCAAGTATGTTCCTGTCCTGTCTAGTTTCTGCATTTTCTCAGCATGAGCCTCAACATTTTGACTGAACTCCTGAAAACAAGCATCCTTTCTTATTAAAAATAAATCAAAACAAACATTTTTAAAGATAATTGTATTTTATACTATTATTTTATGAATTTACTAAGAATGTTCAAATAAAACCTGGCTGGATACCATTATGATACTGCTATTCCAGCCAGGTTACATTTGAATGTCCCCAAAATATCTTTAAAAATCACCATTTAAAGACACATCATGCCAAATTGTTTTAAAGACTACACAGAAATTACAAAAACCACTCTTATATAACATTCTTATTGTGAAAACTCAATCTACCTACTTTGTGATGTTGTATTTGAATTTCCACTTTCTCAACAATTTTGCTTGGATACTTGAACCCACGCATGCTTGTCTCTGTAGTGTTTAGCCAATCAGTGAAGTCTTTCAGGGTGCTGTGGAAGTCTTCAACATTCTTAAGATGTTCCTTCATTTTGTCCTGCAGATGACAAACCAGAACAATAACTCAATATGAAACAACAAAGCTTTTTGACTCATTTAGTACAAGGCTGCACCATCATCTCAAGAGAAACGTTCAAAATTCTCGAAGATAAAGAGACTATCCCAGCATTTGTCAATTTTGATATAATATATAAGACATGAAGACATGCTTTTAAAGTTTGTAAATATGGAGTATGTTATATGCACAAAAGTACTTTTTACCAGCCACATTGCAAATATATGTAAGAATTTTCCCATTAAAATTGGTGCAGTAAATTTCAAACAGAAATGGTAAATATTTGAAAAATACTATTATTTTGAAGATATGTGGGCATCTAGGTGTATATCTTAGGACTTCCTGCCCAGTAATTCTGCATCTTATTAAAAGAACAACTAAGTCCACACAGTTTGCTAGTAATTATGATTCTGGTGTCAATGCTACTGTTACCAATCAGAAATTATTAATGCATATAAGAAACAAACGAGATAATGTGACTTGGAAGCTGACATTTTGTTTTTAGAAATAGTAGTGATATGATGCACAACTATGACACAAAGATTTCTTAATGGTTTTCTTGACAGAAGAGTTATGATATTGCCAATACATATTAAAAGTCAAATTTACCCATATTATTAATTTTAAGGGAATTTATTTAAGTTATTAGAAATATAAGTTTTTACTAATGAAGCAGTATCCTTTTAAATGTTTAGTAATATACAGGTGCATCTCAAAAAATTAGAATATCGTGGAAGAATTCATTTTTTCCGTAATCTAATTCAAACAGTGAAACTTTCATATATTCTAGATCCATTACACATAAAGTGAAATATTTAAAGCCTTTTTTTGTTTTAATTTTGATGATTATGGCTGACAGCTCATGAAAATCAAAAATCCACTATCTCAAAATATTAGAATATTTCATAAGATCAATTTAAAAAAAAAAAAGGTTTTATAATATAGAAATGTCGAACTTCTGAAAAGTATGTTCATTTATGCACTCAATACTTGGTCGGGGCTCCTTTTGCACAAATCACTGCATCAATGTGGTGTGACATGGTGGCGATGAACCTGTGGCACTGCTGAGGTGTTATGGAAGTCCAGGTTTCTTTGATAGTAGCCTTCAGCTCGTCTGTATTGTTGGGTCTGGTGTCTCTCATCTTCCTCTTGACAATACCCAATAGATTCTCTATGGGGTTCAGGTCAGGCGAGTTGGCTGGCCAATCAAGCACAGTAATACCATGGTCAGCAAACCAGTTACTAGTAGTTTTGGCACTGTGGACAGGTGCCAAGTCCTGCTGGAAAAGGAAATCAGCATCTCCATAAAGTTTGTCAGCAGACGGAAGCATGAAGTGCTCTAAAATCTCCTGGTAGATGGTTGCAATGACTTTGGACTTGATAAAACACAGTGGACCAACAGCAGCAGATGACATAGCACCCCAAATCATCACTGACTGTGGAAACTTCACACTGGACTTCAAGCAACCTGGATTCTGTGCCTCTCCACTCTTCCTCCAGACTGTGGGACCTTGATTTCCAAATGAAATGCAAAATTTACTTTCATCTGAAAAGAGGACTTTGGACCACTGAGCAACGGTCCAGTTCTTTTTCTCCTTAGCCCAGGTAAGAATGCTTCTGACATTGTCTCTGGTTCAGGAGTGGCTCGACACTTGTAGCCCATTTTCTGGACACGTCTGTGCATGGTGGCTCTTGATGCACTGACTCCAGCCTCAGTCAACTCCTTGTAAGCTCCCCCAAGTTCTTGAATTGGCTTTGCATGACAATCCTCTCAACGCTGCAGTCATCTCTCTTGCTTGTGCACCTTTTCCTACCACACTTTTCCCTTCCAGTCAACTTTCCATGAATATGCTTTGATACAGCACTCTGCGAACAGCCAGCCCTTTCAGCAATCACCTTCTGTGGCTTACCCTCCTTGTGGTCAATGAGTGTCTTCTGGACAACTGTCAAGTTAGTAGTCTTCCCCATGATTGTGGTTGTGTGTACTGAACCAGACTGAGATTTGTGGTATTTATACTGCATAAATAGTGATTTACTCAAACTCGAAATGGAATATTCTAATATTTTGAGATACGTTTTTTCTTTTTTTTAGTTGTAGGCCGTAATTATCAAAATTAAAATTAAAAAATGCTTGAAACATTTAAGTTTACACATAATGAGTCTAGAATATATACAGTTTTCACTTTCTGAAATAACTGACAAAAAATATTGAACTCTTCCACGATATTCTAATTTTTTGAGATGCACCTGTAATCAGTAAAAACAAATTTAAATTATTAAAGGTTGTAAACATTTTATAATCTTTTTTTTACTGTCTACAAATTTTAAAATCATTTATAAAAAGTATAGAAACAAAAATGAAAAAACAACATAATATTGCATTTTTGTTTAAATTTAGTAATGATGCTTAAACTTAATTATTTTTTGTATAGCTTTGAGGTTAAAAGACAATAGTAGAAACTTTCAAGGCAAATATAAACTCTTGTAACAATTACTAAGTCACTAAAGTCAGGCTAAAAATATTTTTTTTAAATTACTTACTCTTCTACGGAGTGCCCGATTCTTAGTTTCATACCATCGTTCCTTAAGTTTACGAAGTTTCTCAGTAAGCTGAAGGACATCTTCAGGCTTGCACCGGTCAACCATATCCTGCCCATTGAGTAGTAGTGACTTGACAGTGACTTCTTTAGTTTCCACTGCATCACAACGTTTCTACAAAAGTAAAGAGGGCTTTGACTTAATCACAGATTTACCGAGGGATCGAGCATAATAGCCAGATGCCATCATCTATTTAAGATTAATATTCTGATGTGCAACTCAGTCGCAAAATTTTAAGAAAAATAGTAAGAGTTCAGAAAATTTTGTCCCAGTTTTGGAGGTTCTTTTCCTGGGCACTTACAATGAAAGTTTCCAACTGGGAACAAGCTGTCTCTGGAAGAGCTCCAAAAGGAGACTTGGATTTCAGTTCCATCCTTAGTTCACCAATCCAGTGCAGCGTGTCATCCACCTCACCTATAAACTTCTTCACCTGAAAGCATATTAGTGAAACTAATTAAAGCATGGAATAGAAAAGAAAAGCCAGCACTACATTTATGTTAAAGTATTAACAGAAAAATTTCAGAAACAAATCTGTCCATGCAGCTTACCTCCCTCAGTGTGTCCTGCAATTTGTTCTCTTTGTCCCGTGTGCTGACTTGCACATCACGGAGAAGCTCGTTCATGGCAGTCATTTTGCTGCTAAGAGAAGAGTCATTATCACCTGTCCGAACCACCACATCATCCACAGTTTTGTTCAGTTTTTTACAGGTGTTCTCCTGGCTTTTAATGTCATCTTTGATGAGCTAACATAAAAAAGAAAAAATTGTGAATTTATTAAGATGCTGCTACAGCTTTAACTGAAATATAACTTATGCACTAACAAAAAGGAGCCACCTGTGTATTTATGTTGACTATGAAATAATCACTAGCAGCTATGACAGTGCAATCAATAATTTGACACTGGATGATGCATTGTCACTTTAAACCAAGGTTCAAGCAACCTTTTGCGACAGAAAATGCTTAAAGTCTATGAATCAAGGACTACAGCATGTGTCATATACTAATGCAGGGATGCTGTGGTACAACATTACCCTGATAAAGAAAGATTATGCAAAGTTCATCACAAACATTCTAAACAGGGTTGATATCAGATCCAAGTGGTCAGTCAATGATGTTGTTGTTGTTCTGCCTTGAGAATGTTTGCAGTGTCCTGCTGGAATATAGGTGCACCTATATCACTGTACAAAAGGAAAGGAGACTGCATATATGAGTATAGTATTGTCCACATACCAATGGGCAAGAAGCATGGCTGACTGCAAAGATTAGTTGTTCACAGCATCCCATGCCATAACAATGTCATTGTCAAATTTGCTGAGCTCTGTGACAACTGGATCATGCCATCACCAAATAAAAAAATTACACTGACTCATCGAGTTTTATACCTAGTCTTAAGCATCACCACCTGTGTAAACTACTGACATGCAACAACGTTATTTTGTCAGGAATATCTCATTGCATGACTTACAACAATATGGTATTCAATCTAATCCTCCTGATAATGGTGAGTTGCACCAGCATAACTGCTCCTACAGTCATTGATATAGCTGTCATCTGTGGAGTGTATCTATTGCTCTTGATGCTACATTGTATTGTTAACTAGTCCTAGGCCTATCTCTGGTGCTCTCTGTGGTGAGATACAAGTATCTTATGGAAGTTGCATACACATGCAACTGAGCTGTGACCTGTCTTTCAGAAAGACCTCGACGAGCATATGTAAGGTGGCAAGCTCTCTATCAGCTTGCTCCAGATGTAGCATATTGACACTTTACAAAGTTTTGAAACATTCTTCTCATAAGCAATAATTCACTCTCCCAACAAGCAGAAATCTATTGTTGTTTCACGAGAAATATTTCAAAATGAAAACATGAACAAACAAAAGAAAAATCAGCATATAGCTTCTCCATCTATTTGATGGTGTTATTAAATCATTTAATTTGTGTAAAATGCTGTTAACAAAATTAACAGCAAATATATAATTTTATCAGATCATAGTATAAATCACATTTCATGGAAAGTGTCTTTGTATATCTGATTTATAGTTATTAAACTGAATATACAACTGGTCTTGACATGAGTAATTTCTTCAGATTAATAAGTTATTACTTTCAAGAACCATCCTATCTTTTACTATTTACCTTGAAAAAGAATTTTCCTTTTAAGCTAAATGGCAATGGACTGTTTAGGTTTAAAGGCTTCATTAGAAAAAATGTAAGTTAATTTGACTTAAAATATTATTCTGACAGTTGTAGTTCTGGCTACATACAATACCTATATTTAAAAAAAAAAACACAACAATTATTAATGTACAGATGTTAGGACTAAAGTATTTTTATGCATACTAAATCAGTAATAGTAGTCAACAACAATTCTTCTCTCAAATAAGTTCTTATTTCCTGTTATTTAATAAACAGAAGGTTTAAATGAATACAATTGAAACCATGTCATTTTTTTTTTACTAGCTTCTATTGCTTTAAGATTTACATTCCCATGTTACTGCAGTTGTTTTACCTTAATTATCCTTAAATTATGACACCTACCTCATGTGCTGCCTTTGTGTAGTGATACAACAACTGATTTATCCAGTCATTTCTCTTTTTCTAAACTGAGAACTAAACGAATGAGATTCCTCCACTTTTTTCCTAGCACATCTAAATTTGCTTAGGTAGAAAACTTTATTCAAAAACAATGGCTGCAGTTTCACACAAATCAAATGAGTTATCAAAATAACTTTTGAAAATTTTATTCTCTGCAATTTAATGTCAGATTTTAAGTGAGACTGGAATTTTAAATAAGTTTCTATCTGCCAATATTTTTTTTTTTAATTCCCACAATGCAACATTGCAGAAGCTGACCTCCATAAAAAGCATTCATTTCAATTTCTGCTTTTATGCCTTTGGAATTGCAGGCATCTAGGATAAAAGGTACAAAAGTAGGTTTTTTGTGGGTTTTCTTCCTACTGAACATCTTACTGGTGTTAAGTAGTTTGTTGACTTTCACAGCAATGCACTGCAAAAATATTTCCCTAATTATCATCAACTGGCAACTCATTTCAGATATTCTATACACTGCTGCCTTGACAACGCTTTCTTTCTTTTTATTGGAATTATGGAAAGTGCTAGATTACATACTCCCCTCTGATATATAATTTAGCTTTTCATCATCCTCTGTGATCACTGCCTACAACTGTATGAGGTTGCCATGGTTACTACTAACAAGCATTGCCATTCCAGTGCCTATGGGGCCTGGCTGGCCCTTATGTTGTCACAGCAGGAATGGAAAGTCCCTACTAGGACCAACCAGTCTGTTCAGATGTGGAAGGAAACCCATGTTGACAGATTGGTAGAGAAGAACAAAAAGAAACCATGATAAGGGAGGCTTGCCAAGCCAAGTCAGCCCCAAGCAGAAGTCAAACTCAAGCAATCAGCTATAATGAACAAGTGACTATACAATGTCTGTTCAGCTAGGAAATTAACAATAAATTCTACAACAGATTTACTTAGAAACAATGAAACAGTTTCGGGTACCAACCAGCAATTTCTTCATCTGTGTCTCTATGCACTTTGGATCACCAATCACATTGTCCAAGCCATAAAGCTCTTTCTCAGTATGGTGCAAGGCATCAATAACATCATTCATGGCATGGTCCAACTCACCAACTTTGACTTGTGTATTGGTCAGCTGGGACTGTTATTAAAAAAAAAAAAAAGAGGATTTTCAAAATTTTTGCCTGCATTTTGCAGGTTTGCTTAAATAAAAGGAAAAAAATAAATACATCTTTCACAAATATTTTTGTTTTCTTTACAATTTTAAAATTTTACAGTAATGTTTTTGGAAATTTGAAGCGGTAATGATTTTTAAAAATATAAACAATTAATTCCCCGTGACCACTGCCACTCTAGTAACTGACCTCTTGGTTTGTGATTCCTTGAATAAGATGGTTCCATTGGTCATTGATCTCATTCACGGACTTGACCAAACGTTCAGCGCCCACTGGTGACATTTCAGTTAAAGAAGCCAGTTCCTGATTCAGCATATCGATGTGAGTCACTTGCGGATATGTCTGCATTTTAAACAACTGAAAAATGATTAAGAAAAGGTATCTTTAATAAACTGCCTAATTTTGTGCGTGTGTGTCTTAAAACAGACAACAAACAGTGTCTATAAACTTTAAAAATTGTATATTTATTAAAAACATCAACAACACAAATCGTTACTCTAAGTTCTACCTTATACAATGATTCACACTTTTAACTATTTACCTTCAAAGCTTCTATCTGTTTCTTCAGAATTGCAGAGTCACTGGATGGTGCCCTCATGGTATCCAGCTTCTGTTTGGACATTGGAAGCCAGGTTAGAATTGACTGCAAAAAAAAAAAAAACAAAGCTTGGCCAGTGTACTTAAGTAATACAACAACACAGAAAACAAATTTTGAAAGAGCTTCAAATTAACATAAAACAAAGATATTAGAGATGGGTTATGCACAGAAGTTACATGGTTGGTTTGGAGCTTTCCAATAACGTATATTTTTTATTAGTAATTCCATGCCTTGAGCTCATCTCAAACCTGCAACTTGTTGGTTGCTAAGTTTTGTCAGTCCAGAACTAACCCTCCATTTGTTTCTATCTTAAGACATTTAATAGAATCAAATACTTCAGAGTGAACCAAAAAATATACATTCTTTGTTGCGTGGCTACTAATTCAGGGATTTGTTTAGACGGATGACTTACATATATATATATATAAGAGAGGCTGCTTACTGTGTAAAAGATGATATTTAATGACTGAATTACCTACCACCAGATGTTCTAACAACAAAATCAATCTCCTTCAAGATAAGAGAAATTTTGCATTTATTCTTAATCATCTTTTATTCTTAAAACATTTTAGCTATCCATGAAGAAATCTAAGTACAAGTTTATTAAGTGATGTGCCCTAATGTTAATGTCAATAAAGAAAGTGTTTACATCTCCCAATATCAGTCAAAGTATTTTTCTTCAAATAAAATGATGTCTTATATGAATCCTAAATAAATTATCTAAGCATTAAAGTACTGGAATAAAAGTTGTACCACAAAATGTTATACATTAAATCTTCTCTGCTTTAACTATTAAATAGATATAAAAAAAAATTAATTGAAAATTTAGCTGGAAAAAAAAGATAAAAGTTAACCTAGACATCCATGTAAAACTTAAAAAAAAAACAAAAACAAATTAAATAGATAAATGTTTTGTTAATCAAACTGTATTAGAGAATAGAAGATTTAATAAACTGTGGGTATAATGGTATAATCTGAATGGTAAAGGATAAAATAAAAGTGTGGTTTGGCTATTATTCTCTTTCTCTAGAACTTAAGTTATACAGATTTTAAAACATTTTCCTTCTTTGTTCATATGAATGATCAGAGCTATATTAGTACTGACTTCTTTTATAATTATAACTATTCCCATTAGATGCAGTGGTGCCCAATGGTGTTCCTATCATGAGGGTTCTAATTACCACTCGTACACTCACAGTCAGGATATTGTGGAACTTGATGGCATGGTCCAACGTATAGTTGAGCTCCTCCTGTCGCTCACTAGCTGCATCGCATACATCCTCAGCCATGGTGTCAAGATCTTCCAATTGTTTTTGAATCTCAATCTTTCCCGTGTCCCCACATATTGCCCCGAGCTGATCCCCAATCTTTCTGCATTCCTCTAGTGAGTTCCTGGCATTTTTCAGCTGTTCGTTCATATCCTGAAAAGAGGAATAAGATTAACGCAGTGGACATCGAGCCACCGCAGTAAAGGTACCAAAACAGACAGATTCCCAAACCTTACTTCTCTTCCACACCCTGGTGCCCATGGGTGGCCCAGACCCCATAAGGAATTTTAATGCTAATCAAAAATGAGAATCTGAAGGAATGTGTATTTATTTTAACATTAAAACAAACTTTTCAACTTACACTGGAGCTTAAAACTTTCCAAATATATATATATATATGACTGGGACACTTTGTACAAATTCTTTTGAACTGAATACAAATCTAGTTTACCAGTTCTGCCCTTGTGTGTGTGGAGGGCAACAAGATGACTGTATCGCAGCCATTGTAGCACACACACATTTTGATGTTCTTTGCACTGGAAACAGCCTTTCAACAGAGGCTACATTCTTCCATGTTTGTAGTATTTAGACCCGACTGCCCATATGACAGAACTACAGAAACACTGCAGTCTGCCTCCAGGAGCTGACCAAGCCACTGATCGAAACAGCACGTGTACCAGGCAACTGCCTTCAAATGAGTGTCGAGCACGCATATCGTGATAAATCTTTTATTTTCTGCATTTATTGAAAGAGTTTATTTGAAAACACTTAGTACTGGCCTGAAAAAAATCACCAAAAAAAAAACAAACAAAAAACAACTTACCCCAAGCTCCTTTTGTTGCTCCTTGATGGTGGCTTCATCGATTCCCGGAGGTTCTTGCGAAAAAATGTTGTCCTTGATGTCCTTCATTGATGCCATGACGTCAGCACAGAGATCGTAGAACTTGTTAGAGATCTGCAGTGCCTGGTTCAAAGTCTTATCTCGCTTTTCAACACCAGCGCTGATGAACTCAAACAGTGCTCCAATCTCCACTACTTTGTTTGCCATGTCTTCTGCTGAGAAACAAAATGCAGAGAAATGGAAATTAGAAAAATGCTTCATTTTCAACAGCAGTTTTAGTGTATTATGGGAATGAATGATAAAGAGGCAAGATGAATCAAATGCAGCCGGAAAAGAAAGCTAAATCACGGGAATTTAATGTCTTAGTTTAAATATTATATTTAGATTAGTTACTGCATGCAAAATGAGTGTCAATCCAGATGTATATAAGACAGAGTGGAAAGTGTACAAAGTGGGCTAAAAGTTAACAAACATTAAGTAAGAACATTCACCAAAAGATGTCATCATGAAACTTCCATAGAAGCTCCAAGCCAATTTATGGACAGTTAAGCAAAGTGGTATTGCAGCAGATGCTGAGACCACTGTGTCACTTCCTTGCCCATGACGACTGATGGCTGGCTACGTGACTTGCAGACAGAGACTACAATAAACACTGAGAGCTTCATGTCTCTTGTGTCCCTGATGGCTGATGGTGAGCTATGCGATTAGCACAGACAGACTACAGTAAACTGTTGCAACAAAGCAAAGAAACAAATTATCAGTATTTTTCATCCATTAAAATTGCCAATGAAGAAAATTTTGGTGAATGAGTTATGCATATAGAAAAATGCATTTTGGAAAGTAGAAAAAGACCTTTTAAAATATAAATAGTAAAAACAACAATACCATTAATAAGATATGCATGCCTGTTTTTAGCTTCTGTTTCCTTTCCGTACAAATTAATAGTAACAGAAAATTATCTGCCTTGCTCTCTTAAATTTTAAAGTTGTAACAAACTACTTTTATCATCAGTTAACATATATTGTAATCAAGTTTCAGGAACAATCCTGATGAGCCATTAAAAAAGAATTACGATAAAATATTAAAAATGCATTTAACTGTACTGAAGCAAAAATTAATTCAACAAACAAAAAATAAAGAGACTAATTCTGATACTGAAAATAATTTCTCTAAGTCAAAAATTATCATCAAAACAATGCTACATTTTGAATAGTATACTTAAATAGTGTTTGGGATAAGAGATATAATTTTGATTGCAATGTTTGTTAGCTAGTGAGGAGGGAATTATCATGCACATGAATATGGACAAGGAATGCCCAATGTAAATGTATTCAAAGTTTCATACATAAACAAATGAGTATAACATATTAGCATAAGCAAATGCCATTTATTAGATATCCCTAGTCAATGTTAATATATACAGTAAATCCCTTTGTTGTTATGAGAGCACAATTTGTAGTTTCCTTTATTACAAACAATTTGACAATGTAAACATTAAAAATAATTTAAAAGTTCAATTGATGGATTACATGATTTCTACGTGATAATACCTTTTTCATCTCAAGCAATGTATTAAAAGCTAGTAAACCGTCAGAAATAGATGTATGCAGTCCACCACTCCTCTTTTTTTTTTTGTAATTTATTCTGTTTGTAAAAGATGGTTCTTACCCAACTGTTAGGAGTACAGTTTGTACAAAATCATTTTTCAGGCAAATTGATTCAAGTAAATGGATAGAAGTTACGGCAATGCTAATATTGAGATAAGAACTATGACACTCTTTTACCATCTGCTTGATCTTCCAATTCCTGGCCAGAGAAATTTTGTACAGACTCCTTGGCTTTCTCAATTTGGGGCTTATGCTTCTCCAGATCTTCCTTGATAACCTAAAAAAGCAACATTGCCTATCAGCAGCAGCACAAGTTTCAATTTAAATACATAGAAAACCTTCATACTTTATGCTATCAATTTAGATGCATGGATTTGAATACCTACCTACCTGAAGAAATAAAATGCTTGTAAGGTAATTGACTAAAATGTTTCAATGCAAACCACAAGATGAAGGAATACCACCAAACCCATGATATTTCCAAAATTTGCATGTGCTCCCTAGAACATGGCAACCAAATTTACAATATAGCCTTCAGTAACTTTTCACTCAACAAAAGCCTGCTCTCCATCATTACTCTTTGTCTTTCTTTAATTGGTTTATACTCATTACCATTACTTGATTTCATTGCTTATCACGCTGATCTCTGCCATTACCCGATTTCATCAGGTATGTCACCTCTTCCAATAATTGATTTCATTGCTTATCACGCTGATCTCTGCCATTACCCGATTTCATCAGATATGTCACCTCTTCCAATAATTGATTTCATTGCTTATCACGCTGATCTTTGCCATTACCTGATTTCATTAGCTATCTGTGGCTATTTCCATTAATTGGATTTCATGGGTTACCCCTGAAACACTCATCAATTTGCTTAATCTCATTTACTTTATTTTAATGTAGCTTATTTACTGGTGTAGTAAGCCATTGTGGCTTATAGCCCTCACAAAACTAGACTTTTAGACTGGTTAACTATCAACTATTAACAGTTATCACTAGTAAATTCTTAAATATCAATCCATGCTGAAACTTTAGCTAGTTTATACATAATAACAGTATTTTTAACTGTTATCTTTGTGACTTTGTTTTAAAAAACATGTGCTCACACTTTCCTTTTTTATCTGGTTACTGCCATAACTCCTATCAAAAGTAAATTAAGGTGTTACCCAACTTGGTAAAACTGACTATTCTTGTCCAATGAATAAAGAAAACCAAGAAAAGAATAAGCAACATACAATACTCATTTAAGGTGAAATCTTTTGATAACTCTCTGAAGAATTTGGTAAAGAGATTATTGCATTAGATGAAAAATACTTAAATTTTTAATGAAAAATTTTTCATTTTCTAATCAAACAATATGCAAAGCCTGTTTAATTAGTAAACATACCTTCCTTTAAACTAAGATTTTTTTTTTTGGCCCCTGAAGCATTTTATTTCGAGCCTATCACTACACCCATCAAATAATTCTGGGGAAAATCTTTTAAAACGTCAACCCAAAACCTGCCACAAAGGAATCTGTCCCATTATAATACTTTGTCCACACTCTGAGGATGCTGTACAGGTGTAGAGCCCATATTTAAGAAAAAAAAAAAAAACAAATATTCAAATAAGTTCAGCTTTGCTTCTCAAGAATGTTTTTATATTTTTAATTACTTGAAGTGTGGCACAGCTTAAGATTATTACAGTTACTCAAATGTCTAAATCCAAACTGAGATTTGTGTTAAAAGGTTTTTGAATGAATGGCATTACATAACCTATCTCCTGTTAGCAATATTAAAGGTCATAATTATAAATTGGCTAAAGTTTCCGCATGTCAGAAAAAAAAATTAGTAACAGGTTTATGAATAAATATGATAAAGTGATGTGAAATGTGAGAAACTGTATAATCCACGATGGCTTCTTCTCGTGATTTGTAATGACCAAACTAAACTAGCAGATTCTACTGGTAAAATGTTGGACATATATTAGCAGTTTCTGAAGGAAAGAAAAGAAAGCAAAAAAATCTTGTATGCTAAAATAACAGATGAAGGTATAAATATTTCTGATGGTTAGTATTGGATATTGGATGAGCTGCTTATTTAACTACAAAAATCATCACTGACAACAAACTGTAATAGTTATGAAAACTTACTCTGTTCTCATCAACTTCATTTTGCAGTTTTTCCAAACTGGCAGAAACAGGGTCACAGTTCAAAACGTTCCTTTTCAGCTCCGACAGATCCTCCAAAAGATTTTCCAGTGTATCTGATACCTGAGGAAACAAAGCCAAAAACTATGGCAGGGGAGATACAGGTGATGTTTTCCATTTATTGTTGCACGAAAGAAGGCTAGGAGCAAGCATGCAGAAGCTGGCAAGCTTGTGGCGAACTGTCCATGCTAAAAGTGAGTGATGACGTCTAAATTAAAAACTGACACACAAATGGCACTGAACTAAATTCTAAGTATGTTCAAAATATCCTGCCAGGGAGCCCAGGGACTAACATGTTGAGGTTTTTGTCAATTTTTAGAAAATTACAGTACTGGAAACCAGTTTATACCGAGGCCAATTTTTTCCTCTAGCCATTGGGAGTAAGTGAACACTGATGAATAGCGAGAACCACGTTGACATAAAATTATCATCGCTTATGCTCCATAAGAAAGTGCAGATAAAAAAAATTGGAGAAATATTCCTGCAGATGTCATTAAACGCACAGTACAAGATTCTGCTAGAAAATGGAAAGGAAAAAAAAAAGGTGCAGGTTCGGGATTCTTTCCTAAGTCTACTAATTTGAAAAAAAACCAAAACTGCAGAGAATCTGGGATGCAGTTCAGTTGGCCCCAAACTATACATGTTGAAAAAGGAATATTTAGCAAACTACTGCGTAATGGCTTTTAAAAAAATAACAACAACAATGATGATGATTCAGAAAACTGGGATCTGAAGGGAAGAGCAGGAGAAGATTGGTTTACCATTTTGTAAAATGACATCCAAATCTGTCAATCGGTAAAAAACCAGAGACGATTAGTCTTGCAAGAGTAACAAGCTTCGGTGAAATTAATGTAAATGATTTTTTCAACAATCTTCGGTCAATCTACCATCGATACAAATTTAAACCAGAAAAATGTGTATAGTGATGAAAATGGACCAACGACAACTACTTAGAAAACCTCCAAAATTTGTTTGTGAAAAAAAGCATAAAACAAGTGGATCAGGCAGCATCTTCCGAGAGAGGTGCCCTGGTAACAATGGCCAGTGCAGTTACTGCCACATGGAATTCAATGCCACTAAGGTTTTTTTTTGTTTCCAAGAGTCCACTTCAAAGACTTTATGACAGCTGATGCTGGGCCCCCACCCAAGTAGATGGATAACAGCAGAAAACTTTCAGGTGTGGATGGATCATTTATCACCCATTGGCATGGCTAAATGAAAAAAAACAGAAAGCTGCTAATTGCCATAAAATGCAACCCCTGGATAAGCCAGTTTATGGGCCAGTAAAGGAGTACTAAGATGCCGTTGTTGTTGTTGTTGCATCACCTCAGGCGCTTGAGGATAGTCCTCAGTATCGCTGTGGCTGCACGTGGAAGTCGAGAGAGTTCGTCGTAGGAGAGACCCAGCTGATGGTGATGACGGTCCACCAGGAAGGCAGGGCAGTGCATCCAAAGGTGTTCAGATGACTCTTCCTCTTCCGCACAGAACCAGATGATGTTGGTCTTGGCTTTGCCTTTGAAGCATAGCCAGCGTCAAAGTTTTGGATGATTCCCGGACCGAAACCTGATGAGGTCCATCAGTTCTGATTTCTCCAATAGACTCTCCTCGCTCGGCGTGCTTGTCTGCAGTGATTGCAGTCTGGCGTGTTGTGTTGGCTGGCGTCGATCCAGTCGGCGGATGATAGCCTGGCATGTGGACACATCTACAGCCTTTTTGACTTGTGTTGCGACTGAGCCCAACCTTGCCTGTTTATCTGCCATGTCGTTCCCCATCAGGTTGCAATGACCGGGTACCCAGACTGTGTGTACCTCCTTGGTTGTTAGTAGTTGGGAGATGGTCGATTACAGCGCCAGCACAGAAGAATCTGGTTGTCGCAGATTGCCAATGGCTTCGACTAATGATTTGCAATCATAGATGATAGTCGCAGAATGCCAGTCATCTTGGTTCTCTAACCATTTGAGGGCGGTTTGTAGTGCCACCTTTTCGGACAGGTATGAACTGCTGTGCGCAGCTGTTGGGGCACGCCATTGGCGGATGAGGTCCATCCCCTGTAGGACCACTAAGCCAGCTCCGCCGTTCCTGACACCTTCCATAGTAGATCCATCAGTGTAGAGTTGAATGTCAATTTCGCTGGCATCTTTGATGGTCTGGACAGCTCTTGCAAGCTGTATGGAGGTTGGCATCAATTTGTCAGCCGGTGTCAGCAAAATGGGCGCTGGAGGTGGGCGACCCCATGGTGGGGGAGGAGGTAGCGTGACAATGAAGTCTTGCAGGAGGTTGAGTTCCGTCAGGCCAGGATACACTTAACTTCGCCAGTCGCTCCTTGCCAGTCTGCGCTTGACGTCGAGCATTGCCATCCATCTCCTTGGGTCTGTCATGGCGAGGTGAAACCAAGAGTCAGCTTTCAGAAGGGACAGGGTCCTAAAACGAGTGCCTAGGGGAGGGAGGTTGGCTTCTTGTAGGACAAACTCTGCCGGGGTTGATCGGAGGTGGCCAGTGATGGCGTGTGCGACGTTTATTTGCACACCCTCTAGCTTGTTCAAGTTGATTTTGGAAATCCAAGGTGCCCAAGCTTGCGCAGTGTATTCGGCGAGACTGCGCTGGGTAGCAATGTACACCGTGCATAGATTCACTTGCCGCCATCCCCAAGTTGTGCCCCTGAGGGCGTGGAGATGGTTTGTTCTACTTGATATTGCTTGGCAGGTCGTCTTGACATGTTCATTGAAGGACAACTGTCTATCGTAGTGCACGCCAAGAAAGGTTGGAGCCGGATTATGATTGAGGCGTGAGCCTTTAATGGTGATGTTCGGCTGCCAACGTGCCTCATTGGGATGCAAGACTGAAGAATGACACCTCACATTTTGATGTGTTGAGGGTGAGGCGCGCTTCATTACTCCAGGAAACCACTTTATCCACTTCTGTCTGCAGTTTGTGATTGACATCTCCCTTGTTCTGGGCACTGCACGCTATCGCCAAGTCGTCAGCATATGCGCTGACAAGGGTCAATTCCTTGAAGTGACTTAAGAGGTCGTTTATGTAGATGACAAATAGGAGAGGTGATAGTACCGATCCCTGTGGTAGACCTTCTTTGAAGTTGCGCGGTCTGCTCTCAAAGGTTATGTGAACTCTGGCAATGCAATTCGTCAGCCACTCGGACACCCATCTCAGGAAGCACTGCGGTACACCCAACCGCATCATCTTACGCAGTAGCCCCATTCTCCAAACACAGTCGTAAGCTTTGCTGAAATCGAAGACGGTGATCCCGGTCTGGAGTTTCTGTGACGATTGAAAGTCGTCAGCAATGTGTTGTGACAACCGGAGACATTGGTCGGCAGTGCTGCACTCCTTACGGAAGCCAGCTTGCTACGGGCTCAGCAACGAATGCTCTTCTAGCCACCATGAGAGACAGTTTACAATCATCCGCTCTAGCACTTTCCCGATGGTAGATGTGAGTGCGATGGGGCAATAGCTTTCTATTGCTTGTGGATCTTTCCCTTTCTTCAGAAATGGGACGATAACAGCGGTTCTCCACAACTGTGGGTACCATCCTTCTAGCCAGCTGTGGTTTAGGATTTTCAGCATTTCTGCCGATACAGCGGTAGGTAGATGTTTGAGAAGGTCTGGCATGATGTCATCAGGGCCTGCAGCTTTCCCGGCTTTTAGTTGTACAAGTGCAACTTCCAGCTCCTCGTGATTGAATGCCTGCTCGATGGGCTGCCTCGGACACGTGTTGAGGTTTCTTAGCCCTTTCCTCGCCTTTTTTACTGCCTATCTGGATGTTTGGTCACTTTTTTGACCGCTGACAGATGCATACGCATGGATAAAGACGTTCGCTTTCACACGGTCACTGAAACATTCCTTCTCACGGTACTTGATTGCTTTGCCAGAGGGTTGTGGTTTCTTGTCTTTGAGAGCCCTGACTGTCAGCCATACCCGTGCTGTGTCTTTTTTGGAGCCGATTTTGGTCAGATGGGTTCTCCAGACCGACCTTTTGGCCTCATCTGTTTTTTCGGCGATCTGCTTGCATTTTTCTATCCAGGCCATTCTGTTGTTTGTCAGGTCCCGCCATAACCGGTTACGCTCCTTGATGAGTGACTTTAGTTCATTGTTCATCAAAGGTGTCTCTTTCTGCCTATAGACTCGCAGTGGGATGGTAATAGTGGCTGCGTTCTTTAAAGAACGGATGAAGGCATTGAGTTTCTTTGAGGGAGCCTTTTCATCTGCAATTGACAGCAGGGCGTCTGTGAGAAGCTGCTGGTATTGGGACCAGTTGGCTTTACGAAAGTTAGGACGCAGTTGGGGTTTCAGGTGTTCGTACCGGATGGACTGGTTCCACCTGATGATTATTGGTGGGTGATCAGAATTAAGCTCATTGAGTGGCTCCCAGTAGAATCGTTCCGCAGAATGTGCGTCGATGATGGTGATATCTGGGGCGCTCAGACCGGATCCTTGATGACAGCATGAAGCTCTCATTGGGTTCCGTCATTGAGGATGAGCTTTGAGTTCTCTTCACACCATTGGTGGAGGGCTGCATCGCGGTTATTAGCATGGGCATATTCATCCCAGAGCAGATGAGCGTTGAAATCCCCACAGATGAGACCTAGGTCGGTTGGTAGACTGTTGAGCCATTGTGATGGGTTTGACACTCTGGCCGTGGAGTCTGATCTCTGTGGTGGATAGTAGATGTTTGAGATGGCAATTTGACGTCTACTTGAGATCGGGAGGAAGATTTTTTGAGTCCCCACTGGAGCGACTGGATTGGTAGTGGTGACAGAGTACTGGAGGCCCTTCCGAATGAACATCAGGAGACCCCCGCCTCTATGGTATTTGGTGCCACTACCACTCCTGTCTTTATGCAGGGCGTCATAGCCGTTGAGCACCGGTGTTGGGTCCTCGAGACCAAGCTTTGTTTCTTGAATGGCCACAATGTCAATGTCATTTTCTGACAGCACAACCCAATTCTGAGATTTTTTACGCCAGGTAGTCACAGTTCCATTGGAGAATGGTCAGAGTGTTGAGGATGTTTTGGGGGGTTATTTGCAAGCAGGGAGCTGGTAGATTTTGCTGGCTGCCAAGGAAATCCTGGCATGTTTGACAAGCCCAATTGTTCAGTGATCAAAGCCTTTCAAGGACAGTGCGCGTTTCTCGTGTGCATTTAAGGTGGAAACCCCTTTTGCAGTGTTTGCAGATTAACGGGGTTCTTGATGCAACGAGTCTGCATCGGCATGCTGGGCAGAGCTTGTTTGGCAGAGGTGCTGGTGGTGTAATTGGTTGCAACTGCGGAGGTGTGTCTGAGCAGGTGTCACAGTGCCAGATCACATTCCTTTCATATCTTGGTAGCTTTGTGCATTCCCTGTGACAGACATTTGTGCAGGTTTGGCATTTAATTGGATGGCACATTAGACGAAACTTCATTTTGCAGACGAAGCACATCCGATTTTTCCCCCAACAGTACAGTCTGCTTGGCTGGATTGGTGACATTATTTCCTGAACACTGGCTGCAGACGAAGCCTTGTGTCTCCTTTTGGTATCGAGACAGGCCGGCACAGCTTCTGTGGAAATGTTCACTGCATGTAGAGCAGATGATGGGGGAGAAATCTTGACGAATTGTCTCAGTGCACCCTGAGCAGAAAGGCCCAGGGTTCACCTCGACATCGCCTGCCCGTAGCAGAAGAGACCAGAGATGCAGGATGGGGCTAACATCTCCGGTTGCCAAAAAGGGGGGGGAGCTCATCTCCCACTGTGCAGCTCGGGTGGAATGGGCTGGATTCGTACATCGAGGACAGCCCGACGCAGGACACCACGAGAAGGTTCCAGATGTCCAGCAGACAAATCACTCTGTGAGATTATATACCTATGAGGTTATATCCAACCTAGGCACTGCATACCCTCAGAGTCTCAAAAAAAAATATTATCTTGGGTTTCAAAGTAGCTGGCATTTATCCTTTTGATGACCATGTTCAAGGAAGATGAAATGAATTCTTAGCCTTCCTATGTCACAAATCAAGAGTGTCCTGTTCAGTATGAAAAGCCTGTTACTTCCCAAAATCCACCTGCTGCTGTTCAGGTTCCATCAACTATCATCCAAGATTCACATGATGATGCTTCCCTAACCTTACCAACTTACTTGTCTCTGGAGCAAGTACAGCCATACCCAAAAACACCTGAGAGGAAAATCACTCAACAAATCAAAGAAAAAACAGTAAAACCTTAATACTCACTGATAACTCTGTAAAGAAACTGACTGAAGAAAAGGCAAGCACCGATAAAAGAAAGAAAGCATGAAAAAAAAAGATAGGTAAATAAAATCAAATCTCTGAAAATGGGACTTAAATCAATAAAAGTAAAATCAGCACTCAGTTTCTGATAATGGATCAAATTTTCACAATGTTGTACTTCATTAAATTATTCTGAAGATGATTTTGAACCTCTGGGTTCTGACAATGAGAGAGAGATGATTTAATGATCCAGTATCTCACAAAATCCATTGCCAAGCATTATGTAAGAAGAATAAATGAAATGGTGGATGGTACTGGCAAATAAGTTAAAATGTGTGGCAAAAAAAAAAAAAAAATCTGTTCAGCTGCTTTTTATCTTTCCAGACATTGACGATTTTAACAAAATGGAATTTCAAGCCATCTTAGCAAAGATGCCCTTCCCATGTCCACAGGAGAGAAGCACAAGATGGAAATCAAAACAGTAGAAATTTAACCCTGACTTTGCCAGATTTGCAGGGTTTTCATTTTAAGTAATTTGAATAACCTCCATTCACAAAATTCTCATCAGCATGGACTGTAAACTCATAAAAGTGCTTTGTGTTTTGAGGTTGATTTAGCTAACACTAAACACGAACAGTCCAATAGGCATTAAGTAGTACCAGTACATCATATATATATGTGTGTGAACAGTTTTATGCTGAATTGTGCATCTTTGATGCACTGTGAAACCACTGTTATAAGAAATAAAATGTTTGTACAGTAATACCTCGAACATTCGCAAGGTTAGGTTCCAGAACCTGTCGCGGAATCAGGAGGAATCGCGAATGTTTGGCACGAGTCACTAAAAATGCTAATAAATGCTTATTTCTAGAGTTTAAACCCAAAATATGACCCAAATCATGCTCCCAAAGCACTTTAATTTCATTTAAAAGTTAGCTTAATACATTACCCTTAAAAAAAGAAATAAATGGTTGACATAAAAATAGAGTTCAGTATCGCCTAATGGGTATTTGCCACACTAGTACGGTATACTAATGTTACCCCTATACTAATTCATTGGCAGCCATTTTCTTTTGCACTCACAGTAAGGTAAAACCAAGTAATGAATCGGACTGTAAACCTAATGACTGACGTTTTCTTTGTCATTGTCAGGAAGGTAAACTAGGTAAACTTCATATGTCACAAGTCATATAACGAAGGTACAATTCAATAAAATAAAGAAAACGTGTACGTACTGTACGTAGAATATTGATGGAAGATAATGATGATGATGAATTATCTGTGCAGTACGGTGAAAATAATGAAAATGACTGCACAGCATACTTGAGGAGTTACACCTCCTCAGAGTCCCCCTCTTCAAGTAGAGGAGACTCTTCTGCCAGGACCACTTCTCCTGGGGCTTCTTTGGGTGGGAGTTCGTGCGGGGGTTTGGGTTTCCGATCGAAGAACCAAGTTATTTTGCTCTGCTGCTGCTGTTTTTTCATAGTGGTGTAGAGGGTTCTGTATGTCTCCATGAATGAATTTAAGCCATTTATCGTTTTCAGAGCACGTTCAAAATAGGGATCCCACTCTTCTATGTAGGATTGCAACTGCTGTTGAGTCCTCATGATTATTCAAAGACGTTCAATTGAAAGACCCTCATCCTCCTCTTGTTGTTCTTGAGCTGATTCCTCTTCCTCTTCATTTGCTGATTTGGTCAGCTCAAGCAAGTCATCATCCGTCAGGGGGTCAGAGTGGGCATTAATGAGTGTGTTGACTTCTTCTTTGGTGCAATCATCAAATCCTTCACCCCCAAGCAATTTTGCCAGTCTCACAGCCTTGTTGACAGCCTCATTGTGAATCTCCTCCGGCAAGAATCCCTTGTAGTTGTGGACTGCATCTGGCCACAGTTTTTTCCAGCATGCATTGAGTGTTTCACTTTTCATTTCTTTGAGGGCAGACTGAATTATTGTAAGGCACGATGCTATGGTGAATTTCTTCCAGTATTCTTTTAAGGTCAAGACCTCCATCGTATCCATTGCATAATTGCATAGACCAGGTGTTGCAGAGAGTTGCGCGTGTAGAGGGCCTTAAATGCATGGATCACGCCTTGGTCCATAGGTTGTATGAGGGAGGTGGTGTTGGAAAGGAGGAATTCGATCTGCACACCATGATATGACAGATCTAGGGGCTGCCCTCCGGCATTGTCCATGAGTATCAACACCTTAAATTCAAGGCCTAGGTTGAGAAGGTATTTCTCCACTTCAGGGATGAAACACCGGTGGAACCAGTCAGATGCTATGACTTTGGTTATCCAGGCCTTTGGGTTATGCATCCAGTAGACAGGCAGGGCATTCTTATTCTTGTTCTTGAGGGTCCTGGGGTTTGCAGACTTATAAATCAGGCCTGGTTTGAGCAAGTGGCCAGCAGCATTCCTACACACAATGAGCATGATTCTGTCCTTTTGTGCCTTAAATCCAGGAGCTTTGGCCTCTTCCTTCATCAGGTATGTTCTCGATGGCATTTTATTCCAGAATAATCCAGTCTCATCCATGTTGAAGACCTGTTCAGGCCTGTATCCCTTCCCCTGGATGATTTGTTTGAAGGTCTCCGGATACCTCTCTACAGCTTCTACGTCAGCAGATGCAGTCTCTCAATGCAATCTCACACTCCTTAGATTATAACGGTTTGAAAACTTTTAAAACCACCCCCTGCTGGCCTGAAAACTTCCAGGGTGTGGTGGTGTCGATGTTCCTGGCTACGGGTCTTGTGTATCCTCTTCAACAAGCTTCTTATAAAGATTTAAAGCCTTCTCCCAAATCACGTTGCCCTGCAAGGGGATGTCCTTTTTACGGCAGTCTTCAATCCATAATGAAAGGGCAGATTCCATCTTAACAATGTACGGGTCTCTTTTGGTCAAAACCTGCTTTGCTTCATGCAGGTAGCTCTTGGAGACCAATTTTCTAATTTCGGCCTCTTTACTCTTTATAGAGCGTACGGTGCTTTCATTCATGCCATATTGGCGTCCTACGCTTGTAGCAGTCTCGCCAGATTTCAACAAATCTAAAACCTTTACTTTTTCCTCTAGTGTCATCACCTTCTTCTGATGCTTAGGAACACTGCTAGGAGCCTTAGAATGTGCGGAACGTTTAGGCATCTTGAGGGTTTTTAGAATTAAGTAAAAACCAACGAAAAAAGCACTGAAAACACTTATCACACTTGTACGGAATATGCGCGTGTTGAACTGAGATGCGGGAAGATGAACCGCGGCTTCACTCATACACTAGTGACAGTACGTACACATAGCATCCGAGCTACAAGCCAATCAGCAACGAGGAAAGCTGGTACCCTGCTGTGTGATTGGCTACTTCCAACCCTTCCAGCCAATAGCTTGTCGTCATGGAGCCTACATCATCACGCGAACCCGATACATTATGCATTTGCTATGAACACTAGCAGAAAATTTATAATTTTTGTGTTGAATTTTTGTTAACATTTATTTACTATTATACAATAGTAAATTAACTACAGTATTTTCTAATAATTATGTAACCATTAGGTTTCCAAAGGGAATAAACTTAGCGAATGGGTATCACATCTTGTAAAGGTGCAGTACAGTACTTTACATAAAAAGGAACGTTTCCATAGGAAAGCAAAGCTTTTTCGAAGGAATTTCTTAACTGATTTCTTGTACGTCTTTAACTTTCCCCAAAGAAACAGTAGAATTTTCATTAAAAAAATTTTTCTTACTGATTTTACACTTAAAAGCATGAAAACTTATAAGTTACTTCAAAAATTAAACATAAACACTTTTACAGGGTTTTTCGAGGATTTCGCAAATTTCGCAGACCTGTGAGAAAAAAAAAAATAATCGCAGATGCAAATTAGTTAGGTTCCAATGAAAATTTCGCGAATCCAGAAATGCGAATGCAGGAGGTATGACTGTATATGACATTTTCCCACTCTACCCTATAAGGTGTCCCAAAGTGCCTCAATACTGAGGTACACTGGGACACTATGAATATTGAAATTTTTGTTTAAATATTTTCCACACGTTTTATGCTACAGATTCCTTTGTCCAAACAAAAATTAGCCAAAGAGTAGATACAGGCTTTTTACCAATATTTTCTAGACCAATTGAAATAAAATTACTGCATTACTAATTTAAAAGGAAAAGTTTCACACAATAGCCATAATAGCCATTGGATTCCGTTTTAACTAAGAAAGCTGAAATTCCTTTTTTTTTTCTTCTTAAATATTTCAGAGTTTTAGATAAAAATAAAATTTGGCTACATACATGAGAGAGAGAGAGACTATTTTCTAAGGACAAGTGAATTATTTTTTCTGGAATGGTAAGAATAGGACATTGTTCTTTTATAATTTGGTTCCTCATCTAGAGTATGCTTTATCTTGTTAGGGATGTCTGATAAAAATGGATGCAAAGGTGCTTAACAGAATGATTTGGGGAAGGATATATCTTAGCTATTTTTAAAAATTAGTTGGAAAATACAACTCCTGGTCTTGCATATACATGCTTGCTTGCTTTGTGTCTTGCCATTCAAGGTCTAAGGACATTTCACAGCAATAAGCTAGGAGGGGAAAGTGTGGAGTGTCTGCCTTGGTGACCAAGCAAGTTACCTGGGTATGATTCGATCCTCTTGAGCAGTGGTCAAGGTGCAAGCCAGTCAACAGTTAACCACAGGACCTGTCCCACAGTATCCCTATTAGAATTTTTATTTTTCATATGTGGGAATAAGTTAGGGTGCCCAGATAAAACACACAAGGCTGACTGATAAAGAAGAGCAAAAAGAAATCGTGCTAAGGAGGGACACCAAACTGAACTGGTCCAAACAGGGGTCTGAATGAAACCCTCAACCTTGGCAGTCCAGTGGTCTACCAATGGATCATTGCAGCACTCACCCGTACAGATAACAAGACATTTTAAAAGAAAAAGAACAAATAAATAAATCTTTTTTTGTTGTTGTTATTTCAGGTTAAGAGGTCGTAACAAAACTTGATGAGCATCAGAAAGGGCTGGAAGTCCAGAAGTGGTTTAGAATGGGTGAATGCATTTATAAAGAGCATTGAGTAGATGCATTCATTTAAAGAACGAAAATCATCCTGCTCCTTTGTAAAGAATTATGCATACAATTAAAAAATTTGCACTTACAAATGTATGGATTTACAAAAGGTAAGCGGAAAGTAATTGTTTCTTTATTTTTTATTTTAGAAAAAATCAAGAAGTAAAAAAAGGGGGGGCAGATCACCTCTTGAGTCATCATGTTTCTGGTGTCATTCAGTTTCTGCACCTTCTCACGAGCATCAGACCTCAGTGCATCATAGCGAGAGTTGATTTTGTAGAGGCAGTTGTGAAGATCGGTAGCATCATTGTCTCCACACAAATCCATCAGCTCCATGCCAGTGGCTTTCAAATCTTCCACAAATGGTTTATGGTCTTCGATTATTTGTTGAGTCACCTTAATAATAATAATAATAATTCACGGAAAGTTGGAACCTGAACAAGTAATTTGGTAAGATAACAATCGATGGTTATCTGGTCAACCAGAACAATCAATGACGACTGGCAGGAAGACGGCTTTGTGACCAAGTACTTGACTCTGATTTTTCATAATCTCTGTATTTTATGGAAATAGAATTAAACAAATTGATGCCATATTAAACTGTGCTTCTGTGCACGTGTTGCCTTGACACAACCATTCTAAGAACCACATATGTATCTATTCTACAATATGTTTATTCATCAAACAGGTTTCAGAGAAAATCTGACTAAAAGTGAAAATAAACTGGTTATAAGCAAGCAATTGATATCTAGCTTCAAACTGAATACTACTTAACAAGTAGACAAAGTCATTGTTTATTTTAACCTAACAAAAAAATGGCATCAGTGAACTAAAGTAACGTCTCCAAAACTCAACCTACCCATTATTACACTTTGTAAAAAATAAATTTTTTTAAGTCATTAGCTTCCCAATGATGCCCTGCCAACCACAGATATTATAAATCTCAACCAAATGTTTCTATTACCATTTGTTTAATATAATACATAAATAAAACAGAATAAATTAGAAAACTGAGCATTTATGAGGTTACTGAGCTCCATTCAATTACACTAAGATTAGAAACACTGAGACAGGAATACTTTTGAGCCATTGCTGTAAAGGAGGTTTGTTCAGAGTCACAATAGATGCTCTTTCACTATAATGCTGGAAAATGTGTTCTAACTAAGCCAGGTGGTGCTAGCCAATTCCAGAACCAGTACTTCACCCCTATGACCCACTGGAGTCAGGAACTACTGCTTCAACTAAATACACCCTAAACTAATTATATGAACATTACAGATCTTAGAAAGTCCAGTTTTGCTGAAATCATCTTGGTTATCTTTTTAAAGCATTTACACACCATCTGCAAGAAGTTGTCATATTCTTACCTATGTATTTGGTACAGTTATGTTGTTTTTTGCTGAAAGTTTTACACAACCACGAACATAAGCTGTTTAATTAACAACATTTAAAAGAAGAAAATGAACAAATTATAAATTGCAGCAGTATTTCATTTTCTTCAAACTGACCAAACATGATTAATTAACATTTTTTTTTTTTATATGACTTACTCCTTGTTATTTAAACCTTTAGCCCCTATGAACACATTCCAAAATCTATTAATTAAATAATTTAAAAGATAACAACAAGATTTTTCTAATTAATCAGAATATTGAAAAAGGATGTTCACCTTGAGACTGTCCTGGTGTTTTTTCACCTGGTCAAGGTTGTCGCCAGTTAACTGCTGAGCCTTCAGTTCTGCCTCAATCTCATCCAGCCACGCCTGGATCTCCACCTGGTTCTCACTGAAGTGGGCAGCCAGGGGTAAGGCTGCCTCGAGCTGATGTAGCCGATCAGCACTGAGCTGACAAACAATGTCGGCCTGGGTTCGAATACTATCCAGCCGGCTTTTGATTGCCTCGGTCTGACTGTTTGTGGTCTCCCGCAGCATCCTGTTGCACTTGCTGATGACATCTTTGACAGAGTTCTTCTTCTGGTTCAGGTCATCATGGAATTCCTGAAAACAGAGATTTAACTGAGACTTGATACTCACGTTTGAGGATGAAAGCAATCTGAGTCACACCTGAACTAAACTGATAATTGTGCTGTAAATTTGACAGCTGCAACATATAATTCTGCCTGATCACTTTGTTTTTAACTTTCTTTCTTTCTTTCTTTAACTAAAAGGGATCCATCAGAACATGTAGCCAAAAACTGTTTACCAATTCAGATTTAAAAAGAAAATTTTTAAAGCTAAAGGAAAACATGGATTAAACACCATCTTTTGGCATACCAGGGTGCTTGCTGTTCAATTTTAAAATTTGCTTTTAACAAATTTGATTTCATCACAACATTTTAGAGCTTCTTAGTATAAACACTGTCACTTCGATACAGTCATAAGCTGTTACAAGAACAGGAGTACAAAGATGACAATTACAATGAACCAAAGATTTTCCGTTATAAAATCTGGAGACACCTCTGCAGATTTCATATAAAAATAATTGAAATATTTTCGATAAGGTTACAGATAATTCACTTTTCTTCTTCTAATTTTGTATTTCATTAAAAAAGATGATTGATTTTTATTTTAAAATCTCACCTAGTGTTTAACAAAGAATACAAATTTAGTGAAGTTACATAAAGTGCATGAAACAAGATGCATTCAGTCCATTTTTATATTTTATTTATTGTTTGTAAATGTGTGGCTTCACAAACGACATGCTCTAAAACACACAATGCAATCCAATTATCCAGCACCAGAGACCAAAACTAATAGAGTGCTAAGTCGTTTTCTGAAAAGCCTCACTCTTTATGAAGAACACAAGAGTATATTGATATCATTCAGTATTTCAAACTTGAAAACTGCACTTTTCTCTAAGTAAGATAGTCTCACTGCAGTTTATTTTTGTAGCTATTACAGACAACAATTATTAACATTCAGGAGAGAAAAGATTTTTTATAATTACTAGTTGGTTAGATATTTGTTTTTGTTTAGAATTCCTAGTTTCCCCAATAACCTCATACATACACAAACATTCTGACACTCCTGCATGCATCAGATGAGACGTATGCTTACATTATGCTCCCGTAGTTGCACCTGTACAATCTCCTGGTCAATACTGATCGGCTCTGCGGTGTTGATGTCATTCTCTGCTTTGTCAAGGTATTTCAGCAGTCCATCTATCTCAGTCAAAGCCTGTACAAAAGGTAACAAAATGATGCTAAACCAAACATCTTAAGCATGCTTTCAAAGAATGGAAGTTTTTATTTTTGTAACAAGAGGTTTAGATCAAAATAATATTTTTATGGTCCTTGTATTCAATTGAATAAAGGTAGCATATGAATTACTTCAAAATTACTTTTTCAAAGTCACAGTAACTTTCTGCCCTGGTGTCTTCAGGTCTGGCTTGGCTATCTTTTAATGTAGCAATTTTACTAATATTTGCAATTTTGAATATCCAAGTGGGAAAAGCAGACAATACTTCTGAATGCCTATTTAACACCATCACAGCATCCTCAGACTCAAACAACAGGATGACAGAACAAAGAATTGCCCTTAATCAAACATTTTTTCTTGTCTAAAAATTTTTTTTTCCCATCTGTTAATGAGAAAAGAGATTAGAGAGAGAGAAAGAAAACAAAAAAGAAAGGTAAAGTTCAAAACATTTGAAGAAACTCCAAAAAATCAATTCCTTGCTCTACCTGGTTGCACATATAAGGAAAGATGATAAAGATTTACCTTTCTGCATTAACGTAAAGGTTCACACATTACATCTTTAATTCTCCAAAGTTAACACAGTCTGCCATACTAATAACATTTTACAGGAATCTTTCTTTTCTTCCTTTAGCTAAGTAAATTGTTTGGTGAACTGACTTAAGAAGTCCATTATCTATCATACACATCACATTTGTGTCCAGACAAAACTGTGCTTGATCTTCACCACCGTTCCTTACTGTAATACTTGCTGCCTCAGAACTTCAGCTATGGGCTGCATGTTAAAACTTTTTTTTTTCTTATAAATGCACATTTTATGTAATTATATAGAAAATTTTACTAATTTGTGTACTAAGAGACATAATTCTTACTGAAGGAGATATGGATAAAATAAATACGAATAACACAATTTTTAGCAATTTGAATATTTAATTTGTTGATAGAAATGCCATTCTTTTGAAAAATTAAAATGTGTAGCAAAACCCATATTTAATTAATTAATTTTATCATAATATATCATTTTACTTATCTTTAAATATTAATCCATCCCTTATTGGAGATATTAATTTATACAACTACTAAGGCTCTTTCATCAAACAATCTGTCAATCCTCCTGACTCACTAATTTATCAAATTTGCTTTTAACATCTGACTTGGTGTAAAAAAAATACATTTCTGAATATTACTTAAAAATTACACCGTAACTTGTTTTTTTTAATCCAGAAAATAAACTGAGTTTGACACTGGAAAAAAAAAAAAAGAACAACTCATAATTAAAAATATATAACTATTATTAATTTAACCTTAAGAGAAGCCAGCTAGTGCAATTGTCAACTTTATTATGGTCTGTTTATGTGCTACTTATGTGTAATGTTTCCTCTGTAATTGTTAAAAAATAAAATTTCATATTCTAGCACACAGACCTTTCCTTAGCATTTCATTTCTACTTTGACACAGTAGAAGTTAGATTTTATTTAATCAAGCCTGAAAATAATTTTAAATTATAATTTTATATTTTAGTAATCAGAATATCTTCTTTATACCAGCTTGGCAAGTAGTTTCAACTGCAACAGGGCACAAAGTTAGATTTTATTTAATTTGTTTACCACAGTCGAGTCTTACTAATGATAGTTAGGGTTAGAACATTCCTTTGATTTCAAATAGAGCCAAGAGAGGTTACTATGCTGAGACCTGGCTAACATACTGCTAAGATGTAGAGGTCCGCTGCTCAAAGGGTTGATTTCTGTTGCAGCTGGTATATGACATTTTAAATTCATGGCATAGCTTTGCACTGACTAGCTCCAGAATGTTTCTGGCATTGCCAAGAAATTTGGGGGGGGTGAACACAAACCCATATACTGAACAAAACCAAATAAGAGATTTTTTTAGATTTTTAAATTCTTATTTAAGTCTAGAAAAATGCAGTGTGCATTTAAAGAGAAGACGGACTTTCCTCAAATATTCTTTCACCAGGATGGAATGAGAAGCTTCAATAATAAAGTTTTCAAGAATCATTCCAGAGTATGAATCTAAAATATTTGTATTATATTTCATAAAAAAATTAAGTTAAATTAAATTGCTGTTGCTTCACAAATTTTAAATATTGGAATATGAGAAAACCTCAAGCATTAGCAATTGTCTTTAAATTTAAAACTATTAGTTACATTTTTTTTTGTAATTTGAAAAAGCAAATTCTTAGCTTTATGAACATGAACAGCTGTAATTTGTGCTACAAATGGAAAGAGAAAAAAAAGAAAAGTTAACTACATTTACTTATTTTACTGCATCAATTTAGTTTAATTGGTACAAGGCAACAGAAAACCATGATGGCTTATTCAAGACTCCTGGGAAAAGGAAGTAATTTGTACTAACACTATTCTTCCTAAAAAAAAAAATGAAAACAAACAAAAGAAAAATAAAGATGACTTGACTAACAAAATCATAAAGACTCTTCTTTTTTAAACAGGAGCCATCCCACAGATGGAATCCTAGGCTAGTTGCTGCTGGATGAGACATGGAGAAAGCAACTACATGTGATATACAGCATTGAGCAGGAATTAAAACTTGGACAAACATAGAAGAGTCAGGGTCATTAGGCTAAATGCCTGACAAGAGAATGAAGTAATAACAGACAGACTGATGCCCACTCCACTTAATGCTCCCAGTGATAAACTGGGAAGAGGCCTGGTCACTTTACAAAGCTTCCTGCCCATTTTGCTTAGTATATCTAAGTACACTGTGAGGGTTGCACCTGTTAACGAGACAACAGCAGACTACTACAATAATTGCAGGTTTACTTTTTTTAACTTTAAAGTTTAAAGAGTGCTCCATTTTAAAAAAAAGTAAATTTTTTGTAAATTTGCAGAACTTATCACTGATATTCAGTCCTAGGACAGACTAGTTTACCCCTAATATTCAAAATATTAATGAGAGAAAAATTTAAAAAACTGATTTAAGCAGAAATTACTAAGATTTCTCTTTAGGGTTGTTTAAAGTGATTTTTTTTTTTAAAATTTAAAACAACAATAATAAAAATGTGAAAATATGAAGCGAAATATTTACAAAAAACTCTTTTTAAAATTACATTACCACTTAAAGATTTTGAAAGTCTGTTGACTGAAGTTGTGAATTTGCACAGTTCCTGTAGACATCAGTCGTAAATAAACAATAGTTTTTGTACTGTCCATTTGGAAACAAACAAAACTATTTCATTTTATTATTTAATAAATTAGAAAATGTCCACTGTCTGTCTAAACTGCATGCTCACCAACAGAAAAACCTGTAGAAGTTTTAACAAATAATCAAATAGAAAAAAATATATTAACACTGGAAACATTTATGATTTTCTTTCCTTCCCTGTATGTTTAAAATTATACAGTTCACAGAGAGAAAATAATTATTATTAAAACTCCAGTATATCCCAGTATTTAAGCAAGCAAATTATCACAAACATTTTATATAAAGTAAGTGGAGAAAAACAAACTTCCTTCGCTTTTATGAATATTTGTTTATCATTTAATTCTGTCTCTTCACATCTTCAAGAAACCATATAAAAATTGGGAAAAGTTTTTAAGATTTTCACTGTTTGAGATAATTTTAAAATGTGTAAACAATGAAATTAAGAAAACTTTGGATAATGTGGTAAGCTCTACATAGGGTAAAATACTAAGAAATAGTTGTATTAAAGTACATATATTTACAAACCTCAAGGGAAATTTCTTGAACCAACAGTTCTGTCAGCTCATGCCATCTATCTTGAACATCTGCCAGGCTTCCTTTCAAAGTGTAATCATCACAAATTTTGTTGTTTCTCATGATCTCTTTCACCAGCTGCCGAATGTCTTCCATATTTGCTTCTTTGTCTTTCTTTTCATTGTACAGACTGTCAACTCGAGCCTTGAACACATGAGGCATAACGCTATTTGGTCTAGATTTCAATGTGACAATAGAGTCATTGAGCCAAGAGCTAATCTCCCCAACATGGTCCTCAAAACTGGAAATCTTAGCAACTGTGTCTTCAAGTTTCTGTGTCCGAGAATATGATTTCTTTTCCAATTCATCAATCTTGTCATCCACTTCGGCCAGCTTTGCCTCTGCTCCAGCCACTTCAGTGCATTCCTGTGCCAGTTTCTCCACCATCGACTTGTTGCTGCTAATCTCTGCATTTAACTGTCGCTGGCTCACCAGTTGGCTTTCCAGCTTGTCTTTCATCAAGCTGATTGGTTCATTCTTGCTCACGCTTTCATCAGCATCCTCAACCCAGGACAGCATGTTTTCTAATCTGTTGATGATGCTTTTGGATGCTGACAAAGCTGCAGTGAGGACTTCCTCAATGTCATCAATATTCTTGTGCAATGCCACATTGGTATTCTCCCGATCCAGAATGGTGTTCAGTATTTTGTTAGCATCTTCTTTCATATTCATGTGAGTCAAACCTTGCACAAGTTTTTCACCAACTTGGTGCAAGTCCCGGAGTCGTTTCCCCTGACCAATCAAATCTGCTTTTAGATGCTTCATACTGTTTAGGCAACTGGTAACCTCTTCAGGATTCTTGGTCACAGATTCGACATCCACACTCTTCAGCTTGCTTTCCAGACCAGGATAAACGGCGATAAGCTTGTTATTAAGGTCTGTGAAATCTTTCTTTTGTTTTACTAGTGATGTCAGTTGTTCCATATACTTCACGCATTCTCGTGATATATCCTTGTATTTTGCTTCCAATGATTCAAGTTCTTCATCTATCATAGCCGACTCTTCAGTTTCCTCTTTGATAGTTGGCATGATGTGCACATGTCTTCTATACTTTTCTACACCATTCATAAATTCCTTAACAAAAAAAGAGGAAAGCCGATTACTTTGTTAATTGAAATAAAGACAACCCTAAAAATAATATCCTTGTGCACAACAACATTGGGTGTAATTTGCATATTTGCATATCAAATCAACAGAGTTTAAGTTAAAATAGCTCAAGAAAAAGAATGTAATTAAGCACAGTTTGTAATATCATCGAACAGCCACAACAAATACTATTGTACACATTAAATCTGCCATTGTGAAAAAAAACAGAAACATGTATTATCTCCGTTACTACACAGAAGACAATCAGTTTACATATATTTGAATTAATGAGAAACAGATTAAAAAAGATGATCACTATTTACATTCAATGACAATTACATTTACATTTGCTGTGCATGAAGGTTTATTAAAAAGATAAAAAGTATGTATAAACTAAAAATCAAAAAAAAAAACGTTTATTATATTTAGAAAATATCCAACTCATTACCAAGTCAATTTAATTTTTCTAAATTTAAATTAGCAATAAAAAGGCAACTGATTTTCATGGATTGTAGACTTAGGGTTGTGGGTGCCATAACAAAGCAAGCACAAAAACATTATATGTACCTGGGTATCATCTCGAAACTTATCTCCCAGCTCAACAAGTTGACAAATCTTCTCCTCTTTTGTCTTGAAGTCTTCAAGAAATTCCTGGGGATATAAAGGAGGGGGGAATATTAGCAAGCTAAAGAGAAGTGCACACCGTCCAAAGGGTTAACCAGTGTTCTGAGCAGGTACCAAATTTAAGAGTTAACTTCATGTCCGTCTCTATGGTTCCTGAGAAGAGAGATGGTTTTAGAGAACGCACACATCTTCGTGTGTGTATTAATCGTCTCCATAGATAGGGGGCCTGAATAACAAAACTTAAATAATAGGGCCGGACACACTAAACATCTCCAGGAATTTAGATAAGTCTCGCGAGTGCGTGGACAGGCAGACAGACGGAATTCTGGTTCACAGGGTTTTGATAATCAAGCCTCGCTTTCACTTGGAGGAGGGCTTGGATACTATCTGGATGGAAAACGTGGGAGATTAAATATGGAAATTCCTGATTTCAAAGCTTCCAAAAATTTCTAAAGTCTTCATCTTTAAATTACCGCTTCGCGTGCGTTTTTGAGCGGTCAGGGTTACCTTTGTGAATAACGACCTGTCGGAAAGGCGATCGCTTCTCTCTCTCTCTCCCTGCCCTAAGTTTTCATTTTCGAGTTCGATTAAATTAGAACGACGTTTAATAATAATAATTATTATTATTATTATTAAAAGGGGATTTACTTTAAATAGCAACATATCCCTGGGATCAGCGTTAGCTAACATCGCAAGGTGTCAGCATCTGACCAAAAGAATGGGAAGATAGGATGGAGAGAAGGTCCACCACATTAGATACACAACCACGTGAACACCAAAAAAATCTACATATATTTCACTTAGAAAAATAGAATATTCATAATATGTAAATAAACGAACGATGCGACAAAGGTAGAAAAGGAGAGAGAGTTTCTTCAATCGAGTTATCTCCCCCTCAAAAACCCGCCCCCAACTCACCTTAAACAGTTTGTACTGAACTTCTGGGTCGTCCCGGGATCGCTGGATCTCATGCGCCTTCTCGATGGCGGAGTCCATCCATCGGTCGAGACCGTCCACGGTGCTGTAGAAGTTCTCGAGGTCTTCGTACAGGTCGTCGAACCTCCTCGTTCTCGTCTCCGCCTCGTTGCTAGCCTGCAAAGTGACAGAACGACCATTTAAGGCTTCCCAAAGCTCTAGCCGTCGACGTGAACTACCAGCAGCGATAGGTCTCAGTTCTCACCGAAGCGGATGCTGCGTACAGATTAAAGAGGAGGATGCTGACTCGGAGACGATCCTCGGTTGTTTTCACACACACACCCCCCCAAGATGAACTGGGATTGGGGAGGAAATCCAGAGTAAGTTCTGCTAAGATGGAGCTGCTCGACTTTAACAACATTTTTATATACATTTTTTAGAAAATTATTTCTGTTTCTAGGTGGGGGGTGGGAGGTATTGTTATTACCTCAAAACCAGTCCGAAAAAATCTGGGTGGGTGGGGAAAGTTTGTGTACGTACAGCGTCGAAGCGGACCTTCAGATCGGAGGTGTTGTATCGGAGTTTCTGGTACTGCGGGTTACCATCAAATTTTTTCGCTTTCTTCTCCGTCTCCAGAATCTCTTGGGCATGAGCGATTGTTGACCGGACAACCGGCTGTTGGCCCTGAATATCCTTGTGGATTTTCTGAAAAAAAGAAAGATAAGTAAAGTACAGATGCGTGTGCGTTATATTTTATTTTTTATTTTCCAACAGGATAGTGCGAGTTTCAGGAGAGCATACGGAATGGTTCGAGGACAGTGATTATCTCCCTTCGAAGTGCCCCTCCCCCTTCATCCCGTTCTTAGCTACCTACGAATTTGTACCGATGCTTCTTTTACTCGTCCAAAACTAAAAAAAAAAAAAAAAATTAGAGAACCAAAAACCTCAAAACAGTTACTAGTGTTCTGCAGCGCAACTAACTTCGGTGTCGGGAAACTAATATTTCACCAACTGGAGAGTTTGTATTTCTGTCGTTTGTCAATCGACGGGTATTTATAAAAAATTCTACCGGAACAAGGAACGAATCGAGACATTAGGAAGAAAAAGTCGACATTTCCTTCATCATTGGCGTGGCAGTAATTCGTATTTACTTAATCACTGTTTTCGGTATCGCGCTCCATTTATTTACTTATGAGCCAAACCAAGTATAACATTCGCTCTTGGGAACCGAGTTGGGGAAAAAGGAAAAAAAAACAAACTTTTGTTTGTTGTTTGTTTTTTAACTTACAGCCATGCGACGACATTCTGATGCAGTGGAACAGTCCTGACTTTGCTGCCATCTGTCGGCAAGACGTTAGTCGGAGCCCGTCTATTGTCTTGAGCGGCTGGGCCTGACAAAACGCGGAGTGGGTCACCAATACCGGCACAGTGCTTGTGTGCGGTTAACCCGGGCTTTTAGGTGTAAAAAAATAATTCATAAGGTCACGTAAAGAATTGTATACCATAATAGTACATTCCTGATTAGACTTTGGAATTTCTCTTTTGATAAGGGGGAGAGATAGAGAGGACCTAACGGCTAATAATTACCCGGTCACTGTTCCTAATAGCTGTGCGAGGAAAATGTGCAGCATTTCACTGGCGGAGATGTCTCGGAATTCTCAGGATTTTGCTTTTTTTTTTTTCCGGTGCCGCGTTCTTCCGCCCACGAGAGGGTTAACGCATCACCATCTTTGGAGGTAGAACGTTGTTAGGTTGCATCTCCTTTTGTCTCCGTCCATGTCACAGCTGACGACGGGCTTCTTCATTACACTTAGGATGGCTGCCGTCGGTTAAGTTTTAAATTGAGAAGAACAGTGAAGAACGAAGAGTCAATGAGCAGGGATTCAAGTTAGCACATCAGTTCGCCCACCACTTATGAAGTTGATATACTAATAATAATAATAATAATAGATTTATTTATTTAAAGTTCGAGCGCTAATATGATAGAATAATTAACGCACCCTGGTTCGAAAACAAGCACCGAGCAAATTCATCGCACCCTTGCCCGGGCAGCTCCTATATTTTTTTTATCTTCCAAATAGCCCGTGATGACTGGTAATTATCTCCTGGTCAGACCGTGTCCCGTTCTTCTAAACTGCGTTATCCCGCCGCACTCTGTAGGAGTTAATAATAATCCCATTCTGAACGGCAAGAATTATCCAAAGGAAAATATACAATGTCTGGAGGGGGTCGGACTGAGCAAGATAGGGCCTATTTATCTGCTTTGTTCCAAAGGTCATTATATATTGCTAATGTACGTTGGCATTTCGTTTATTTTATCACCAGTGTCCCTTAGACATTCCAGCTATTTCCAGATAATTGACGTGTGTTGGATCATGAAAGATGGGGGGGTTTCAGATTTCAAATTGTACGGATCGATCGAAGTCTTACCCTGGGTTACCTACCATCCGCCTGAACGCGCGACCCGATTAGCGCGTTTCTGGTGATTTTAACCTCCTCTCAAGTCTGCGAGGGGCTCATCCGAACTACCGCGACGGGTAAGCTCTAGTACCCTCGTAGATGTTACCCGAGGGAATGGAATAGAATAGAAACGAAATGAACGGTGTAAACTCGGCTACAGTCTCGTCCTTCAAAGTGGCCATTACCTATTGTTCACAATACCCGGGTTCTTATTGTTAGCTCATTGGCTAGTAAATCACTCGTTCGCGATAGTTCTTGTTACAGACAATCAGCATTCATTTAAATGTCTGCGTTAAGGGAAACCATCTATCAAACATTGCGACTGGTCGAATAGTCAGGGGACCTAACCACCAGTAGTATAAAATGTAATCAATTCTGGAGCCTCTAGAACAAACAAAGGTGCTACCTTTCTCTACATCATGTGGTCCATGCCATCCTGTTTCGGACCAGTTAACGCCACTTACCGTATGGTCCCGTTGTTGGTCCTTCAAAGAGTCTAGCTTCTCGCTTGGTTTCTGTTGAGTTACTAACAGTTTTTCCACTTCGGCCAGCCAGTCCGCCTTCTCTTTCACCTGTACCAACACTTTGACTACCTCCTCATCCGAAGCCAGGTGCACGTTACCCGTATTCGGGTCCACTTTTACTTTGGAGTTCATTGTCAAAAAGCCATTGGCCATAGCTTCACGGAGCGACATACTCTGCCCATTAGGGATCATAAAGGTAGTGTTTCTGGGGTTCACCTTTTTGTCGTCGATCAGCTCTTTTAGAGTGGAGCTTACCTCCACGTACCTTTCCGGGCTAATTCGAGGGTTAATCAAACCTTCTTCAATAGCTGCTGCAATAGACAACGGTTTTCCAGATTTTGGATGTTGGAATGTTCCCGTTCTTGGATCAAATATGCCTTTGGCCGCATGCGATCCCAACGTGCTAATATCTCCCGACTCGTGATCTACAAAAAATATATAATCGGGATTAATTATGCTTTTATCTGCTGCATCCTTGATTGTTATAGGCTTCGATCCGGCTGCCGTTGTCAACTTTCCGGTGTTGGGGTTTATTTGTTTCGCCACCATTGTTGCCTGGAGAGACAACTTATCCATCGCACAAAACAATTCCATGGCCGCCTCGGAGTTGATCTTTTTCGTTTTTACCGCGCTTATCAAAGACTGGTGTATATGCTCTTTTTCATCTACATAAGCGGCTTGTGGAATGTTAAGAACCCCAGATCTAATGGCGTCGCCGATGCTGATTACTTGTCCGGTTTGCGGTACCTTGACGCCTTTAACATCAACACTGACCAGACCACGCAAATGTGACAGTGTTTCCGATTGTTCCGAGATTTTCTCGGGGTTGATGTGAGTCTTTATGAGTCCGTTTCTCTCAGCTTCAGTGAACGAAAGTTCCTCCTGGTTGTCCGTTTTCACGTACCTCCCGGTGTCAACGTCATATCGCCCATTTTCGATAGCGCTGGACAGACTCATTATTTTGTGGGTGGGCACTTCGTAGAAGAACGTAGTTTCCGGATTAACGATTTCCCGAGACACGGCGGCGTGCAGCGATAATGTCTGATCGTTCTTGAGGTCTGTAATGAGCCCAGTATCAGAGTCGAACACGCCTCTGTCGATCAGTTCCCCTACACTAGACTCGTTATAAACGGTCAGAATTTCCTTGAGGACGTTCGGCTGCACAAGACCCTTCACCGAGGCTACGGGGAGAGGGGAGATTTCTCCGTCCAGGTGGTCGTATTCAGCCGTGTCAAAATGGAGGATACCTTTCTGGAAGGCATCCAGAATGGTCAAGTCAGCCGCAGTAGTCGGTTCCTTGATGCCCCTCAAGCTAGTGTCCAACTTCTGACTTATCTTGTCATACATGACAAGGTTGGTGTCCAGTTTTAGTCCGTCCATGATATCCCCGTTCGGAGATGTCGTCTCGGAGTCCGATGGCACGTACTTTTCTTGCTTCACTTGAAGTTCCTTAATGGTCAACACGTCCCGGCTTTCTTTGTCCATCAGCGGATCATAGGGTCTCCCCAACACCAGGCCTTGCCTTATAGCTTCCGAGATGATCATTGTGTGCCCGGTCAGCGGATTCCTGTACATTCCATTCGCGGTGTCAATGATTCCATCGCTAATCGATAGTTTCAGCGAAATTTCCGCCCCTGTTGAGGGATCGGTCACCGTAGAAACTACGTATCGCGCATCCTCCAGTTCTAGCCAGGTGCGAACGCTTTCTCTCTTCGAGTTTTCTATAACATCAGGATCCACAACGATGTAACCGTTCTGAATCCCCTCGAGAATGGACATCTCTTCACCCGTAATCGGGTTGATATATTTTCCTGTCTTGAGCTTAATAATGCCACCGTTGATGGCTTCTGTTATCCCGACGATGTTGCCGCTGTGCGGGTCGAGTACCCCAGCCACCGGAGAAATAGTCGTGTCGATTCTGCTGGCTCGTGGAACGTGTTCGTCGTGATCCCATCCGCCGTTCGTTATCTGGTTCTGGGAACTGGCAGCTGCCCCGTCGGAAAGATTCCCGAAGTGGTCCACGGCCACGAGACCCTGGCATATCGCCTCGGGGATGGATATACTTCTCGACGCGTCGTCGGGGTTGTTGTAGGTGCCTCGCACCTGATTGACCACACCCGTGGATAACGCCTTGAGCACGCTAATCCTCTGTCCGGTCCGCGGATCCAGCACACCGGTAAGCACCACCGCCTTGGTTCGCTGCTGACCACTCGCTACACCACCTGACCCGACCCCGTTTCCAGCCAGGGCCATCGCCCTCAGCTGCGATTTCTGCTTCGACGCGCGCGCCCGGTCACCGCCGTGAAATCGCTCGTGGATGTAGATTTCAGCCGTTACGCTGTGAGTGGTTGTTTCCTTGGTCTTCTCGTCGATCTCCACCGGCATCGCCCTGAAGTACAATCAGAAAGGAGTTCATCGATTACGGCTAATACTGTCGTTTAACGCCAGCCTATAGACAAAACTGGAAGAGGCGGCGAGAATCTTGCTATGATAATAAATGCACTACTTTCAACATCTAGGGACTTGGAGAGCCCGGGAGGGAGGTAGGGGGGGTCACAACAGCGCCCTGCTGCTTTTGACCATTCGCTATCTTAAACAGGTTCACGGGTTCGATCCATTAGGTCACCGAGCTGTACCAGGTCGTGGTGGTGGTGGTATTTCCGCACATCTCCCCACCTGTCACCCGCCAGAACGCAGCTACTGTGCGGAGGGATACATGGCCACACGTCCCCCCCCCCCCCCACACACACACATGGGAAGATCTTTCCGCCTTCCTGCGACTGCTGCTGAATTACTCACCCAGAACTCGCACTGGCTGATCGAGAAGATCACAAAAAACGACGGGAAAATCCACCACTTTGGCATCCTTTCGCGTAGTCCTACACAACACCCAATGAAAGTATCATGCATATTTGACTGTCAAGGACAGCGACGCGGAAAGATCCGCCCAATGAAAGTTCACAGTTACCTGTGACAAGTTGCCCACCTTTCAAAGTATGCCTTTGATGTATACACAAGCGGCACATCGCTTTCCAGTATCAGTAAATTCTCCGTTTCCGTGGTCAACGAGCTGGCGTCGGTGTAGAGCCGAGAGTAGGCGAGGAGATCCTGGAAGAACGACAGATCCACTGATAGATTTTTTAAAGTTGCCATTGTAACAGTTCACAAAGCTTAGAGGTTATGAGGTTCACACGTAAGAAATGATGTTTAACCCGAAGTGTAAGCTACGAATAAACTGAAAGTTATGTGTACTTACTTTGTAACACCTGATTACTTTCTCCGCCTTGTACCAGGTTTGACTCGCTTCCGACTCTGGTTCACCTTTACCTGTGGAACAAATCCGCCGAGGAATTGCGAAGCGTTAGTAACGTAACTCATAGTTAAATATCCACAACGTGGAATTAAGGATCAAATAAAGGGATTAATACGGACCCCTCTAAAACAAAGAAACCAACCTAAAACGGCATAAAGTTGTGTATTATGTCATCTTTTGACCTGAGACTTGTAGAAAGGATTTTAGTGAACCTGTACGAACACCAGCGTGTCGTTGGTGTTGCTGACATTTTACCTGTATTTTACAGCGGCGTCACCTGGTCGCTCCTTGGGTCGCGACGACATCAACGACACCAACTGCCACAATAATGAACGCTCGGGGAAAATATTTAGGAGGAGGGGGGAATTAACCTTAAAAATACTGCAATTTAACCTGTGGGATGGGGCTACAGTGAGTCCACGACTTGCTGTCTATCATCGCGGGTTGTCGTCTTTTTTCTTCTGTATCACGGACGATGTCCCGAGGACGTTTTCAGCTGGCTTGTCGTTGTGTCTACGGCGAGTCTTCGTTTGCCAAACTCCCGTCTTTTGTTATCTGGACCAGCAGGGACGAGAACCAAACAGGAAACAAAGCGGAATACAATTTACCCGAATTCATCTCAGTCGAAGGCCGCATCCTTTTACACGTTTGTCTGTTAGCCAGCTTACACAGGTAGGAGAGTGAGTCAGGGTTACAAGGGGGAGGGCGCGCCCAGCTCATTGATAGGCGCTCGCTCTCCCCGCCACGGCCTTGGTCACGTGGCTGCCTTCAGACGGCCAAGGGTCAAAGTGCTTTTTTTAATGCTCCATCAGCGATCTGGACGAAAGAAAGTAGGGTCTGGGAAGAGAATACCGGAAATATGCCATTTCATCGAGATCACCGCGCTGTTCGAGAACTGACAGAAGCGACCTGCTAGAAATGTCACAGTCGGTGCGTGTGTGTGTGTGTCTGTTATATCAGCGTCTGGACTTTCTTCCCCTGCAGCCCAGGCGGAAAACCGCATCGATTCTCCTTAACAGTAAACACGGGACTTCCTGGTCAATCGAACAGATCCCGTATGATCCACAGGAAATACTCAATAACATATCCCAAGTTTGGTGAAAAGTGAAGGAAAGGATTCTTTTAAAACAAAGCCAACCTTGACCTTTTGAATTGTATCGGGTCTTTTGGTTGTCAGGCTAAAAGCTGAACCGTCTGTGTCCATGATGCAGGCAAATGTTGCCGCTAGAGAAAGATGACTTTTCCAAATAATACATTTTAAATTCCCCGCCAGAAGTATTTGAACGTCTTGTACACAGTTTTAATATTTTACAACTACACTGCAATCTATGCTTCACATACTATGCCGTATTAACTACAAGAAATTTATTCCAAATATTATATCTTTCGTGCTTAATTAATTATACAAAAAAGTTCATTGAAAAATGTATTATCTAGATTAAATGGGCGGCTTCTCTCCAGTCTACAGCCGTACACACGATACGGGGTCCGATTGGCTGGCTCTCTAACTCGCTTTGAAGGACAAGTAATTCTTAACAACATATCTGGGTATAGACGGGATACCCATAACGATGTTGGTGGCAGATCCCGTATGACATCTGACGACGCATATTTACTACCTAATAATCATATTTAGTGAGACTGCAAGTTATTAGGCAAAACAAGATCGTAGTACATAAGGAACGTGTGGCCGTGTCTGAGAGATCTTTCCTCCTAAACAAGAGAGTGTCATGGAAAAGACCGGGTAAAAGAGTACAGCTCTTTTAGAATCGAATTTCCTTATTATTTCTTTCTGTTTTTTTTGTTTTTTTTTTCCGAAGTAAATTAAAATAAAATAAAATCACAAAGAAAAGAAAAGCCGAAGGAGGAAGCAGAATAAGTAGAGAGAGAGAGAGAGGGGAGTGTGGGGGGGACAAAGGAAAATGCATAGTTCTTTGATGAAATATGATCAACTAACCTTCCATCGTCGCTCGTACGGGCGAAGTTTTAATCTTAAGGTGCAGACTTCCCCCTTTTTTCGCTCGGTTTGTCGCAGTTTGTTTCCTGTGCTCGCCGAAGTACGACGTGACGGAGGCGCTGTCCGACTCCGGCCGGACGGTCCTGCTGGCCCGATAAAAGTCCGGGATGGGTTCGAGCGGATTCCGCGTTCGTGGCCCCGGGGAGACTCGGTCCAGACCCTGGTGCTGAAGGCGTTCAGGGAAACTGCTCGATTTCTCCACCCGCCATCGCGACACCAGGCGCACTGACAGAATCCGGGGGCAAGTGGGAGAGGTAGGGTGGGGGTGGGTTGATCTTTTCTCACGTCACGTGCGGATGCCCCTAAGGGTTAACCCCCCTCTTCCGATGATTTATCGTATGACTTAACCATTCGCGATTCCGTCCTCCCCCCAAGTTCTATTCGAACCGCGACCCCGAAAAACCTCCTTTTCCCCTTTCCAACCAGCCGAAGAATCTCCGCATCTTCCCCGCGCTTCCTCGTTGGTAGGTAAGCCAGCCTTCGGCGGTAGTTCATACAGGATGGGCCGCGAAGTGATTCATGAAAGCCGTCACCAAGGCGACGCGACTAAGCGGCCACGCCCTCTAACCCGCGCCGTTTTCTTAAATAGAAAGATGTCACTTCTCGTTCAGCTTCTGCAGCTTCATTCGGTCCGAACGACTTCTTTCTCTCTCTATATATATTTTTTTTAACCCCCCACCCACGCCAGCCGCCACACACCGCTGCAGCTATAGGAAACACATGCCCAGTCAACGAAACGAATGTCCGACAGGAAACTTCTGCTTTGCACATGATACAGACCGAAAACAAACCCCTTCTCAGTCAGGAAACGTGTTTGTTGTAAGGACGAACTTGTGAGTGTCAAGTGCCTGAAGAGGACGACCGTGGAGGCAGGGGGCCGCGCGGGTGAGCGAAGTAATTACCGAGAGTCGAAGCCAAGCTTTCGCCGTTGAAGTTGGGAGCGGTTAACGGTGTAAGAGAGAGAGCTGCATTTGGCTCAGCTACCAAGACAACGCGACGGCGTAAGAAGAGGTCTATTGGCCGTCTGGCCGGATCCCGTGAGGATGCGGACAAAGATAAAAAGAAAAGAAAAATTAACAAAAGGTTTGAGACGAAGAGGAGTTGTGGGGGTTAGTTCGGCTTGGAGAGCGACACGCGGCCAGTCGAAGCAGAAATCTGGTTTGTAGGAGGGATACAGAACGTCGTCACGTGTCAGTGACGAATGTAAGCAACCTGGCCCGTTTCCGATTCTTTGGGTTTTTTAAAGAGTTGCGCGTCGGCGTCGGAAATGGAAGCGATGGGCAGCTCAGACCGCGAGAAACACACACAAACCAGGAGTTGTGAAGGGCGGAATGCGTGGGGCTGG
Source organism: Nautilus pompilius (assembly GCA_018389105.1). Taxonomy (NCBI): domain Eukaryota; kingdom Metazoa; phylum Mollusca; class Cephalopoda; order Nautilida; family Nautilidae; genus Nautilus; species Nautilus pompilius. Next base: position 369,876 of record JACATO010000311.1, on the reverse strand, counting down.
TTTCTAAAGACTGTCGTAGTTATCTTGGCAAACAGATTTAATCGCATTGACGAGGAGTCGAACCAAATAAGGGCGGACATCAAGGATACTTCTTATGTATGGATGTTTTCCGGTTTCTTACTTACCCGAGCTGACGGCTGCAGCCTGGCTCAGCGCTTTGCGAACCCCTGTTATTTGCCTCAGGAACTCCTGGTACTTCTCGTTGGTAGGCGCACATCGGAACAAGTGAGCTGATTCGTTCAGCAGCCGCATCGTCTGCGTCTTCTGTGAAGCTGTGAACTTCTGCAGCTGCCGGAATAAGTCAATGAAACTCAAAGGAACATTTTCAGTGCTCAGTTTTAATTATTATTATTATTATTATTATTATTATTTATTATTATTATTATTGTAAATAAAATATAATTATTTAACTAACACCAGGTCATTAAAAAACTGCTTCACGTCATTAGAGCCAGGTAGGTGAGTTGAAAGAGACCCACGTGTAAATTCTAAAGGTGTCTCACCTCCCTGACTATCTGTTCGCTCCTTGATTTGCACCTTTCTCCATGAATGGTGGTCCTCATCCATCACTACTGCTGTGTGCCCGAGTCGTTATTTAGTTCACTCTGATATTTAGAACAGCGCGAAGAGTGGCTGATAGGATGGCAAATAGTTACCAACTCTTTTTTAATTTTGACTAGAGTAAAGTAAAGATTTTTTGAAAAATGAAGATAGATTTCTCTTTATCCCCCACCCCCTTACTGACTGTTAATCATCCGTAATCACATGCGTACACAATCTAGTCCAGTGATTCTCAACCCTTCCTCTGTCACTTACCCCCTTGGCTTGATGTATTTCGCCATTTACCCTCTTACTCCCCTGCAAAGAAACTGTACAGCCGGCATAAAGGCGGAGAAAAAAAGATGATGGAACAACTTTATTACTAAGAAGAAGAAGAAGAAGAAGAGGAAATCTATTTACAATCAAAAGACAACAAAATAAACAAAACGATAAAAGGAAATTTTTCAGAACAGATTTTTGTGGGATAAAATATATATGAACAGTTTTGTTTTTATGATTCATAAATTGTGAATGAATACATATGATTTTATTATCAAAAACAAAGGAATTTTATGGGGGTTAGGGTAGATAGTACATCCTACATCAAAGGGGAATGCATCCCCCAAGGATCTACACCCATGCCAGCCATAATTTTTCTAATACAGGCTGACCAGGTATAGTGTATTACAGAATTAATACTTAATTTGCAGGTATGATATATTTACCCCCTGTCATGTGAATTTTACCCCAAGGGAGTAAATTTACCCCTGGTTGAGAATCGCTGATCTAGTCTTATAATCGAAGGGAGATAATCTGTCGGTCCCGTCGCGTTGGTTCTCGCTATGCAAGAGCCTGTGGCCGACTATTTCGGCTGGCACGATGAGAATTAAATAATCGAGAAAATTCCTTCGCTCCGTTTGTCTTGCTGTCCCTAACCCCGATGACGAACGATACAGCTGTCAATGTCTTTCTTCATTCTTATTTGAACTTATTTATTATTATTATTATTATTATGAGAAGATAACTCGACTGCCCTTGCAGCCTGGGTAGGTAGAGTCAGGGTTAGGGCCCCTTCCACAGCAGCCATTTGTGCTGAGCTCCGATACTCCCGGCACAATTCTCGGCCGGGGCTGAACGAAGACGTCTTCTGTCGTCTGCCGCCCAGACGAAGCCAGGAAGACTGGGGGGGGGGAGGGGCCACGCATTCACTCTTCTTATTACGGAATTAAAATGCTTCCGTTTGCCAGAATTCTTAAAGAGTCCGCGACTAAATGACCCCTTTTGCTTTCGTGGAGCCTAATAAAGCTGACGAATGGACACCGCATGCTCCAGACGTGTCTAACTACGGCCTTACCAAGGGGACAGGGGGGGGGGTCCGTTGTTTTCCATTTCTAAATCACTGAGTTTCACGTTGAGCAGGGGCACCCATCATTTATTTGGACTGATAGACGTCCGAACCAACGCAAATACGGAAGCTGCATCCGTGACCGGCTGGAAGAGGAGAGGTACTGGCGCTCATATAATCTAATCCTGAATGTCAACTGTGGTTACACTAACAGTCTGAAAATATGTTGCTGTCGATAGAGGATCAGTAATGAGCTGAGCGGCAGCAGGTTTTGGGGGAAAGGAAAGAGTTAAGGTGACATTTCATACGCAGACGGTTCCTGAATGACGGTATCACGTCGTAAGAATTAAAGCGTGCACAGATTTCCCAGATTAGCAGACTTATTTCCAACAGCTCAAATCCTTCAGTCAGTAAACAGAACAGCAGTAGAAACACCAAATAGCCCTCTTCCCCAAAACTCTATTAATGAGCGCCAACAAGAGCAAAAGTAA